>CANUEZ040000149.1:1525000-2725000 GCA_948099385.1 Fasciola hepatica
AATGACAAACTTAAAAGTGCAATATCTTTGAATAAATCACATTTATACTGAGTTATAGATGATTTGCTCGGCTGACTGTCATTTTAACTGTCATTCACGCACAAATCTCAAGTCGTCCGATCAGTCTTGTAATTAGAAGCACCAGGTTCGCGTTCTGCTCTTGTTAGAGCTCACCAGTCAACTTGACAGTTACCGTGTCCCCCTTCGAAGCTGTCGGGCATTTCTGGCCATCATAGAGGAAGACTTCTGAAAAAACCTAACTGGGTGATTCGGATCAGCTCGGACGGGAGCCGGATGGTGCAGCATTTCATTGTCTTCCGGATCGTTACCACACCTGACCTACTGGGGCCTTATGTTGTTCTCTACTCCAAGTCTCAGGGTCTGGTTGCCGGTTGTACCCGATAGCGCAGTGAGTCTTCGTGGCTGCGGAGTACATACCCCTTCCACTTTACTCACGCACAAGCATGTAATAAAAAAGTGGCAACACATGACCTAAAGATGAAAAGGTCCTGGTTCAAATCCTTAGGTGCGGCAGAGGATATACACCACTGATCAGCTGTAGCAGGAGCTACACTCGAGTCTCGAGCTTCCGAGTACAAGGTTGATCGGAGGATCTAAGGTTAGTGCGTGTGACGTTAAGTCTAAAGGACAGTCAGCCAAGAAAAGTATCATCAATTCACACACTAATTGCTATAGATAGAATATTTACGTAAAGGAACGAAGGAACATAAATCATCTTGGGGTCTTTGATTGAAACACATTTGTCATCAAATAATTTGCCGAAACGGCAAGCAAAGCGGAAATCGGTTGTTATACTTCGTTGCCGATACGATCAGAGCGGAATATAAACCATATTTCAGAAATATTCGTCCCTCAGTGCCTTATACCCACGGTATTTTTTGTAGAATCTGCACATTACACGGAATATTTCAATGGAAAGAGGCTGACTTCGCAAGCAGTATCCTTTTTACAGTGTATAGACGAATGAACTTCATGAATACGGTGCACGACATGCCAAATTTCGAAAAAGTCTCTTCCTTTCTTTCACACAAGGTTTTGCCACCGCGGAAAACACATTGGAATGGGGAAACTATACATCTGTTTATGTCGCTGAACGGAAAGAAGCTGAGCAAACGTATGCTGAACGCACTTAAAACCATACTATACTATCAGAATCGCGTGCGACATGACAGTACCCTGTGTGTTATATCAAGTCCCAACGCCACAACATTACCGTGTCCAAGAAATTCAGTTGCCACCTCGAAAAGATCCTTCCACTTGCATTTATTTGCGGATACTCAAACTCGCAATGACGTGAATTCCAGTTTGTTCGAATGGGACTTGCAAGGTGTAACATGGAATTTCTATTCTTTTGAACGAAATCGAGTAAGTTGAAGTATTCTTAAACTCAGAAGGCCAGTTCTAGGCAAAAATATGGTCTCGGTGATTTCAATCTCAAACCGTTATAATCATATTTGCATGACAACGAATTAATAAGAAGAATTGGAAAAAGTCTCACTAAGTCGGTACGGAGAATTAAGGGTAACGGGGACGGAAACCCATGTGAATGACCAAATTATGTAACCGGTGCTAGTGAGCTTACGTCATCACTGCGCCCGGCTGTGTAACACAGTTGACTGATGGCCATTGGAGTTGGAATGCCTGGACTAATTTTCGCTGAGCGCAAGGCTCACGCTTCGAGAGGCGGATGATAACTGCCTCGGCAGTCGCTAGTATTCGGAGCCTAATTGCTCTCGATACGTGTTGTGGGACCCGGTAGACGACTTTGAAGGTGGACTGGATGTCGATCGAATGCCCAGTTTCTACCAAGCGCGCGACGATTGAACTTGATAATACTCAATTGTCTCCGTGTCTAAGCCATCGTGAGTGATGGTCCTTAATGCGTTTCGATAGATGTCTTGCCGTTCGACCTATGTAAGTAGCACCACAGGTGCACCTGAATTGATAGATAATCATGGATGAGGTCAACAAGGGCAGCTTATCTTTATTTTCACATCGGATTGTTGGTGACGTGAAAAACACTTATCTGATCTCGGCGGCGTTGAAGGTGGAGTTCACCGTGGCACTCATAATTTTACAGACTCTTTCGGCTGCGATATCTCCATTGAAGGGGAGTCGGATGAATAGTACTTTCTTTTCTGCCTGTGTGATTCTCACTGGTTGTATCCGTTCAGTCCAGTTTCTTTGGGTAAATTTCTCAGGATAATCATTGCTGAGTAGCGTCTTTCTTATGTGCGATAGCTCGGCCTCCAGACTGTCTGCAGTGCAGATATGTTTCACCTGTGTTGAATACAGCGTATCAGATTACATTTGTAACCACATGATACAAAACTGTGTAAGTTTGTTTAATGGCCATTCCAGGTTGCTTCCGGTTAAGTGTGCATCAAAAAACGGTAGGCAATTTGCTTTTTCCATTTCGGTCGCGAACGTAATTGCAGAGTGTGTGGTGTTGAATTCGCATGATATATCATCTACATTGGTTTGAGCCTTGGTTATGCAAAATATATCGTCGATATATCGGTAGTAGTGGTCCATATGACCTACAGTTCTGTGTCATTATTTAATTTTCAGCTTTGCCATGAAAACTTCAGTAAGAAGTGTTCCTTGAGTTGAGCCCATAGCTATCTGTTCGATCAGAACAGTAGGGCATTAAAACGTCATACTCCTAATTAACTAGATAATAATAAACCTTCTATGATTGTGTTCGAAAAGAATGTTTCTCAACGCCAGCCGCACACGAAAGTAGTAGAAGAAAATGACAGAAGCCAGTTCCTTGAATACGTTCAAAAGATTATAAACAGCCGGTATGAAAAAAAATTGTCTCCATTGAGTAGCATATTGAGCCAACTGATGCCTCAAGCTCAGTACCCAGGTGAACCTCAGAGGTGTGTACATAACTTCTCCGGTTTACAACTTGACCGTCTTCTGATCGAAGCATTATCCCTTGGTTCGAAGTTTTGTTGCCCACGTCGAAAAGAAAGCAGGCAAACTTCGAAATACTTCTAGAGAACTTGATAGGACAAACTGTTGGCCTCAAACCAAAGTCGCCAGAGGATTTGTAACGTTTCAAGTCATCATTAGTCACAACAAGTTACCAATATCGGCGACCTCAAGTCCGTAATCAAGGTCCTTTAACAAAAACATACTGACGCACGTAGGGATCTACAAGGAAAAACTCAAATTCTCCCAAGCAGACCTGACAAGTGAGCCGGTATTGTTAAGACGGGCCGGGCCTATTATGCAGCTAAAGTACTAGATCTCTTGTGTGATCAGTCTAAGTTCCCTCGAGACACTTCACAAAAAGGCCAGACAGAGGACGCGGAAAATGAAATTACCAGCACATTGAAACGTCTCAGAGACAAGGTTACATTTCACGTAGCCTCTTTGAAAGCCTTGAGCCCGTAGGCTCTACCGTACCTCAACTATATGTAAAATTATGAGTGCCACGGTGAACTCCACCTTCAACGCCGCCGAGATCAGATAAGTGTTTTTCACGTCACCAACAATCCGATGTGAAAATAAAGATAAGCTGCCCTTGTTGACCTCATCCATGATTATCTATCAATTCAGGTGCACCTGTGGTGCTACTTACATAGGTCGAACGGCAAGACATCTATCGAAACGCATTAAGGACCATCACTCACGATGGCTTAGACACGGAGACAATTGAGTATTATCAAGTTCAATCGTCGCGCGCTTGGTAGAAACTGGGCATTCGATCGACATCCAGTCCACCTTCAAAGTCGTCTACCGGGTCCCACAACACGTATCGAGAGCAATTAGGCTCCGAATACTAGCGACTGCCGAGGCAGTTATCATCCGCCTCTCGAAGCGTGAGCCTTGCGCTCAGCGAAAATTAGTCCAGGCATTCCAACTCCAATGGCCATCAGTCAACTGTGTTACACAGCCGGGCGCAGTGATGACGTAAGCTCACTAGCACCGGTTACATAATTTGGTCATTCACATGGGTTTCCGTCCCCGTTACCCTTAATTCTCCGTACCGACTTAGTGAGACTTTTTCCAATTCTTCTTATTAATTCGTTGTCATGCAAATATGATTATAACGGTTTGAGATTGAAATCACCGAGACCTTATGTTCGGCTGCCACTTCTGTTCTAAGTACTATGTTTAGCTTTTTCTTGTAGGTCAAAGCGATTTACCCTGGTCTCGCTAACACAAGCAGCAGTGCAATACTATGAACTGATGGCATTCACGATGACGTTGTTTGAGAGTTCGCTATTTATTAGCATAACAGATAATTTTTTAGAATGCTCCTGAAAATAACATTAAACTGTGTTTACAATTGCTCTCCGTAGCATTGAGATAAATTTTGCCCCTTTAAGTATGCCAAGGCGAAAGCGACTTTTTTGACGTAGCCAAGGTTTTTGGGTATGGTATTAGAAAATATACTATGAACACTTCTCCTTCACTTCAGATAACTAGTCCTATGGCTGCATACCAAGCAGGATATTTTCCTGTTGATATTTATCTGTTGGTTTTCTAAACTACATTCAAGTTCATAGAAGCTTTTAAGCACCAGAGAAAGGGTGAACTTTACATAGATAGATCATTTGCAGTGAATTTCATGAGCACCGAATATAGGAGGATAGTCGAATTTGCAGATCGGATCGTCGTAAGGGTAAGTTTGATGCTAAAGACATTTTAACTGATAGCAAGGAAGTTTGTTGCGACCACTAATTACCTGCTCAGGTTCTAACTACAGGCTAATAGGATTCAGGATAATATGATGTACCTCTAAGACGAATTGCGGCAGGAAAGCTTACTGAATCTGAATGGACAAAGAAGTGAGGAAGAGGTCTGAGAAATATTGTTTTTAAGCTGTAATTGATATTAAATAATGAACTAGTTGTAAACGTATCACAAGGATGCGGATATCTACGAATAGATTAGCCTACCACTTCCGCTGCAAAGAGAGGACAGTTGGATGAGAAGGTACATCATTTTTAAATGTCTCCTGCTTGGGGTGTTTTATTCTGAACGACTGTCCATAAAATACTACATATCTGAATGGCTACTCGTTCGGATCGAGAATATCCTCAAGGCTGATTTTATTCTTTTCAAATAAATGCTAAATCAAAACATTTTATAAGGGGAAACCTGCTTCGTAATATTGACTAGATTTTCCCCTCAGATTTTCCGTAACACAATATAACATGCCATTACTGATGGACATTTCAGTCTCAAATTATAGAACCATTTTGAACGATCAATGAAAAAATAAGTGAACTTTAGTTTATATTTGACTTCATCTGTGAAAAACCAAACTTTGCACGTCTCCATATCAGGGCAAGGTCGATTGGATACCAAACGATCATCCGTCCGGAATTTCGGCGTTAATTAAATTGACCCTGACAACTCTTCTACCACATTGGGTTGAAAAGGTAAGCCGGAATTACCGAAGTGGTTATTTTTAAACACCTTTTTAACCTAAATTCTGCACAGATAAGACGAGATTCCACGTAATACCTCCCTACTTTCTTACCAAAATCAAGTGATTGTCACTTAATGACTGGTGTCGAGAATTTGTTTTATTTTACGCGGAGAATCTTACGGTGAGAAGTTGCTCAGGAACACATAATCTCGAAAGAGGAAACACTTTTGAACCACAATAATGAAGACGTTATTGACACTACTGCTTAAAGATTTTTTGCAACTGAATTGTTTAAAATAACACCGAGCTAACCGCACACATTTCCTCCTTTCTTAAAATGTGTGAGAATTTGCATTGAAAAAAGCTGCGCCTATGCACACTTTCCCCAGAGACCACCTACTGATGAAGGAGAAATTCCGGACGTATGGCTGCAAAACACAAAGGATTTCCTAAACCCATTTTTCTGGTTCGCATTACTTTAACAGCCATTTCTGAGTGCTTCTGTCCACACGTTTCATTGTAAGGAGGTTTTTAAAGATATGGACTTGAACGTAAATACAACAGATTCGTGTCGCACAATCCGTATCCCCATAGATTTTGTTCTCTTTAGGAGCATGTGACAGCACACACGAAATGTATTACGACCAGATGAAAAAAGATTGATGCTGTCCGTACTTCTACCAAGGCACACTCAAGGAGAAAATCTATCTCCTTTTGTCAGCGCAAAAGCTCGGCATGTTTACGGTAATTTTGTAAACGCAAATGCTGACATTTCAATGAGTACATCTATCAGAGATTAAAGGAAAAATATGACTGGGGAATCAAAATGCTCGTAGAATTTAATTAAGCAATACAAGATAATGAATTCACCAAGATGACACTAATGTTCGGTTGCTAGTCTCTTTTTTTCTTGTTGAACCAGAAGCCACTCTGGTCAAAAGCAGTTAGAAAGTCGTACACAATTCATCGTGTTTGTTAAAAAGTTACAAATTCTACTCCTTAGATTTTATTGAAAGAACTAGATTAAAATGATGTAGGTATCGTTTGATTAATTGAAGTCCTTTTCCATAATACCAAGAATTATGACGGGAGCACACTAGATTAAGTCAGGGTGTGTGTGTTTGTGTGTAAAACAGAGGCGAAAATTGATATTTAGCAAAAGACGACTAAGAATCGTCAACCAACTTCATATAGCAATACACTCTTGTTTCGTGAGGTCATGGAATGATACACGAGCAAAGTAATTTAAGTTGAAGAAAGAAAGAACTGATATACGTATATGCAGATGACTGGCCTTGGGGTTTGAAGTTATCAATATGTGTGATGTATATCGAAGATTTCCATTTTTGAAACAGCTCATAACGCTAGTCAAATTGGCTTGGAAGAGATTCGATTGGAACACAGTATGGATGCACTCCGACCATTTAGTGTACAGTAAGACCCGAACCTGGGCATTACATGGTGTGATGTTTGTTGGTTCTGATTTTACACTGATTTTCCCTAACAGATTGAAATTATTAACTTTGATCAAGCGTCATTCCAGGGATGAATGATGTAGATGAAAAGCCTTTTCGTCAAGTGCACATAAATTGGTATTCCTTTTAATTTATTCTCAAAGGTTATTGCTATGGACACCGATGTCATCTTAAATCACGACATTGCAGAATTGTGGAATCACTTTTATCAGTTTGGCGAAAAACAGGTAAATTAATCTTGTAGTTTATCTTGTTTTTACTCAATAAAACTTTGGAAACTGCCACAGATGCAGCTGGGTTAATACATCCTTTTGTCCGTGCACTTTTTGACGTATTCACTGTTAGTCCACAAGACAAAATGATTCCCCTGAGAGTACATCTGAAAAATTATTATCCTCGGTGCACAATTTTCGAATGACAGATTAGCTTCCTGTGAAGGAGTGATGCTCAGTTGCGGAGCTACGTTGTAGGAGGGCTCTCAGCGAATTTACACTTTTTAAATTCTTACTATCCAAAGATTTTGTGAGCGAACTAATTTGTCGCAAAATACGGAACAGACAACGAAGGCAACTGATAGGCAATCAGTAAAAACTACTTAAACTTTTTGATTTCTGAGAATAATTTAATTTCTTTTGCAATGAAAAAAGCATTCATATCATCGAGCTGAAACTTTATACCTTCTAAAATGTTTTGCTTTCTGCACATCATTCCTCTGTCCACATTTTTATTTATATATCTGGAATAAACTCCCACAGGTTATTGGTTACGCGTGGGAACAAAATTCATGGTCACCGACATGTATTGAGCCAAAGGTGTCTACCATTCCAGTGAGTTCTCTGAAACATGGTGGCTATCCTCGTTTATCTTCAAGCTTGTAGCTTATTGTGGATTTCTATAGCAGCCGCATTCTATGTCGACTATTATTCCGTCAATGCCAGTGTTGAAGAGCGACTTTCAACAGATTCTGATGACTGAACTTGTCGTTTAGTTCCCAAACGTCATCTCAGCAGTCAAGGTGACGTGGTCAGTGCACAGGTCTGCCTATTCCGCAAAATATCCCCGATACGTCTGGCAAGTTACTTTGACCCTTTCAGGGTAAATCTTGGAAGGTTTTTGGCCGGTGTGATCTGAAGTCACGGATAGTTCAACAAGTCCTGAAAATCCAACATTAGTTATCCCTCGTGACGATGGGAGGTTAACTGTCACAGCCACACCCACAACGGAGACCTTTTCTCCCGCCAACCCACACCTTCCTTTTGGCAACCCTACACCGACGAACTTTACCCCGAACAGTGGCTAAAAAATTCTACCGTCATCTAACTTATATGAACTGTGAGGCCATTTATAGGATCCGCTGGGAACATCAGTTCGCTCTTCGGAGTCGTATTCGTAAAGTGTTCACGACTAAATTTGAAGAAAGAAAAGCTTGATGGCATAGACTGGCTACTGGCTAACACAGTCAGGCCGACCATCGATCAGCAATCAATCCAAATTCCGCGTTGAATTGCACCTGCACAGTTAGCGTTAACTGCACACTCTATTCAGCTGCCGGTAAGATGACCTTTGAGTACAACCTTCGGCACAATGAATCATCTAGTGCGTACGAGACGTTTGCGACACTGCCCTTGGCTTCGCAAATTTGGAAGCTCCGCGGCAAATTATTTCAAATTTTCACGTTACATCAGAGATTTTTCTCATCACTGTCGTAATTCGTTTATTGTTCTGGAAAGATGAGTTGTTTTTCGGAATGCATTGGCCTACTTTGCATGCTTATTGTTGCATTTTCGTTCCTGGCATATTGACCGTTAACGACGTGGTTTGCTGGCTTGCCATTCAATTCCAAACCAAACTCTCCCGGTTTGCAATCTCAAGTCTTGTTTCTATTCTCTATGATATCGACCCTTACAGATGGCTTACACATTGAGTGCCATCTTTAGCATGCTTTCAATGCTAATGCAGTGACTACTGGTGTCAGTACTCTTACTAGACTCCTACAACTACTGCTGCTACTGCCGTTGTTGTTTTTGGTGTCACCATCACTGCTACTACTACTAGAATTAGTAGTAGTAGTGGTGGCAGTAGTAGTAGTAGTAGTAATAGTACAAATGATAACGCTAGTCATTCTTCAACTGTTCCCGTCTCTATTCCTCCTAAGATCACATCTACAAATGACACTGTGACTAACGTTCCAGCTGCAACTACCACTGTTACTATTTTTACTACTTCTCATGATTCTAATGCTGTTTTCTTCATTGGTGTTATTTTCATGAATACTCTTATTACTACTTTACCCAGTACACTGTATGGATTTCCTTCTTCGAGAAGAGAGATTTGTGGTGGTGTTCAGTTTAAGTTGTCACGAGGACCACCGACCCATTGCGAATTCAAATTCTGCGTTGGCTTGCGCCTGTACATTTGGTATTTTCAGTCTAGAATACAAAGCTTTTCTGTTGCCAGACTGCTTAGTTTTGAAAACGATAGTTTACTTCCATATAAGGCTTATTTTAAATTTGTCCAATGTTATCTTTCTCTCGACCCTCATTATCGATTTAGAAAAACTAGACCAGCCTAGATCTCTACCCATGATCTGTAAAGCTAATGTGATAGGTTTGTGAGCGACCCACAGGTGGTGTGGTTTGATCAAGCTGGGTGTCAACTTGCAGATATTTTTATTGTTTAGTAGAAAGACTGCAAGAGAAGAAGCCCAATAAGTGCATCAACAGGATCTTATACTTACATCAAGCAACAATGTTACAGCCTTCAGCCTGGTCAATACAATGTATTCGACAGAATTTTCGGTGTACCGGCTTTGTTAAAAAAACATTTCGCAGTAACTGCATCATTTCTTGTCCTTCTACTTTTGTACTGTTATCTACTTTAAATTCCTTCACCAGTGTAATAATGCTCCTCCGTACCACGATTGCACAGAGCAAAATCCGTAACTATTAGGGCGTGTTTGCCCACTTATATCATTTCGTTTCATCAAACATTTCAGCATATTCGGTCAACCAAAGAGTTTAGACTTCGTCGGCAAAATAGCTCACATAATTATGGGCAATGGGAACAAGACCATCAAACAGTCAGAAATTAGTTACTCCGCTACACCATAGGAATATCTGTAAATCATCTGATGGATAGCAAGACGAATGGAACATTATCAACGGAGGATTTGTGGGAAAAGTTCCACTCTCTCTTAACAAAAAATACTCACAGAAAAATGACAGATTTTATATTTCCATCTCTGGGTCTTCCACTGGATCTTTCCAATGATGAACAAGACCAAGAGACGAAAATATTACCTCGAATCATGATGGTTGCTGAATCCTCCGGGGACATAAATTGTGATTGGGTAATGATTAGGAGAATCCAGTGAATGTGATGGAATGATACGCTTTTCAGAGACAGTGAATTGGATAACTTTCCTTGATGTAAACATTATCAAAGCAGTGTCCCTTGCACAGGCAGGCGTGTGGAATGGCCAGTAATAAATCGTCCATAACTCATCACGAACAAGGCAAAATGAAAATTCGAGTATGCAAAAAATCGATTCGTTGGAGGTACTGCCGCATGAAATTCATTCAGTCTGCAACAAGGTTCTGACTAACGAATATCCATAAAAATTGACTCAATGAAACATGTTAGGACAGCCCTCAAATCTGTCAATCATTTAATACCAGAATAGATTTTTATTAGCTTGACTTTCAGTGATGACGTGAGGTCAAATCTTTTGACCGATGCGGCTGATTTCTGCATTGCTGCAGTGTTCACCATGCGCTCATTTTTGATGACCGGATGGAATGAAATCAAACTACTTGTTTTATCGGCCTTGAAGACAGTTTGGCACACTGGAAGAGTTTTATCTACCGCTGTGAATCAGTCGTTAAGTAAGGTACTCAATCTGCATTAAAGAGCTTTGACTTAGTCAAGGTTTGTTCGTGATATACGTATATAATCGAATAAAAGCATACTCTTTAGAAGAAGTGCCAGCAGACCGATCGGAACTGGTCCGGATATGCACGTAAACATTGGTCGAGATTATTGAAATGCAGTTTTGTGCTCAAATGTATGTCCCGTGGCTCAAGATCAGACTAACATACAGTCGCACAGCCAGCATTGAGGGCTAATATCTTAGCATAAATCAGATGGCCGCAAAGTTAACAGTTATCCAATACGCATTCTGGTGGAACATCATTAAGTCTGTCTTCAATTTAAACCCACACATTTAGTCACAAACTCAAACAAGTGTGAAACCGTTTTATCGTGTATTAGTCATTTTCTGCCTTCTGAAAATCAAATCGTGGTAGTAATATCAACGTGTTTCTAGATTTCTCAAAAAGACTATTACACCAAATCTTTTGTTACTTGAGCGTCAGAAATTGGACTTCATTGAAAAAACCGGTTGGCGCTGAAGATTTCCACATACGACCGACCCGTATTTGCAAGTATTTCTACCGTAGCACCTCCACCCTCATCACTCTGATATAGCAAGCCATTGCTATTGTGGCATGTTTGCCAGTACCTTTATTTTGAATAAGCTGAGACCATCTTGCAAATCGCTCAAAATGTTTTTCTTGGCGTATCTTGGGAGATTAGAATGAACAGGTGGAAGACAACTCATAGAATTATGGTTTCACTTCATTTATTTGGTGCCTTTGTGACAAATAATGTTTGCGTGGTTTGAATTATTTGCTTCCAGTTCATTTCACATCCTTCACCATTGTTATCTGTGGAAGGAGAAATCAAAAATACTAAACGGTATAGAGTAAATAATGCAAATCCGTCATAGATTTAGCAAGTGAAGTTATATCTAAACATCACCCACATCACTAGTTCACATTCAGTATGAACAGCATTTGGAGGCAACCAATCAAAGACAGACGTGGAATAATGCCTCCGATCAACTACAAATGAATTATCACACCTTACCGGTGGTCACTTTACAATGAAAAAGAACGAGTTAATTAGATCGAACAAAAAGTCAAAAAAATGATAGTCACCACTGAAAGTGCCACGATGGCGTAAATTTAAAGTAAAGCTACGGTCTAGTTTTCCCCGTTTTCAAGTCTGATAAAATTCGTCTGTTTATTTTTCTCTCCTTTCTATTAAGGTTTTGTAAACTGCCGCAACGGTGAGGCTTTTTAAAAATAAATGAGATTTTGTTGGTTTCTACGCAGACTTTCAGTGCAGTGGAGCACAGGTCTCGGACAGCTACGCCAGATCGTTTAGAATTAGCGGAATTTTAGTTAATGTTTTTGGAGAGAAACCTGAGGGTTTGGTACAATCTTGGATAAAAATATCAGAAAAAAGTAATTCCTGAATAAGATTGAAAGAACAAAACCTATTGTTCCACTGACAAAAAGCGAGGAGGAAAGTAGCCACTCGGTGATATAGAAGAGGACACATCTAGAGAATTTGCGACAGATAATCAGCTGGACGGGTGGGGCGTGGGAAGAAGAGGGACAGATGACAAAGGTTCCTGATAAAATGCTACTGTGATAGATGGAGCAGGTGAGCTCGTGTTAGCACTGACATTTGAAAAATAAGAATGGGACGAAGAAGTAGCCTACTTGAAATGTTGTTGTAAATTGTTGCTTCGTGTGAATCTATTATAGGATCTTGGATAACCAGGACGAGAGTAGGTTGCAGTTGATGGATATCCATTAGGGAGGAAGTAGAATCGATATATTATTTTCGAAAACATCCACATGTTAGTAGTCGTGAATCCTGATGACTTTCGAACTCACACAAGGACATCACCCACGGTATAGTACCGCATGTGCTGAATTCGGTGGCCATTCCAAAGGACTTCAGACTTGTTGCATAAGATTTATAAGGTATAACCCATCCAAACTAGTCCACGTCATAGCGTCGTCTATACTGATTTTGCTTTTAATGTGAATGCGTACGGTCTAAATTTAAACTGAAAGAAAATTATTCACATGTTTTTGAAGGATCGACACAACACATTAATTGAACCCAATGATATAGGGATTATTTGCTGGTTCATCACTGATCGATTTTAACGGGTCATCATGGGATTTTCGAGGGTCGAGAACATCGGACGGGCAAAGATTGATGCATATGTAAATGATATAACGGCAAACGTATGGACGCGAGTTAAGGTGTTAAATAAAAGATCATTGATAGAAATAAGAAAAGTGGTCTAGTAAAAAAGGAACTTTTGGAAAAACTGGCACTTATCCGATAACCTTCACCGAGACTTTTGTGCTCCCTGGTGACGCCTTCATCTTATACTGTGAAGGCAGAAAACATTCTGGATCTACGAGGCTAAACTAAGAGACCGTCGAGTCGGACCCGATCATATGTCTGGAAAAAACACAGACAGTATGTGGGATTTACCAAGATAATCGACTTCAAAAGATCACATGTGGGATATTGATGGCATTGAATGGTTGCATTAGACTAGGCCAAGTGGCCATGTGCGACAGAAAGCTTTTGACATCGAGAAAGAACAAGTTGTTCACCGAAATACTAGAACATGCATTCTACCAAGTAAATTCCACTTTCTTAGCGGGTAAAACCGGAAAGTTTGTGGGGTCTATTTTCGATATCGAACCACTGAGATACCATCTGAATATCATGGTAAAGTGGGATTCATAGTCATCGGAAATCCTTTCAAGTGAATTTTCACTTCACCCAGTTCAAGAAAGCAAATTATTTGCACATGATGTCATAATTTCAACCAGATATATGTCTACCATCTGAACTATAATTTTTTCGGTCATCCTCGCTTCACTATTTGGTTATGGTCGAAACCAGTGATGATTATGGTCACAATTTCGGCTGCGCTTCCAAAGAAAAGCGAAATGCATTCCTGATCTGACCAGAAAGACTCAATACGCACTGTCGATAGACAGTTAGAAGGATAATGATGTTGTTATTTACACTACAATCTGGATTCAAGATGGCTATGGTGGCATTCGAGCTAAAGCAGGGATACTTCTGCAGTGATATGAGCAATAAAACCACGGTATCAGAGGCGAGATGTAAAATGTACCTTGATTTGTTCTTGTACAAAACAATGAAATGAGTTCGATCTGAATATTCTCAGAACTTTCCGCTAATTTAACTGGTATCTACCTTCGTGGCTAAATGTCTACCTTTTTGTCTGATGTGTTTTAGTAAACCGTGATTGGTTACGCGCAGACTATGATAGTGAAGAAACAAAAATGGGAACAGTTCCAATGAAATTTAATTGGGTTTAAGACCACAGAATCATATGTATTCAACTCTCACCCCATTGCCTCATGAACATTTTGACCCTTGTGTAGTACTCCGGTGTCAATGGAGGTCTGGCCCTTCTCTATTTGAAACGAATGCGTCAAGTGAATTGGGACCAAATATGGAAGAGAACGCTGAAGAACTTACTCAAACGGCATGGCAAACTGCATGAATCGGACCAGGTATGCAAATTTCTCTACTTTAAAAGAAATATCATTCACAATATTTTGATGGTCCAGAACAGACGTTAATCAGATAAATTACTCTCAACGACAACTATTGGTTCTGTATGCCCATTCAAAAAACCCTCACTGAATAGTCCTAAAATTTGGAGATGTGATCGCCCTTTGAACGGCAGCGTATGTTAGCAAGAGTTCGGTGTTCTCCAGCACTGAATAACATATCACATCTCCATTCGGTTTTTCCGTTGACTTCACGAAGCACAGGATAGAATCCAAATGAGAATTGATAACTGTCACAACTACAACCACAGAACCGGGAACTGGCAATCAGCTCTCACGTGATAGACTAGCAGAAGATCCTAAGGTGCACGAAGTATCATTGTCTACATTATTTCTGTAAACGATATCCATAATCCCCTCTCTTTGAAACGAAGGCCAGAACAAGTTGCTATGGGTTGCTGATGCTCAGGAGATACCTCAAAATAGTAATAGCTTAAAAGTAAGACGTAAGTCAAGTGTAATTTTCAAACCTAAATTTTGATTTCATTCAGCAGCTTTCAACTTTCGCAAGCTAAATTTATTAGTATAACTTACCGTCCTAAAGAGAACGGTTTAAACTTTCGTAACTGACTTATACTGTGGTTCCGAAACTCGCACTCGAGATCCTGTATCCGTGTAAACATTTTGCATCTCAGAAACAACATATCCCTAGTCCCTGTTCAAGTATCGGGAGATCAGGTGCCTAGTGCTGATAACCAAACTGGCTTCGGTATTGCTACCAGCACGAAAGCTGCCCATTGGATGCTCATTCGCCATTTTAGTCAATTGCATTTATAGCAGCGATCATCTCATTCAATTACGTTTAGGTCATAGGCTGTGTGCGAAAGTTTGCCGAAATAACGACATGAACTCACTCGGTATCCGGTTCACTGAACTGGACTCAAACTAACCACTTGTATTTTTGTCAACAGTTTCGTGGATCAAGTGGAGATTGTCGTATATTCTGGCCCATGACTGTCGACTCGGATCAAGACTCGGTCCTTGCCAATTTCTGTGTACTTTTCATTTGGGCTTCAGCCAAAATTAAAACCACCCGTCTCGCACAGCTACTACCAGACGATGACCAACGATCTGCGTTCCGGGTAGAGCTTTTAACTTCGTCAACCATTCACTCGGTCACCAAGGGTCTAAGTGCTAACTGGAACTGGATCATAGGAGCTTAGTACATTGCTTTCAGGGAAACCCAGTCAGCAATGGTCATTAGGCCGCACTGCCGGTCGATATCTTTGACTTACGTTGGTTTATTAAATGCTTCCGGAACCGTTCCTTCTTATGCACTATTCATAGAAGCGAGCTTATTCCCGACGCTCTTATTATCCGGGGGAATGTGAATTATATTGCGATAATGAAGGCAAGGACAATCCGAAATTTTCACAAACTCAATCGTTTGATTTGGTGTAATGGTTCATACAATCCAGGTGAAAGTTTTACAGACACTGATTTAACTGCAAAAATATCGTCTAGAAAGTATTGAGTGGCACAATTTTAAGAGGCCCTCCCGTAAATCCACCTCCATAAGAGACCTTTCGACAATACCTGAAAGTGAAGAGGTGAGGTTATAAGTGAGATAGGTTATCTTAAATGGCCCTAAGCTCCTGTATTGTATGAACTGTTTTCATATATTTTCTGGGCTTTATTCAAAGCCTGCACATCGAAGTGAACAAATCTACCTCCAGTAATTTAAGGGGACAAACAGATTTACTAGTAATTTGGAGAATATCTGGTTACATTGATTTAAAAAAGATAAAAGAGCCTCCTGTGAAAACCATACACGAATTATTTTGGTAACCCAAGTAGTCATTTTGCTTGCAGCGATCATTTCCAGCGGTAATATGGCTCCCTTGAACTGTGTGCGAGTAAAAGGGAGAAGTAAAACTCTCTGGCACTTACTCACTTGAGAATGCGTAGAAACTAGTCGACATTTTTCAATGCATTCCAAAAATGGTGTTGACTGCAGTTCACACTGATAATTCTCAACGGATTCTGATTACTGAGTTTGACGGAAGAAAAGTTACCACAAGAATGGATGAATGTAAACGGGCTAACAGGAGACACCATGCTTTTTCCGTCATTTTCGTCCACAAGAATCACGAAAGAAGCATTTCCTGTCTGAGCGAAGTTCACACTATGGATAAAGAAACCATGAAATACTCAACTGGGTACTTGGAGGCTTGGCATTTTTCAGGAAGTTCAATCAGTATGCGCTTAATCCTAATTCAGCGTATTTACTTTCTCATGATATGCAAAGGATTCATCTAATACGGTAAACGAGAAACAAATCACCTGAACCTAATCCTAGTGACTCTTTTCCATGAGACTCATTTCTTCGAATGAACACATCAACCAGACTAACTGCCTGAAGATCTAGCGTACCAAGATTTTAGGAAAATAAAAACAATTAAAATGAGATCTAAGGGCCAAGTTTCTGAATTTACGAGACATTCCGAAAGCCAAGAGGTCAAGTTAGCAGATATAGATATGCAGGCTCGAGGTCAACAGGTAGCCTTTCAAAAACTAGGTCAAGATCATCGGAGAAGTCACGGCTAAACACTGGGACCGTTTCCTGTGAATACAAACAACTACGGGGAATTTCGCCTGCTTTCTAACAACGTCATCTTCACTGGTGATGAAAATCTTTCAACGTGAAGGTCAAGCTCAGTAATCGGAAAACTTGGAAAGCTGTTTCAGTCTTTGTATGCGAACAACTAGGGTGCATTCTTTGGTTACAAAAGTTTCACTGATTGTTGTCTAGGATTTCCCCCTATCAACATGTCGTTCCAAACTCAGGAATAAGATTATTCGGGAAATAGCCCGTTTCTCCTACAATGGTAGTGGCTTAGGCCTTCGCTCACACAGTGAACTCACTAGGAAAGGGAATGTGATGTTTCGTTTCTGAGTAAAGATCCAGATGGGCCGCGAAATTTCTATTCATTCTAAACAAGAGTTAGGTGTGCTTCATGAAAGTTATAGGTGTTAAATCCTGGTAAACCGTTCGCCACACATTGTGTGGTGAAGTGGAGGCCTTTGTTTTCGTCAATAAGTTTTATAACTTGACAGTTATAAAGTACCTTAAGGGCGAATAAAGGATAGTATATACGCTGGGGTATCTTGGATTTTACAAATATAAGCTTCCAGAAGGGTTAACGAGACACCCACTCATTCATCAGCGTTCTATTGTTAACTGTGCTATTTTGATCAGTTCTTACATACTACTGATAAACTAGACCGTTAGGGGGACAACCACAGATGACCATCGATATTTTAGCCTCGATGCATAGTTAGAACATGTATAAAATACCATAACGGCAACAGGGGAAATTGTCCATCGACAGCTGATTTCTACTGCCGATTCGGGTAGTTCAAAGTCGTGTTGCCAATTTTCACAGGAAAATCGAATTGTGTGCACAGTCTGACGGGACAGATAGCGGTCGGAATGTGGTTCTACAGGATTTGTTATGCCGCGGAGAAAAATAGACCTGGTCAAGTAGGACAAAGCAGACAGTGGGAAATCTCTTCACAGGATAGCTGAAGACGTTGAGGGATGCGGTTAGGTGCCGTGGTCAGTGGCACAATCGCATCCGATTTCTTTCTTCAATACGATTTCCACTGGTAATTTGCTTTTAAATTTGTTCTTTGTTTATGACTTTATTCAGTTGGCCCAACAACCAACCATGCTCCGAGGTGGTAATCAAGACCGGATCTAGTTATGTGGATAAAATAAATAGAAAACAATAACGGTAATCTCATCTGAATTGTACGGAGCTTGTACGGACCAAGAGTCTATTTTTAGAATCACAAAGTGGTTCTTCCAGATACAACAAGATACTACTCGTTTCGAAACTAGAAGGAAGGCTAAAGAACATGCACTACTGAAGTTTCTGGATCAGGAAGAAACAAAGACATTGCGAGTAGCATATACGTGATGGTTTGTTTCAGTACGTGTTTTGCATAGGCCCAGGAAATCAGAAACTTAGTCCACACCTGGATGCCGAAATCCCTGAGCTCGTGTCATCTCAACCCGCGTGAATGTGAAACTGAATACTGAGTACAAGATTACGGCTTGAGATCACTTTTTCCCATCCTCTAGGGTCACAGACTTCAAAGAGCTTGAAACTAAACAGAGCACGCTGATGTAAATACTGTTTTGCTATCGTGAAGTACGACAACGTAAACGAGAAGCGAAGCACATTTTACTTCACTTACGTGAATTACGAAATCCCGTGGGCAACATGTGTCGATAATGTAACAGACATGTAAAGAGATAATCATAACCCTATAAACGGGGTTTTAAGACTCGATATCATAATATTTGCCTCCGATTTCCAGTTGAATATGGACAATACTATCAGTAGTTAAAGAAGTGATGACACTCAACTGATTAGTTGAATTGATTGTGTGACAACAGAAGTTTGTATCAATTTGGGGAATGCACAAGTAACCTTATCCTGATCACATTTACCTCATGAGCATGTTTGATCTTTCCTCACTTGACAATTTACGAATTTCCAAATTTCGCGCAGATTTAGTATTTGACTTGATGAAAGTAACATCGTGGCCATCAAAGTCACGTGCCCACACTGCTAATTAGGTGTACAGAGTCCAAGCCTTTTGACACTGATGGTAAACCGAAATATGACTGGCTGGTTACAAGTGGGCGATCTTACTGGCTGTTCTTCTGAGATAGTCCGTTGTGTGGCGGAAACATACGTGATCTCTGTGTACTAGTCAGTTGGACTTGTTAAAAAACGACCTGTCATACAGTGTCAACTGGCACCTCTACTTAGGCACTGTATGACGGTTTTACGTGATTAAACAGCACATATTAGAGAAGCATCCCAATTGAATGCCAACTAGGACTCGAACCCGGTATGTGACACTGTGAGTCACATTAATTGGCCGCGACTCCGATTAAGGATTTCTTTAAGGATGACAGCACTTGTTTTGGTTGTTTTCGAACCTTACGTGGTCTACTGTATTTTTAAATCAAGGAAGTTGTACGAGAAGTCATTCGCAAGTATCCGGGTCTCTATTATAAAGTCCCATGTGAATGGAATGTTCAAGTCTACTCCGAAGTGGCCTCTGAATGCTGTCCTGTTGTGTGGCCTCTTCGTTATCCGGACCAGATCGATTGTTGGCCTGAACTCTACCCAAATGCAACATTTCGACCGGTGAAATTGGTCCACTATGATACACATTCAAAACCGGATGATGCAAATCTAAACATCAGTTGGTCGACTACTTCCTCGGGGATAGAAAGGAAGTTGACTAGTGAGTACTCAAAATGACATATGACAGGTTCAATTATCGCCCATTCACACGATCGTTGTCAGGCTCCGACGACTAACGTATTTTATAAAAATAATTCATTTGGTCCTATCGATATGTTATATCAAACCAAACTCCACTGCTTTATAACAAAGATTTATGGTTGTTTTGCATTCACATTTCGCGAAGACGGGTTTCACGATGTAGTCATCCTGTTCACCACTGTCGATATCAAATGGACAAAGTGCTGGTTTCTATCACGCATGTTTATCGGTTCGCGGTTCATCAGAGTACACGAAATGCCTGCATTTGTTAATCGACATCATCTTTTCGTTTTCGCAAATAACCAAGGGGAAATTAAAAAGACCGCCAAAATCAACATGGTTGGGCAACAACAATCTGCCGATTTATAGTGCTTGAAATATTGTTATAAATTAGATGAAACACATCTAAGTAGATTCTAAGGCTTTGCATAAATGAATGAGGCAGTGAAGCAGGTTGATCATTCCATGTTGGTTGGTCAATCATGTATATTGGGATAATTCTGTGGCATCATAAACAGTTAGACCACCTAACAGATTTGGAAAACCAAGAGAGAAGACGAACTGTGACATGAAACTTACTTCTACATTATACTATCGGCTGCCTATTTAGGACATTGAGGATGGAGTTGAGATAATTCACTTGAAGATGTCGCAGAGTATTTGGATTATGAGTTTATTTATGAACGAGAGTTGTTGTGTATGGGCTACGCAAAATTGGCTAGGTCCGTTTTATATTCAGGATAAAGGTCAAGATTCTTCACCATCCCTAAGCGGTATGGATCTTCATAACTCATGATGACGGCTATTGGATTGATGCCGTGGTCACTGTCGATGAAATGGCTACCCGTAGTCGAATTGGGTCTGCGTATCGCAATCATCGCTTGTGACTTGGTGTTGTTTATCAAAGCACGTATGTAATCAGCTCTGCATTCGGCTGTTATATTGCTTAGCATTCTGTCGAGTCTAGATCAGAAATGAAAGCAAATGCTTGCGTAAAATCGACAGCGAAGTGGTCTTAGGATGGGGGTGTACAAACGCCGCAATCAACTGAACATGGTCATATTCCCCGCAGTATGGTAACGCACTTGGTTGTGCATTCACGTCTCGCTTACTTGTGTGGAGATGTATGGACGTAACTCAAGGCACGAACTTTTATGAATTTACTTCGAAGAAAAAAAACGTCCAAAATCCGTGTTCATTATTTAACTATTCAGAGGTGGGGCGTCCGAGGAAAAACCAATTTTTTGCAATATTCTCTCAAAGCCAAAAAATATATCCTCAAGATGGTAATAAGTTAGGTTTTTCAGCTTGGTAGTAACATACAATAAGAGGAAGAAGCGCTTAGCTTCTTACAGTTAGAAGTGATACAGCAGAAAGCAGGGAGTACATGTGAAATTAAGTGGTGCATATTTGTGACTGAAGAGATGAAACCAATAAATCGAGAGGATTTTACGCACCTGCCTATAACAGTTGTTTTTAGCTTTAATTGGCACGGTGTTACGGGATTACAAGTTCAACCATCGTTCACTTCGTCCTTCTTCGGATATTGTCAGTCTATTTCTGAACTAATAAATAATGTACATGGTGATTTGGTAGACTTAAAAACTTTGTTTTTGTCGACAGGTATTACACTGTTATGGCAGACGCTGGACACCACAATTGTGATGTGAGGTCGAAATCCCAGAGCAGGCGTGGAAAACGGCAGTTTTTCAAAGTACTTGCTCTACACGCTCGTAATACCGATAGACGCATGCAAGAGTGAACCCAACTCCCAAAAATCAACTGAATAGGTTACTAAGTATTTCCAAAGGTGAACGAAACTGTGTCAGTGCCTGAAAATCTTCTCCATATCAGTCGAATTAGACAACACACTTACTGCGAACGACATTCAGTCAACCAACGACAAAAGGTATATGACGTTATAGGCGCACGAATGCTAGCAAATATTTGCCACAATGACGCTGCAATGATGACGTAACTCCGGTTAGTGATGAAACTCAGTTGAACGGATTGCTCAGGAAGGTAAACAATTCCAGACCATTTTGCTCATGTCAAATACCAAATACTGATTTATTATCAGACTGCTACCTGGAGAATCGAAATAGATGCCAGGGTTGGAATAATTGCAGTACTTTCAGGACCGGTCCTTATTGTAAGAAATGAGTAAAGTCGATAAAGTAGATGTGTACAATTTTGACTGATCACGAAATACACTGATTGTAAGGTATAATTACCAGACGCTTTGCACACCTCTGGACATCCAACGATCGGATTTTATCAGAAGCGTCGTTATAAAGTAAGCATCATTCTTCGTCGACTTCAGGTCACTTCGGTTCCAGTTGTCGAGATAAATATTTTTCACGTGATGGACCTTCAAAATTAACTTAGTTTTACGCTACTTTCCATCGTATAAATCATTAAACATTCGACCATTTTTGTGACAGCTTTGGACAAACAATTGATCCTGATAGATTGACGCATTCAGTTGTAAAGAATGCGAAATTCCCCATAATTTTTCCCTCATGAAATTGAACATTCAAAGGGTACAGGAAATCCAAAGAGTGATCATGTTTGACAGTAGTCAACTTCTACAATTCAGTAGCACTTACCTGCTCATATAACAAGATTTACTCATTTTTTATACTAATTTCTCTTTTCTTCACTACCATTCCAGCGCCACAAATCAGAACACAGTTTCATCAGTTATACCACAAATTTGAAGGTCTTGATTTGAATTGCTTCCGTTAGAATTGGACTATTCCGGGAGAAGTGGTAACGCTTTCTTTTGGAATCTGTACGTCACTTGTTCTTTCGTATATGTTTATCTATTTTTCATCCAAGCAGTGTACACTCACAAAAGTTTTTTTCCTTGTTTGTTCCTTAATGTTGACTTTTGAAGGGAAAACTCACAACATATTACACCTTCCATTGAAAACGTCTTGTTTTCTCTTGCAATTTCCCTCCCCCAGCCTTTTTTCCACATTTGTTTTGACATATATATATATATATATATATATATATATATATATATATGACTTCGAGCCCCAAAAAACCGCTTTTATTGACCATTTAATTCCATATCGTAATTATTTTTCTCGTTGGATTTATATGTGCGCGACCGATCAGAGTATGCGAGAGGGATTTCCTACAGGATTTTTTCTTCTGAATTTGGTAATTTGCATAGTCTTACTGTGGGTTATTGTAAGGGTTGCACCGATAACTGGTGGTGAATTCCGATACCGTCTGAGCATCTTGTTGTCTGGACTTTGACATAACATGTAGAAAATAGGAGGAATCTTTACGAGACCGGAAATCCATTCGATAAGTTCACTGAACGAAAAAAGGTTACCCACAACTACATACGTAGACAAGTAGATTAAAAGTGCAAACTATAATTACTCCAACAAATAAGTGACGATAGATGCCGAAGGACAGAAACGAAGTATGAGCGAATTGGAGACGTTTTGGCGTGTTGTTTTGCCATGTGACAGTTCAGCCTCACGAGAATTAATCTCACGCCGCTGGAGGTCTAAGCTGTGTCATAGTCACGTGAATGAATATCGGCCACTAGATTGCACTAGATGATAACAAATTGGTTTACCGATCACAAAAATATTGGTAGAGATAAGTTAACTTCGGTAGAACATTTTTTTATCGAAATATGTTGTGTGGTTTAGTCGTTGTAAGTGAAAATCATGTTGAAATTATTCTGCGCCCCCTAAAGACGGAATCTGCTTTTCATTTTATCGAGAATTAAAGGTCACTTTGATGTGGCTTCCACGTACAGAATTCAGCAGGCTGTCTTCTCGTCGTTAACTGGACGGGTGAGTTGTGTGATTTAAGTCCCGAGTCGAGCGCAATGAAAACGAGGACACATGATATGCGGTTTTATCAAACAACAATGAATTAATAGCTCAAATCATGACACGAACCCCAAATCATGTGGCATCTCGGTTTCGGCGGCCTTCCGAGGCACCTTCTAAACGAATGCGAGTATTTCAATGAAGGAATGTAAGACGTAATTCCATGACATACCATGTAGTGACGGGATAGCCTACGGCTGTGCCAGCTGGTTATTCAGCAATGCCAAAAAGCAGCCGTGATATACCAATCAAAAAAGGATCGGGGCCCTGTTGGGAATTGCGTACCACCACTGGGCTGTGTTAAACAAAATAGTAAATCTAACCTCACTCAATCGGAAAGAATGTGTCCAAGGTTAATCGATGTCGAGCATGAAGAGGGCAGATCTCACAGTAGCACGTTGCTCAAGAATATAAACCCATCAGATGAGGAAGGTCACGTGCGCACAAGTGAACCTGGATAGAAAACAACTCAGTGATTTGTCGACCGAGTTGCTGGCGTGCATCTATGCGTGTTCGTGGGGTCGCTGTGGTGTACACATGCGCGTCTATTTGTCAAGTAACGACTGCGATTCGTGTCAGGCAGAAAATAACGCCGGAAAGGTCCATTAAGTTAACTAAATTTACTTTTTTACCTCTTTTTATTAATTATATAAAAACAATAGCTAAGAGGTTCGCCGAGACACCTGGATGTCCCGGGCACACATCATTATTTCGGTGAGAAGCCTACACAGAACAAACACTTGATATTTGGTATTCGTATGGCACAGTTTTGCAATCAACATGCTCACATCTCAGTTAAAAAGCCCTAATAGAACTGTGGGAAAATAAACTAGCATACGACTATGGGAGCCAAAGTTATACAGGTGGAAAAGAAAATATCAACCAACTTTGGAAAGCTATTCCGTTTCACATGTCCCTGTGGGTTAGTACCCACACCAGACTGGGAAGATTTTTGCGTACGTTAATTCTGGAAGAGAGGTACCGAAATTCAGATCAGAGCGAGACAGAGGTAAGTCAGGATGTAATGGCTGCTTTGGATCCTGTAATTTTTGTGCGCTAGAGCCGTAAAATAGGTTGACTGACATCTTCAGCCAAAAAGAAATCAAAAGGAAAGGGATGAAACGAGGCTAATAATTTCCAATCCACAGCGGAGGATTTTAAAGTCTTTTTCCAAGAGGCGGAGGAAAATTTCTGAGGAAAAATACAATAAGATCGGAAGAACACATTGCAGAATAAATTTCGAAATAATTTTTAGTGAACTTCCGAAACTGCCTGAGTTTTCTTATTTGAAAAGATGAGCATTGCAGTTTACTAATACCGTACTGAATGTGAGGCTTCTGCCTGAGATAAATGTGTAGGCTGACACAGGTACGCGAAGGAACGAACTCTGGGTACGGATTTGGAATTTAGCCTAACAGGATCCGTGGGGATAGATGATCGGCAATGACTGAAAATGCACTCAAGTCATTTAATAGGATTCAATTTTAGACCCAGCTGGGAAGATGAACATACCGTTCGAGATAGGTTTTCATCAAACTTCCTGAAATTGGGGGGGGGGGGGTAGAAATAGCTTGATGAAGGACAACACCGTCGGAAAATTTGTAAATGTTGAATGAAGAAAAACTGGAAGACCAATATTTTGGGTCGAAAATAGAAAAGGGGATAGTCATGGAACTTGGAATACTCCAGAATTTGTAACCAGTGGTTTAGAAGTGTTTTACCTAAACTCAGTTTGCCGGACTCGATAGTGAAAATGATTTGATAACCAGAGGAAAGTTGTACGGGACCATTGGGAACCTCATGCTTCCGGAGAAGACAAGGTTGAGGCAATGGATCAAAGGTTGAAGAATAACAAATGGCTGAGCAGCGACGGATTACTCGGCGTTATCTGATTATTCAGTGGTAAACTGGACTTAGCAGGCTACAGCTTGACGAGTGGATATTTTTGGTTTATGAGCTAACGGAAAAGAACCAGATGGGGCATTCATATACGTTTGAAAGCAGACTTTTCATTATCTTTAGGTACAGTGGAAGCAAGGGTGATTGGGCAAAATCAGAGATGCTGAAGTTCCTAGAAATTTGAATTATGGGAGACAGACTCCACAGATTCGGAGTCGAACATTTGGAAAAAGATTCATTAACCAGAGTAGAAATCGGTGTGGCAAAGTGAGCAGCATCATAAACAGTCATCAGAAATACTGGATGAAGGCATAAAGCACAAGACGCATTTTTATCCTTAGGGATGACTGTGCTCGAACATTTCCAGCTACATCAAGAAATATACTCTCGATCTCTTGGGATTTAAATCCCCATAAATCTCCCCTGATCAATATTAATATGCATCATGCAACCCGTGAATCCGCGCGATCCTTCCATACCACATGAGATCTTTCCATCAGTCATACATCGATACGAATATAACTATTATTCCCTCTTTACTTTGGAAATTCCGGGGTATAGTTTCAGAATAGCTACTGGTCAGATGAACCTCACAACAACCGAATTTCATTGGCATTCCAACGGATCCCTTCAAACTTGTTCTGTTTGGAGGTTATTTTACTAAAAGTGTGATATTTTGTAAAAGTTCAGACTTTACGAGGCAATCCTATTACGTATTAGATTTACATTTACCACCTACGTAGATGTAAGCACTGAAGTTTGTGAAAGCCGGCTGCTTCCGAAAGGTCAAGTATTTATCAGTTTTGATCGGCACGTGCAGACGTGGTTTGCACAATGCTCAGGATGTTCTCATCTTTAGTGAATGATGGGTATTGTGGAGAGGTCTGTTTTTGGGACAATTTCTGCTCATACTCTCACTGTATGAACTGCGCAGCATAGCACTTATTTTACCGGACGTCAGTGAACAGTTTTTTATTTTTCTGTTTTCAATGTCAGCCAAATAAAGGCCCGGGTAGTTGTCTGCTACGTATTTGCACATTGCACTTAAGTCCCGATTCTGGCGGACTTGATTTTCCACCATACTTCTTGATCTAAGCAACCTACGAAGAGAAATAACTTGGATCGGAAGATGAAATCACTTGCACGACAAAACAATAGTTCTCAACTGATCACCTTCCCCATTTGAGCGTTCAATCTGGAAATCAGTACAGAACACGGTCGTTTTATATTGATCGTGGTTTGCATGAATTCCTCCACTCAAAAGTTGTTATAAAGCATTCAGTTTGACCTGAAACGTTTCTTCTTCAGTGCTATTTTTACTCACATTTCACACAAGCTTGAACTACCGTTGTGCTCAGATTCTTGGGCTGTTTGAAATCAATTCTCGGGTCCATCAGTGAAGATTTTAATGCAAGCTTATTCCTGCCCGGAATCCACTAAGTGAATGATAAAACTGATGACGCAACACGCAACCAGATATCATCCTGACCAAAATCCAAGGTCATCTGAGACGAATCCTCTGATGACAACTGATCACAACGTTCGGCTGACTTTGTCCTTTGAACTACTGTTACGTAATCTTTATTCGGAGATGTTAGAATTTAGCAAAACCGAGCTGGTTAGAATGAGCCACCCAATTCTTTGCACACAAATTATTACCACTGTCAGTCAGCCTACCATGAAGGTAACTGTAATTCTTTATTTTGTACAGTTGGTGCCCCATGCCCATTCATTGTGGTTATTAACATCAGTTTATGCATACGTGCGATTGTTTCGTTTAGGTGATTGGAAAGATTTAACAAAAGGTTAAAATCTTGTAACATTTTTCTTTCTTCTAAAGGGACCATACGTGATTTAGTGGAGGGGGGACACGTAAAACCGATATAGTATTGCCACTAAGTGGATGAGATACGGCTAGGTTTGGTGGCCAGTGACAAGGTTGTCTCTCGAAGAAAACAGAGTGGATCGGATAACTGTTTCACTTAGTACTAGCTGTACCCAACCACGTGTTGCTGCAGCTCAGTCTGGTTGAATCGAAAAGAAGGATAGCAGAAAGAGCCCGTTTCTAACTTGTTTAATTTCATGAAGCTTTTGGTTATACAGTATCTTTTGTTGTTCCATTGTCAGTGCAGACATAGAGGTTGTCTGGTTTGCTCACTCTAGAGCATACAAAATATAATTGCCCATGCGAGAAGCAATCCCTGTCTAGATCTAAACCACACAGTTCTAAGGATTGGCGATGAGTTTTTCATGGTGACTTCAAACGCAAATCGAATTGGGAATTGCAATCTGTTAAATTGAAATGGCATATCCGCTGGAATCACAAGAATTCGAGGAATGAGAGCATCCTCATCTTGGAAAGCCCTGTCAGTATTGTCGCTTCTAAAACACTGATCATTATTTTTTTACTGTAAGCCGAGTGCCGTTCCAATATTCTGGCTAGTTAGTTTTTCATAAGGTAGTAACTGGCACGCTGATTTTCTATTGCAGTACTTCTGGTGGCATCCCTGGCAGGTCGAATGAATGCAAAACTTACGTTGGATAATTAACCACTTCATCTGCTTCCATAACAGTGTTGACGAACTTGTATGTCTACCTCGCTTAGAATGACAGACTGAATAATATTGTCAGGTTCTTAGACGTCTTCATTCTTATCCGCAAGAATAGCTCGTTCATTTGGGAAATACTTTTCCAACTAATTCTTCTTTTGACGTCACTAAATTCCACAAGTTGTTAGGCAGTGAAATTCAACCCGAGATCAAGTCAACTGGCACGTTTCCGTCCCCAATTTCCAACAACTGACATAGGAATATCTCAGCTGATCCATAGTTTTGCAGCTGATCAAGCATATTTGTGGTTAACTTTACCGTCTTTACGAGTCGTCACAGTGTTAAGTATTTCAGGCAAACATTTATATAGCCGGTTAGTGTCCATCGAGAAATTACAGGTAATTTTTGCTTGAAATCTCCTACAATCAATGTGAACGCGTTCCCAAGTAAAATTATGTTTGCACGTAAATCTTGCAATGATTGACCAAGAGTTACGAGCGACTTTTATGCGCCTTGGTGCATTCATCTCGGACAATAAGTTTGCTTTTCTACAATAATTTTTCCATGGCCGGGGCTTTGGAACAGTTGTACATGGGTGTTTCAATGAATTGGATGTTCAGTGGTGATTTCAAGGCGAAATGAACAGTTCTTTCACTTAAAAGCAATGTCGCAGCTAAGGGTCAAGGCTATATCCTTTGAGGATCGAATTACTGACAGAATCAATTTTATCAGGAACATTTTACCAGTTCCTTCTGGCACATCTAAGAAGAAGATTTCTCCAATCTCGTTATTGACAGGTTTTATCACTTGATCGTAAAGGGCTTTTCGCTCAAGCTTCAGCTTAGAAATATTTGATTGCACGTATGATAGAATATCACCCGTGCTGTAATTTTGTTCACAACACAATTCCACATCGAACGAAGCAACAGCAGACCGATTTGTTGATGGCATTCCCAAATGATTGAGAAACTTGTGTTGCGATTTCTGAGCACAAATCATCGATCATTATCAACGCTGGGCGGTAATGGATAAGCTTTAGTAAATGAACTGTAAAAACGTACATACTGATCACACTTCCTGCATAGGACAGCTTGTAATGTGATAATGATTCGCGAACGGATGAGCATACAGCGAGATTTCCTCGAAGTTGATTGGCTGGTATAGTCGCAGTTCAAGGTCTACGGATCTGTGTGTGCGCGTGTGCTTGGGACTGTGAATGTGTAATCATCGAACAGATGCTAGATCTCCCCCGCAGAGGGTTCAAGTCGACGGAACAAATTTGTGAACACATGAGAGTGCGTGCCTCATGTGTTCACGGAGCGAAATCGATGATCATGCATGTGCACATGATGGCGTTGAGGTCAAAGCATGTGTGTGTGTGTGTGTGTGTGTGAGAGAGAGCTTGCCGTTAGTCGGTTACATCTGCGTACGGAATGTATACGCACGCTTGCATGCACGCACCTGCAGGTGAGGAAGCTGGATCGGAGCATTGTTGATAGCAGACAACTGCAAAACGTACAGTAGGTACATGAAACACGCATATATTCGAGTGCAACATCGTATCACAATACCAAAGCTATTGGTGAAGATTAGGAACTAACCAACACTTACGTTTTTATTTACAACGAAAGAACGATGGTCATGATGTGAATGCTAACTTGAGTCTGTCAAGAACCATCAATAGTTGATATGGAAAAGAACTGACGTGGTCAGAGATGACTAGACAGGTGGCAGTTGGGCTCAAGTCAAGGCGTATAATCCTGACGAGACAATGGGAATAATTCACGGGAAGAGTCGATCAAAGCAAAGTGGATAATTCCATGGCCAGCGCCCCTGACAGAATTTAAAACTCAGTGCCAATTCGGACGCTCGGTAACCTAATCGGAAGAAAGCTTTCAATTTACTTTAGAATGTTTATGAATTTCCTGAGCATCTCGTGTACTTATAGCTTGCCCCAAAGGAACCTTGTGCTGAATAAATTGAATACGGTGCAGAATTTTTTGAAGCCATCAGTGATCATTGGCGAAACCCGTATAAATGTCCCTAGGTCTCCCGCAGTCTGTCGACCTGTTCTGCACAACCACTCTCACGGCGTAGCTTTCATGGATTTTACCAGAGACTCACATCTGCAGTAGCAACTAAATTGTGAGAAACATGTTCGCGGTGATTTCTGGTGCTGTGAGATTCAGCTCCATATAGTTCACGCAGATCAATTTTTGTGAATGCTAGAGGTTTTTCAGTCCCAGTGTAGCATATCCGTTTTCCATGTTATTTTCCCAGTGGGGAGGCTCACTTTACTTTTCAAACTCTACTCTTGATGACTCAGATAAACTGGAAACAGTTCTTGATCTTTCGACTTTTTTAATTCGTACTTAACCCCACCGGCATCTAGGAGAATACATATTTCGTCGGTCCCAGGGAAAGCCATAAGACGACGAAGCACAAGTTCAAGTGTGTGTTAGTGAACAATTAATGACCATGAAAAAGTGCTGTGGAATGGTGACTTTATTTTCAGCCAAACTACTTTACAAGAATGCATGTGTCGAGCAAAATGCCAATAAGGTCGGATGAATAAAAGCTTGATTTCTAATCGTGGTTCCCGCCAGGCATACATAAGCCATCGAGTCACAACCACCTTGAAGAAGGAGGAGGTTTTCTTGTGGGGAAACTGCAAGAGAAGCTTTCGATGAAAGTAGTATAGTATCGTATCGGGATGACAAGGCAAAATTCCCTCGGATGCACATTAGTTTACAAATCTGCTTGGATTGTCTCAGCAGACTATCTGGAGCCACTTGTTGTTATTTGCTGCATGAAATCTGTCCATTCGACATTGGAATGACCTGTTAGTAGTGACTTTACAAGGCCCTCAGTGAATTACTCATATCCATTTATTTACTGTGGTGTCCGATTTTATTAGTCACAAGCGTGCAGGAAAGCACGCATACTTACACGTCACGTGAGCATAGTTAGGCCCTAACAGACAGACAGGCCTGCTAGAACACACACAGTGTTCTTGCTAGTCATGCTTTCTCCGGGAATGAGTTTACCAATTAGATTGCCTTTCGTATCGATCAGTCTTAACTTGGCCTAAGTTGCTTTTAGGCTTCACATACGCTCGTGCATGCAAGTAACTGTTTGTTTTGCCCACACTGTGAGCGTGCTACTTGCTGAATAATTCCGTTAACCGATTGTTTTTTGCATTTACCTCTGACCTGACGGATTTACTTTTATACATTGTTTTTGACACCCATGATTTGCCTGCGTCAAACCAATCCACTTATTTTATGAAACATAAGAAAGCTATCTTTTGACCATTCACAGTATTGTCGTGATCATTCAATCACGTGAACCATTCTCTCTTTTGCCTTATACATGCCACTTTCTAATATTGTTAAGTGCAAGATAAATTGATGTTTGATGCGGATACCACCCATAATATAAAATCTGAATGGTCTGATAAGTCTAAGGTTGTTTTTACTTTATTTTGTCTCAGAGTTACCTGCAAGGTGGTTAAGTGTCATACGAAATCCTCGCTTTTTCGAGGCAGTGATCTGTTCACACTTCTCAGGGGAATAAATAAAAACCTTTCTTCGAAGCTTTTATGCCCTCTCTGATTCAATTACTGCTTGATTGTGTATGCTTTGTTATCGATGATTTTATTCATGCTCCTACGTATCCCATACTTACCTTGGTTTCAGTGATCTTTGTCTTATCCCAACTTGGGGAAACATTGTTTTAGACAGGATTATCACTAATCATCTAAAACGTCTTCGCTTAGAACTAAAATACCCTGTTTCAATGAGTGATTACGCTCTCAGATCAAACTTTTATTGACGTTTAGCACACTGTTCGCTCGCCGGGACAGAAAACAAAGGCCACCCCTAGAAACTTGTCACCCGTCAACAGAGCTCCATTTCAAAGATTCATTCCCATTGTTTCTTCTTGGTTTATTTCGATACCACTCTCTGCCCGCTAGACTTTATGCGAAGATACTGGGTGTGCTACTTGACTTTTATTGTTCTGTGAGGAATATAGTTCTAACAGTGGAATAGCCTATTCATTACTTGAATATCTGAGAAGGCAAAAAGAACACGTCTATAAACTAAATGACTAAGTTTCTCTCAAACAATACTCTATCCCGATCAAACATGCGATACAATGGCTGAATACGATATTTGCCCCACCAGTTTGTTCGTAACACAAATAATAATCTTCTCTGAAGCTGAAAGCTGTTCGTATGTCAACAACGGACCCGGTCAAAATTTGCGGTATATATGCCAACAGCCTGTAGGTTGCATTTATTCATCATTCATCGAAAGCCGTACCAACTTATAGTTCTTCTTCCTCAGAAGGAGTCCACAAGCTACTTCGAATCTGTGACTTTCTGGATTTGAAAGTGCCATTTTACTCATTCGACTACACAGTTCTCTGACGCTGCCTCTCACTGAAGGGTGCGCAAAATAAATTTACTCATCATTTCCAATCGTTTTATGGGAACTGCTGAAGCCGAGTTCGTGCCTAGGGCAATCTTTCATCCAAGTTTACCGCGGTGAGTGTGGCTTGCTAGAGTTGCCTTCTTTCGCCCTTTTCAACTCTTAACTGAAATGGTTCTTGAGATAACCCCTTCCTTGCAAGGGAATATCGACTTTGATCTGTATTTATGCAGTAAACTATTTAACTTAAAACATGCGGGCGATATTGTTCTGCTAAGTGAAAATCTGGGTAACTTGCAAACTTTCTTAGATAGCCTAAACAACAGTGTAGCGATATTTGAGATGCTTTTTACACCCACTGAGTGCAAAGTGCTGCTGTTGGACTGGACTTGTTCTACCCCAAAACATGCATTGTCAGGGGAAGCAGAAGCAATTAAAGCAATTAAATCTCTCCGGGTGGTCAGATATCAAATGACTTGCCATCGTGTATACAGAAGGCATGATTGGCTTTCACTAATCTCAGCCATCTGTGGCGCCGGCGCGATGTCAGATTGTCTGTCAGGGGTCGAATGCACACTGCGGTGGTTATATGGGCTCAGAAACTTGGCTACTAAGGGCTGGAGATCAGCGAAAACTGTGAGTAGATGAGCATCCATATCTCCGAAGTATTACTGGAATATAGTGGGAACACTGCGTCAATATTGCTCAGATTAGGCTTATGGTGTTGGGGTCCAAAAATCAGTCACTGGAACAGGTACGGAATCTAAACAGGTGAAGGTGGCTGGGACACATTTTACCCCTTTTCTCCGATAGACTTCCTCTACGTACGCTGTCCTCCGGGGCAGGTAGAGGTTGGAAGGTAGATCGAGATGGTCAGTCCACGATATGGCAGAAAGGTATGAAGACCTTAACCAGTGAACTTGACCAAATACGACTGGTTAGATTTACAGGGTACTGTCCACGAGACCCGCCCACCAGGTGGCTGGAGACTCTAAATTTTATGACCAGGAGTAGCAGCCAGTGGCCTGATCGCATTCTATCTCCCTCACTTCCGTCATGTTTTCCGTTTATTACTCTAACTTCGTCTCTTTTTCACTTTATATATCTATTATTTTTGTCCTTAACTCGACGACTCCTCTGCATAGTAACGAAAACCGAAGCACAGAATTGTCTGGTGAATGGTTGAAGGAACTAAAGTGAATTGAAAGTTGAACCTCAAAACCAGGTCTTACTATTGGTCTGAACGTTTTTTCCCCCAAATGTTGTCAAATTTGGAGCAAGTCACCTATCCGGAATTATATCTTCACTCATCAATAAATCTGTTGACGCTGATGCCATTTCTCCTCTCAGAAACACTTTACAATGTAACCCATTGCTAAGAATTTTATTTCCAACTTTTCGTCTAAACGTTTTTGTCTCATCGTCAATACTTCTGCGATCAAGTTGACAGAGCGCATGATCCTAAGTCGATTGCGTTCCTCTTTGATTGTTCCTAATGACCCCCATCAGTTTGGGTACAAGCCCAACGCGTGCACTCTGAATACGGTTGCTTTATTTTGCCATCCCACTTTAAAGGACTTAAACAGTTCCACGAAATCCGTTTGACTCATTTTCCTCAGCCATTCCTCTGCTCTTGATTCTGCTTTTCGTTCTCTATTTCTTCAAACGATGGGGCCTTTTTGCTATCCCACTTCTTCACTTTCATGTTCGAGGGACCACTTTTCCAAAGTAACTCATCGTACTAAAGATGGTACGAATTTGCCCAGTCCTTTAACGAATAACTCTAGTGTTCTTCAGTGAGCATTCCTTCTCCTTATCACCTCATTACATATATCGGCGACATGACCCCTGAACCACCTACACGACTCTTAAAGTACGCCGATGCCATGGTGCTCTGTCAATCCATCTCCTTCCAGCCAGATTTTACCCCACTTTCAGAGAATTTGTGCAATATTCAGAACTTTTCGTCCTATTCTGGCCTACACCTCAGCGCATCAAAGTGTTTTGAGAGTATTTTCTCTTTTTCTCGGTCCTCTTACTGCAATGAGCAATCGGTCATCAACGCTGTCCCCGATTCCACGGCTGAATCAGGCAAATTCTCAGGCATTTTGGTCAACACTAATTTACAGTGATCTCATACCCTGGATTACGTCAAAGGCTACTTAGACCGTCCTTTCAATTTCGCAGGTTATGACAGTTTCGTGCCACGGAAGCTGTTCGTTTTTCATTTTTTTCATGAACGCGTTATCCCAATCTCAATCTACTGCTCTCCCGTGATCTTTCCCGATCTACCTAAGAAGGATTTTATCACTCTACACTCCAGCCTGGCTATTATCAATCGTGTTCCTTTGATTCTCATAGGCTTTTCTTCTCCAAAGTCTGTGACTGACATAATGACCCGTGAAAAATTCTTCATGATGATTCTTGCGGACCCAACGCAACCCCTTTTCCATGACTGACCAGCAAGCTGTTCGCATCTCTCCACACGTTCCATATTTCAACACAGCCCCTTCTGTTTCAAACTCGTTCAAACATCTATAGTACCTGCTCTGATTAACAAGATGAAAGTCACAGAGTAACATGGCATGAAATTTCGTCGTTGAACCAATTTTTTCTGCAATATTTTCATACCTATTTTTAAGTGACCGATTTCACTTCTCTAGGTAGAAATGTGAATTTCTTAACTTGCTAAATTCCTCAATACAATACAGCACAGCACAACATAGATGTGCTCTACCTAACGAAGTGATTCAAAGGATTCAGCGATGGTATGTCAAACCTTTTCGGCAGATATCAGTACGAAGTTCACAGTAACTGTGAACTGGCCATTCGTGGTTACAAGTAATATTGTTTTAAGGAAAAAGGCACGATGACGAACTGGCTCGTTTTCGGTAACTTCATCCTCTGCCTGATACAGTTTATACATTATATATATATATATATATATATATATATATATATATATATATATGATAGGAATGCATATTATCGGAACAAAAGAGTGCGTACGGTATCACATTAAGATTGGTTAATCATAATTGTAGGTGTTGTGCGCTTCGGAAAACGGGAGATAAAATCAAGGTGACCTCGACCGCGACCTTTCAGTCGTCACAAGTAGCAGCCAACCCACCCCAGATGTACTTTCTAACCGAATTTTCCCAACCACAAACAATCAACTTCCCACCCTGTTCCGAACCGCACAACACTTGCAATATTGATTAACCGATTTTTTTGATACTGTGAACACCTTTTTCTTCCAAAAATATGCATTCTTATCATATATATATATATATATATATATATATATAAATGTATTAGCAAGAGGATGAAGTTACCAAAAACGAGCCTGTTTGCTACCTTGCCTTCTTGTATAACACAACGGGGTTATTCAGAAATATTGTTGCACTAACGACTGGATGGTAACCACAGTTTGGTAATCTTGGAGCGTCACCAGCCGCAGATATTCTCCTCTGGGTGATTAACAGTACAACAAACCGCGCCTTCTTTGAGTTACTCATGATTGACTATCAGCAGATTAAAGTAAAGGCGTTCATTTACACGGAATAGCACATAAGCATATAGAACTTGGGTAATAGGGAAATAGTTCCCTTTCTCGACAACAGAACCCCCGTTCAGTGTTGGACACTAACAACCATTTGTTCTCCTGTATCAGTGCATATTTTCCGCTAGTGGTACAAGGCTTTTTGACCCAACTGCAAGTCATCTCATTTGTGTGGGATAGAATGCAGTCCAGGATGAATTTCTAGCTGGGCGGTATTTTTACATTTTGAATGTATTCTGTCAGTATAATGGTTGGTTTTCTTGAACAGCTCGCCTAGTTCTTCAGAAACGGAAGTAAAATGTGCACGAATGTGTTAGTCGACTGGACAACAATGAGTAACATTTATGCTGAAGGTCGGTGTTGTTATACATCAAAGGAAGAGATTGCCACTGGTCCGGAAAGGCTCCGATTCCCACCATCGAAATTCGAATCAGGGCTTTACAATTTTTGATACAGCTGATGAAATTACGGAGCTCAAATAGGAATAGAGAAAGTGAAAGGAATACTTTATGAGAGATTGTTGTATTTGGAAGTACGCTGACCGATCCTTTGATGTTTTATTCTAGACACAAAATTGGCTGCAGTATGCACTTGTGAAGATGTAGCAAAATGATCTTGAATACATCGTGCAATCTAATGCTAATGTATTCTGTGTTCGAACGTGAAAAGTTTAACCTGTCGCCGGTATGGGCTGAAGAAAGGTAAGTACCGATTTCACAAAGAAAATCAAACTGTGACCCCTGTCATTTTGGCAATCCTGTACTTTTACAGATGAGTGCCTGTTGTGTGAAGAGCCATGGAAAGTATAGAGAAAAATGTAAAAAATTTCCCAGACAACAAGATATCTCACAGAATATCAAGATATCTCTCGAGCACAAGTTCTTTATCTGGATTGGACTAAACATGGCTAGCTTCGTTGTTAGACTCCAGTTCGAGGTATCCTAATTGGTGGGGAAATCTTCACAGCTAGGACCGGATGATTTCCAAATTGAACTAAACATGTCATCTGGAAAAGTAGTAGATTTCCGGGTGGTATTCCGTACTACTTTCCAAGAAGGGTTTTTAGGTGTATTCATGCAAAGCGATTGTTCTTTTCGTTATTTACTCCAAGACCCGTGAAAGTATGCGCAAATGTTAAGTTGCACCCACACAATTTCTCTCCAAAATTTGAGATTCAGATGCTAACGAAAAGTGGCGTTATGCTTGAGAGAAACCCAAGGTCGATCTTAATTTAAGCCTGTAATACAATAGTTTTCCTTCTTTTCTGTGACACCATTAATCTCTATCGCTTCCAATCTGTCTAATCTGTCCAATTCTTTAACTTGTCTCATTATATTGCGACGTAGTGGCCTGTGTATGAATCACTAAAAACGAGCTTGTTCGTCAACCTTTTTTTCTCGTAGCATATGACATTTTTCTGTCCTGAACAGCGAAGTTATTTGACTGTTTCAGTTCGAGCCACTTAAAACAAAAGTGTGATGTATGTGTGTGTGATAAAACCATTTCTGGACCAATTTGTTGGACTCTACGCCGAAGTGACTATGCAACTTTCTGAAGAATGAGACTGACCAGCTGGTTATTAGTTTGTGGGAAAGTTGTGTTTCTGTCAGTACCTGTTTTGCTTCTATGCAAATAAATTTCATTTCATTTTCCATCCGAAGCTCATAATCTGCCCTCTAAATCTGAAGCTTACTTATTCACTGTATAAAAGCAGGTCACATTGGTTATTGCCCTAGCTAGTGATGGTAGATATAAAATTGTGCAGTTCTGTATTATTGTTACCGTGTACGAGAGGAAAACATGCATGTGGTAAAGGTTGTTTACATAACTTCCGTTCACCTGGAGGAATGTTCCTTATGCTGAACTTCGTTGTTCGTAGTGTGGAGACAATAGATTACAGGGAATGAAAAACACTAAGAGTGCACAATGTATATAACTGTCCGACAGCTGATTTCTTTTTCAGCTCAAAAATACTGTTATTTTCTACAATTTCCTAAATATTTGTTTAGCTTGTACTTTTCAACTTTTGTTAGACTGGACAGAGCACGATTTTACCACGTTTTCATCCATCGAAAAATAATGGAGAAGGAAGTCCGCAAATCAAATGGATTAGTGATGAACACAAAAGTCCTTCCTTATTTCGTAAAATACGAGCACAGAACCGAAATTCTGTGCAGCAACGAGCTGGAAGGAAGAATTTGAAAAATGGCACAGATCGCCGAGTGGGATCGACCAAGCGATAGGTTGCCACGTAGTACTTGTGAAGATTCTGCAGTAATATATTCCTCTTTTGCAGTGAATGCTGAGATAGGCCTATTACATAAGGGCAATACGAGTTCTCTTTTATCTTCGGTAGAGGAAGGGCTGTTGTTGCTCAAACACCTGCGGGGAATAGCTCAGTCCTTTTTGAGTAGGCCAGGGAAAATGGCGGGGAAAAAGTAGAAACAGCCCATGGAGCACCGAAACCTGGTGCTGGTGTGTCTGGTCTATGCAGTCATGCGGACAATCGATCGATATCCCGTTTCAAATTCGGAGCTTGCTTGTATCCACTTAGTCAGTGCTTACCGCAGAAAAAACTAATGCTATTTTATTGCCATCCTACTGATTTATGATGAAAGAGCAGTTTAATAATGTGAGGAGATAATCAAAGCAGTTTTCCAACGATAATTTCAATCTGTAAAGTTCTCTCACAAATTAAAGCCGAGATATTTCACGTGATATACACGTGAAAAGTCAGTTTATATAATAGTGGTGGTTTTTTGTACGTAACGCCATCGCTAGCGGAGAAATGTACTTTTGATATTCGGCCTATTTTAAAGACCGACTAGACTACTGACAAGTTTTAAACGCGTGAAATTTCCTGCTAAAATTATCTGATTCTAACTACCGGGATGCATAATAAGCCATTAGAACCTTGTAGGCATCCTTGAATAGAAGACCCGATTGGGTTACAGTTAAGTTGAAAACGTATGTGCAGAACCCATATATATATATATATATATATATATATATATATATATATATATATATATATATATATATATATATATATATATATATATATATATATATATACCACAGGTTGAACATTAAGGTTGATAGGTGAACTAGTACTCAACATTGAGACATTTGAGAATGTTTTGGAGTCTTTGAAGCAAACCACTTTCAGCTGGTTTCAGTGCCCACGATAAAAGGTCTACTGTTTAGTTACATACCCTTTTGGGTATGAGTATGTTTGGGGACAGGACACCAACAATCAGGAAAGATGAATGACGCAAGTGGGCGGTTGAAATCATTGGTTCACTGAGAGGTCCTGTTTCGTGTTTGGGTACTGCTCAAGTTGGACCTTCTGGTTCAACAGACTTGACCAACTTCGTGGACTTGGGAACTTGGAAACCCCCTTGCTGGATAGGTTTCCACTTTCAAAACTTTCGGAATGTTCCAAACCAAGAAAGAATACATCGGGTAAAGAACGAAATGAAGATTTGTATGGTCAGCGTGCACTATATTTGAAGGGGAGATTTCTTCTGACCATAGAGAAGACTGATCTTTTGCCATCCATTTTCAATATTTCCAGAGTGTAGGAACTGCTGGGAAAAGGTGAAGTCCACGTTAAACTCTACAGCCGACTAATGCCAAGGGAGTTGCTCATTCTGTTCACTAATTCCTTCTTCCTGCATAACCGCTTCGCATAATGTGAAAACACTCTTCGAAAAGTTGAAAGTACTCCATTTTAATGCGATAGCAAACGATGAAGATGTGGTTCATAATTTTAGTTTGGAAAATACGCTGAACGGGGATGGTTGAAACCGCGTTGCAACCAAGAGGTAGCGAAAAAGAAAGAACAGTTGAAAAGCATGTTTTTATTAGAATATTCCGGACGATAAAAGTAGGTCAGCTTGTTATGCGAATGAGACGGATGACCATAATAAATTTGTAGTTATGGAGAAGGATAAAAAATATTGTGATTACTAGCATGAAGAAATGTGCTCGCTCTAAAGGAAACATCTTTGAATGGGGCTACGGAGGGACTATCTTTGGGATTCAAAGATGAGCTTTTGCCTCTGAATGCAGTCTGGTAGAAAACAGGGCATACACTGTAAGATATCTAATAGGCAATGGCCAGATAAGTTTTCAAGCGCATTCCGCATTTAACCCAAAAGTCTCACACGATACTAGAAGCGACGTTTAGATTAAATTTCTGCTTTCCTGTGAATGCTATGAATTCCTCTTTGCTTTTTATTATTGTACCGCATAAGTGGTGTGCCAATTTATATCGATCGCGTTTTATTGGTTCAGCATACTCTTTCCAGTTGTTTGGTCTCAAACCACGTGGTTAAACGTGGCACCAGTGGGCTTATAACCAGATCCGGCAGGCTAAAGGTTGCCTAGGATTTAGAATCACATGTCTGGTTATTCGGTTTCTTCGAGCAAATTTGTGTTCTCTCTAGTTGACTAGTGTAAACCAGTTGCAATGGACTCGAATGCAGCCGGTCTATTTCGTACAATGTATGATCACATTGCTTCCAAATTCACAAAGTTGCCAATCAAACGGACCTTGGCCTTTGGATCTTGCCTTCTACTATTTTTGTACATTTGTCGGGCGATGGAGATACAAATCCAACAGCAATCAATCATAGTACGTTAAAGCAAAGATTCTATCATGTTTGTGCTTTGGACGAGCATGCATATTACTCAGAATTTGAGTGGTATTTGATTTACGATTCACCAGTCATCAACATATTGCTTTGGTATGTATGTCTCACTTGGACATGCTATTTTTAAACCATCTGAATAAATGAGGTAAGCAAAAGCGGATAAAACAGAATAACAGCAAAATTTTGTAGGTAGATAAATATCACTCTACACGGACAGGTGCATACGGTAGATTATAGAGTGATAACCATTAAAAGAGCCGAGATGACATTGCAGAGACTATGTTCATATCAATAGTGTTTAGCCAGGGCAAAGCCAGGGAATAAACGACTTCTTTTGCACAAAGAAAATTTGAATTCCATCTCTGTACTGCAATCGCTTCGGAAGTCTGTAGTTGGCGTGATTTGATGGCAGGGCAAATTACGGAGAAGGAATTTGTTGTGACTAACCGATCCTTTGTTTCTCTTGCAATGAAAAGCACGATCGCATTCTATCGCATGCGACTTATTGGACATAAAGCATGGGTTCAATCAAATAACTGCTTTACGTGATTTCCTCTACGGTCAATTCACCTGCGTTAGTCTGCTAAAGAAATTACTACGCGGAGAACAAACACTGCTTATCATTGTATTTCCTCAAACAAAGTATATTGTTGCTTTCATTCACAGTTGAACTCGTTTTAATTCAACTTCGAGTTCTTTTTACATTGAAAATCTGTCACTTCAAACTTTCAGCTGTGGTAACTGCTAGCTTCGAGCCGCTAACGCCTGAACAGTTTGGTTTTTAGTTGGCAGTCTTATCCATATACTGTCATTATGGGAGGATTCGTTGAGAGCGAACAAATGACAACGAAGTTAAAAAACAGAAATATTCGACTAAAGCTACCTTACTGGACACTAAATAGGGCCACATTGCTCTGCATAGCATAGGTGCAGAGCGTGATTACACACAAACCCAATTTCTCTGGCAGTCTTTATTTGAAGAGCACCGAAAAATTGTCACGCGTTTACAATACCGAGGTAGAAGTGGTTCAGTTTTAAATACTACACCCTGGCATTATCTCAGATCTCATTTGTCTTCCTGCTGATGTACATGCGAAAATCGCATGCTAGGGTTCACTTGTGGTCGAGTGACTTAGAGCGTTTGCCTACAACATCTGAGGTCAATGGTTTGAATTGCCGCCATCACCGTTTCTTTAGGTGGTAGACGATAATTTATTGTCGTCCGGCTCGCTATCACAACTTTCTTACTGGGACTTTCGGTTCTTCTCTCCAGGTCTTAGGGTCTGGTTTTCGGTTATTCCTAATTACGGAATGAGCCTTTTTGTCCATAGGGTATATACCTCTTCAATTTTATTGAGGCGTATGCGTTTATTAGAATCTTCTCAGCTCCGGTTTCCTTCGCCCATCTCAAAAAAATCAAGAATTATTCCGACGGGTATGTCCATTCCCTGTTTTTTTAAACATGGTTCCATAGTGCTCATATGATTCAGTATATCGAGCTAGTATTGTCAAACACGCACCTTAGGGTTATGTGACATGTGCTATTGTAGTCTAATCGCAGTAGTGGAAAAATTCTAGGTGAACAATAATTGAAAGGTTGAACCTAGATGCTACTGAAGCACTCAGTATTCAGAGAGGGTGTTTCAGCTGGGAGTTTGTGACATTCGACCTTATATCAAAGTAGTGCTCAAACATCATCAGGCCCACGTGGTAGTCGATGTGTCCTGAATTTTCGGTGAATTTTCTACACTGTTATTTCTGGCTTGACATCCCAAAATATGTTCTCCTTGCTGAGCTCCTTCACGAACACTAGATAGCGGACGTTCATACCCACAGAAGTGCGCAATAAGTTTTCCATGTAAATTGTCCTCCATTCTTTGAGCAGGGTCAATCGAATAATATCCAGTAACTAATATGCCTAGTGAACACAACTTGACTGACCCGCTTGTCTCACTGTGTTACATGTTTTCTATTCCGATTATCAATTATTTTTCTGTGTAAAAGCTGGTTACAATCAATTCAATAAGAGGTGCTTTTGGAAGACAAATACACGATGATGTGGATCGACGCAATGAGCTTTATTATCCGTGACCAATAACCCATCCGTTGACTCCGTTCTCAGCGGAAAAAACTGGGCAGTTGTGACAGCACCCAGTGTTGTTTGACTGTGAAACCTTTCCTGGCACAATTTCTTTAATTTCTAATGGATCAGATGAGCCGGTTGTAAGCAGACTGTAGGGAGATGAATAAGATACGAGGAAATCTACAAAGTGAAGTTACAAAAAGCCTTCAGAGTGATCGCGAAAATTGGTGGGTCAAGGTAGCCGAAGAAAGGGAAGTAGCAGCTGCTCCAGGCAATAGTCAAAGACTGTTCAGACAATCACGACACCGGTGGACGGCGAACTCCAGTCAGGGAAACAATATGCGATAGAAATGGGGAACCCATTCATGGTAAGGAGCAAAGGCTGGACCGTTGGGCCAAATACTTCAAGAAGCAGTTTATCTGGCCGCGCTCTAGTATAGTTACTTCTGTGTCAACAACTGCGATTCCTCGGGGAGTAGCACTTGTGGTGCAGACCTGATATTTCACCGAAGTTGAAAGGTTTTATGTCATGTGCCAGGGTATGTTCAGCTTTGCTGTATGGTTTTGAAAGGTGGGGCCTGCTGGCGGAAAATATTCGTCGCCTTGAGGTCTTCAACCATCCATGTTTGCGTAGTATCGCTAAGATTGGATGGAATGACCGAGTAAACAAAACTGAGGTCAGAAATGGAGTATTAGATACCAGTTCATAAAATTTTCTACCACGGCGTGTCCAGCTTAATAGACTTCGTTGGTTGGTGCAAGCGTTACCTATGGCACACACACAAGCCTAGTGTACCCTGCCTTGTTCCCCTTTTCTCCTTAGGAGAGGATGAAACCACATGAAAGTCAACAGATTACCAGGCAACGGTAAATGAAGAAATATACAGCAAACTGAGGGAAAGTAGATGCCTCAAATCTTCTTGGTTGGAGTCCAAAAGATCTCTCAACTAGCTGGCTGGAGACAATGAAGGGTATGGCAAAAAACCGTGAACAATGGCGATCTTGTTGTCACTTTTGTTGGGTCAGAATGGCTGATCAACGTGCATTTGTACGGTTAGAGTGCATTCGGTGTGTTGGTTACTAAAGCATTCCTCCGTTTTCCCACCCCTGTAAGTTCACTCGCTGTTCATCTTTTGTAGTCATTTTTTCTACTTCTACGTCTAACATGGTTAGAAAGACAGTGGTCAGCTGGTTTTGCCCTGTTTTTAACGCTATACGATGATGATGATGATGATGAACGGGTCTGTTGTCAGATTTCCTCTATTACACCACTGAAGTGTATCATTGCGTAGATCAAAAAGTAACATCACGCGAAAAGGTTGGGATTCACAACATAGCCATAAATTGTCAATGATGTTATCCAACAGATGCTAATGATTTGATATGTCAGGAAGGAGATCCCGACCAATTAGGCTAGGGAAACACGGCAGAATTCAGACCTAGAACCTTTCACGTAGGGGGTTCGCCATGATTACCGTTACACCCTCACCGGTTGAATTTACACAACGGTGCGCTGAACAAGTTACACTCAGCTGTCTATCACCATACCCTTTGGATTGGCTGAATGTTCGAAATGTGGTTGTTCCGTTTAATAGACTGCGTACTCATTAACGAGCGCAAAGATAACTGCCTTTTCCTTATAACAGCACTACAACACCGTCCTAATTAAATGGTTAATTACGAGACTCAAGTAATCACTGATTTCGGACATGAAAGGAGGGCGCATCACACTCAGTCGCTCGACAATGAAATTTCGTGCAGCCGAATTCGCTTCAGTTTTATACACGACGAACTACGAGACAATGCTGGGCTACGGTGAGACGGACCGTAGTGAATAGTTCCTTTACAGTATTAAACGAAAGAAGAACGTGAGATTCACGCTTAAAGAATCTTACTGTTGAGAGGTTTTCACAGAGAAATCCATAACATGCACGGCGTGCTTCTGATTCGCACTGAGAATGGTAAGGTGAACGGACTGATTTTGATGGGAGAGAGGTTAATCAGCGTCTTCCCGTCCAAAGTTCGGATTAAAAATTCAGAAATGTAGATTTTCCCATCCCATCCTGAACCACTTTACTGAATCTGAACATATATACACTGTAGTAAGTAGGACGGTTTATGTGGTCAGCAAAATAACCATTAGAAACTCAGGTCAGATTGAAGGGCATAAGCAAGAATGGGTGAGGATGGATAAATTTTTGACTGCGAAGGTGTGCGACTCACAACGGTTCTACCCGGGGTTCAAATCCCCGTTGTGGCTCGGTGGATGTGCTCCGCTGGTGATTCCTAACAACGATGAAACGGTTGGTTTTCAGTGGTGAGGTAAGCTTTCTAACTACATGATGAATCAAATTAGACAGATCTAATCTGCTACTAGGGAACTAAGGTAAGGTTAAGGTAACAGTTACCTGAGAACAAAACAACGTGGCAAACAAGCCAGTTTTCCTCTAGTCGTACTCATACCAATGCATAACATTAAATATCACTCACAGAACAGCAAATGGGGATGATTATCCAGGTCAGTCTGTGTACATACGTGTGTGCGCATGACATCGATCAGTGTAGAATGTTCAAGTGTTTTCACAAGTGTTCGGGAACAAGAAGAGGGCCACAAGAGTTTAAATGCTTGCATAAATTGTTTCCGAGCTCACAGGCAAAAACTGTAGAGACGAATAATCACGGCTTCGGCTGTGGCTAAGGTGGGTCACTCCACAAGTCTTGGTTGTTTGCCTTGAACTTTGTAAATGATGCGAGACTTGGCTCCATAAGTTATGAATACAGCTCTCGTAGGCACTGTAATGGCTCTCATACTCAGTCGAGCCAGATGGTGTTTACGAACACGTTCGGATAAGTGCTTGATCGTGTGGCCAACATACCTAGTTCCACAAGAACAGGTAAATAAATACGCACAAAAGGAGGCTACAGAATCTGGCACTATATTTTAGTGTAAAACAAACGTCGGGTCTGGAAGCGAACATAATTTGTAATTGTGCAGCTTAGAACGTTCTATTAACTGCTCCTGTTGATAGTCTTTGAATGATTTTGGTTTAAGTACTCCTTCTGAACGGTAAACGGGCATACACCGGCTTATTTTCGACTACTGTCTGCCTTGGTCTATCCTCATGTCATTGCGTTATCTTGTCAATAAATCGTTTGGGCTAGCCGTTTTTAGGAAAACACGCTGTTTCCCACCGGTTGGTTTTAAAATTAAAATTGACAAAAGCCTCGGCACGTCTGAGCAATCTTGCATTTGTGTTATTCACTGAATTAGGCGAGCTGATCAGAGCCTCACAGTTTTTGCCTTATCAGGTTTTGGAAATTTCGTAACCTGATTGTTTTACAATGAGCAGCAAACCACAGTGAAGTAGAAAAATGTGTAGGGCTATAGCGTTTCAGACTTTTGTGTGTTGATAGAACTACCAGTCTTAGGGTTGTCCACTTGCAATCCAAATGCGTATGGCTTAGACATGCTGCGCGGTTATCTACTTTTGCCCCGTGTACGTCTCATCTTATCCACTTTCCACCATAACGATTGGTTTGTTCGAGCGAAGAAGTGCAAAATGATTATCGCACCGAATGTCCCGTGGAGAATTAAAAAAGCTAGCTTCCAATTCCCAATTTGTAAACTCAGTATCATGATTTACGGAAATAATGAAGATAATAACGACCGTATTGATAGTAATATTGATTTGGTCGATGATATTGATCGAGATTTTGAGTTGGATACGCTCGATGAACCGGATGGTGAAGTATTGAACGAAATTCTGGTTGACGATGACGATGATTACTGCGACAAAAATACTACCCCTGCTAATGAATTTTCAGTTCTTTCACTATCAGTTTTTTTTATCTCGTCGATGTTTGTCTTTCCAGTAAGCTGCACATAGTTTCACCGAATTCAGATCCCTGATAGCTGTGAACTCACGGTCATCATGAGCTGCTAGTGAGAACCCAGTTCTGCATTCCATTGGTGGTACCAAAATATAGAAAACCTACTGAGGGTTTCCATTTCATTCAGCAATGGAATCTGTGGAAACCGGGCAGCGAAAGCACGTGGAGAATAAGCAAATGGGAAAGATTTAATGCAGCCTGGCCAGATACAATCAGGGTTGTCCGGTGACCAGTGCTTTACGTCTGGTTAAAGTCATGCTTGCTACACGGACAAATAATCAATATCCCTAACATGAACGGACATACACTTTCTTGGTTCTGATCTTCTATTAATCTTCGTTGAGGACAGCACTGACTTATCGGTCTTTTTATTCATCGACTGGAACTGTTTGCACATGAGAGAGCATGTAACTCAGCTCTTTCACTTGCTGGCTTACGTGCTTGCTTGTGGCTTACTCGCCGGCTGTGGTCTGGTTGCATTTGCATTCTTACAAATAAATAAAGAGCAGCAATTACACGTTCTGTTGCTACCAGCTACGTACACTACACCGTGAATAATGGACCGGATATGCTACACCTGAAATTGATGTGTTGATAAAGAACAGAACCAAGTCTGACTGATTTGCAAGAGACGTCCATATGCACTCATGCACGCGATCAGAAATGTGCCCAGGCTACTTCAGCTTCAATGCAGGTCCTTTTGCAAGTGTGCAGGGACGCGATGATCTAGGTTTGACAACAACGTGGCATCCATGACACTATGTTCAAGTGTTTGCAAATGAATGGCTCGTCAGTCCATCGACTCAGTGTCTAACTGTTGATCATCATACTTAGGGCTAGAAATACAAACGAAGGCTTGATGATAGTACAACAGCAATGCACTAGAAGGACGGTCAGCAAGGATGAGCCAAAGATAAACATACACGAAACTACCTCGATGATGATAATAATAATAATAATAATAATTTAAGTAATCTGTTCACTGCGCGTAAGGGGCATTCGGTTCATCTGTTTTGGTCAGTAACATAAAACATGCTTGTTAGTGAACAAGATGTGGTGTTCAGCACAACTACTCAACAGCCGTTTCGTGACTATTTCCTCAAAGGATTTCCCAACATGGAAGTCGTATCGGAATAACGAAACAATACATCTGTTCACGGCAGTCAATGGGAAGAAGGTTAGCAAACGCGTGTTGAACTCACTGAAAATAATACTGTACTACCAAAATCGTGTGCGACAAGAAAATCCACAGTGTATCGTATCGATTCAAAATGCCACAATTTTGCTATGTCCACGATATCCAGCTGTCACCTCGAAGAGATCATTTCATTTGCATTTATTTGCAGATTAACAAAATCGTTTTGGTGTTAATGCAAGTAGGCTTCGATAGGGTTTAAACGGTGCGACATGGACTTTCTATTCCTTTGAACAACACCGATTAAGTTCAGTGAATGTAGCCTGTCAAAGGAAATTTATATGGGTAGGGCATTCCCTGACAAACTGATTTTTGTTAACCAGAAATTGAAACCAATCTTTACTACAACATACCATCATGACAATAAAATGCGAACAAAAATGTGTTTTTATAGTTCTGTAATATTTTTTTCATTTTTTTAAAATTTTAGTTTAAAATAGACGAAAACAAAATCGTTCGCTACCTTTCTAACACCTGGCAAGTTACCTCGCACTTAATCACTAAGAACTCTTTGCGAAACTATGATCTGTCTCAACTTGCATGCACACACTTATTCAGCAATATCATTAGTTTTGCTGTCGGAGTTTTTGAAAGAATCACTTTTGCAATCATTCTTCGTAAGTGTTGGTGTGTTTTGTGAGTGAAATTGTAAATCGGTCGAGATTTAGACAGGGAAGTAGTTGCACAATTGGTTCACATGAACTGTTGAACGTGGTAACATATCTTTAATTCCAGCTTACTTGTTCAAATCTATCCTATTCAACATCATCCCTTCGATAACAAACACAAATTTCAATGTCATATTTGAAGTAAGACGGTCACGTAACCAACCACAAATCGTAAAACCGAGGTGACTCCAATAATGACGGTTAATTCCTGGTTATTTAAGTAATAACAGGTGAATGAACCGGTAAATTCCTCACCGAACTTCAGACCTTACGTGACAGATCAGCGCTAGGCCGTCCAATTCCGTACGTTTGTAACCTTCCCACCCATCTGTTTTGAATGCAAAAGGCCCACGCTCAGAACTTCAACTCTACGATTTACGCTATCTTCCCCACTCCGTTTGATTTTGTCGGCAGTTGTATTATGAAAACCCTGAGGCAGTCTTAACTGGCCGGAGAGGAGATGGTAAATATCTAAGCACTGAAATTTCAGAAGCCTTGCTTTCCTGGATCCCCATCTGCGGTAAGACTGAGACGTCGATGCTAAGTCAATAAAAGTGGGTTCGATTAAAGCAGCCCGTTAGTTATTTCCTCATACTTATTGGCTAATTGTAGCTCACCGCCAATACTCCAGAAGGTAAAGGTATTGACATGGACTTTACGGGTATTTTTGCAAGAGATGTCGGTAATAGAATATTTCGGCTGTTATGAAGAGAACCAAACCTGGGGGTTTATTTGGTGCACGACTACGTTATTTTGATTCTGAAAAAGCCCTTTGTTCCGGCCGTCAACTCTCCATAGCCAGTACAAACTTCGGTTGTCAGTTCTCTACCCTGGTTCTCCCTTTTCGACTCAGTTCCGAATCCAGATGGACCATGATGTAACGAGTTGCATCTTAGTTCCTCTTCAACTTTGGTGTGCGTTGAACTGCTCATGAGCCACGGCAGGCACTCGAAGTGTACAAGATATTGGCGACATGACTAATATAAGCTATTGAAACAGCTCTGACGCGAGATATAGTGCAAAATGTCTCACCTTTCTGCCTAGGAACCTTGTGAATTTCTATGTGCATGTTAGTAGATTATCGCCCAAATTAGGAACTGCAAATCACATTTCGATATCAGCTTTGAATTCTTCACAAGTATTCGAGATCTGTGCGAAGTCTGCTACTTAGGGTGAATCAGATTAAAAAAAGAACGGTTTCTAAGACAGTCTTCATTGAGCCGCTTGATTTCATCCATGTAACCAGCAATTCACTTCAGTTCTGTTCATTCAGCCATCAACCTCGCAATTCTTTGTCCTGGTTTTTGTGGCTACCTGGCGACGTCGTTGAGCTGAGGGCAGAACAAATGGAAACATAAAGTGAAAAAGAGTCGGAAAAAAAGTAATAAGCCTAAATATTAAGGCCGAAGAATGACCCCGAATAAAAATACGTCAACGATCGCGCCACCTAGCCAAGCCACTTGCTGTATCCAACTACGCGGATGGCGGGTCTTTTGGACCACAACAATGAAGTCTCACGCGTTCCATTTAGCCAAGTCCACTGGTCGTGTGTAATCCATGTCCCAGTCACCTCATCCTGTTTAGAGTAGCTACTTGTTTTTGTGACTGGCCACTAGCCCCTGAACCCTCGACATTGCTAATAAAAAGCTCCCACCGTTTTCGAGCAAGACTACGGAGGCGTAAATGTTCAAACACTGATAGCCTTCCCTACCTCCTACCTATTTTGGTCATGTTTTTGAGCCGCATAAGAGAACAGACCTGACTGCCACAGTGTAACCTCCAAGCTTTACAGATCACTGGATGCTCCACAGATGATTGAGACTGGTGAAGGTCAATCTCGCCTTCTTTGTACGCGATGACAGCCCATTCACTATCTGGCCACCAGGTGGAAAGTAACTTCCCAGGTAACGAAACCTATCTGCTTTAACAGGAGCTTCTCTTGTGTGAAACGTTTTGATGTGGAATCAAACCAGCCTTGTGGTATCATTTTGGACTTCGGAGGTGGAAAAAGCATACCAAATGTTGCTACAGTTTTGTTTAGGCAACGTGAATCTTCCCTCAGATAAAAATATCTTGCGCGTAATTCTGTTAGACAATTCATTGTCTGAGCAGAGATCGATGCCGCTTTTCTCACATGGGAACAAAGTTATCCCAAGGAACATATCGATTACAAAGTTATGGAAGAATGAAGATGGAAAGTAGCCTTAAGGAACACCACTTCTCGCGCTGAAGTCGAGGCAAGATCACCGCATGCATGAACTCGGCTTCGGTTGTTCCTAAGATAGCACTAAACGAGGAAAAAACGTTTTCCTGGTACACTCTCAATGAAAGGCAGCACCAGCGAACAGAGCAGTCGAATGAGTCGAATAAGGCTTTTAGATTAAAAAAGACAAAAATGATGGATCTCGAGAAGATGTGTTTGTGCTCTAAATTTAGTCAAAGAGTAGGAATATCCTCAATGCCACCTTAATCACATCTAAAACGGGCTAGATTCTTACGAGTACATCTTCCACCGTCGATGTAGAATGGATAAATTTCACTCTGAGACAACGGTTTGGATGTGATACTTGACATGCTAATTCAACTGCGGTTACCGCAAGTGGAAGGATCATGATTCTTGATAATCGGCAAAATCACTAACCCACGGCATTTCCTGTGAATTTTATCGCTATCCCAGAATACCCCGGGTAGTTTTGTTAACTCCAAAACCAAAGCTTTGCCTCCATCCTTGAAGAAGAACGGAAAAATCCGATCCAGCCCAGGAGCTATGCTTAATTTTGAATAACCTCCACTCCGTAAAACCTCCATTTCTGACACAGAAATGATGTCTACGTACATCGTTTCTGTTGGAAGTATATTCGGAAGGACTAGTATAGAAGTGGGCTGATAGAATTGCTCCATTAAGCTTCTCGTCTGACTTTCCAGAAGACGCCCTTGAGAATGACTCAGTGAGCCATCGGATTCCTGGATTAAGTAACTTACACTGGGCTTCCATGGATCGGTATTTCTGACCAAAAAGCACAGCCAATGACTTTTGCGAACAGACGCTGCCTTCATGTTCGTACATTTTGCAATCAACTTAGCTCACCGTCATTTCTCAAGCTTCTTATGCGTTGTCACTTAAGGGACTTAAGCACTTCAATCAGTATGGCTTCGTGAGCGACTAACCTGCGAGTATCTAACATTGCAAGTGAAGCTGAAGGTATCCATGGTTTGTGAAACCTACATGAACAGGAGTCCTAAGTGGCATCGGAAGCGGCTTAGTAGGCCTCCATAAGTTGCCTTCAGCTTTCATATGGGCCCCGTACATCCGGCTGTGTTAATATCTGTGTAAGTAGGACGTCGGTCGTAGTCTAATAGGAACTGTTCGGGACGGGTGGGTATGAAACTGGCCATCACGTATCAATTTTTGATCTGAGTCCAAAGGCGTGGGGCAAAAGGAACGACAGTTTTTGACTGATCCATACCGTAGTTGACCAATGAAAATATGTTCAGTCTGAGTCCGAGGCTGTGAAGGTGTAGGAGAGTGTCATGCGAGCATACGCTGCTCTTTATGGCAGAATTTCCTACTCACCAGAAACAGTGTGTGGTCAGATCACAGAAGGTTGAGTCAATCGCCGTTGTCAGAGGGATCGGCCTAGATAGCAAACAGGCCTCTTTTGGGCCTTTCGGAATCTCAAAACAACCTAATTGGACCTTGGAATCCCCAACAATGACGGGCACATCCTTTGAGCTCCGGCTCCGAAGTAGCTGGGAAAAATCCTGACTGAATTCATCTTTGATCTTAAAGGAAGTGCAGTCGGTGAGCGCACCGCTTGACATGCACTAGGTTATTAATAACCAGACCAACCTTTTGCACAAGCACTTTGCACAGTTCGATGTGCTTCACGCAACGTTCCATCAACATAGATTGGGTAAACTCGGTTGAGTAACATTTAGGAGCTCGTTTAAATTCGAAAATAGTTTCAAAATAATTAGAAAAGTGAGAGTAGAATTGTGTTTTGTATTTCAGGCGTAACTCTGATATTCACACCCTGACAAGACCTTTATGTAGCGTAGAATAATTGGAACAATACTAGATGTGCAAACTATGAATGCTGAATATAAATCAGTTAGTTTCTAAAACGTTATCTGGACATTTGTTGTGAATCTAGTATGGACCGAATTCAATAACTACGATTTTCTGTCTAAAATTCGATTTTCATTTTGGTAAAAGACAATCACTCTGATGAGCAGTCCGATCACTGGACTCAAACTGAATTGTCTTTCGATGTTGTGGCTAAGTCATTTCTTCCGTAAATTGTTTGAAGAGTGACAAAAGTAAAGCCATTCTGAATAGATAACATGGTCCTTAGATGGTCCGGGGTGCCGGAATAACGCAATAATGGAACATTTGCGTGCTTTTTTTTCTCGAGTCTGACTGAAAGTAACGCGATAGCTCAGCTAATTTGGTTAAAAAAGGCTGCTATTTCAGTTCCGGTTCTCGTTGTACACATTTTGATGAGAAAAATAAGGTTACGTCAGAAGATGAACCACGCTGCCCATAAAATTTTACGCAGGTGAAACTGAAGGGTACGAAGCCATACAGTCGTACACGAGGGCAGTTAGGGGCACTTTTATAAGAAAATTCCCAAGGAGCTGATTCATTGATGTGCTGATAATTTTGTATCATTTATAATACCATTTTTCAAAGAATCTAAGAGCAAGTGAATAAAATGTAGCACAAGACTGTGAATTATTTCATTTCGCAAAAACAAACGTCATTGGTATATCTACTCTGTACAGCTGTAAAACGAAAGCTTTTATTTTTATTTTGATGTAAAAGACCGTTTGGTGCTGAAAAAAGCAACTGCTGATTTGTCTTCAACCTACATGGGGAATGATTCTGTTTAAGTCCGTGATTATTACTGACCGAATTTTGAAATACAGTTTGTCAGATCTGAAAAGTGACGAATCGATCCAAAAGAGCTAAGTCGCTGATATTTTGGGGACGACACACCTGTTCTAGCAGCCAATATGCCCTATCAGCTGAGCAACGAGGGCACACTGAACGAATTTGAACTTTTTACAATTGGATCATACAATATAACGGACCAACGTTCACTGGTACATGGCATTCGCCTCAGTAAACCGACTTGCTTCCTGAATGGAAACGATAGAAATTGCCCAAATACCATCCAGATTCAGCGAGTTTGCTGCCTTTGCACGTTTTCGTGTTAAAATTAGGATTTGTAGATTTGACAAGCGTTGAATTCATACAATGTCAAAAACAGTTGACTCAGGCAAGATTCAAGCCTCAAGCATGGTCACCAAAGATACTAAGTAGCCAAAGAAAAACTAGGGCAATTTTCCCGAACAAACGATATGATCCATTTGGAAAATGTCCGATCTTTTCAGGATGGCATCTTGACTCCGCTGGTAGAGTAAAAGCCGTGCGAAAGCTTGGATGGCATCCAGGCGCGGGGACAAATCACGAAGGGGCCAAAGAGTTTTCACTTTGGATCATTTTACCGATTTGATTGCATGCTATTTAGTTTCACCCTATAAAGCTGCGGACACTGCTGATGGATTTAGAATAGCCCGATGACTACGCATTCACTGTGAACATGTGAGGTGTAGCTATCGTATCATTCCCCATTTAAAAACATCCTGCTCGGTATATTTCTTAGTGTATACCCTGGTGTGTTTTTGCGATGATTATTTGATGTTCATATGTGACATTTCACGTGAATTTAGAGCCGCTTGATTCACTGAGACAAAGTAGATTATGGTGGTTGTTATAATAGAAACAGCCCAGGACACAAACATGTTCATATACAATTGAGCGCAACTTTTCGTTGTCAACGGTTGTGATAAAACGCTCCGAATTCTCTGTGTAGACACTCACATTGTTTTCATTTCATATCTTTGAAATCCACCTCTCTATTTGTGCATGTTAAGCCAAAGTCGATGGCTAATATTTACAAGAATTGTAAGAACTTTGCCAGAGTTCTCGTGCTTAATCTCACAAGTATGAAATTCACTAATACGATTGTTTTTGCTGTGCTATAGGTTGGGTGACCCTGGAAACTGGTGAAGTAGTCGGTGTTTTGTTTTCGATTAGCCTGTGACATTTTCAACCCAAAATGAATGGATACTACAATAAGAGTTATTGAATAGCATTCGTAATGCAATATTCCTGAGTGATTTGTTGGCCATATTACTTCTACATTTGGATTCATATATGTATATATCATTGGGCAATTATAAGCTTTGGACTATATACTTAGTCAAAGTTATCAAGTATATCCCTCTCACTCCGTTACCCCTGAAAGTGAAGAATTGAAATAAGCAATGTCATCAAACTGTTTGGTCAGCAGCTTTTAGTTCGTTCTGTAAAAATTTGACCGATATAGCAACACCGATATGATTTTGCTCACAAATTAGAAATTTTAAAACCTCTGCTTATAAGTTTCGTTCCTTTGAGAACATGATTATGCAATTATCCCTAACATCCTAGACGAGCCTCTCCGAATGGACTAATTATCACAATTTTATCTATTTCTGTGAGCCAATGAGGAACCGGGAGTTAAAGTATCCAAACACTGGAAAACAAAGGATTGATCTGGGGAAACAAAATTATTCAGTGAGGGTTAAAATATTTCGGAAGTAATACAAATAATCTTTTAGACTAATCATACTCATTATCTACCACCTGTCCAATTCACTCCCCTACATAGCTGAATGTAAATGTACGGTAAACAAATCCTTCAATGTAGTTAGTATTCGTCTGCTTCAAATTGTTTTAGCATTCATTAGTAAACGTGTAGAAAACGTAGCTGTGTCCGGTTTTTCAATGCACATGAAAACTGAATTATAAAAAATTAAAAAAACGGGATGCACCGTTGGAGGGCAATCAACTCGCAGAAATCAATAATCTTATTCCGAAAAAGACGTTTATTTTTTGTTCGTGATTGCTCCACTTTCATTCAACTCTCCATTCTAGGTTATTTCCTTGGATACTGATGTAATATTACACCATGATATCGCGGAAGTGTGGAATCATTTTCATCATTTTGATGAGAAGCAGGTAATCACTTTTTTCCTCTACGGATTATTCTCCTTGTCTTTGTTACCTGTCCGTGCATGTTAATGGTTAGAACTCGCACGGTTTTATCCGTTGCCAACTACGTCATACACTCAGCCATGATGTGAGAATTGCAGTTTTTGACATGCCTTCCAGTTCCTGATTGACTATCTGAATCACGTATCATCCACACCTCCAAAAGGCCATCCTCTTGTAATTCTGGCAGGATGAGGGGTATCTGGGTAAAGAGAAGCAGTTCAGGACACTTGTTCGTACAAATTTCCTCGTCAAACCATTAATGGAACTGAAAAGGGGTTACGGCTTACGGTACACCAAATGAAGGCAGAATTTTGCAACTAAATCCACGTTCTTCTTAATTATGCAGCCAAAATTCAGTTTGTTTCCCTACAAGATAGGAGTGAGGATTCTTGCAGGTAGTTTGAACCTTTTTTTATCATTTTCGAATGGAGTTTTTTCGTTCCAAGTGCGCTTTATATCAAAGTAAACCATTGAAATCCCCGATCTTTATCCCCTAATTGAGTGACCCCTAAATCTGTGAACATAAACCATTGGGATATTGTTTGGCCTAAAGTTGGCTAATCGATAGGGCCTAAAGAAACAAAGGCAACACTACAGAGTTAAGCAGAAGTTGAAAGGGCCAATGACAGTGACGCTTATTGCACCACAGTTGCAGTCAGCGACTGGTCTACTTCTCTTGGCAGTGATGGTCAAGTGAGCTTTATTCGCGTGAAAGATAACCAGACAAATGATCTCGGATAACTAGCATGTATCTACGCAGTACCTGGAATATTTTGTGGAAGCCTGTGCGGGCGGCCATATCAGTATCTAAAATCACAATAGTTGGGATTCGAATTGAAGTGAAGCGAAAGGAAGTTGCTCCTGTTTGGTCCTGTGCCGAATATCGGAGAGACATATCTACGAAACAGGTGGCAGACTGTAGTGGTCAATGAAACCAACACTGGAGCATGCATCAGGCGAAAGTCGAGCCAGCTGTTGATTTGTTTGAATAAAATGTTCGTAGGACTAGCTTCCTAGAGGTAGGCATTTGGTAAGTATGTCTAACAGTTACGGTCAGGCGAGCTTCAATTTATGGCCCTTTTGTACAATTCCACTTCCATTCAATGATCTTCGGGTGAATGTAGTATTTATTTCAAGGAAATCCAAGTTGGCTTAAGCTGGAAGTTGCTTATTTTGTGATGTCTCTGGAATAAAATAGTTTCGTTTCTGAACAATCGTGTGGATCATAAAGTTGAGCGGGTAGCTAATATTCTTCTCGCTCTCCTTATTTGGCTCTCTGGTACGGTACTTTTGGTCAGATCCATAAAATTGGACCAGATTAATCTAATAATCAAGGACACACGAGAATGCCAGCATTTGTTGGCCAGCGTATGTATAACCCACTTTCCTTGGGTTTGGCCCTGCCGGATGCTTTTCCGTTAAAGTGCTCTGCGTTCGACATAAACATACATCTTGTCACCGGAATGCTCCCTCACCCACTCGTAACTTTGTACACATTTTATACGGGACACCTCCTAAAAAGAACACTTTAGCAAAAAGAAGTCTCAAATTTCATGATTCCGTGTTTAAAACTTGAGCGTATTTGAGGTGTTTGGTTAATATCGGGGATCACAGACTTTGGCACAGATTTTGTAAGCGAACTTTGCAGACAGTCAAAATGAATTCTCTGACGTAATTCCTTCTCCGTATGGATTAATTTTCTCGCAGATTATCGCTTACGCATGGGAACAAAATTCTCGCTCGTCAATACGTAAAGAACCAGATATGGTTGCGATTCCAGTAAGTTCCCTTAGGGTTCTACTTTTGTACTATTTCAAGGTGAATTAGGCCAGCTGTATTCACCCTAACAAGCATGTATTTTAGCTTGTTTGATTTTCATCTGCAAGGATAATTGCGTTACCCTGATGATATTGGAATGCTACTGGAGGAAAGACGTAAATGGCCACTACGTGCTACCACTCACAATGAAGCGTTCAATAAAAAGCATTTTTACACAACCATGATTATCGAGATGAGAAGAACGAGAATTGGAACGGAAAGCGAGATACGATATGTCTTCACAGGGTTCTATTATGAGTTGCCGAAGATGGAAGAATGATGTGTTGTGTTGAACAAGCGGCCAAAGATTCGAAATTTCACATATCTTTGAATTCAGTTGACATGAGGATCAGAACCAATTTTACAACAGATTGTGAACTCCTTTTGTTGATATTTGTAGTTCGGAATCAAGGATTACGGGATAGTATGTTCTCAAACTGAGAAACCGTAGAAACAAAAATGTAGAATCCGAAGTGTTACAAAGAAAATAACCTCCTAAGAACCTTATTGCTCCCGATGGTGGTTCCTTGTGTACAGTTTCTGAATTTCGTGCATTGACTTTCTCTTCTTGTTTCCACATTTTCCCTGCTCAACGTCTCAGTTACAACAAACTGAGCTCAAAATGAAACGTACCAGCACCCACGGTCAAATACAAATGCCCACTCAGTCGAGATGGAATACTATCATATAAAAAGAACTGTATTGCAAAGAAATAGTAACGCAGCAACCAAAGGGCACAGGTTGTTGCATAACTGCTTTGATTCGAAGTAAATGGCTGGTTGGGGAAATCCCGTACTTACGAGTTCGAGAATTCCAAAAGAAAATTAAACTTTTATCCAGCAACTTAAGTTAACCGAATGGGGGTTTATTCATTTATCTTTCACCTTCGAATAGCGTTTCATATCTGCTCTGCAACTCCTACTTTGAAAGACCAAAGGCTTCAATGAGTCACTGAAAATCAGTCCAACCAAATAATCTTTTACATGTACTACTTTTATGAACAGTCTGAGCATTTTCAGTACCGATACTGGAATGATCACTGCTTAACTGAACCGACCTAAGTGGTTCTTCTTCATCTTAGTAAATTCACATTAGGCTCGTTGCATTTTGTTGCTCAAATGAAAGCCTAAAACAGTCATCTCCGTTCGATATGTGCACTCACTTTCACATGTCTTTGATATCCCGAACAACTTTTACTAGATAACCACATGCCAGTTTTAGCACGGATGTTCTGAACACATTACTTCATTGTTTTGGCAGAAAGTGCTACGATAATCATCAAGATAACCTGCTTCTCAGTGACAGGTTGGTCGGTGCGTGGAATAGCTTGCTTGAGGCGATTGTAGCCGATACAGGTACACGTACTTTCATCATCTTAGCATAGTCGTGAAACAATTAGCCACACAGCTTCGTTGTGATATAAATGCTGATTCATACGTGGCATAATTGATGTGATTCTGAAGGAGTGAGCAAAGTTTCCGGGAGGTAAAGCTGCCAATCAGTGTGAACGTGCCGAGTGGGGTCGCTTTTTTAATAAGCCAACACATCGCAGATTCTCAATCGTTTTAGACATTTGTGCAGTGCATGTGCCCTGAAGATCACTTCGACTGGTGATGAGACGTTTGTTATTTAAAGGCCGGGCTCAACGATCAGAGCATCACGACAAACAACAACCTGAGCTACAACCAACACAAATATTCAAAGCCATTGTGACCAAATTCGGTCTTGAAACGCTCAAATCTGTTCGCGGCTGAGAGATGTTTGCCTGCAGACAAGCCTAAACGCGTGAACAGTTATTCTTCCTTCAAGAATGTCTTGAAAGAAATCTACTACCTAGAAATGTAAGCCAAGGACAGCCAATCAATCATCTACATGCATGGGTGATAGCAAAACAAAATCGCAAACTTATGGTACGCGTGCTGATTACAGATGCTCACAACCGTTTGAATAAGTATAGAAATACAATGACAAAGGTTGAAAACTTGTGTGAAAGAATAGTCGATAGTGAAACTGTTAAAGAAACTGAGGTTGTTATTGGGCGGCGCGTAAGCAAAGACACATGCACTGACGACGTCACCTCGACTGGTGATGAAACGCTTGCGATCTGAATGCCAAGCTCAGCGATCAGAAAATCACGGCAACACAGCACATTGTCGTGACTCCGATCTGTTGTATCCAGTCTGAGCAGTCGCGCCCACTGCGCGGATAACTAATCAGTATCCTTCTCATGCGCGGACAGACGCCTGGTAATATTTACTCATGCACCACTCTCTGCACAGTTCGCTGACTGACCCACCCGGCTTGCATTGACCTTGGGCAATTTTCTCTAGGACATGCATGTGACTCAGCTCAGTGACATTAAGTGCACACTCCCCTGCTTGCATACCGGCTATGGACGGATTTTTGATGACATTCAAAGAAAAACTGAGCAAAATTATCAAGTGTTCTGGTACTAACTATGAACACAATATGACCGACCATGCACTACTGAGTTGTGAATAGGGCTGCATAGTTCAGAAACCATGTTAATAGGGCTGAGTCAAGACGATAAAACTGGTGCCTAAGAAAAGTGTAGTTGGCAGGACCGGGGACTCTCATCAAGGTTCTGCTATGCCTTCTTCACCAGAGTGGTTATTGTGACAGATTTTAGCCAAGAAATAATACGAGAAACAAGGTAACAAAGCTGCGTAACTTAAAGAAAATCCGAATGACTGCGAGTAAACGTGAAAAAGGGTACACCAGATGATTAATATACGGACACGAAAGAGTAGGTTTGAAATTCACTCACTGACAGCCTCCTAACTTTGTGGCTTGTGCATCGAAGTCCATAAAATGAACAGTCAGACATACTGTTTGGTCTATTTCATCAGGTATGCTTACGAAGTGGCCATAGAAACCTTCAATGTCCTAAATTTATAATTTCTCCACAACGTATTTTGCTGATGACAGCCCCAAAAGCATTTTTCAGCTAACAATTGCTTGCAAAAGATGTGTTCCTAACTCAACCATTTGTCATTCTCTCAACCCCGTTTTGATATTTTAGCTCCATGGTGTCAATGGAGGCCTGGAACTTTTGCCTCTGAGATGAACTCGTCAAGTAAACTGGGATAATCTTTGGCTCACGACTGTGAAAGGTATACTTAGACGACACAAGATACTGCGTGAAACTGACCAAGTAGGAAACTGATTTTCTATTCACCATCAGAACTATTGCCTCAATCGACATAATGACTCTGATGTTCTTGTGACTAAAAGTATCTTTTACCGACCACTGAAATCAACGTGTGACATATTAGTTATGTAGGAGCAAAGCACTCAGAATAGATATGTGTGAGGTCTGAAGTGGACATCCTGATCAAAGCTGTAAAAAGGTGAACCAAAACCAAGTCAAGAGAAGACCTCAGTCACACATCTCACAAAAAGTAAGGTTTCCTTGGAATACAGTCTTGCTGATTTGGTAAAATCTGTGTTAACCTGTTGTGTTGAGTTGACAAAACTGTTGGGTTCCCCCTAGGCCTGACTGGTAAATAAAGTTTTTTTGTGAATTTAAACGGAAAGATCTAGCGCGTAGAAATATATTCTTTGCCGGTTGAACGAATACGTCATTTTTCTTATCATGGATGATCGCGAAAGAGTGTTTACTAAGTTTCTTTTATAGGAAAATTGCATCTACTAATCTGTGTCCGAGATTTGAAGATATATGATAGTATATCTCCTACGAATAGTTGGCAGGGAAGTGAAGCATCTCAAATCTTAAGAGGCCTCTGCTGTGTCTGGCAATCTGGCAAGAAGCCTAAAGAAATGAGGCATTCAGTGAGTTATGCCATAGATGTAAATAAAATGCTCGACAATGTTTTTCATCTAGGGAGATAGGAGAAAGACTAAGATTCATTTACTAAAATAAAACTGGTGCGACAGTTTGTCAAATGACCGGCGAAAAGTAGACCGGCAAATTGATAGGATTCACGTTACGGTAATGGGTACCAAATTTCCGTATGGCAATCATCCTCGTTCTTATCATCATCCGAATCATCCGAGTCATCGTTTTCATGGTCATGATTATCCTCGAGACCAAAATCATGATCACAATCACCACCATTAATACCATCGTCATCATCATCATCATCACCATCATCATCATCATCATCACCATTATCATCTTCATCATCATCACCATCATCATCATCCGAATCATCATCATCATCATCATCATCATCATCATCATCATCATTATCACCATTATCATCTTCATCATCATCACCATCATCCAAATCATCATCATCATCATCATCATCATCATCATTCGAATCACCGTCATCATCATCATCATCATCATCATCATCATCATCATCATCATCATCATCATCATCATCATCATCATCATCATCATCATCATCATCATTATCACCATTATCATCTTCATCATCATCATCATCACCATCAACATCATCATCCGAAACATCATTATCATCATCATCATCATCACCATCATCAACATTATCCGAATCATCATCATCATCCTAATCATCATCATCATCATAATCATCATCATCATCATCAACAACAACATTAACAACAACAGCTATAACAACTATAGCAACAATATTAATAACAATCGCGTCATAATGCATTCCAGTATTTTGCTAGAAATGCGTGGAATAACGGTAAATGTCGAGCATTGTTTCATTGTTAGTTTGAAGATGCTGCTTGTGTTCACGTTTGGCGTGTTTTCTTGGTTGCATTTTTTAAACTATTTTGCTAAAAAGCCTAGACTGTAATCCTGACACGAGGTTTTGACGTCTGCTCCTCATTAGCGCTGCTATCTTTCGTGTGCATATTGTGAATCAAGTTTTCACTTGTGCTATCGAAAAGAGCACAGAGAGTTTACATACTTTATATGGACTAAAGGGATAACTACAATTATGGAGTCAATTGACACCTTGAACAAAGATTATCTATTCATATCCGGAGATGTATTTGCCAGATGCCTCCCAAAATGTCAACTTTCACACTTTGAGTAACGTCAGTTCCTTGCCATATTCTACGGGGTCTTTTCGGAATATGTGCACAAACACACCAAATAAATTGGTGATATTTTGGCCGACGTAAAATCAACAACTGTGAGCATTCTATGGTTTCCCGAAAGCGACAGGTTAGAATCCGACCTCTGTTAAATTTGGTACATTTTACATTAATTCTGCTTAGATAAGTTCTACAGTTTCCGTCCACTCCTTCCCCTTGTTTGCACGTCTGATCGAGTAGCTTCAACTCACTGCTAAATTTATTGTGGTCAGTTTTGCAAAGTATTGTAATAAATCATGAACACACCGAATTTGTTAATTAAGGAAGTGATACGTGAAGTTATCCGCGAACATACGAAATTCTACTACAAATTCCCATGTGAATAGAAAGTACAAGTTTACGTCAATGTGGCCTCTGAATGCTGTCCTGTTTTGTGGCCTCTTCGCTACCCGGGTCAGATCGATTGTTGGTCTGAACTCTACCCGAATTCGATGTTTCGACCTTTGAATTTGGTCCATTACAATACGCATTCTAAACCGGATGACGAAAAGGTTCACATCAAACTGCCGGAAATTCCCCCAGGAATAATAAATAAACTAAAAAGTGAATGCTTCACACGGCGCCTGATGAATCCACTTATTACGGATTCAGAATGATTTGCATACACTTTGTCATTCTTTACAAAAACAAATTAAAGTGCATCACTGCAGTGCAGGAAAAGTTATACCCTTCTCCGAATGCATACAGCTGGCAACAAAAGCACAATGAATTTACTTTTCACACTTTGGACGATTTTTGATTAAAAAACGTCCTGCACGGCAGACATGAAGATGAAGTCAGTACAACTGGCTCACTGTCAGTGCACTCTCAACGGTCACGTCATCCCCGTGAAAGCTGGTTTACGAAGCATATCCCGTCAAGCAGTAGTGACAAACCAGTTGAAAAACCTACGTGGGTTGCTCTGCGAACAACCGACAATGGCCAGGAAAAATTGCTTCACACGGTGGGTACAGGCTTTCTGATTGTAGGCCCACCAACAGTTTTTCAAGTAATCACTTTATAACAATCTAAATGCATGCAGTTTAAACAACTCGCGTCCCATCTGCAGAGTGACTTCATTTTCTTCCAGATTGGTAGTAAAAGGTTGTCTTCATAGAAAGGGGAACCAGATATTTATTTCACATCCGAAGATGGGTTCAACAGTTCGACATTTTTAGCTTGAGTAGACATTATTTCGCGAAAAATATACATAAAAATGATACTTTTTGCAGAAAAACACCGAGCAGACAGATTTTGCTGAGTAGTAGTATGCAACTAAAGAAATAAATTCAATGAAGTAAATGAAGATGAAGACGAATCAGATCTTCAAAAAACTGCCACACAGTTGACACAAATGTCATGATTTTATTCAATACGCTCAGATTGCCAAACCTACTTCATGGCACGAACTAAGGCACTGCAATCGGTGATGAAAAGACTGAAAGCAACGCAAATTACGAGTTAAAAAGACACACCTTGAACAAACTAGAAGCTCAGAACACACTGGGCTAGAAATCTTGAGGAAGGTAATTCGAGGACAGAAATAATCTAAAATAACCGAAAAAGGGCTGTTCTTTGTAATATTTTTAAATTATAAAGTTACCTCAAGTATCAGTCAGTAGTAGGGTGATACGACAGGCTTTCGCCCTTAATTGCACTCACTTTTCTCCGTTTCAGCGCTACTAATTCGAGCGCAATTTCACCAGTTATTCCACGAATTTGAAAGTCTTCAGGTAAACTGATTTTATTAGAAATGAGTCTTTCCTGGTTTGGTGGTAATTCCTTCCTTTGGAATTGCATAATGCTGGTTTCAATCATGAATGTTTCTCGCTTATCATCTACTTAGTTGATATATATATATATATATATATATATATATATATATACATGGATTTTTTCCTCTCCCATTGGTTCGGACAAAGGTGGCTTGTCGTGAAAATCAACCATTTTTTCTTCACTTTGCAAGCACAATACCTACATTCCGTACGGTAAACAAAACCTGTCCTGCTTCGTATGTAATCACACAATAATGCAAAGGACGATATATGAACACAGAACTTAACATTAGGAGAACAAAGGCAAATTGTCTGAGCGAGGGAGCACGATAAAAATGAATAAACTATAAGAGAACATTTATGACAAGTTCATTGAACAAGAACAGACAGTAAGATCTATGCAGTCCATTAGATGCGTGAGCAAGGTGGTCAGACAGATTATTAAGTACAGAAACAGAAGAAAACAAGTGGGTGATATTTTGACCGATGTGGTTAGCTGTGAACAGACTGATTCCGCCATCTAACAGATCAATCAAAAGATCTCGTACTTCGCACAACTGAAGCTCAAAATTACTTTGTTGTCGGATGAAAGCATTTTACAAACAAAATTTCATCAGTTAGTCGCAATCTAACTGGGTGATCAGTCGTAAACTGGGTGAACACAATGACTTGGAACAGAACTCGCTTCTTGCGATAAGTCACTCAGGTGCACGATATAGGTATCATAAGACGGGTATGTTAGAGGACACTCTAATCATGGCAAAGGATGGCACACATTTTTTACCCAGAAGCACAGAAAACCTTGGTAATTCGGAAGATATTTTCAACGTTGTGGTTACTTGTATACTACTAAGATTGATGTAGTTCGAAGAATCTGATTACAGCGTGAACATCAAGTTTGTCCAAGAAGTATATTCGCTTATGACCTTCTTTGAAAATCATGAGTTCGTTCGGATATACTGACCGATAACGACAAGTAAAATTGGTCAAAATGTAGATAAAAATCTCTGTCAAGTAAATGTGAATTTTTGCCCTATCCTTCTTTGCTGCTTTTACGTTAGGAAGTGACTTATAAGATAATCTTTCACTTGAGGTTTCACGAGGGAATTATTATTTTTTTGGCTATTTCTTCGGATTGCAAGTAAGGGCAATGTCCACGGTGATTTAGAGCGGGAAAGAGCTGCCTAGAATCAGCACTATTTTTGCCTCGTATAGAGGTCCTACATCAATCAGTAATAATACAGACTCACAGACTGTGTTAGAATAGTCAAAGTATGAGGTCACTGTATCCTATCAAACATGCTCATTCTCCTAAGAAATACCACATTAAGGAAGGAAAAACTGGCAAATATCCGTCCGTTCTTCCAAGGACACTGACTCTTAATTTTATACGTGTTTATGTGACAGACTTTTGCAAGCAGCATGCTCATGTTTCGGTCATGATCTTACAGACCTACTCGCTGGTCTGTCTCGCATTCGGTTATGCGAAAAATGGATATCTACCCATGCGGATGCATGCAGCTTCTTGTCTGTCTGTCTTATAATCAGCTCCCAGTAAAGAACATGCTTTTTCCAGTTAAATGTTACTGAGATAAGCACGGGATAGAATGCACTCAAACAAATCTCCGAACTGCAATCGCGGAAGACCTTCTGTACCAAATCCTCGAAACTATTCACAGATTCTCTAACTGTCTTCATTATACACTTAAACCCGCTCTGTTAAAAGCTATCACATTCCCGGGAACAAAGAGCCATATCGGGAACAACATCAGCACTAAAAAACGGAAATACTCGGCATTAGAACTTGGAAGAACACGATAGTCAGTATATTTCAATCCTTGAATTTAATGAACAAGGTTCGATGAAGTTTGTATCTGTAAAGTGTTTCTACATAACTTAGACACACGCGCTATGGAAAACTTCCTTTCAGGCAGTGAACCCGACAAGCTGATCTCCAACACGAAACAGCCGGTAGAAAGACATGTCAAATTTAGACAGATAAGACCTATGGCACCAGTGATCATTTTTTCAATATTCCTCCGAGTAAATTTATTGCTCCAAAGGACGGCAGTTTGTTGTTCGACCGAAGAAACTTCCATCGAGAGTTGGGCTGTTCTTAAAATACATCATTGTGTGACTAATCTTAGAATAGTGCTGTTTATTCGAACAACCAAACACGATCCACTGAAGACTAACCGGGGGGGGGGGCGGCGAAACACAAGCTTGTACTTATTTTCATTGCTCTTTCACGGCTGTTCCGTTTCTTCAGACCGAATCGATGATGTAAGCGGCTGGATTAGACGACCCCGGATCACGCACTATTGGAGAATAAAATCAAACTGGTGCTTATATACAGCAGATCTCATTTTCGGCCCAATAAAATACCGTTTAATTGGGCAGTAGAAAACAGATGCAGTCCATTATCGGTATGAGTGTCTTATCTTTTCGTTCTAAGCAGTTCAGCCACTGCAACGTCATTTTCTACACCAACGGAAAGACGTAGAGCTGATTCGGAACTTTACTTCCGTTGAATCTGCAAAACACATGAAAGGTCAGGCTCAAGGGCTAAAGCAAATTCGTGCTGACTGTGCATGAAGCTTTTTGTTTAAACCTGACGAACTACAGTGTGACATTGCTATAAACTAAGCCACCACACCAAACTTATTTTAGCCCAGTTCTCATATACTTCTGAATATGAAAGCCCTCGAGGATGGGTAACTTCAACTTGTGTCTGAGAATAGAATTTCTAACCACATCTCAAAAGGACCTTGTGATGCAATGATTCTTTGACATAAGGTGTTTGTTTTCATTCCCAATGACAGCACCAGCTTTGTTGCCTATTCAGCTCCTCCTCGGGGATCCCTGGTTTCTTGGTTGAAAGCACCAATCAAATATGAAGTGAGGGCTTAGCAGGGAACTGGAGGTATGGGGGTACTCAAACAATCCGGACACTTAGCTCCTAGGATTTCAGTTTGTCCTTGATATTCATCAATATGTAAATAAAGGATTCCAGTGTGCTGAACTCAACATTAAAGGAAATCCACAGGCTAATAATCCCAATGCAAAGGATGGTCAGGAATACGCAAAATAGCAGGAAAATGTTACTAAAGCGTAAATTTCCCAAGTGGAATCAAATTTCACGTTGAAATTGACCCCTCCCTGGAAAGACCTATAAATATAGTATGCAAAAAAATGTTAAAGGATGTTCTCGACTTCTGGACTGGGATGAGTGGAGAGATTATTGGGACTGGACTGTTTTTAATTCATCTGCGCTTATTGTTGTTTGCAGCGTTCTTGAATCTTGCGCCTGCGTGCGACAAAGTTTATCAGAATATCAACCGAAAACAGGAGTCCGGTTGCATTTTTTCAATGTTTTGCTGTGCTTTTTACTGAAGGATTCAGAAGATGAAAATAGTGGTCTATAGGAGAAGTTAAAGATTTTAGTCATAATTTGAAAATAGCATATCTTCTTTTTCTCAATGTTCTATATCTCACGCATCTGACTAACTTCAGCACTTTAACCATTCACCTTCGAACTGGTTGTTCGAAAAGCCGTATGCTTTCAAACCGGTAGAAAAAGACCTTACGATGAAATCGTATTTTTACCAAAGCTAACGGTTTCCATAGGCATACATAGTATCAGCATAAAGCGATTTCTAAAACCACAGTAATGTAAATAAAGCTCTTTTCAAGACAATGAAAGAGAAAAGATCCTGTGCTACATTGAATCCACAACGGTCCCGGTTAAACGCAATGGGTAAAAGTGCAACTATTCGAATGCAGTGGGCTTCGGACAACTTAATTTTTCTTCTCCACGGACATATATCTCTGGCATATTTCATAAATGTATTGAGAAGATTATTATTGATGTGCACGGAGTACGGCCACGTCAGGATGATACTCTATTTAGAAAAAATGAAGAGTGCCATCAACGATTAATGTAAATGCTACAAAATTTATATGAAACGGAATTTGACTGTTAACCCATCCAAATACATTTTCAGGAGCACCGATTCCCTGAGTCTCAAAGTTCTGAAGGACCGCTATAAGCCAGACCTCAAACGATTCGAAACTCTATGAAAATCTCCATCACCAAACAAAGTGACTGAACTTAATTCAGTTTTAGGATGTTTACAGCACTATTCGCGGTTTATTCCTAATTTCCCCAAAGGAGCTCAGTCATATTTTAATTCGCAAAATTCATCCATATCTCAACGGAATAGTCAGCGTGAACGGATTTCGAGGAACCTCATAGCTTGTACTGCGGGTAGACCATTACAAAAGCCATTTTTAATTTCAGTATCCATAGCTTTGGTGGCAGATACACCTCCAGTTGGGATTGACGCCATTCTGGAGCGAGAAGGCTATCTGGTACGGTGTATTACCCGACTTCTAAAAAGAGCACTAACGGGATACTCTCATACTCAAAAAGAAGCCTTGTCAGTTGTTTGGGCTGTAAGGCTTTTGCACAAGTAACTCTTCGGAGCCCATTCTACGACAGTGACCGACCATCAGGTCCTGTATTTCATATGGAATCCAAGAACTTCACTATCAAAAGCATCGGCTGCCAGGGTTCAAAAGTGAGCAATTCACCTCAGCTGATATGACCACGATATCAAATTTCGTCCCGGTTTGCAGATTCTGCATGCAGATATTATGTCCCGTTTTTCTAAACTCGCGAACGAGTCAGAAATTTGCTTTTTATGTGAACCCCTTTCAATTTCTACGGATGACGTGATATCGGCGACGAAAAACTAATATCACGAGATCCTCTCAGTTTTCAATGGCGGTTGGAAAAATACAGCAAAAAACAGCTTGCCTGAGATATACAAGATAAAGCACGAGTTTTTATTAACCTGGGAAGGAATGCAGAAATTTAACAACCAATGGCGCACACTACAGACAAAAAGATGGTGTCGCAATGGGATCTCCCTTGGGTCCACTTCTGGCCGATTTCTTCATGGGCAAATTGGAAGCCAATGAACTGAATGCAACTATAGATGGTTTAACTCAATATTACCTTTACGTAGACGACATATTTTGTGTTGATGAGTGGAATTTGAACGTGCGAGAAGTGATAAAAATTATTCAACGCTGCACACCCAGCCATAACGTTTTCGGTTGAGACAGATGTTGACAATCATCTCCCATTTTTTGACGTTGATCTAACAAGACGCGCGGACGGCTCTATCCAAAGGGCAATTCACAGGAAAACAACATGGACTGGGCAGTACACAAACTTCCACAGCTTTGTCCCAATCGGCCAGAAGCGAAACTTAATAAGATGCTTAGTATCCCGAGCTACATGTATCTGCTCGGATGATACACTAGAGGCGGAGTTAAGAATGATTCGTCGGATCCTTTCGGAAAACGGCTACTCCGACAGATTCATTGAACGCAATATAAAATACCGAGCAGAGCCAGGAAGGATGTCACAAGTGGAAAAGAAAACCTTGTTCCTCAAACTCCCTTACAAGGGGGATGCGGCTGCCGAGAGAGTATGCAGTGTTTTATCTGCCACGTGTAAAGCCACTTTCAATGCTGCCAAGCCTAGGTGCTTATTCTCGACATCGACCATCATAAAATGCGAGAACAAGGATAAGTTGCCTTTGTTGACCTCTTCAATGATTATTTATCAATTCAAGTGCACCTGTGGTGCCACTTATGTGGCTCGAACGACAAGGTATTTATCTAAACGCATTAAAGAGCATCAACCACGTTGGCTTCAACATGGAGGAAGAGGGTCTGTATCGAGCTCCATTCTCGCCCATCTGTTAGACACAGGCCACAAGACTGATCCGGCTACATCATTCAGTGTCCTATACAGGGTTCAGTCGAATGAGTTAAAATCAGTCAGATATAGAACACTAGCGACGGCTGAGGCAATCAGCATCCGGCTACTGCGGCCCAAGCTTTGTTCACAAAAGAAGCTGGTCCGAGCACTTGAACTTCCGTGGCCGAAGGTCAATGACGTCATGCTCGAATGTGATGCGGATCCAGGACTCTGACGACGACACGTGATTTCACCATGTCCCCTGTTCATCTATCAATTAGTCGGCTAACCAATCGAGTGACTGACTGACTGACTAACTGATTAAATTTGTCCTTTTCCTTCCCTTATTTTGTTTCATATAAATGTGATTGCAATTGGCTTGAGAATGAAATCACCGAAAACATATATTCGCCTACGTCTTGTGTTTCTGATGTTATGCAAGGGCTTTTTCCGTTTACTCGAAGGTCATAAGAGGATTGAAAAAATAAAGTGTTTGGCAAGAAAAATATGTTGGTGGCCGTAAATTGGTAACGGCATGTTGTCAGCAGGGCTAAGCTGCAATCAATGCATGCGTAAAATACATCAGAAACCAAAGGACTGGACTCCGTGGCCCGAAAACTATCTTCCATGGCAAAGTGTGCATGCCGATTTTTGTGGATGGTTTCTCAGTATGTGGTATGCTCTTGTGTTAACTGATACATATTTACACAGAACTGAACTGTATCTGACTGAGAACACCAATGCACCGTTTGGGAGAGATGCACTTCGTGAGTGTTTCAGTATTCCACAAGTGCTTGTGACTGACAACGTGGTTAGGTGGAATCGGATGATGTCATCTACGTACACCTCCCCGACATCCGTGCTGAGACGAAGCACCCATGAATTTCGTGCGGACCCTAGTGTCCCGTGACTTCAACAAATTCACTTGCCTCTGCTGAGCTCGGCTGTTTCACTGAGAACCTCCTACTGCAGTACCGAGATGCAATGCTTTCTACAGGGTGCGCCAGCACAGAGGAAAGGGTCAGCGAGCGATGAAGAAGGAAGATCTGAAATCACTCACCTCCAACACAAACATGCATAAACTCTGACTTTACTTGATTGTAGCACACTAACTTTGTAATCAAACTCAAGTCCCAGTCAGGGTTACGTCGTTATGTGCAAAGTGACGAAGGCCCAGCTGAGTCTGGAAAACCGGAGAGATTCAGTGTATTCATCGGGTCTTCCACATGATGATCCCAATTCTCCCAGGGTCGGGCAAACGAGCTAGGTCGATCTGTTTTATTCAAAGTCAGAAAATTGAGAGCATCGCTACAGGGTTTGGATTCTAGTGGCGATTCTTATTTCCGCGCAGTCGATCTTCAACCGTCTACAGGTACCACTACACAACAGTTGAGAAGGAGAATTCTGGTGATTACGGATTCAAAAGATGGCACAGACCACAGAAGACATTGATAAGACACACATTGAAAATCCAGTTTGAGAACACAAAGAAGAAGCGGAGGGAATCCTACAAGTTGACGAGGTAGTTGTATTGCTTAGGTCACCTCGCTTAAACCCAGCGTCCACGATTCAAGCCGACAATGTCACAAACTCAAAATAAACGGGAGGGATGTGTAGTGATTCTGTCCAATTCGTATGCAATACAAGAAAACGTGTTTGGACCAGTCAGTGTTCATTTGTTCAACATCCATGCCTTTCCGCACATAAACAAATACACCATGCACGCATGACTTATGCTAGCGTAACCCTGGCTATTCATTATCTCAGTACGCATGTCTCGCGCCAAAGTTCTGCTTCCACATCACGTGATCCTGTTTGGAATAACCAATCACACGTGCATGTCCTTCGTTACGTACATCACGCCCGCATAAATGCCTTATTTTTTTAATAATAATATACTAATATATTTCATTGCCAGAGTGTTTTCTGATTCTATTCCGGGCAGTTCGGTCATTACGACAAAAGTAGCGAACACACGCTGAGGGTTTTCCGTCCGTTGCTGAAATCCGTAACGTCAGGCTGTTCTTTATCTATCCCACAATCACTCGAGTCTATTCTCCTAAACCATTCCACAATGGTTGGCAACTGGAGGAATATTTCACCGTTGCTTATATTAGCCTGGACTGATTGTGTGCACATAGGAAGAGAAACCTGTTACCAAAGGCCTTGTGGGGTCTAGTGAGCATTTAGGAGCCTCCAGTATAATGAAATGGGAGGAAAACCAGGTTGAAAATTCAGTTAGTTAGATCCGAATTTATGGAACTTCTTCGGGTACGGATAGTTCGTTGCCTAAAACTACATTGTTGGCGTATTTGTAGTCATTGAATGTAGAAGGTATGGATAGCTATTGAATGTGAAAGGGAAAGACAAAAAGAACAAGAAACTTGAACCTGGTAATGCTTCTGGGTCACTTGGAAGAGGTGAGAATATTTTACCGTTGAAATTAGTTAAATGTATTTGATCAGTAAAATAGTCGGAAATTAGCCTGCAGAATTCTGGGCCAACACCAGCCCAGGAGAGCTCACTGAGCCATACTGGTCGATTAGGGCTAAAAGAGGCTTTATGTACTCTATACGCACTATTCTAACAGTTTTACACTTTGCGTTGAAAGACGAAGCTGTTGAATGAGCTAGGCAAGCTACGATATCAACCGTTGAGCATGAAGACTGATAAGCGAACTAGAGTGTTTTTTCAGCAGACCTTATTGCTGTGTGGTTTAATCAGCCACTGGATGCCGGGAAGCTTATCCATGCCCCAGGGGCATCCGCTTGGGATTTATTCCTGTCTCTTTAGCCACATACTCGTACATCCATTACGTGTCTAAACCACAATCTGCACTGCCCTACTCCGTCAATCACAAACGGCTTACTTCGTGCCACACTGATATTGATTGACAGCCTGTGTTCGTTTGAGACATTATTATTACTGTGCTGATGCTCCTGCTTGCCATTCGTCAGTCCAGACCACAAGTTCCATGCACACGTTTGCTTACTTTCAGCCTACGTAAAATTGGACGCAACACTCATGTTAACGTAAGGCGAGCATCACAAGTGCACACGATGAGGTGGTTTTTTTCCAGGTTTCTTCTGGAGATATGCGTCATGTTGAACAGTTTCCAAATTTGAGGAGCTTTTCCACTTGATAGACAATTATTAAATATCTTGGTCGGTGAAACCGAGACTGCATTTGCACAGATGTTAGTTCACTCAGACCAGGAGCATTACTTAACTTCACTTTACACAGCTGTCGGAAGACCACGGCGGGGTTCATAGTTGAGGGCTGAAATGAGTAGTTGAAGACAGGTATAGAAGTAGGCTACGATACTCAGCTGAAATCAGAGTTGGGTTTTTCACCTTAAAAGTTTACTTTTTTGTTTCTTGAGCTACTGCCACATAAGTGTTTATGGCTTTCCACCTGCCACGAAAACTGACGTTTCACAAATTGTTATTTGCGTACAACGTAATCGGGCGTTTTACTGCGGATTGAATCAATCTGGTGAGTTTCTAACTTGCTTTCTTTCTCCGTGTTTGTAAGTTTACCCCTTCTTTCCACTTGGTTGTTTAAGTAACAGTGAAGAATATCGATCAGTTTGGACGTAGCCAGTTTCAAACAGGCAACAACCGTGAAGGTAGAAAGTAAGGAAATGTGTTCCATGTTCAAGAACATGGAATGATTGAGGTTTGAGAACTAAAAAAACAGTTAAATTAACGAAGGACTTTGACTTCACTAGTTCGCCAGGTGAACATTTTCTCCCATTTGTCATTAAGGAAGGTCTTGCCAGCACAATGTACCCTTTAGTCTGACTATGAATTAATGAACACACTTCTAAAATGCTGTGATCGAAGCTACTCATGAGAGCACTTTTTTCAAATAGCAAGCAATCGTCGTCTTTTTATGGATACCAAGTCTATGCTTAGTCTGTTTGGAAATCTATCAAAGGGATCAAACCAGGCATGGTGAGGAAACTAGCACCATACCTGGTAAAGAAACCGAGAAATATGCGACTGGATTCATTCATTCGCGCATTCACTTAAGTAGACAGAAGGTTTAGACATATGTTTACCTCAGATAATGCTGTGCTAGTCGCCAAATAAACGTTTCCGATGAGAAATTCAGTCAGATAATATGGCATACATTGTACGATGTGACGGTCAAACTTTTCAGTCGAGTACGTATTGGTTAACTCAATTGATTTGCCGCAGTTGTTGTTAACACGAGTGATAACATTTCTCCAATGATTAGGGACTCATATGGGGCGATTGGCTTGGTACGAACGAAAATCGTTCAATGGAATAGTTCCATTGGGTATATCCTTGTACAATCAAGGGTCCTGTAGCATAAAAATTAAAGCATTTTTGTACTCCCATCTGTACTTTTCCAAACAAATTTTGTGCGTTGTGAACACAGAAATCTGGGTTTTTTGCGCACAACTTGCCTACATGCACTACTTTTCTTTTCTCTTCCAAAGTGGGTTTGATAATCTGCTTTACCTCACTTCGAACTCTATTGGTATAACTCACATAATATGCAGCATGCGTGAAAAAATTCGAAGATTTCAGCATTGATGACCTTCTCAATGATTTCAGTGCAAAACGCAAAATGCACTGAAAATGGTGAATTATGACGTTCCAGGGACACAGCACTGCCGAATTCAAAGGATTTTTCCTTTAGCAGATCTCACACTCCCATTCAGGAGTGTTTGACTTCGCCTGACGAAAACAGTCTCGCCGAGGTTTATATACTCTGGTTACCATTAACGTGGTTTGGCCCGTCTGTTGGGCATTTGGCTGCAGTGTGGCCCGTGATGTGAACTTCAGCTTCGTGGAGCCACAGGTGACAGCTGGATAGATAATAGAGACCAAGGAGATAGAGGATACCCCAAGGGACACAACATTCGATCACCTCAGAGATGCTACTTCTCTCAGACACCCCATAAACCCGGTCTTGCGTTGTCTTTTGAGCGCACAACTTCCCTGAGCTTTCTCTAGGTGCCTCCTATGAGTATAAATTCATGCGTTTCTTTACTGGAATTCAACACACACTGTCCATGTAGATAGTTTCCTCATGCGTAAAACAATACATACCTTAATCAGCGAGTTGGAATAGTTAGATTGGTGTCAACTGGAGGTATTTTATTCGTCGGGTTCTGAATCACTTTTTAGGAGCTTTTGTTCTCCTAGCAAGTACAGGTTCATACAATTCATCAGCAATCAACCGTAAGATGACAGTTAGTTTGTCTAATTTTAATCATCCAGATGAAAAAACGGCCTCTCTCCCATTTTTGGACAATGTTTGATCTTGTTCCGGTTTCAAAAACTGGCAAGATGTTTAACCTGGCACTCTGCTCTTGGACAGTTTCAGCACGTCTGTATCTAAGTTGGGCAGTCGGATGTATAAATCAAAACACGGTTATGGCTGAACAAGATTGCTGCCATATTTACTGATTTTACCGACTTATTGATCAATGTTTTGAAAACAACAACGTTTGATGATAACATTTCAAAGGAAACCGGTCGTGTGAACGTCAGCCAAATAGATAAAAATTATATTGTACAAATTAAAGGGAAGCATTTTCATTTGGCTCCAGTAAAATCCGGTTCTAATAAAAGCAATTTAAGTCGAGGTTGTCGAATATTTCGTACAACTGATAAAATTGTGTTCTGATTTGTGTGGCTGGAACAGAATTGACGGAAACAGTGATAAAACATCATTGGTTCATGAGTTTCACGTGAGCAGTTTGCAAATAAATACGAAATAAAAAAGGATAACTCCCACGAGCAAAAAAGGCAAGTTACCTGTCTATTTTGGTCATTGAACGAGTTCTTTCTGTCCTTTTCTCGTTTTATTTTACGAATGAGAAAACACGGATTCTGGGAAATCGAAATTTCTTCACGTTTTCGAAATAATCCCGAAACTTGAAACTAACACAAAAAGTGATCAACTGGGTGCTATTTTATTTCGAGGAAAGGTTTCAGTTCACTTTGACATTCTATGGCCGTCACTCATGAGCATTCTGTCGTGTACTGATCACTTTGGACTGACTTCAGGTCATCGCTCGCTTGATAGAATAAAATCAGCAGAAAATAGGTAAAGTCTCACATTCTTTTGGCTACTCTCCTCCGTTTGTGAAAAGATACTGAAGTATATCTCGGAAGTGTCACTAACATTGTTCTATTTTTAAAAAAGACGAGTCAGTTTGAATACCAAGACGTGTTACTGGCGTTTTGAAGCTTCTTATGATAGCAAAACAGATAGTCCATAATAAAGACGTAGAATCACAGAACAGTTGTTTTCACCTACCACATGAATTATGGTTATTTTCAGAGAATTCCCCACGGGGTTCAAGTTGCTAAAGAACCCGACAAGTGGGATTGAGAAATAAACCTGTCAGCCGAAAATCTTCTCCCCTTTATTGGCGTCTCATTTGTATGTAAACGAACAGTGTTAATCCTTTGCGAACATCGTAACACGTAATTGGAATACTTGCGGAAATTTTCAGGCAGTTTTCCTCACTTCTGTTTTTCACTGCCTACAGAATCGCAATAAATGAAAAATGTTTCTCTCAAACATTTGATGAAGTTCCCGTATCATATAACCACGAATGACCTCGAACAGCGGATTTTTGTCCACTGGGTCGCAGAGCATTTAGATGGAACACACAACCAACCCATTTTTCAACGTCTTTGCGTACCATCTGTTGTGGTACGGGTCGGTGCACAAAAAATTCTTTGGTAATTGGATTCACATTAGGAATGAAGCCGAAAATTCCGGTTTTTTATTCTCAAGATTCTTCAAAGGACAGTCTGTTTTTTCTCCTCATCCAAGTCATGTCAAGTCAAGAACTTGCTTTATGCGCGCCAAGAGGTGAATATTCAGCCATCATGTAATTACATAACTTTGTGATTGAGAAAATATATAAGCATTTCAAGGAAGCACGGTCTTTAACTCAGAAATAGTTTGATAAAGTTTGTCGTTACCTTGGGTACTTTTTTGCCATTTATGATTTCACTTAAGATATTTTTACTGTTTCATCCTATATTTTTTGAGGGTTGCAAAATAAAAATGCACCAGTTGATCGTCTTGACGTTACTAAAAACGTTATCGACCGTAGAATTAGCCACTCTGTTGATTTCCAAATGTTTCGTTGACAAGGTGGTAATTATTCCGTATTTCGCTTTTTCAGCTACCAAGAGAACTTTACAGGATCCTTTTGATTTTTTCAGAGGTTATGGCTAGTGTATCCAAAAGACTGAATTAACATAATTTCGAATATTAACTAACAGAATGAGTGGATGAATTTGTTTACGTATTTTACTTGTCATCATCGTTTGAATTGTAAACGTTTGGTCAAATGAAGCGTATTCAAATTAAGGCTCGAGCTTGTTGCTGGCCGAGCTTGTTCAAATACCTATATTTCAACTTATTGTAACTGATAACTTGATCCAACTTATTTCTACCACTTTAAACTTGGTCTATAAAAATATCTGATGCACCTTGTTCATGGGTTTAAGTGTGTACCGTGTGGACAAATATTCAGAGTACACTCTTGGACGTCAAATTTCGTAACTTACTATTCAGAAGCTTGTTAGCAGGCAATATAAAACTAATCTCATGAAGTAGGTGGAAAATCCAGCTAGAAGAGCGTCAGGAGTTAGTTCTTCGGGAAAAGCAATCAGTATATTGTTACAGCTTGCAACAGGGAAATCTCGATTATTGTTCATTATTCGGTTGTTTATAAAGGTCCTTGAGCCAATCAGATTGCTCGATTCGCAATGTACTAAACAAATTCACTATCCAACCAATCAGGAAACGGCACTGATGTGGTAAAACGAAAACAGATCCAACACAACCTTTCTCTTTTGAGAAACTTCTACTTGCCTACTGGCTGGAAACTTTGTCCACTCCAAGTTCTACACGGTGGATGCGCCTATCCGACGGGTGAATGTATAATGTTATCTGAATCAGTCTCTTCTTCATTGTTTTAGGTTTCGTTGTTCTTTTCTTTGTTATATCCTTCATCAGTTTTCTCCTTCTCTCCATCATCTTCGGATTTACTCAGATGAACAGTATTCCTTCTTATCCGAGGATCGCCCGAGTGTATTAGGTATGATTTCTTTGTTATGCGCGATAGTATCTCTGCTTTCGTCCAAAACTTTTCTGTCGGTTCTATTGGTTGAATCCAGACTGTCACCTGGCTCGAGCGGATGCAGTGGTTTTCTGCCCCAATCGCAAAATCTTTTTTGCATCGCCATTCGCTTTTTCAATTTCAGTCTGACTACTGAGGGCGCTACGTCATCTGGGTCCAGTAAACCAGCACAAACTGGTAGGATCGTGTAAGTTCGTCTTCAAAAAGATGTTTCTTTGAGCTCTTTCCTGTCATCGCAGAGGGCATATTTCGAAGCTCATGCGGAGCAATAAGCGGATCGCTGCCCTCAGACTTGCACTTCTTGAGTATCTTTTTCGCCGGTTTCACAGAGCCCTCTGCCTAGCCGTCGGACTGACTGCGGCAAGGACTGGCAATGTGATGGCTGAACTGCCATATTTCTGTAAAATGCTGGAATTCCGTAGTGCGAAACTGAGGACCACCATCGGAAATCACTCGAATCGGGATTCCATGTCTTGCGAAATTGGCCCGCAGTTTGTTTATGATTTCTGCAGTTGTTTCTGTTTTCAGAAGGCCGATTTCGAAGAAGTCATTGCATTAATCAATGGTCACTAAGTAACTGTCCTTCCCACGGTAGAATATACCCAAAGCCACAATTTGGCAAGGCCTGTCAGGTATGGAGAGCATTTCCATCAGTTCTGTCTTTTGTCGCTGATCAAATTGTCTGCATGGATCGCAATTTGCCACCATCTGTTTAATCTGTTCTTCCATACCAGGCCAGTAGTATGATTCCTTGGCCCGGTTGATACATCCGTTGATACCTGCGTGTGAACAGCCTAACCGAAGTAGAGCGTCCTTTCGAAAAGTTTGGGGGACCAGCAAACGCTCACCTCGAAAAATCAGTTCATCCTCTGTTGTTAGCTCATCGCGAAATTTTAAATAGGGTAACACTTCTGCCAATAGGGTTCTTTTTTCTTCCGGCCATCCTTGAGTGATAACTTCCATCAGAGATTGTAACCAAGGATCTGCCATCGTGGCTTTCTGGATTTGGGATAATTCAGCTTCCGTATCCGCCGATGCAATGTTCGCCGTTCTATTTCTACTTTCGTCTTCCGTATTCCGCAGTGTGGATCGTAAAAGTGTATCAGCTACGAACATCTGCTTTCTTTGCTGATAATGAGGTTCGTAGTTATACTTTTGGAGACATATTACCATCGATTGACGTTTTCTTGGCGCTCGATGTAGCGGCTTATCCACTATCATGATCAATGGCATATGATCTGAATATGTGTGCGTAGGTCACCCTAACGTGTAATCATTGAACTTTTCCAGAGCGTACACGATAGCCAGTAGATCGTTTCAACTTGCGCATATTTCTGTTCACAACTTGTTGACGTCCTACTACGATAATCACTCTGGCCTCCTTTCTGTAACAGAACGGCTCCTAAACCATGTGACTGCTATCACATTGTATGCACGAAGGTTAGGTGTGATCATAATATACTAGGCCTGGGGCCTTCAAGATAAGCTGCTTGGTGCGATCAGATGCTAATTGCTGCTCCGGTAAGAATCTCCTCAGATAGTTGATCATCCCGTTAACACGTGAGATGCCTTTCGTATCGGTCGGTGCCTGCATGTCTATAATCGCACTTGACTTTTCCGGATCTGGTTTGATCCCTGCACTTGTGATAACGTGGCCGTGGAAATTGACTTCTGTTTGACAAAATGCCAACTTGTGTGGTTTAATTTGATTCCATCACGGACACATCGCAGCAGAAAAGAATCGAACCTTCTATTGTGTCCCTCGATACTTTTGCTGAAAATTAGAATATCATCTGCTACGCTAAGTACTCCAGGAAAGTCGTCCATTGCTTGGAGGATCCTCTTCTGGAATATTTCGCTGAATACCTTCAGGAGGAAAGGTAGTCGCTTCCAACGGAACTGGCCATGCGAGGCTTTATTCAACTCTACATGCCAAAACGCTGAAGCCAGATCAACTTTTGTAAAGCAACGAGTGCTTGATAACTCGGGAAGAATAACGTCAAAAACATTCGACGAAAAGTGCTCTCTCCTGAGTACTTTGTTCAGTGGTCTGGGATCAATGCAAATGCGTAGTTCCTCAGAAGCTTTCGTCGCGATCACGATTTATCGGTTCTTTAACTTTCACCAGGACATCTTTCGATATGAGAATGTCCAACTCGAGCTCAAATCGTTCTCTAACTGCATATGGAATACGCCTTGTTGGTAGTGCCACAGGTTCTGCGGATTCATATACGTTTAACGCCACCAGTCCCGGAAGCTTTCCCAATTTCTCATCAAAAACAGAGGCATTTTTTTCCAAGTAACATTGGACATTATCAGATACATGAAGAATGAATGAATCATAGTGGAATGACACCAAACCCAGATTTTCGATAGAATCACATCCGAGGATGGTATCATAACCCTGGTCAACTACAACAAAGTTTACGAGTGACAACTGTCCATCTTTGAGATGGACGACTTCCAGCATCCCCTCACTCCCTGGCTGAACCTTGTCACCGTTCCATATTATGAGTTTCCTCTGTGTCGGTGTAGGTGAAGTAGTAGTAGACAGAGCGTTCATAGGCATGATGTCCACCTATGCTCCCGTGTCCAACTGGAAATCCACCTCTTCTCCGTTCACCACCATCTTGACAAAGAAGCTCTTTCGCTTTGCTGGCACTTGCACCCCATTCACTCGATCTGTGTTGTGATATTTTTGTTTTTTGTCCACTGCTGTCTTAAGGAAACACTATGATACGAATTGGTTACGCTTCTTGCAGCTATCACAGCTTTTCCCCAGGCCGGACAATTGTCTCTTCCCACGAAATGTAGTCTGTCATAAAACTGACATTCCATCTTCAGCACCGCGCGTGTCTCCGATGTTATTTTGTACAGACCTTGCCATTCTGATGCATTCATCACCTTTATACGTTGTTCGGTTGCCTCCTCACCACGGCAGACGTCAATGCGCCTTTGGAGTGATAATTTTGGAATCTTAAACAACCTTTTGTTCACCTTGGGGTCGCGTAATCCCATCACTGTCCGATCCCGCACGAGGCTCTCTTCTAGACAGATGCGAAAATTGCATAATTGTGTCAGTGTTCTTACCGACACCAGAAAAGAGTCAAATGATTCGTCTGGCTTCTGTGTTCTTTGGTTAAAAACAAAACGTTCATATTTTTCGTAGCACTCACCAGGACAATGTCGCTCGAGTTTAAGCATCACCGTCATCTCGTTACCACTATCCTCACTGGAATCATATGAAAAGCCAGTGACGATGCGAAAAGCCGCCTGTTCAATGATGTGACGAAATAACACAAGCTGCATAGCGTTTGACTCGTACTTCATCGCCGACAAAGTCCGGAAATCTTCATATTGCGTTTGCCACAGCTTTCACTTTTCAGCCAAAAGACCCGTGTCTTCCATCACCAAGTAAGTTGTTGGGTGGATCTGCAGGCGATTGTGCCTTTGTGTCTCTGATACCGACATTTTCACATCAGTTTCCGCTGCCACTATGTCAAAAGTCAGTTCTTCGGGAAATGCAATCAGTATATTGTTACAGCTTGCAACAGGGAAATCTCGATTATTGCTCATTATTCGGTTGTTTATAAAGGTCCCTTAGCCAATCAGATTGCTTGATTTGCAGTGTGCTAAACAAAGTCACTTTCTAACCAACCAGGAAAAAGCATTGGCGCGCAAAACTGAATTACGTCCAACTCAAAAACTGAACTTGGAAAGTGGCTGATAGAGCAGAAAATTAGAGGACTTGACCGACATCCAAAGTAGATCAATGGATTCAGGCTCAACACTAGTCTAAAATTTAGAGTTTATAGCTGATATATTGCCTCTCACAATATGGGATGCTAATGAAGACGAAGTGTGATTAAGTCCGTGGTACAGCCAGGTCGCCCAAGGGTACTACCTGAATTTGCTTTTTTTCAGCCTCAGCGTTAACAAGTTTACGTGGTTATCTTCTGTTGCGTGAAAAGCCTTGGGTTATGCTAGGGTGGCATCCGTGACTCAATTGCATGTTAATTGCCTGGAAGATATTTGAAAGACTAAAACCTATCACTTTAACTGAAGTATATGCTTGTAAAGATGTCGGAAAATTCTCCGGAATATTTCGTGCAATCTGATGCTCTTGACTTGTGCGTTCGAAGACCACGTTGCGTTGAATGTCCTCTGAGGTAAGAACAACTGGCCCGGTCAGGTTTATCATCGTCACTTAAGTGTTCCACTGAACGTTGTTATATGCCATGTGCAACTTCGATTTTCACTCTATGGAAAATGTAAAGCCTTTAGTATTTTTGGACGGGATTGTAATAATGCCTTCAACTGTCTACCGAGGAAAATGTTCCACACATATTAGGTGAAGACGGTAGACCGCCATCTACCAGAGGTGATTTATCCAAACCAGTTACCTTGCATTTTTGTACAAACTATTATGATTAGGAAATAGTAACGATTATGTGAATGGGTCATGAAAGATCTCATAACATGCTGCATCGGTTACTCACTTGTCCACTTATGTCCTATCCCCGCGGTGATAGGTGGAAATTTGAAGTGGGTCTTTTCGTCGCCCGGTTTAGGCTGTGCATCATAGTGAACTAATTTCACCGGTCGAAAAGTCGCGTTTGGATAGAATTCAGACCAACAATCTATCTGGTCTGGGTAGCGAAGAGGCCATACCACGGGGCAGCATTCAGAAGCCACTCTGGCGTAGACTTGCACATTCCATTCACAAGGTACTCTGTAGTAGAGTTCTGGATGTCTGAGGATAATTTCCCGTATCACTTCCTTTAATGACAGATTGATTGAGCAACATAAGTTCATCAGACTACCCAAACATATTCAGTTAACTTCAAAAGTTAAAGTCAATGCCTTCAGGATTTCTATTGGTTTGGAAGTGCGAGCCACAGTTCTACGTGATGCGTTCAAGTTCCAATGGCCGTTTAGCTCTGAAAGTGTTTCCTACCTAGTCAAATATTTGCAGTGTGGTCAAGGGCAGAGCGTCTACGGACCAAGAATAACATTTATATTTAGGCTACTCACTTTTTTAAAAGTAGTTGAAATTACACTTTGCCTAACGTTAGCCGAAGAAAATTATTGTTTCTGCGGATAGATTATGAGAACACCGGTATTTGACACGTATGGCTTAAAGAGGGCCGTATTTAAAGATATCGGATAGATTTGCACTGACCATATTGCTACTTCATTCTCTGCACGACAACCACCAGTTTCTCATACATACTGGTGATTCCCTCTAGCAATGGCTACCACGAGAACTGCCATTATTTTGTGTTTCTCTGTCTTACATCAGGGGCTCCATTCAGCACCAATCACGAAAATGATAGCTATGACGGTGATTCTAAGTAGTGTCTTCTCTTTCTTGGAAGCTCTGATTCCTCGTTAGTTTTCCTTCCTGGGTGCACGTTTTGCTTCCGAGAAGCTAATGAAAGACAATATATTTCATGCTTCATAGTAGCTCACTCCCTAACCTGTGTGGCAGAAGTCGCAAATTCGACTAAACGCGAGAAACGCTAAGTAATCGACATATGAAGTTACTTCAGCTGCAAAATTTACAGCCGAACATACTTCCAATTATACTTGTTCCGTTTAGACTGATCCAGTCAATTTTTTCTCACTATTTCTTGAAATACTTTCAAATAACAAAAAAAGCTATATATATATATATATATATATATATATATATATATATATATATATATATATATATATATATATATATATATATATACCATGGTAGGCTCCCGACGGGGTTCATTTCCTTGCAATGGGGTGCGGATAATTCCCCAACTAGAAGTCTTTAACTGGTGGTGACCGCCCTCTTGGAGTATTATGTAAACATTGAACCATTATTGAGAAGCTAATAGCACAATAAAGCAAACAATATACCCCGTGAGCTGTTTTTTTCTAGCCCCGCCCGTGCGGGCTTTCTGACTAGGCGCAACAATCGGCTAGGTAAACAAACTGCGCGGGTATGACATGAAGATGTGCTGCATTATTTCGACTGTGCTATAGTACAGTAGTATCCAAACATAAATACCTACCGAATACGTTACATCGGTTTCGTAAAACCGATAGCTCTTAGTAATTTACACGTTTGCCAGTAATCACTGAAAAGCCTGAAGCTTCATCGAGTAACTGGAGGAGAAAATTATACGACAAATAATAATTCTGACTCACTTTATTCATCTTTCACCTTTTCGTATCTTTACAGTTGTTCAGATATATAAAGTACATCCTAATACTCTGGAGTTCCATATTTAAAGAATCTTATTGCACCGCAAGTCGTCTGAGATAGGTATTTGTGGCATCTGTTAAGTTTGAACATTGTCAATGAAGAAACCTGCTATCTGCGACACAACACATTTAAATTTTCCCTCTATAGAATTTATAAGTCTGATTTCGAGCTTATAACGGTGCTTTCAAATGTGCAACGGGGGAAACCTTGCTATATATTTCAACTGCGGTCGTAAACCCACCATCTGCTAAGCTCATTTATCTGTCACCTTTGCCAGCTGTGAATAAGGAGAAGGTTGCCACTGCCACAAGTGGTTTCAAAGACAGACTTTCTCCAGTGTCATTCAATAATTGTCTTCCTCTCCAGCTACGCTTACATAAACTACATTTTGGAAGTAGTTTTATGTATCAGTGGATAACCTACTGATCAGTTTTTGTTTTTTCATGGATTGTTTGTAAAATGCCCATGAAATTTCCCCCGACTTAGTTCCAATCCTCTGTAGAAAATTGACAAAGTTGAGTCAGTTCCACAACGTGTAAGCCTTCCACATAGTTCACCTCAAGACATTTCCCAACATCTCAAAATAAAATGTGACTAAAAAGTAAGAAGTGGCTCGCACTATCTAGTAAAACCGAATACTAGTAGTGGTGCACTGTTTCACTCTAAGTGAAGAACCCTGATAACTTGAGTCTAATGTGAGGCTGCAAAATAATAGTTTCCACAACACTCCAAGGTGCTGGTAGACTAACACAATTATGTACATAGTGACTAATAGGCGGAGGCGAATCATGAGAAATCTAAGTAGCAAAGAAATATTTTTTGAACTAGTAGGCAACTTACTTTAACTCTGCGTATGTTTTAAAGTTTCATGATGAGTTGAACTTTGATCTATGTTGCACGAGTTGAGGATGCAGAAATTGAGCGATCTCGTACACACATACGGTGCTGTTAATTCTGCATTCTTGTGAGTCCTCGAGGGACCTGCTTGTTAGAGCTGGACGTAAAATTCCACTTCCACCGTTCGCAGAGTTTCATAAACCCTCCGAAACATCCGGTTGGATATACGACCCAAAAATTTGTGATGCTTCAGTGTTTGTACTCGAAGGAGTACGGTTAACTCAATTACTATTGATTATTGGATTTTGAACTATGGCACAAGAATCTTGGACTGAGTGAAATAACGTGGTTGTGGTTAGTTTGGTACATAATAATCTGAAAACCGTAGACCGGCAGTGGAGCAGCCCTCCCAAATGCGTTTGTCCGTCCTTGATTTTTGACTTAAAGACTCGTCACAGTACCAGCACATGTTGAAAAAGCATTTTCATTAATAAATAAAAGATCCAAAGCGTGTTCCACCTCTTATTAACCAGGCTGCAAATAGCATGACCATTAAAACGTCCAGTTGTGTTTGTAGTGTGTAGTTTTCAAGTTATACGGAGGCTGTGCTGTCCAAGAGGAGAAGTAACTATGCTCTCACATCGTAATTATGAGCCTAAAAGTTTATTTATCTGGTTGTACTTGGAGTATTCGTGAGAAGAAAATCATTCGACAACTTTGATAGCCTTGTGCCAATGGTTTCAAGAACCTCAGATGGTTGCATCTATATCTGAAATATAAGATAAGCTGTTACTCATATACCATCCAGAATGCTATTAAACTCTACTGAATAATGAATTCCAGTGTAGTATTTGTGTTACCCATTTTATTAATTTTTCTTACAGAGAAATAATAGTTAAATCCTCCGCTTGGAAATCGAGTTTATAGAGACTTGCGAAAATATCTCAGTTAGAGCCTTCAACTTCAAATAAAAAGCTTCTAAAAACGGGACTCCGTGTACTCCTAGTACGAATGCGTAACTGGTCACTAAAGTTTGTGAAATCCACGGTTTTCAGTTAATATTTCCATTGCATATTAAAGAACAGGACGCATTAGTGAACAAGGTCGTTTTCGGTGACTTCATTATCTGGCTATTTCAGTTCTATATGTATGATAAGGATGCACACTTGCTTTTCACCGTCTTTTTATAGTATATATATTTATTATATATTAATTTAAATATAAACCATGACCCAGATATTCGGATAGGTGGTACCTGTGGCCTCATAAACCTTACTATTTCACTGATATTAGAAGTAAGAGAATTGTGGTGAGATTTCAGCAGATCTAAAAATGCATGATTTCCGGTTAAGTGAACTGCAGCATGCCGACCGTTCTAACAAAGGCCTACAGTGTGTTACTGCTTCCGGTGTGGTTTCGTGGGATTATTTTCACAAGACTAATCAGCATCCACACCAAAAGCTTTGCTTCCAGGTGTTACGCTTTCTCACAATAGTTCAGTTAGAATAGTTGCTAGTGAAAAACGTTTAAAGCCCTAGACGTACAAACTGGTTTGACCTATTTCACCAAACCCGAGGATAATCTTCTTATTGAATGTTAACTGGCATCGTCTACTCATATAGACATTGACGCCAATTTAACCAGTTAATCCCCATTTTTGTAGACCGCGAAGTTATCCGTGAATACAAACAATTCAAGATTATTAAACTTGATTCGGCCCAACTTATGCCGCACCATTCAAAAATGCTTTCCTTGTCCCCACCAGTTGATTGCACTAACACTACGAGCCTTATGGATTTGCACGTAAGCCAGGTAGGTGCCATGGAAATATTAATTCCTTGATTTTTCACCTGACCACCTAGCACTGGAACAGCTCTATCAACTGTGTTTCTGGGACTTTCTTTCTCTTCATGAAACGAATGGTAAATAATTATCACCTTGGCAATAAAAACAATTCCAGAGAACTTGGGAGAATTGGCATACCTGGTCGGATTCCCGTAATTTACCCCGCTCTTCCAGAATATCGATCAGAGTTGTGAACCACAAATTGTCCCACTTCAGTTGTCGCATTCGACTCAGATACAAAAGAGCCAGTCCACCGTTGATACCGGCCTTCTATGAGTCATTAGAAGAGAAACGGAGGTTAAAGTGAGTTTTTAGTCTACGTTGTTTTTATATATTTAGCCTAACAAGAATCAACCTACTTATGCAACTGTAACACACTGTGTGTGTCTCAATCATTTCGGTTCTCAAGCACAAACAAACACTGGATAAACGAATAAATCTCGGCTAGTAAGTATAAACACCAAAACAGCGATTGGTATTCTAGGATTTAAAGCTCTATTCCAATAAAATTTCTTCCCTGTACTTGTATTTCTTCAGAATTGTAATCATCAAACACCGGTGTTACTAATCTTCTCAATATTTCACTATCCTAGCTTTTCTGTGAAGACCAAAATAGTCAGCTTGAATTTCTAATAGGACCTAGAAAACAAGTATTGATACCCTTTTGTTTACCAACTGGCTATCTAGCTTGCCGGGTCAAACCAAATGAGGATTCTTTTCCCCCCGGAAAGTTAATGTTCCTGGCGGAAAGTACGGGAACAGATTCTGGTAATGAAGAATTGGGAGCACTGACAGCTGATGGAAATCGATTAGAATCAATTAGTTATGACGAAAATAAAATAAAGTTTTTTAATGATTTGATATCTGTTTCAGATCAGGTGAAAAAAGATCTGGCCGAATGTAACGTAAAAATCGCTGTTCTTGTGCTCATCCTGCAACTGAGTAAATAACCGTGACTTTTGGGTCATTTTGAATTGTGCAGAGCACTATTAGTCAACAAATTACAGCAGTTTCTTTTCATCCACTTCCGTGTGGGATTTGAATCACATAAATGATTACCAGAGTACCAGGACTGAATCTCATCGATTTCTTCTGCGCCAAAAAGTCGACTGACTTACCGTTCTTATTCTCATGTGTCAGTGATTAATCCAAATGTAAAGCCAAATCCTATTTCGCCAAAGCAGCTGATAGAACCGCAGTCAAAAAATGCGTAAAGACTAGAAATAGTCAGTTCGCTGTAAATTCAAAAGCAAAGCCGAGTAGGAATCAGTTTTTAGAATACTTACTGGAATGATATCCACATTCGGTTCGTTACATTTCGGCCAGTCGGAATTTTGTTCCCATGCGTAACCAACAATCTGCGAGGTGTACAGTTCATAACTTAGTACAAAAATGATTTGGAGGTGGTCAGTACAATGGACTTAATATAGAATTACTAACTATGAAATGTGTCGGCACAAAAATACATTTTTTTAAGCAAGACGATTCAACTCCAGGTCACATAACAATACACAGAAATAAAGTACTTAGATACTCATATTTAGTCAAATATGTCACATAATTTGCACAGATTACGAAACATTCTTTTTTGATTGTGTTCAGATTCACGTAAGACATTAGTTTATTCATGTGAGAGCTTACCTAAGTACGTTTTACAAGCGGTTAATTTGGCCATTTCTCTTATAATGGACGTCTCCGTCTTTATGGATCGATCGTACAGAGAGTGATATATGAAAAACGCACACTAGTAAGCTTAAACGGGAATTACGCAGAAAATCTACTTGGAAACGACGATCTGTGACGTGTAGCTGAATAATTTTTGAATGGAATGTTTACTATATTCAAAGCAGGAATTGGTCTATGACACAGGATGTTCAAAATAACTTAGTCATCGAAAGCAAGCTAGGTCCAAGTCAAAACCAGAAAGACCAGTTTCAACAATTCATTTCGCATAATCCACTTCAGCGTAGGTTCTTAACCAGTGAAGAATGTGGAAACTGTTGAAATCAGGATAATACAACCCCGCAGTATGTCACAAAAATCCCTCGGTCAGGCCAGTTTCGCCTTTTGTTTGCATGAGAGCTGCATGTCATCTATACTGTCTCATTCTGCAGCAGTCTCTGAGATACTGTGAGAAGGTTTCAAAAGTAATTCGTGCAGCCTTGCCAATTAGGTCTCTTATTTGAAAGGTGCAAGAAGCAAATAATTCGAATTATTATTCTGGGTTCGGGAATGCTGACCTAATAGAACCAAAAACTGATTAAAATGAAAGAACGTCCAAAAAGGCCTTACAGTACCATATATTTTTGTGTAAAATCATAATCATTGAAGAAGATAACACTTGGTTACCTGTTTATCACTGAACTGATCAAAGTGATTCCACAATTCTGCGATATCGTGGTTCAGTATGACATCAATATCCATGGCTATGACCTTGACGTACAAAGTAAAAGAATCGACAGTACACGTGAATCGAGTGGAACCATTATCAAATTGAATTACTAATTCGAAAGCACTTCATTTGCTTTATTGTTATTTTAATTGTACTGAATCAATGCAGCCTTTTCGCATTCAGCGCAAAAATATACTTATTTTATTACGAAATTTTACATCTCATTCTGCACTTGCTCTGGTCTCAATGAAATGTCCCAAATTATCGGAAATCATAATTACTATTCCTTAGAGACTGTGTAACTAATAATACAATTGATCTGAAATACAAAGAAAATTGCGGGAACTCCCTCGAATCATATTTCAATTACGTCGTGGTCAGTGATTTGAGTAACTATTAAAATATAGAGTGCTTTGATACAACGGTTAATTTTCATTTTATCCAGCTAAGTCCTATCAGCATTTTTGTTTTTCGGTGGTATGTTTAGTGTGGTCTCCAAAGTGTGATTTCAAGCGCGTAATATGAGCAAAGCTTGAGTGAAAGAGCTTACAACATTCACGCGAAATATTCAAATGGCGAAATCGTGAAAATATAACTAACAAATATTGTTAAATCAGGCATTTGACCCGTTTGTTGTTATATAAATGTAAGCAGAATGGTGGTTTAATAACACGTTTATGGTATGTAGTGTACACCGACCGCATGGCCGATTGTAATTATAAAATCTGTACCAGCGAGGCAATGGGTAGTTTACAGTCAATACAGTCGGGTTGTTTCCAAGCTCTGATGTGATTAGTTAGTTCACGAGATGATCTTTGGTCGTGTACGACGATGTTGCTTCTGTACCCCCGAAACGAGCAAAGATATGATTTTTGTGCGCTGATCAAACACTAATTAATAACTGTCGTGTACTAGGACATCATATCCCTCTCCCAAGACGCAGTCATAGCGTAACATTCGATCGGGGCAGTCCGATGCCTGACAATGGATATAAACTTGATTGAGAGGCAATGCAAGGTGACGAAAGCTGTGTAAAGTCGTTACACAAGACAGTGCACGATCTTTTATAATTAACCGGTGAACCATATCGCAACTGATATCTCCCAGAAACTAAAGCATTCTTTTCTCATACCGAAGGTGACAGGACTCTTTCACCGTCGTAAGCATGCGGCTCCCAAACGCGCAGAAAGCCTCTCATTTTGGCTATTTGATCTGATCGTCGATGTTTCACGTAATACATGCCCTCCTATCCAGTTCCTTCATATTGTCGTGCATATTTCCCCAGCACACTGCGTTCAGACGAGTACAATTTGACCTTTCTAGCATTAGTTTGGTTCGTGTTTCCCCTACTGATGTTTGAGGCATAGTTCAATGGGTTGATACCGCCGCCAGAAGCGCATCTTTCCATTACTTTTCATGACACTCATTTATTCGCATGAAATCTTCAGGTGTCCTGTTCAGCCTCTTGATCATACCACTGGCTTCGGGCTTGTAGGGCATGGTCCCGGAGTAATATAAATCACTGAGGGTCAGAAATCGGCAAAACTCGTCCATTCTGCTTAGAGGATCACTAGTTGAAACCATATCTTTCGAGATTCTGTCTCGAAAGAACAATTATTTTAGCCATCTGATGAAAAAAGAGGTTGTTACTTCACTTCAGAGGCATTTATCCAACCGTTTGCCGTGGGAATAGGCAACAAATATTACGTTATTCTGGTGTGACGGTGCCTTAAAGGATGGTCTCATTAATTATGGTAATTTTAGACCAATATTTCATAGGACATTCGATTGGACGTCACTGGTGCGCGTATAGGTTTTGCACTTTTATCAGACTGTTGGAAGGCGCATCAGTCGTGGACGACTGTTCCTGTGCCACAAATTAAGCAAGACCATTCACAATATTCCCGTATACAAGCTTCGGTCATGACAATTCTAGAACGGCCCTTAGACCTACAAAATCTCACCGTCTGTATCAGATTATTTAGCACGAACGAATGCTCACCTCTCATGTCGTAGCCATCCTATACCGAAAGTTTATCACCCACCGACTAGAATGACCTCAACTCACGCATGAGAGAAGAGCCTGTGTCTTTTTCTGCACATTACTAACCAATCCACAGTGGCTTCTGTCCCATATTTCCTCAGCTAAGCAAGTTAGTGAAGTATGTGTGGTCTGTGCGGAGAGTAGATGGTCGTCCGATCAAGTATAAAGATTAAACCTCGCAGGCCGAAAAGCTTACGAGGGCTCCTTTTCCGCCAAACAGTTAAGCTCAGTGACGAATAAGGCCCGCGAGGTGTGAGAAAAACGTTTTCCTTGCTTTTCTCTATCTGCGGCGCGTATGATAGAATAGCATTCGTAACCTAGGACACTACACGGGGTAACAAATGCCTGCACATTTTTCACCTATATATTTTAAGTCTCAAGATACCTGCTGATTTCATCAGAAAATGCCGTGACAAACTCAATTATTTAGAGCTTCATTGAATAAATGACTAGAGTATATTTAAATAGGTCAGGTGAAATAAAGGGACGTGAAATAGTGCCTGGGACTGGAACATATTTGAAGGTGGTACCGGTAAGGCAGACCAAAGGCATATTCACCTCTGTTATTTCATGTGTGAATAATTTAGTCAACATGCAGTGACACTTCAAATTTGGTATATCATCATTCAATGTGACGATGCATAGATTCTATCTTATTTACCGAACTATTACTAAGCTCAGTGTTTCATACGTAGCCCGTATCGGAGTTGCAAGTGAGAAAGTTGAGTAGGCAGCAGGAGATTAGCTTCGAATAATTTTATTGATGATGCAGTGAGAACACTAAACTCACCATAGAAAAATCTGGAGGCAAGTTACATCTATTTCATGTGAGTTACTATACTAAAGTGCCCGCCCACTGGGTCTCGAACCGGGGATGAGCAACTTTAGGTCGGATATACAACCACCAAGCCATCGAAGCTAGCTCCTAGTGACTTATTGAGCTCATACACCACGTGTTGTAGCGATTTTCACATATTGACTTTGAATGGTAGCAGAACATGATAGACAGCTTCACGGCAGTGACCTAAGTACAGCGAAGGCATTCCGTTAAACAACTTATATAGTTTGGTTACTGTATGAGTCCCATGGTGGCTTGATGGATATGCTCTGCTTATCATTCCTAACACGGATGAAACAGCTGCACAGTGCTTCTTCCATGGTTTTCCATGGTGAGTTGAGAGTTGGAACTTCATGATGGATCACATTAGCAAAACTTCTTTGTAAAGACTATTAAACTTTGCGAAAGAGTACTCACAGTGATTTTTTGCTGACTTGGCTTTCCGCCCTATCCAAAGCTTTATGAGGTTTGAGCAGAAAATCAACTTTCTTCACTTTTAATAATGGCGCCAAAAATTCATAGTCATTAAATATCACGCATAGCAGAGAAATGAAGATCGCAGAAGTTTTCCCGTGTGATATAAAAGAACTCAAGTCACAAGCCAAACTTCGTCTTGTTCTCAGTGAAATGGGGAAGATGTGACGCTTTAAAATTCAGCTTACTTTTTCAACATTTTCAGGTATAATGGTTGTCAGAGTCAGTTTTATTAGCGCTGATATCCCGGACCAATGTTCGTTCGGTATCCAATCGACCTTGTCCTTATAGGGAGATGGGAAGTGGGGAACTTCACTGATATAGCATGGCTCACATCTATTAGCCCACCATATTTACCACCTACAGATTCCTCTAAAATTATTCAAATTCTAAAATTTCTATTTCTATTGAATGCACGATATCACCTGTGGACTTGAAATGTGAAAACCAACAGATTAAAGAATAAGAAGGGGTCTAGCACACTAAGTGATCTGGTCATGAGATAGGCTTAGTCATTGATAGCTGCCTCCACAAATCGGTTAGCATCTTCATTCCTGTGAGCAGCTTATTTCGATCAGTAAAAGCTGAACAAATTCTATTAAATAATATTAGGAAGGAACCACCAATAATCAGATGTCATACAAAGTTATTTTAAGAGAGTTTTTGTTATATCATCGCTTTCCATCGATTGGTTGAGTGACGGTTAACTCTATGAATGTCAGTACTTCGTTCTTTCAGATTTTCTTTTTCCATCCAATCAGCACCCTCAGGTGATTTCTGTAATCGACCTACTTGTGCCATGCACAATCTGCTTGACTTACCCAATGCCGCTCCAATGAATACAAAGTCCAGTTAACACCCTTTAAGCCCCACTGAGAGAGGCTCAAATTCACATCTATACGAGTTTGCGAATCTGCTATCAGATGCAAATGAAATGGCCTTTTCGGGGTTGCAGTCGAATGTCTTGGACACTGTAGAACAGTGGCCTTTGGAATTGAAATGAAACACCAAGGATCATCATGTTGCACTCTATTCTGATAATACAGTACAGTTTTCATCGTGTTCAACATGCGTTTAACATGCTTCTTCCCGTTCAACGACATGAATAGGTGTATTGCTTCTTCATTCCGATGTGCTTTCCGCGTCGGCAAAACATTCTGGGGAAAATATGGACAAAAACGGCCTCGTAATAACTCAAAGCAACACTACATGTTCATAGGGCTCATTTATCGATTTGCTTAAGTAAATTCGCCACTGATTTTCGAATAATTTCTACGAAATGGTCTGGTAAAATGTGTCAGATGACAAAAATACTCTCAATAATATACATAAATATTAGTAGTAAGAGATGGAGTTTCAGCAAAGATAATTCGTCGGGCAGTAATACAACTACAGCTCACCATGGGAGCATTGTACAGTTGGTTCATCCCTTTAAGGAATCACTAGTACTGCACATCTACCGAGCCCCTACTGAGACTCAAACCGCGGGCGAACAGCTGGGATTCGTAAATAACCATCAGTCTATCAGACCAATGGCTCGTTCAACGTCACCACTACAAGACATGACGCCCTTCCGTCACTGACTTTTTAAGAGTTAGAACTCACTCGTCGTTCAGCGATGGGTTCCTGTGATGGGCACAACTGTCGTAGGAAGTAGAAGTGACAACCAATTCGTTCCATTCAAAATAGCCTACGGGAAGTGGCTACTTGATGCATTTCAGTGGTAGGAGACTGGATTTGATTACCAAATGATAAGTGAATAGGGGAATAAATCGTGAAATTCCTTTCTCCTATTTCCTTGACGGTGTGCACTAATAGTTTTTATAACCGGATCTCACCTGGCCATTCACACAGGTCATACAAGAAGTTTGTTGGAAGTGCGTCAGATGAAGACTTTTGATGGGCCCTTGATTAGACCAAAAGCCAGCTGGAAAGCATAATTGCTAACACAAGGCGATGCAGCTACACCAAGAAACCACAACGATGTTCGTTTTACATCCTTCGTGTGAAAAATGACTGCCATAACCACTTATATTAACCCACATTATTGTGAGTACTTGACAACGACTACCTAAACAAAATCCTCTGTTTCATGCGTCTTTACAGTTAACTTCTCACTCTTTCCCTCTTTACAGGTTAATTAGCCGGTCGACAAACCGGACGGCTAACGAGCTGCTGGACTAAATGACATATTCTTTCATTCCTCTTATTTCGTTAGCAGAAAAATACGGTCGTAATTGCTTGAGAATAAAATCGCCAAAAGCTTATGGCCTTGTTTACTGTATTGCTTTAATCTTGGGTTTTTTATTTACTGGACATTTCAAGTCATTCAGGTTAGGTAGGCGCTTTATGCACCAGATAGATGAATATGCAGCAGTCATGTAATCAAAATACTAAAAAATGCAAAGAACCACAACTATGAGCTCAAGCGTAGTTTGACCAAGTGATTTTGAGTATTTGTGCGAGACCGGATACAACAGAACATTTGTACGCTTTTGTGCAGGCAAATAAACGTAAGTGGGCTGATTGAGTAGGAAAATTTGAAACACATTCGACAAAATCGCATTGAATTGTATGCTTTTAGCCAGTTAATAGTTTTCGTGCAAGTTATGACGAAATTTTTAATGTTGATCAAGCTCCAAACAAGTTTGAATTTCCTCACAAGTAAGCCGGTAAGATAACAGAGACCCATAAATCCACTCTGAAAGGATAAAAGAGAACATAAAATGTCTAGTTAAGCAAAGTGTTGTAGAGAACGTTGAAGGCGTAATACACCAAATGTTGACTTCTTAACATTTGCAAAAAGACGGAACTATGGTCAAATCTCAATGGGTTTCTGTTGGGATTACCCCAAGGTACCTTCTTGACCGCTTTTGGCGTCAGTTGTCCTGTTAGATGTTAACAGATCCGTCACATTCAATGATATGCATAAGTTACTAAAATGCCAATTGACTAGCAGTTTGAGAAGTGGTCGTGAGCAGTGGTTCATTGCGAGATGTAGAGAAATGGAAAGGGCTGCTTCTGTCGGCAATATTAACAGCGTTACACGGAAGCCCAGTTTGAATAAGCCGATTAAGAAATACGATAGCTCACAGATTCACCACAAGGGACTTCCTCTGAGCGGTCTGGTGCAGCGCCTTGAGGAACAGTTCAGCTGACTCAATTCAACAGTGAACCTTCCTAATACGCCTGCAGAAGAAACGTTGTAGTTAGATATTTCTCCTCCGTCAGAAGTGGAGGTTTTTTAGGAAGTAGGTTGCACGAAAATATACAAAACCCCTGGACCGGATGGATTTTCTCTATCTTTTTCGGCGGTTGGAAGTGAAGCTTCAGTCTAGCCACTAACAAAATTATTTTGGTTCATTTTAGATATTAAGCAGAATCCAGGGGAATGTAGTGAGTTAGTGGTTCTGAATACTTACAAGAAAAGTGACTGTTCCTATCGTGAAAACAGAGGAATCAACTTGGTAATTGTCACATCCAAACCCTTCGCCAAGATTATTCTCCACCAGTTATCCAACCGCCATGGAAGGTGTACTCGTGAAAATCAAGTCGGTTTCATACACACTAAAGGTTGAGTCGACCATCTCTTCACCGTCCGAATATTTTTAGAGTGCAGGCACACCTTCTTTAGACCAACCTTCTTTGTCTACATTGATCTGAAGCTTCAACCGACTCAGCTGACCATACCATTCACTAGTGACAACTCTCATTAAAGAAATTTATTCTTCGTTTCAAATACTTGTACGCGAACAGCCGAAGCCAAGTGCGTACTTAGGGCGACCCCTCACCTAAGTTCTCCACGAGAATTGTTGTTTGTCTGGATTGTATAAATAAGAGTATTATTGTTTGGGGTACTTTTTGCACCTTCAAAATCTGAAATTCTTCTGCAAAACTGGGTTAGTTTTATATCACACCTTGTCAGGAGATGCCCTAACTGAAGAAGATAGGTTTTGTTACCTGGGCAGTTACTTTCCATCAGGAGGTCAAACAACGGGTGAGGTGTTCTCACGTATAAAGAGGCTATTTTGGTTTTTGCCAAATTCAGTCATCTTCACAGCCGACTTGACATACGATTATTTATCATAAATTTAGTGCCCTTTGCGGTGGTCAGATCCGCTTTTTTGCGCGGTTCCGAAAAATGGCTGTTAGGAGCCGAAAACAGACGAAGAGTTTCGGTAGCTTTTCTCGAACATGGTGGGAGCACCGTATCAGCAATGCCGAGATTAGGCGCAAGTTTGTGGGGATCATTGCCACTCAATGGAAAGTATACTTGATCTAAACAGGTTAATGCGGCTAAAGCATATGATACGCATGCTCACTGATAGACTTCCTCGGCTCACGCGGTTCTCCGAACTAGGTAATGATTGTAAGGCAGATCAAGGTGGTCAGTCCATGACTTTGCAAATGGTACGAAGATCCTGACCAGAGATCTTGGTCACGTAAAATGCGTGAGCCATTGGTGTTGGGATCCACATACCACCCTACCAAATGGTTGAGGAGATTGAGTGACACGGCCAGGCGTCACAACCGGAGGCCCAGTTGTATACGAGCTCTTTCTTTGTCTTTTAGATTCCCGCTCATTACTTTGTTTTCGGCGGTTTTTCACTTTACGCTTCTATTCATTCTGCTAACAACTAGACGACGCTGTGAGACGGAGACCGAAACCAGAGCACAGAAGTGCAAGGTTGATGGTTGAATGAGCTAAAGTGAACTGCGTTTGTGGTCTAAAGTCTCCTGAGCTAAGCCCAATACACCTTTCTGAAGAACAGGTAGCACAGTTCAGTGAGGTAAAGAATATCATCCTGTTCACATTCAACCAATTTCGTAGAAGAAGTAAGAAAATTATTCACATGTAACAGATTTTCTGGATGACGTATGGTCCCGAATAAATTGAATTTGTTTGAGATAATATCATTAATTTCGCGCACATGTAAATCGAGGAGAGCTACAGTGAAGAATTTTTGATTCAGTTGTTTTACAATTCCCCTGGAGACAGCAATGATCAAATCGTAATGAGCGAATTTTCTCGAAAGTTACATAGCACTGGAGGAGGCTCAGAGCCAAATTTTTATCCAACGGCTGTACGATGTAAATTATCAAGTAGAAAAAAGGCTTAGGTAATTTACGATTCACAACCAAGAGACTAATTCGCAATTCAAAAGTCCCATGAAGAAATATGTTAAGTCCCGTTACCAAGCAATTGTTACGTGGAAAAAATTGGCTATACTTACGGTGAGTGATTGCAGTTGGATTTTTATCTCTATCACCCGATGGACGTAAAACAGTAGCAAAACAATGCAAACACCGCATGCGGCAGTTCGTTTTACCGGGAAAATTATCCGTCTGAGAAAAGCGTAAGCACATATTTGTCGAAATTGCCCAGCGGTCGTTGAGTTCATCGCCACTTGTTCACACTGGGCAAGTGAGCGGAAAATGAATCTGTTCGGATGAAACCGAGAAATAGACGTACGGACCAACAAGTCAAGCAACTAGTGGATTAAGGGGTTCCGATTGAAATACAAACTGGTGCGTCATGGCTAAGGTCCAAACACTCCATGTGGTACGATGGCCAACGCGTCGACATAAACCAATCACCATCCTTCTTTGCGGTCGTCTGTACAAATACAACAACAGGATAGAAAGAGAGAGAGAGGGAGAGAGAGAAGAAAAAAAGGCGTGCGAAATCAGCTGGAACTAATTATTTGGTTGTAAAGTATGTTAACCTTTCTTAGTTATCAAGTAATCAAGTTAAACAGCATTTACCGGGACAGATCATGTCGTGGCAGTCTTCTTGAGAGTTCGATGACTCAACTCTTACTTGATACGACTCACGTACTTCATAGTCCGTTTCACTTAGCAAGATGTTTTGTATTTTATCCTTCCTTCCGCTCTGGCTCCGTGCTTCCCCGTCGTACTCCTGGGACTGCTTCTGAGAGAATATAAAATTATCACCACGCCTCGGAATCATTTGTCTCGAAATAGGGGCATCAATTACGAACCGATCATTCACTTCGTCGCAACCCAACATCACAAAGTATGTTTGAATTTCTCTAGTAGGATCTTCGATGACTACAAACATACAACTTTCATCCCAATCTTAACACTTGCACATCAGCCCCTGCCATTAGATTCAAGTACAAACGTCTGTATACTCCCACTACAGCTTATCAATCCCATGTAGTTCCTCACTCCACTCGTTTCCTCGCCAAACCATATTGCGTCACCACCGATCTTGGTACCTCCATCCACTAAACATACGTTTTGCTCATTGGTATTTTATTGATGACTTTTGCAATGCAGTGGTTATGTAGCAACTGTATGAGTATTCACCCTTGGATGGGTATAGTGTAGGAGTCGAATACAGTTAGATGTTATTTGGCTTAAAGAGTGCAAGTGCACCAACAATGTGATAAGTTTTTATTCGTTTCAAAAGGTACTCATCGAATCAAGTCTGGACTGAAATTTGGTTGGCTAGCAAAACAACAGTGATTTAGAAATGCATTTTGGAGTTCAGCTGCATGGACTCGTCCAATGTTCTCCCATAAATAACGGAATCAAATCCGTTTTAGCTTCCCGTTTATCTCGAATAAAAATTATCACCACTAGAATTTGTGTTATTCTCGATGACCTTCCCGTTGGAATTACGCAAAAGCCCTTTGACAAAAGTGGAAAGAGGGTTATAGTCTGTGAAACGCAATAAATCTCAACTCGTCTGTGATGTTCATCACATTTTGTTTGTAAATTCTGCACACTGAACTGACTGTATGCATCTCTTGTCTTAGTGGAGAATATCCTGAGGACCAATTAAAACTGTCTACCTAACATTAACTTTTGAATCTAAGTAACGACATTGTGGAGGAAAATATGACAGGAAAAACGAAGAAGAATTTCGTGTAGGAAAGGATTCTACAGACGTAACTTAACGACAAAAATCAAAATTCCTCCCAGTGATGAGAAGGTAGTTCCATTTGGCACCATTCAGGGCAAATTTAATACAGTCTACAAGGACATCCTCGTCAGTGAAGGTTTTGAAGAAGGTGTCAAAACAAACATCAGAATGATTGTGTCCCATTCCGTCTGCTCTCTGTGCAGTTACTTTACTGTACCCAGTAGACTTTTCTATACTTATTAGTGTCATTTTGACGTTCTATCCTATGTGCACAACGCTTCGCTTAGCTCACTGTTCGAACTCTAATAAACACTGCGTTTTTCTGTCAACAGAGGTCATGTTTTCCAGAGCTTTAGAACGACCAGTTCAATTAATAAAACCTCCACTCTATCTTTCCTGTGTACCCTACAGTATTGTATAGAATTTACTTCGGCTGTCTGTCCAAAAGATCCAACTAATCCAATAAAAGCTTTGTCTTTCCAGACGCCGTCTGCTAGTGTTCTGAACCTGCAGCCTGCAACAGGATGATATTCATTATTGATACCAGTGATGAGCCGAACTGGTTAAGTGGGAAGTTATTTGATTGGTTGCTGTGAAATTGAAATTGTGCTGCTTGTGTTTCAGTACCAGGATAAAAAATCGATTTTGTACTGATTATCATATGACAACTATGACCAGTGGATTACCTCGACTCGTTTCCATAGTAAATCTCCATGCTACGTCAACAGTCAGATGACCTTTGAAAACGAGTTGCACTGATGTATCATCCATTTTGTTTTTCAATAACTTTCTAAGCCCACCGATTATCAATGTAAATGTTTGGTTCAGTTGTATGCATGTTTTCGAAAAAGAAATTCATGACGTGCAGTGTACTGTTCGGATACCAATTTACAAACTCTTTTCATTACGCGAGGCCCACACATGCTTTGGGAGCTCGCTTTCAGAGCAGAGTCTTGGTACCAGTTTAGAAATTTCGTTTAATTTCGCGTGGATTACTTGAGGTACTTAGTCGTACGTCATGATCACATCAAGGAATTATTTCAACTGAAGGTAGATTTAGTGTGAATCAGTAAAGACTACTATTATTATCAACCAGCTACGAATGATGACTACATCGGACAATAGGAACACATACTCGCCTATTCAAGTGGTTTATCATGTCCCAACAAGAATGTACACATTCACAGCAGCTAGTTTATTGGTAGTTGTGTAAATCTGCCGCGATTATGGTTTACGAGTATGACATACAAGCCATACATTCCCATCTATACTCACTTGGCACGATAGTGCCTGCTCGAAAACAGTTGGCTTTGCCACATGATAGCATCGAACGTGTGTCATTATTTCCAAGAATTGAATTACTTGTAACAAACTTTGGTCTTAAGTATATTGAATCTGGTCAATTTATATTTTTCAGAGTAAAAAAATTACAAAGGGAGTCTCCACTGATCTTACTTCGTTTGGTTAAAACTCACAGTATTCTGCAAAAGAATTGCTTGATAAAATTACCATGACTCTCTACATAGTGCAAGTAAAGAAATCAAGCCTTTTTATAAAGTAATCTTTTCTGAGCTTACTTGATGCCTTTTTTTATTGACTTTTGCACAGAGAAGGCAGAAAAACTCACAGACGGAGCTGACAATCTGCACTGGTAAAACCGACTGACCTGTTTATTGGATGGTACTTCCGCCCTCCCCAGTTGCATTGCGGAAACAGTTAGAACCAGTAGAACCGTTAAGAGACCATTTTCCGGTAGTTTCATTAAAGGATAGGTTATGGGTTGTATTGATTTGTATTGGTTTGGAAACAGACGATCCACATGGACGTAAACTAGGTCTGTAAATACGACGCCGAAGTTGCTGTTTATGAGGTCAAAAAATGTAGACATTTACGTTCCTCTAATAAATGAAAAGGAAATAATGAATAATACCTTTCCGTACTATCATCGGTAATCTGCACTACAGTGAAACATATCTACTGTTTGGTTAAATAAGACTGGATGATGCATGTAAGCGGATTTGTTCCGATGATCAGCTAAAGCCATAAGAAGTTTAACTCTTCTAAACGGTGTAGTGTGGTATGTGTTTAATAGGTGCGTATTGAAATGCATGAGTACAAAATGACCAGGGACTACGCTAGCAGGTTGACTTGTGGGCAAAAAGTTGAAAATGATAGTCACAGCAGAAAATAAAAGTGTGAGATAATAATTAAACCAAAGACAGAAGAAAATTCGTTACACAAGTCCGCCCGTGGTTTAGTGATCCTAAGGTTGACGACTGATATATTCCGGTGGTTTCTTCAAATAAAACCGTCTCACATGTTGTGGATCAGCGTTATTTCTAGATCTTATTGGTTTACCTGTGCATCAGTTCAGAACCAAAGACCACAGCAGAACGACATAGCTGTATTCCGCTTTGTGTGGCACGGTAGTCGCGTGTGTTAGAAAAGTTAGCAATGATTCCCTGCATTCAAAAGTTGGTTAAAATCAGGAGTTCTTGTACTTAAGTCGCAATGACTTGAGCAATAGGGGAAACCCCTACATACTCCAAATACAGGGATGATTCACTTTATCCATCATGATTCTCGGTCAGCCTGCTGTCAAACTCCGTCAAAATGCCAAGATAGATTTATATTTTGTCGTGCTAATACTTGAGTCGTCGTAGCAAGTGTTCGGTATGTTTGAGATTCTTGCTTTGCACGAATTAGATTCCTCTTTGATAAACTACGTACGCAAAACGACACGGCAAAGGTCAAGCGGGTTCAAGGAAAATAAACGGAACTGGTTAGGCACAAAACTGGTAAAAACACATCTAACGTAGTCTTAGCGCTAACTACCTCCACAAAACTAAGCAGACGTCAAGACCTTCAAGCAAGTCTACATCCAGGCTGAATCTGTCAAAGGTCGTTCATCATTATCTTCATCACCTGGTAACGACGGTGGTGGCAAGGACTATTATTTTTCAAATCACTGTTCTCAAAAGCTGTTTGCTACGAGATTCTAGAAGCTCCGGCCGAAATCTGAAAACGGTAACCGAAAACAATATGCTCCGACCGCAAACTTCCGTCCAAGACAGGCGGTAAAACGTTCGGGACCCAGGTGCCAACCTCGGAAATCATCAGCCCAAAGAAATCATCAAAGGATCTGCAAGTAACACCAATTTTCAAAGTCATTAAGATCGAAGTGGGAAATCTGTTCACTCCAGTAAGATTCGAACCCAACCATGGTTACCACCAAAGCTTTAGTAAAGCGAATCTCTAAAACTCCACTTCATAGCCAGACTAGATTGTGTATTTACCTGTGGATACTGGTTGATTCATAGGGAAATCCTGTTCAGTACAGTTAAATTATAAATTAGTTCTCTGTGGCGGATGAAATATGCTACTGTTATTTGGGAGGTAAACTGCATGGTCCGGATGCAAAAATCCAAATCCCTCCTGCTCGGTTTTGTAACTCAATTGGTCGAGCATACGCGGTACCAAAGATCACGTGGCATGCATGCTTGGCTTCCAAAGCCGCCGGCAAAACAGCTTCTAATATCAGGATCATTTTAACGCCTGTCACGTATACAAAAAACACCCAAGTCGTTTTCCGTTTTTCCAACTTGTACGATGTCCACCATTTTGAATGCAACGAGTGCCGAACAGTCGTAAGATACGCTTAGAGAAATCCAAAAAAGGACAGACATAATATATATAGCGGGTTTCAGTCTGGTTCTTCGAAAGGCGATAATGTAAATTACATGAAAATTGTACCGCCACCAACCTTAACCGTCTAGTGGATTAGAGTCGATTAAGTGCTGTCCGGTTCTGAATCACTTGCAGCTCCAGCGGTCCAGTCAGTGGTAATATGATAAAGGTTCAAGCGTAAGGATCAACTTCGCATCGGCAGGCTTCCAAGTGAATTCGATGTCCAACACATAGTTCAACGCGTCAATGAGAACCACTAACCGGTGGAAAACAAAGAGATTGCCCAGTGTTGCACTAGAAAGTCTCAGATTTATTAATTGGTTCTATTTTAACTTTGGAAACCTAATCCCTAGGGTGTATTTTTGCCACTTACATGTTATTGTATGGGCCATATGACGAAGTGACGAAAAACGCGCTTGTTCATCATGGAATCGTTTTTTTTATCAGCAAGTGCGGCGGAGTTTTTCAACGATTATAAAACGCTGATTTCTCCTTCCATTTGGTTGTACCGAAAGATGGTTTGCATAAGCAGTGTGATTCTTTCGTTTATTTCAATCCATGGATTGGCTAAGGGTGTTGGGTGGAAGCTGAATCGAAACAGCATGGAGCTGGTCATGAAGAATGACGCTGGGTGTCACACACCACAGGCCCATGCCCTAAACACTTCCATGTTCTTCATGTAACCTTGCGTATGTGGGACAAATCACCCCAGTGAGGTCACGGATACATTCTTTAGCAGGTCTTCAGTTGTTCTTAAATAAGTCACCCTGTTGTTTGTTCAGCAGTGCGGCCTTAAAATCTTACCTTTTTTAGGAATGAGTTGTATTCTCCAATGTGAATTGCCTAAAATTTAAATGGAAATATTATTTTTAGTTATTTTTACCTATACGACAAGTTACGACAGTTAAGCAATGCTATCTAATAGGGAAGCGACCGGTAGTGGTGCCAGTCAAACCGAGGTCGTTTCTGTCCTAAGTCCAAAATAATAACCGTCGGACCACCGCCGTTGCTAATTTGAGCGATGCAAAGCTAGTACCTCAGTGGGTAAAACAGGAGCCAATGATCAATCATTTCCTACTAGTATTAGGTTTGCTCGTAGAGTAAGTTCATGTTGGATTTGAACCAACAGCTATTTACTTGCGGGTTTAGTCTATATTTGGATTTATATAAATCGAATACACTGCACTACCCAGTAAAGGATCCGAATGAATACGTTTGATCTCAACGTAAGTAACGAGTGTGCAACCCCTGAACCGGTCGTTTTGAACTGGTACATATAACCCGTATCTCTTACTACGACAGTACGAAAAGTCAAGTTTGCAGAAAAAGTCCTGGACCTTCTAAAATACTTCTCTCTTCACTGGTTAATCCTTTCCTTTGAAAAACCCCTCTGACTGGAATTACGGCGACCCAGTGATAAGTGGATTTCATTGATAAATTAGTTCTGTAAGTGTTACTTTGGATAGGTAAAACAAGTCCATTGATTTGGTAAAAGAAGTGACGTTAATAAATACATTCCTCTTACTTAACAGAATCAATAATGTCCATGACATGGAACGGGCATGGAAATGCTCAGCCCTGTCGGAAGTGCTCTACCGGCTGAACTACGAGGCCACCCCGAATAACTTCCGACTTTTGCATATGGATCACATAGTATACCCGCCCAAATTACAATGGCATACGGCATCCACCCCACTGAACTAGCTTGTAATTTGACTGCCTACAGCAGGATTTCCCTTTGTACTAACCGGATCTGACTTCATTTATGGTGAACTGGTCAAAAATGTACAAACTACTACGGCTTTAAATACCCTGAGAAAAACGTTTCGGTCGACTGATCTACGACTGACATTTTGCTTGCTGCTTAAAGCACACGCACATGTTTCTGACCTCTTAATTTGTGTGCCTTTTGATCCTGACACCAGTTGCAGCCGCTAAAGTGACGTCATTTAAGCAATTATGTTTTTATCAACCAAATCGTTCCGACTTCGGCTATTACAATATTTATATCACGCAACTGCTTGCTAGTAGTGGGTGGGACTGACGAATCTTTGTTTGGCTGACTGTCCTTTGGACTCCACTTTTCACCCACAAACCTCAGGTCATCGGACCAACCTGCACCCGGAAGCACTAGACTCGAGATTCACTCTTGTTAGAGCTCATCAGTGGTGCATATCCTCCGTCACACCCAAGGTGTGAATCTAGGACGGTCCTTCAACTTTGCACTCTTAGTTACTCGTCTAGAATTATAAAATCGTCTGATGTCGAATCACTGTAATTCATCAGCCAACAATACCCTTTCGAATTCAAAATTATAGGCCAATGTAGCACTTTCATACAAAATTATTGGCTTTGTTTTCATCCTTCCTAATCGACTGAGCTGGACTGCCGGTCGAATAAACTGTGCTATTTTTCTGGACATCGGGGGAAGACATATCCATATTGAGCTTTCAAGTGTTGTCTAGGAATTCAAAAAGGGCATGGAGCTAACAGAATGAGAAGAGTAATTGAACTGTTGCCCAAGCGTGACTGAAAATATCTCTCACTACGGTCAAAGCATGAGACTATGTAAGCCACAAGACTCATATAAAACTAGCATCATCGATTGGAAAGCACATCTTCGCAACAAACCACAAGGTAGATTGGGACAGTTTATTTCGTCAACCACACCAACAAAGGTTCTCCTCGATTGAATAAGTTTGTGAAAGTAATAGTGATCAACGGATGACAACATAACACATGCCAAAAAGTCATATAAATGTTAGCCTCACTCTGCTTTGGTAATCTGATTGGATTTGAGTTTCATCATCTGTGCTCAAAAACATTTATGTGCATCATCCAGTGATAAACTCATACTGGGGTGCAATTAATTGATTCCGTAAGGCATTTCCCATAGGCTCGCGAGTCCAAATTCCTTTTGTTAATTCCTGTCCACTATAAATTTGATCCTCGTTACAGATATTTCATACTCAATGGGTTGCATTTCTGAAAGATCCATATTGTACAATGGAAAAATGGAATTTTAATTGCAGATTATCACAAGACTTCACGTAGACAATGATGCCTTACATAAATAATACCCGGAGGCTACATCTGGTCCATAAAACCAATTACAAGTGAATAAACACAAATTACATGCATACTGCTCCACTGGGGATTACACAATGCATCTAAACTGATAAAGTAATAAATCACAGGTTTGACTGTTGACGTGAGGGAATACAGTTCTTTTCTGCCCCAGACGACCATGTGCAGGACTAGTCGAACTTCTCAAGCCGGACATTTTTCGTAATCCTTTCACCTGACCTGAACATGTTTAGTATATCACAACACAAAGCTGAAATATAAAATTCTATAGAATGATGTCAGTTAAACTGATTTACCGCCGTCCGCTGACGATTTGGTGGTCGCGGTCGCCATGACAATTTAGTTCGAAGTTCAGAAGTTCGAAACTGGTTAAGCGTTATATATGACCTATTGTTAAACCCATGGACGTAAGATTCATCATGGGTGGTTTTGTTACTGAGAAATAAGTGTTGATCCGACTAGAAACGTTTCTGTCTTTCAAAGTGCCTGCCATATTTCTGCTTAACAGAGAGACGCAGAAACGAAGTGGGCGTATAAGGAAAATACCACTTCATCCAGCAGTTCAACAGCTAATCCAAGGTGGATGGTAGGTTTATTGAAGGAAAACATTTGTTTTAGTTCAAATACATGTCCTAGATTTCAAGGTCATATGAACGTGGCCGGTTAAATATTGATTTTGTTTTCACTACGCTGTAGAAATATTTAACTAAAACCGGTAAATTCAACTGTCTTGTTAAAGCAGATAGGGGTGATACTGCGAGGGCCCATCTAACAGCTTATCTAGTAGTATATATATCCCGTTCTTCTTGTGAATGGCATCACGTTTTTCTCATTATCCATGTGGAAGTTTTGTCAGAGCAAGATGTGGCCTGCCAAAAACGAACATTCGCACCTTGAAAAGTGAAGCTAGTTGCATTGGGGTAATAACATGCGGATAGAAATAAGTATTTAATCCGGAAGAAGATCTGATAAGGAATTCCGGTGGGCTTTTGCAAACAAGTGTGGAGAAAATGGAATTGCACCGGAATCCAGCCATCGAAAGCCAGTTTTAAACAAACAAATTCCTGTGAATGAACTGTGATGAGGATTAGGCAGTCTTAAAAAGGAATTTCCAAGGAAAATCGTTCCAATGAATTTGAAGTAGTAAGACTCACCACACCGGTTGATAGGAGCTGCCACAAATCTCTATCAACCTTGTAGATGAGGGATTAACAAAGATATCATGGACTGCGTAGAATCCACCTTGCTCAACAGACGGAGGTTCCCTGTCTGTCAGACCGAAAGCTATTCTGAGAGAAATGTTTTATTGTAGTGTCGCGCCAGGCCATTTCTCACATCTCATACACGTGGACTGATTAATCCATTTGTTATAAAATGTTACAGTAAAAAATCCCCTGGAAACTTTGATAATTTGCTTAGTAGAAAAGCCTACTGAAATTCCCGATTTGAGTCAGATAGGGATTTTATTCTTTGCTTGTAAGTAAAAGCTAACAAATTTCTCATCCAACTTAGAAAATCTTATAAGGCTGTAGCCTCGTTCGTTGGAGGCTGAATATTTCGAACGACCCTACCATCTAGGGAATTTCAGCAACACCTGCATATATGCAACAGTATTAATATGGTCGTGTGATTATAATATATATATATATGTATATATATATATATATATATTATATATATGAAGGGTTGGAAACAACAATAAAAGCTACCTAACACGATAACCAGTTTGAAAGGCACAAGAAAACGTTTTCAGAAAACATTTATGTTACTCATGAATAGCATTAGCAGCTAAGACTAAATAATGAAAGTAAGCAATTTACAGAATAATGATTTGTTCTACTTCGTGTTTCGCCTCTTGAGTCGTACAACTTTCTAAGTACAGTGAATAAAATGACAGCGGTACAAATCGTCAAGTGCACCAATTTTAGCATAGAAATAATAACAACGTCGGTGAGTTTGCTCAGCATTGAGACTCATCTCGTAGGTTTCGATGACAGTTTTATATTGGACCGCCAGAAAAGGGTTTAACTGGACTAAGGATGTGATCCTGATGATGCACCTATTAAACCTGGGCTCTTCAAGCTTTTCGCATTTATTTCCTTTTTCAGATGGGATATGCGCAATCCTCTTTGGAAGAGCATTGCAGCAGCAAACTACATTAACAAGGTTACAAAATCAAGCATTCATTACCCTTTAAATATACGTGGGAAAAGGATTCAAAAAACATCAACAAAAATTCCCTAAGTTGATGAAGTGCTTGGCATAAAATTAGAGGAATTAAAACAGAAAGCCATACTGAGTACGGGCAGACAAAGCGCTATCAGAGACATAGATATGAGGGAAGGCAAGGTGAAAAACACAAGCAAAATAATAAGGAAACCAAACGAAAAATGTACTGAAAATGCTCAAATGAATTAAAAAGGTGGCAAGATATATGCAAAATAATCGTCATAGAAGAACACAAAAGAAAGCGCATAAAAAGAATAAGAACTGAAAGAACGACCGAATTGCCAACGGAAAATCCTATTCGAACAATGACTAAGTACGATCAGTATACATACGTAACAATCTATAATTAGAAACAAGGTCAACAGACATGTGCCCTGCTCAGACGAGTAGGCAACAACCAATGAGAATCAAGGTTAGTCAGTGTACATCCACTGACCGCCGAGTGCGAGACAGTCTAGATCAGGGATAATCATGGTGTGTCGATCGAACATTTACGTGAGACATCCGACACAGATAGATGATATTCGATGTGCACACTCTAACCGAGATTAGTACAATCGTTGCAACAATATTGATCGGTTGGTTCTGAGTCGTGTTGAACTGTGTCGAACGACAAACAAAAGGAAACACGGTAACAGTTTGTAGTTCTCAAAGAGCTATGACGGAACTTTCATCCATGCTTCTACCAACTGCATGAAATCATTCAAACCACTCACCACCTCCCAATGGATGATGGGTAAACGAAATGTACCATTTTGATTAGCAAGCACAGAACAAAGAGAAATATTGTAACTTGTACCTACGCCAGACATCAAATGTTGCACGTGAAAAGAGGGGAAAGGCAAAAGTGGGAAGTTAATGATTTCCTGATCGAAGCAAATAGATTACCATAAGTGGTCAACGGTAGATCAGGACAGAGAATAACACGTTGAATGACTGATTGCATATTGCAATGTGTTGCACCCAATCGGACGCGTTGTTCCACTTGTGTTGGAACAACACATACGGATGACTAGAACAAGTTGCACAAGTCAGACGAATTAGTTCTCATTCAGCTCACATTGTTAGGACTGTGATGTATTTGGGTCATTAGTGGATTCGCGGTGAACATGATGACCGCAGTTAGCGCTCATAGATCACACGTGAGGATGAGTATGAATGGGACGAGTTTGACTGACAACCCCTTGCCCATGATTGGTGTTTATTCCATGTCCATGTCTATGTTGATGATTTTTTGTCTAATGTCTACAATGTGATTTGTAAATGGTTTTGGAATGAATAGCTGAAAAGGATTGTTTCGTTGGATTTTCCATGTTGTCCATTTGTGGTGGTTTTGTGTACCGGTTGATGTTATTGGTTATGATTATTCATTGGTCTACGAATTATCTCCTCGGTAGTATAGTGGTGAGTATCTCCGCCTGTCACGTGGAAGGCCCGGGTTCGATTCCCGGCCGGGGAGCGACTTTTCACTCAAATCATCCACTAAACCGAACAATACACATGCCTCGTACGCATCAACTAATCTAAAGCCTATCTAATTCATACACACACACACACACACACACACACACACACAAACCAACTGATCACAACGCGACTCCCATCACAAACTTGTCCCAACTTCACAACAATCAAGATCTACAAAACAAGCACAAAACCACACACACATATCAATCAGAAACAGTTCGTTCGGTTCTTCACAAAAATACTATCATTTCTGAGGTGGAGATTAATACACTATTCTGTATCCCCAAAACAATGTGCATAGAAGGAATAAGAACTGAAAGAACGACCGAATTGCCAACGGAAAATCCTATTCGAACAATGACTAAGTACGATCAGTATACATACGTAACAATCTATAATTAGAAACAAGGTCAACAGACATGTGCCCTGCTCAGACGAGTAGGCAACAACCAATGAGAATCAAGGTTAGTCAGTGTACATCCACTGACCGCCGAGTGCGAGACAGTCTAGATCAGGGATAATCATGGTGTGTCGATCGAACATTTACGTGAGACATCCGACACAGATAGATGATATTCGATGTGCACACTCTAACCGAGATTAGTACAATCGTTGCAACAATATTGATCGGTTGGTTCTGAGTCGTGTTGAACTGTGTCGAACGACAAACAAAAGGAAACACGGTAACAGTTTGTAGTTCTCAAAGAGCTATGACGGAACTTTCATCCATGCTTCTACCAACTGCATGAAATCATTCAAACCACTCACCACCTCCCAATGGATGATGGGTAAACGAAATGTACCATTTTGATTAGCAAGCACAGAACAAAGAGAAATATTGTAACTTGTACCTACGCCAGACATCAAATGTTGCACGTGAAAAGAGGAGAAAGGCAAAAGTGGGAAGTGAATGATTTCCTGATCGAAGCAAATAGATTACCATAAGTGGTCAACGGTAGATCAGGACAGAGAAGAACACGTTGAATGACTGATTGCATATTGCAATGTGTTGCACCCAATCGGACGCCTTGTTCCACTTGTGTTGGAACAACACATACGGATGACTAGAACAAGTTGCACAAGTCAGACGAATTAGTTCTCATTCAGCTCACATTGTTAGGACTGTGATGTATTTGGGTCATTAGTGGATTCGCGGTGAACATGATGACCGCAGTTAGCGCTCATAGATCACACGTGAAGATGAGTATGAATGGGACGAGTTTGACTGACAACCCCTTGCCCATGATTGGTGTTTATTCCATGTCCATGTCTATGTTGATGATTTTTTGTCTAATGTCTACAATGTGATTTGTAAATGGTTTTGGAATGAATAGCTGAAAAGGATTGTTTCGTTGGATTTTCCATGTTGTCCATTTGTGGTGGTTTTGTGTAACGGTTGATGTTATTGGTTATGATTATTCATTGGTCTACGAATTATCTCCTCGGTAGTATAGTGGTGAGTATCTCCGCCTGTCACGTGGAATGCCCGGGTTCGATTCCCGGCCGGGGAGCGACTTTTCACTCAAATCATCCACTAAACCGAACAATACACATGCCTCGTACGCATCAACTAATCTAAAGCCTATCTAATTCATACACACACACACACACACACACACACACACACACACACAAACCAACTGATCACACCGCGACTCCCATCACAAACTTGTCCCAACTTCACAACAATCAAGAACTACAAAACAAGCACAAAACCACACACATATATCAATCAGAAACAGTTCGTTCGGTTCTTCACAAAAATACTATCATTTCTGAGGTGGAGATTAATACACTATTCTGTATCCCCAAAACAATGTGCATAGAAGGAATAAGAACTGAAAGAACGACCGAATTGCCAACGGAAAATCCTATTCGAACAATGACTAAGTACGATCAGTATACATACGTAACAATCTATAATTAGAAACAAGGTCAACAGACATGTGCCCTGCTCAGACGAGTAGGCAACAACCAATGAGAATCAAGGTTAGTCAGTGTACATCCACTGACCGCCGAGTGCGAGACAGTCTAGATCAGGGATAATCATGGTGTGTCGATCGAACATTTACGTGAGACATCCGACACAGATAGATGATATTCGATGTGCACACTCTAACCGAGATTAGTACAATCGTTGCAACAATATTGATCGGTTGGTTCTGAGTCGTGTTGAACTGTGTCGAACGACAAACAAAAGGAAACACGGTAACAGTTTGTAGTTCTCAAAGAGCTATGACGGAACTTTCATCCATGCTTCTACCAACTGCATGAAATCATTCAAACCACTCACCACCTCCCAATGGATGATGGGTAAACGAAATGTACCATTTTGATTAGCAAGCACAGAACAAAGAGAAATATTGTAACTTGTACCTACGCCAGACATCAAATGTTGCACGTGAAAAGAGGAGAAAGGCAAAAGTGGGAAGTGAATGATTTCCTGATCGAAGCAAATAGATTACCATAAGTGGTCAACGGTAGATCAGGACAGAGAATAACACGTTGAATGACTGATTGCATATTGCAATGTGTTGCACCCAATCGGACGCGTTGTTCCACTTGTGTTGGAACAACACATACGGATGACTAGAACAAGTTGCACAAGTCAGACGAATTAGTTCTCATTCAGCTCACATTGTTAGGACTGTGATGTATTTGGGTCATTAGTGGATTCGCGGTGAACATGATGACCGCAGTTAGCGCTCATAGATCACACGTGAGGATGAGTATGAATGGGACGAGTTTGACTGACAACCCCTTGCCCATGATTGGTGTTTATTCCATGTCCATGTCTATGTTGATGATTTTTTGTCTAATGTCTACAATGTGATTTGTAAATGGTTTTGGAATGAATAGCTGAAAAGGATTGTTTCGTTGGATTTTCCATGTTGTCCATTTGTGGTGGTTTTGTGTAACGGTTGATGTTATTGATTATGATTATTCATTGGTCTACGTATTATCTCCTCGGTAGTATAGTGGTGAGTATCTCCGCCTGTCACGTGGAAGGCCCGGGTTCGATTCCCGGCCGGGGAGCGACTTTTCACTCAAATCATCCACTAAACCGAACAATACACATGCCTCGTACGCATCAACTAATCTAAAGCCTATCTAATTCATACACACACACACACACACACACACAAACCAACTGATCACAACGCGACTCCCATCACAAACTTGTCCCAACTTCACAACAATCAAGATCTACAAAACAAGCACAAAACCACACACACATATCAATCAGAAACAGTTCGTTCGGTTCTTCACAAAAATACTATCATTTCTGAGGTGGAGATTAATACACTATTCTGTATCCCCAAAACAATGTGCATAGAAGGAATAAGAACTGAAAGAACGACCGAATTGCCAACGGAAAATCCTATTCGAACAATGACTAAGTACGATCAGTATACATACGTAACAATCTATAATTAGAAACAAGGTCAACAGACATGTGCCCTGCTCAGACGAGTAGGCAACAACCAATGAGAATCAAGGTTAGTCAGTGTACATCCACTGACCGCCGAGTGCGAGACAGTCTAGATCAGGGATAATCATGGTGTGTCGATCGAACATTTACGTGAGACATCCGACACAGATAGATGATATTCGATGTGCACACTCTAACCGAGATTAGTACAATCGTTGCAACAATATTGATCGGTTGGTTCTGAGTCGTGTTGAACTGTGTCGAACGACAAACAAAAGTAAACACGGTAACAGTTTGTAGTTCTCAAAGAGCTATGACGGAACTTTCATCCATGCTTCTACCAACTGCATGAAATCATTCAAACCACTCACCACCTCCCAATGGATGATGGGTAAACGAAATGTACCATTTTGATTAGCAAGCACAGAACAAAGAGAAATATTGTAACTTGTACCTACGCCAGACATCAAATGTTGCACGTGAAAAGAGGAGAAAGGCAAAAGTGGGAAGTGAATGATTTCCTGATCGAAGCAAATAGATTACCATAAGTGGTCAACGGTAGATCAGGACAGAGAATAACACGTTGAATGACTGATTGCATATTGCAATGTGTTGCACCCAATCGGACGCGTTGTTCCACTTGTGTTGGAACAACACATACGGATGACTAGAACAAGTTGCACAAGTCAGACGAATTAGTTCTCATTCAGCTCACATTGTTAGGACTGTGATGTATTTGGGTCATTAGTGGATTCGCGGTGAACATGATGACCGCAGTTAGCGCTCATAGATCACACGTGAGGATGAGTATGAATGGGACGAGTTTGACTGACAACCCCTTGCCCATGATTGGTGTTTATTCCATGTCCATGTCTATGTTGATGATTTTTTGTCTAATGTCTACAATGTGATTTGTAAATGGTTTTGGAATGAATAGCTGAAAAGGATTGTTTCGTTGGATTTTCCATGTTGTCCATTTGTGGTGGTTTTGTGTAACGGTTGATGTTATTGATTATGATTATTCATTGGTCTACGAATTATCTCCTCGGTAGTATAGTGGTGAGTATCTCCGCCTGTCACGTGGAAGGCCCGGGTTCGATTCCCGGCCGGGGAGCGACTTTTCACTCAAATCATCCACTAAACCGAACAATACACATGCCTCGTACGCATCAACTAATCTAAAGCCTATCTAATTCATACACACACACACACACACACACACACACACACAAACCAACTGATCACAACGCGACTCCCATCACAAACTTGTCCCAACTTCACAACAATCAAGATCTACAAAACAAGCACAAAACCACACACACATATCAATCAGAAACAGTTCGTTCGGTTCTTCACAAAAATACTATCATTTCTGAGGTGGAGATTAATACACTATTCTGTATCCCCAAAACAATGTGCATAGAAGGAATAAGAACTGAAAGAACGACCGAATTGCCAACGGAAAATCCTATTCGAACAATGACTAAGTACGATCAGTATACATACGTAACAATCTATAATTAGAAACAAGGTCAACAGACATGTGCCCTGCTCAGACGAGTAGGCAACAACCAATGAGAATCAAGGTTAGTCAGTGTACATCCACTGACCGCCGAGTGCGAGACAGTCTAGATCAGGGATAATCATGGTGTGTCGATCGAACATTTACGTGAGACATCCGACACAGATAGATGATATTCGATGTGCACACTCTAACCGAGATTAGTACAATCGTTGCAACAATATTGATCGGTTGGTTCTGAGTCGTGTTGAACTGTGTCGAACGACAAACAAAAGGAAACACGGTAACAGTTTGTAGTTCTCAAAGAGCTATGACGGAACTTTCATCCATGCTTCTACCAACTGCATGAAATCATTCAAACCACTCACCACCTCCCAATGGATGATGGGTAAACGAAATGTACCATTTTGATTAGCAAGCACAGAACAAAGAGAAATATTGTAACTTGTACCTACGCCAGACATCAAATGTTGCACGTGAAAAGAGGAGAAAGGCAAAAGTGGGAAGTGAATGATTTCCTGATCGAAGCAAATAGATTACCATAAGTGGTCAACGGTAGATCAGGACAGAGAATAACACGTTGAATGACTGATTGCATATTGCAATGTGTTGCACCCAATCGGACGCGTTGTTCCACTTGTGTTGGAACAACACATACGGATGACTAGAACAAGTTGCACAAGTCAGACGAATTAGTTCTCATTCAGCTCACATTGTTAGGACTGTGATGTATTTGGGTCATTAGTGGATTCGCGGTGAACATGATGACCGCAGTTAGCGCTCATAGATCACACGTGAGGATGAGTATGAATGGGACGAGTTTGACTGACAACCCCTTGCCCATGATTGGTGTTTATTCCATGTCCATGTCTATGTTGATGATTTTTTGTCTAATGTCTACAATGTGATTTGTAAATGGTTTTGGAATGAATAGCTGAAAAGGATTGTTTCGTTGGATTTTCCATGTTGTCCATTTGTGGTGGTTTTGTGTAACGGTTGATGTTATTGATTATGATTATTCATTGGTCTACGAATTATCTCCTCGGTAGTATAGTGGTGAGTATCTCCGCCTGTCACGTGGAAGGCCCGGGTTCGCTTCCCGGCCGGGGAGCGACTTTTCACTCAAATCATCCACTAAACCGAACAATACACATGCCTCGTACGCATCAACTAATCTAAAGCCTATCTAATTCATACACACACACACACACACACACACACACAAACCAACTGATCACAACGCGACTCCCATCACAAACTTGTCCCAACTTCACAACAATCAAGATCTACAAAACAAGCACAAAACCACACACACATATCAATCAGAAACAGTTCGTTCGGTTCTTCACAAAAATACTATCATTTCTGAGGTGGAGATTAATACACTATTCTGTATCCCCAAAACAATGTGCATAGAAGGAATAAGAACTGAAAGAACGACCGAATTGCCAACGGAAAATCCTATTCGAACAATGACTAAGTACGATCAGTATACATACGTAACAATCTATAATTAGAAACAAGGTCAACAGACATGTGCCCTGCTCAGACGAGTAGGCAACAACCAATGAGAATCAAGGTTAGTCAGTGTACATCCACTGACCGCCGAGTGCGAGACAGTCTAGATCAGGGATAATCATGGTGTGTCGATCGAACATTTACGTGAGACATCCGACACAGATAGATGATATTCGATGTGCACACTCTAACCGAGATTAGTACAATCGTTGCAACAATATTGATCGGTTGGTTCTGAGTCGTGTTGAACTGTGTCGAACGACAAACAAAAGGAAACACGGTAACAGTTTGTAGTTCTCAAAGAGCTATGACGGAACTTTCATCCATGCTTCTACCAACTGCATGAAATCATTCAAACCACTCACCACCTCCCAATGGATGATGGGTAAACGAAATGTACCATTTTGATTAGCAAGCACAGAACAAAGAGAAATATTGTAACTTGTACCTACGCCAGACATCAAATGTTGCACGTGAAAAGAGGAGAAAGGCAAAAGTGGGAAGTGAATGATTTCCTGATCGAAGCAAATAGATTACCATAAGTGGTCAACGGTAGATCAGGACAGAGAATAACACGTTGAATGACTGATTGCATATTGCAATGTGTTGCACCCAATCGGACGCGTTGTTCCACTTGTGTTGGAACAACACATACGGATGACTAGAACAAGTTGCACAAGTCAGACGAATTAGTTCTCATTCAGCTCACATTGTTAGGACTGTGATGTATTTGGGTCATTAGTGGATTCGCGGTGAACATGATGACCGCAGTTAGCGCTCATAGATCACACGTGAGGATGAGTATGAATGGGACGAGTTTGACTGACAACCCCTTGCCCATGATTGGTGTTTATTCCATGTCCATGTCTATGTTGATGATTTTTTGTCTAATGTCTACAATGTGATTTGTAAATGGTTTTGGAATGAATAGCTGAAAAGGATTGTTTCGTTGGATTTTCCATGTTGTCCATTTGTGGTGGTTTTGTGTAACGGTTGATGTTATTGGTTATGATTATTCATTGGTCTACGAATTATCTCCTCGGTAGTATAGTGGTGAGTATCTCCGCCTGTCACGTGGAAGGCCCGGGTTCGCTTCCCGGCCGGGGAGCGACTTTTCACTCAAATCATCCACTAAACCGAACAATACACATGCCTCGTACGCATCAACTAATCTAAAGCCTATCTAATTCATACACACACACACACACACACACACACACACAAACCAACTGATCACAACGCGACTCCCATCACAAACTTGTCCCAACTTCACAACAATCAAGATCTACAAAACAAGCACAAAACCACACACACATATCAATCAGAAACAGTTCGTTCGGTTCTTCACAAAAATACTATCATTTCTGAGGTGGAGATTAATACACTATTCTGTATCCCCAAAACAATGTGCATAGAAGGAATAAGAACTGAAAGAACGACCGAATTGCCAACGGAAAATCCTATTCGAACAATGACTAAGTACGATCAGTATACATACGTAACAATCTATAATTAGAAACAAGGTCAACAGACATGTGCCCTGCTCAGACGAGTAGGCAACAACCAATGAGAATCAAGGTTAGTCAGTGTACATCCACTGACCGCCGAGTGCGAGACAGTCTAGATCAGGGATAATCATGGTGTGTCGATCGAACATTTACGTGAGACATCCGACACAGATAGATGATATTCGATGTGCACACTCTAACCGAGATTAGTACAATCGTTGCAACAATATTGATCGGTTGGTTCTGAGTCGTGTTGAACTGTGTCGAACGACAAACAAAAGGAAACACGGTAACAGTTTGTAGTTCTCAAAGAGCTATGACGGAACTTTCATCCATGCTTCTACCAACTGCATGAAATCATTCAAACCACTCACCACCTCCCAATGGATGATGGGTAAACGAAATGTACCATTTTGATTAGCAAGCACAGAACAAAGAGAAATATTGTAACTTGTACCTACGCCAGACATCAAATGTTGCACGTGAAAAGAGGAGAAAGGCAAAAGTGGGAAGTGAATGATTTCCTGATCGAAGCAAATAGATTACCATAAGTGGTCAACGGTAGATCAGGACAGAGAATAACACGTTGAATGACTGATTGCATATTGCAATGTGTTGCACCCAATCGGACGCGTTGTTCCACTTGTGTTGGAACAACACATACGGATGACTAGAACAAGTTGCACAAGTCAGACGAATTAGTTCTCATTCAGCTCACATTGTTAGGACTGTGATGTATTTGGGTCATTAGTGGATTCGCGGTGAACATGATGACCGCAGTTAGCGCTCATAGATCACACGTGAGGATGAGTATGAATGGGACGAGTTTGACTGACAACCCCTTACCCATGATTGGTGTTTATTCCATGTCCATGTCTATGTTGATGATTTTTTGTCTAATGTCTACAATGTGATTTGTAAATGGTTTTGGAATGAATAGCTGAAAAGGATTGTTTCGTTGGATTTTCCATGTTGTCCATTTGTGGTGGTTTTGTGTAACGGTTGATGTTATTGGTTATGATTATTCATTGGTCTACGAATTATCTCCTCGGTAGTATAGTGGTGAGTATCTCCGCCTGTCACGTGGAAGGCCCGGGTTCGATTCCCGGCCGGGGAGCGAATTTTCACTCAAATCATCCACTAAACCGAACAATACACATGCCTCGTACGCATCAACTAATCTAAAGCCTATCTAATTCATACACACACACACACACACACACACACACACACACAAACCAACTGATCACACCGCGACTCCCATCACAAACTTGTCCCAACTTCACAACCATCAAGATCTACAAAACAAGCACAAAACCACACACACATATCAATCAGAAACAGTTCGTTCGGTTCTTCACAAAAATACTATCATTTCTGAGGTGGAGAATAATACACTATTCTGTATCCCCAAAACAATGTGCATAGAAGGAATAAGAACTGAAAGAACGACCGAATTGCCAACGGAAAATCCTATTCGAACAATGACTAAGTACGATCAGTATACATACGTAACAATCTATAATTAGAAACAAGGTCAACAGACATGTGCCCTGCTCAGACGAGTAGGCAACAACCAATGAGAATCAAGGTTAGTCAGTGTACATCCACTGACCGCCGAGTGCGAGACAGTCTAGATCAGGGATAATCATGGTGTGTCGATCGAACATTTACGTGAGACATCCGACACAGATAGATGATATTCGATGTGCACACTCTAACCGAGATTAGTACAATCGTTGCAACAATATTGATCGGTTGGTTCTGAGTCGTGTTGAACTGTGTCGAACGACAAACAAAAGGAAACACGGTAACAGTTTGTAGTTCTCAAAGAGCTATGACGGAACTTTCATCCATGCTTCTACCAACTGCATGAAATCATTCAAACCACTCACCACCTCCCAATGGATGATGGGTAAACGAAATGTACCATTTTGATTAGCAAGCACAGAACAAAGAGAAATATTGTAACTTGTACCTACGCCAGACATCAAATGTTGCACGTGAAAAGAGGGGAAAGGCAAAAGTGGGAAGTTAATGATTTCCTGATCGAAGCAAATAGATTACCATAAGTGGTCAACGGTAGATCAGGACAGAGAATAACACGTTGAATGACTGATTGCATATTGCAATGTGTTGCACCCAATCGGACGCGTTGTTCCACTTGTGTTGGAACAACACATACGGATGACTAGAACAAGTTGCACAAGTCAGACGAATTAGTTCTCATTCAGCTCACATTGTTAGGACTGTGATGTATTTGGGTCATTAGTGGATTCGCGGTGAACATGATGACCGCAGTTAGCGCTCATAGATCACACGTGAGGATGAGTATGAATGGGACGAGTTTGACTGACAACCCCTTGCCCATGATTGGTGTTTATTCCATGTCCATGTCTATGTTGATGATTTTTTGTCTAATGTCTACAATGTGATTTGTAAATGGTTTTGGAATGAATAGCTGAAAAGGATTGTTTCGTTGGATTTTCCATGTTGTCCATTTGTGGTGGTTTTGTGTAACGGTTGATGTTATTGGTTATGATTATTCATTGGTCTACGAATTATCTCCTCGGTAGTATAGTGGTGAGTATCTCCGCCTGTCACGTGGAAGGCCCGGGTTCGCTTCCCGGCCGGGGAGCGACTTTTCACTCAAATCATCCACTAAACCGAACAATACACATGCCTCGTACGCATCAACTAATCTAAAGCCTATCTAATTCATACACACACACACACACACACACACACACACACACACACAAACCAACTGATCACACCGCGACTCCCATCACAAACTTGTCCCAACTTCACAACAATCAAGATCTACAAAACAAGCACAAAACCACACACACATATCAATCAGAAACAGTTCGTTCGGTTCTTCACAAAAATACTATCATTTCTGAGGTGGAGATTAATACACTATTCTGTATCCCCAAAACAATGTGCATAGAAGGAATAAGAACTGAAAGAACGACCGAATTGCCAACGGAAAATCCTATTCGAACAATGACTAAGTACGATCAGTATACATACGTAACAATCTATAATTAGAAACAAGGTCAACAGACATGTGCCCTGCTCAGACGAGTAGGCAACAACCAATGAGAATCAAGGTTAGTCAGTGTACATCCACTGACCGCCGAGTGCGAGACAGTCTAGATCAGGGATAATCATGGTGTGTCGATCGAACATTTACGTGAGACATCCGACACAGATAGATGATATTCGATGTGCACACTCTAACCGAGATTAGTACAATCGTTGCAACAATATTGATCGGTTGGTTCTGAGTCGTGTTGAACTGTGTCGAACGACAAACAAAAGGAAACACGGTAACAGTTTGTAGTTCTCAAAGAGCTATGACGGAACTTTCATCCATGCTTCTACCAACTGCATGAAATCATTCAAACCACTCACCACCTCCCAATGGATGATGGGTAAACGAAATGTACCATTTTGATTAGCAAGCACAGAACAACACATACGGATAACTAGAACAAGTTGCACAAGTCAGACGAATTAGTTCTCATTCAGCTCACATTGTTAGGACTGTGATGTATTTGGGTCATTAGTGGATTCGCGGTGAACATGATGACCGCAGTTAGCGCTCATAGATCACACGTGAGGATGAGTATGAATGGGACGAGTTTGACTGACAACCCCTTACCCATGATTGGTGTTTATTCCATGTCCATGTCTATGTTGATGATTTTTTGTCTAATGTCTACAATGTGATTTGTAAATGGTTTTGGAATGAATAGCTGAAAAGGATTGTTTCGTTGGATTTTCCATGTTGTCCATTTGTGGTGGTTTTGTGTAACGGTTGATGTTATTGGTTATGATTATTCATTGGTCTACGAATTATCTCCTCGGTAGTATAGTGGTGAGTATCTCCGCCTGTCGCGTGGAAGGCCCGGGTTCGCTTCCCGGCCGGGGAGCGACTTTTCACTCAAATCATCCACTAAACCGAACAATACACATGCCTCGTACGCATCAACTAATCTAAAGCCTATCTAATTCACACACACACACACACACACACACACACACACACACACACTCAAACCAACTGAACACACCGCGACTCCCATCACAAACTTGTCCCAACTTCACAACAATCAAGATCTACAAAACAAGCACAAAACCACACACACATATCAATCAGAAACAGTTCGTTCGGTTCTTCACAAAAATACTATCATTTCTGAGGTGGAGATTAATACACTATTCTGTATCCCCAAAACAATGTGCATAGAAGGAATAAGAACTGAAAGAACGACCGAATTGCCAACGGAAAATCCTATTCGAACAATGACTAAGTACGATCAGTATACATACGTAACAATCTATAATTAGAAACAAGGTCAACAGACATGTGCCCTGCTCAGACGAGTAGGCAACAACCAATGAGAATCAAGGTTAGTCAGTGTACATCCACTGACCGCCGAGTGCGAGACAGTCTAGATCAGGGATAATCATGGTGTGTCGATCGAACATTTACGTGAGACATCCGACACAGATAGATGATATTCGATGTGCACACTCTAACCGAGATTAGTACAATCGTTGCAACAATATTGATCGGTTGGTTCTGAGTCGTGTTGAACTGTGTCGAACGACAAACAAAAGGAAACACGGTAACAGTTTGTAGTTCTCAAAGAGCTATGACGGAACTTTCATCCATGCTTCTACCAACTGCATGAAATCATTCAAACCACTCACCACCTCCCAATGGATGATGGGTAAACGAAATGTACCATTTTGATTAGCAAGCACAGAACAACACATACGGATGACTAGAACAAGTTGCACAAGTCAGACGAATTAGTTCTCATTCAGCTCACATTGTTAGGACTGTGATGTATTTGGGTCATTAGTGGATTCGCGGTGAACATGATGACCGCAGTTAGCGCTCATAGATCACACGTGAGGATGAGTATGAATGGGACGAGTTTGACTGACAACCCCTTACCCATGATTGGTGTTTATTCCATGTCCATGTCTATGTTGATGATTTTTTGTCTAATGTCTACAATGTGATTTGTAAATGGTTTTGGAATGAATAGCTGAAAAGGATTGTTTCGTTGGATTTTCCATGTTGTCCATTTGTGGTGGTTTTGTGTAACGGTTGATGTTATTGGTTATGATTATTCATTGGTCTACGAATTATCTCCTCGGTAGTATAGTGGTGAGTATCTCCGCCTGTCGCGTGGAAGGCCCGGGTTCGATTGCCGGCCGGGGAGCGACTTTTCACTCAAATCATCCACTAAACCGAACAATACACATGCCTCGTACGCATCAACTAATCTAAAGCCTATCTAATTCACACACACACACACACACACACACACACACACACACGCACTCAAACCAACTGAACACACCGCGACTCCCATCACAAACTTGTCCCAACTTCACAACAATCAAGATCTACAAAACAAGCACAAAACCACACACACATATCAATCAGAAACAGTTCGTTCGGTTCTTCACAAAAATACTATCATTTCTGAGGTGGAGATTAATACACTATTCTGTATCCCCAAAACAATGTGCATAGAAGGAATAAGAACTGAAAGAACGACCGAATTGCCAACGGAAAATCCTATTCGAACAATGACTAAGTACGATCAGTATACATACGTAACAATCTATAATTAGAAACAAGGTCAACAGACATGTGCCCTGCTCAGACGAGTAGGCAACAACCAATGAGAATCAAGGTTAGTCAGTGTACATCCACTGACCGCCGAGTGCGAGACAGTCTAGATCAGGGATAATCATGGTGTGTCGATCGAACATTTACGTGAGACATCCGACACAGATAGATGATATTCGATGTGCACACTCTAACCGAGATTAGTACAATCGTTGCAACAATATTGATCGGTTGGTTCTGAGTCGTGTTGAACTGTGTCGAACGACAAACAAAAGGAAACACGGTAACAGTTTGTAGTTCTCAAAGAGCTATGACGGAACTTTCATCCATGCTTCTACCAACTGCATGAAATCATTCAAACCACTCACCACCTCCCAATGGATGATGGGTAAACGAAATGTACCATTTTGATTAGCAAGCACAGAACAACACATACGGATGACTAGAACAAGTTGCACAAGTCAGACGAATTAGTTCTCATTCAGCTCACATTGTTAGGACTGTGATGTATTTGGGTCATTAGTGGATTCGCGGTGAACATGATGACCGCAGTTAGCGCTCATAGATCACACGTGAGGATGAGTATGAATGGGACGAGTTTGACTGACAACCCCTTACCCATGATTGGTGTTTATTCCATGTCCATGTCTATGTTGATGATTTTTTGTCTAATGTCTACAATGTGATTTGTAAATGGTTTTGGAATGAATAGCTGAAAAGGATTGTTTCGTTGGATTTTCCATGTTGTCCATTTGTGGTGGTTTTGTGTAACGGTTGATGTTATTGGTTATGATTATTCATTGGTCTACGAATTATCTCCTCGGTAGTATAGTGGTGAGTATCTCCGCCTGTCACGTGGAAGGCCCGGGTTCGCTTCCCGGCCGGGGAGCGACTTTTCACTCAAATCATCCACTAAACCGAACAATACACATGCCTCGTACGCATCAACTAATCTAAAGCCTATCTAATTCATACACACACACACACACACACACACACACACACACACACAAACCAACTGATCACACCGCGACTCCCATCACAAACTTGTCCCAACTTCACAACAATCAAGATCTACAAAACAAGCACAAAACCACACACACATATCAATCAGAAACAGTTCGTTCGGTTCTTCACAAAAATACTATCATTTCTGAGGTGGAGATTAATACACTATTCTGTATCCCCAAAACAATGTGCATAGAAGGAATAAGAACTGAAAGAACGACCGAATTGCCAACGGAAAATCCTATTCGAACAATGACTAAGTACGATCAGTATACATACGTAACAATCTATAATTAGAAACAAGGTCAACAGACATGTGCCCTGCTCAGACGAGTAGGCAACAACCAATGAGAATCAAGGTTAGTCAGTGTACATCCACTGACCGCCGAGTGCGAGACAGTCTAGATCAGGGATAATCATGGTGTGTCGATCGAACATTTACGTGAGACATCCGACACAGATAGATGATATTCGATGTGCACACTCTAACCGAGATTAGTACAATCGTTGCAACAATATTGATCGGTTGGTTCTGAGTCGTGTTGAACTGTGTCGAACGACAAACAAAAGGAAACACGGTAACAGTTTGTAGTTCTCAAAGAGCTATGACGGAACTTTCATCCATGCTTCTACCAACTGCATGAAATCATTCAAACCACTCACCACCTCCCAATGGATGATGGGTAAACGAAATGTACCATTTTGATTAGCAAGCACAGAACAACACATACGGATGACTAGAACAAGTTGCACAAGTCAGACGAATTAGTTCTCATTCAGCTCACATTGTTAGGACTGTGATGTATTTGGGTCATTAGTGGATTCGCGGTGAACATGATGACCGCAGTTAGCGCTCATAGATCACACGTGAGGATGAGTATGAATGGGACGAGTTTGACTGACAACCCCTTACCCATGATTGGTGTTTATTCCATGTCCATGTCTATGTTGATGATTTTTTGTCTAATGTCTACAATGTGATTTGTAAATGGTTTTGGAATGAATAGCTGAAAAGGATTGTTTCGTTGGATTTTCCATGTTGTCCATTTGTGGTGGTTTTGTGTAACGGTTGATGTTATTGGTTATGATTATTCATTGGTCTACGAATTATCTCCTCGGTAGTATAGTGGTGAGTATCTCCGCCTGTCGCGTGGAAGGCCCGGGTTCGCTTCCCGGCCGGGGAGCGACTTTTCACTCAAATCATCCACTAAACCGAACAATACACATGCCTCGTACGCATCAACTAATCTAAAGCCTATCTAATTCACACACACACACACACACACACACACACACACACACTCAAACCAACTGAACACACCGCGACTCCCATCACAAACTTGTCCCAACTTCACAACAATCAAGATCTACAAAACAAGCACAAAACCACACACACATATCAATCAGAAACAGTTCGTTCGGTTCTTCACAAAAATACTATCATTTCTGAGGTGGAGATTAATACACTATTCTGTATCCCCAAAACAATGTGCATAGAAGGAATAAGAACTGAAAGAACGACCGAATTGCCAACGGAAAATCCTATTCGAACAATGACTAAGTACGATCAGTATACATACGTAACAATCTATAATTAGAAACAAGGTCAACAGACATGTGCCCTGCTCAGACGAGTAGGCAACAACCAATGAGAATCAAGGTTAGTCAGTGTACATCCACTGACCGCCGAGTGCGAGACAGTCTAGATCAGGGATAATCATGGTGTGTCGATCGAACATTTACGTGAGACATCCGACACAGATAGATGATATTCGATGTGCACACTCTAACCGAGATTAGTACAATCGTTGCAACAATATTGATCGGTTGGTTCTGAGTCGTGTTGAACTGTGTCGAACGACAAACAAAAGGAAACACGGTAACAGTTTGTAGTTCTCAAAGAGCTATGACGGAACTTTCATCCATGCTTCTACCAACTGCATGAAATCATTCAAACCACTCACCACCTCCCAATGGATGATGGGTAAACGAAATGTACCATTTTGATTAGCAAGCACAGAACAACACATACGGATGACTAGAACAAGTTGCACAAGTCAGACGAATTAGTTCTCATTCAGCTCACATTGTTAGGACTGTGATGTATTTGGGTCATTAGTGGATTCGCGGTGAACATGATGACCGCAGTTAGCGCTCATAGATCACACGTGAGGATGAGTATGAATGGGACGAGTTTGACTGACAACCCCTTACCCATGATTGGTGTTTATTCCATGTCCATGTCTATGTTGATGATTTTTTGTCTAATGTCTACAATGTGATTTGTAAATGGTTTTGGAATGAATAGCTGAAAAGGATTGTTTCGTTGGATTTTCCATGTTGTCCATTTGTGGTGGTTTTGTGTAACGGTTGATGTTATTGGTTATGATTATTCATTGGTCTACGAATTATCTCCTCGGTAGTATAGTGGTGAGTATCTCCGCCTGTCGCGTGGAAGGCCCGGGTTCGCTTCCCGGCCGGGGAGCGACTTTTCACTCAAATCATCCACTAAACCGAACAATACACATGCCTCGTACGCATCAACTAATCTAAAGCCTATCTAATTCACACACACACACACACACACACACACACACACACTCAAACCAACTGAACACACCGCGACTCCCATCACAAACTTGTCCCAACTTCACAACAATCAAGATCTACAAAACAAGCACAAAACCACACACACATATCAATCAGAAACAGTTCGTTCGGTTCTTCACAAAAATACTATCATTTCTGAGGTGGAGATTAATACACTATTCTGTATCCCCAAAACAATGTGCATAGAAGGAATAAGAACTGAAAGAACGACCGAATTGCCAACGGAAAATCCTATTCGAACAATGACTAAGTACGATCAGTATACATACGTAACAATCTATAATTAGAAACAAGGTCAACAGACATGTGCCCTGCTCAGACGAGTAGGCAACAACCAATGAGAATCAAGGTTAGTCAGTGTACATCCACTGACCGCCGAGTGCGAGACAGTCTAGATCAGGGATAATCATGGTGTGTCGATCGAACATTTACGTGAGACATCCGACACAGATAGATGATATTCGATGTGCACACTCTAACCGAGATTAGTACAATCGTTGCAACAATATTGATCGGTTGGTTCTGAGTCGTGTTGAACTGTGTCGAACGACAAACAAAAGGAAACACGGTAACAGTTTGTAGTTCTCAAAGAGCTATGACGGAACTTTCATCCATGCTTCTACCAACTGCATGAAATCATTCAAACCACTCACCACCTCCCAATGGATGATGGGTAAACGAAATGTACCATTTTGATTAGCAAGCACAGAACAACACATACGGATGACTAGAACAAGTTGCACAAGTCAGACGAATTAGTTCTCATTCAGCTCACATTGTTAGGACTGTGATGTATTTGGGTCATTAGTGGATTCGCGGTGAACATGATGACCGCAGTTAGCGCTCATAGATCACACGTGAGGATGAGTATGAATGGGACGAGTTTGACTGACAACCCCTTACCCATGATTGGTGTTTATTCCATGTCCATGTCTATGTTGATGATTTTTTGTCTAATGTCTACAATGTGATTTGTAAATGGTTTTGGAATGAATAGCTGAAAAGGATTGTTTCGTTGGATTTTCCATGTTGTCCATTTGTGGTGGTTTTGTGTAACGGTTGATGTTATTGGTTATGATTATTCATTGGTCTACGAATTATCTCCTCGGTAGTATAGTGGTGAGTATCTCCGCCTGTCACGTGGAAGGCCCGGGTTCGCTTCCCGGCCGGGGAGCGACTTTTCACTCAAATCATCCACTAAACCGAACAATACACATGCCTCGTACGCATCAACTAATCTAAAGCCTATCTAATTCATACACACACACACACACACACACACACACAAACCAACTGATCACACCGCGACTCCCATCACAAACTTGTCCCAACTTCACAACAATCAAGATCTACAAAACAAGCACAAAACCACACACACATATCAATCAGAAACAGTTCGTTCGGTTCTTCACAAAAATACTATCATTTCTGAGGTGGAGATTAATACACTATTCTGTATCCCCAAAACAATGTGCATAGAAGGAATAAGAACTGAAAGAACGACCGAATTGCCAACGGAAAATCCTATTCGAACAATGACTAAGTACGATCAGTATACATACGTAACAATCTATAATTAGAAACAAGGTCAACAGACATGTGCCCTGCTCAGACGAGTAGGCAACAACCAATGAGAATCAAGGTTAGTCAGTGTACATCCACTGACCGCCGAGTGCGAGACAGTCTAGATCAGGGATAATCATGGTGTGTCGATCGAACATTTACGTGAGACATCCGACACAGATAGATGATATTCGATGTGCACACTCTAACCGAGATTAGTACAATCGTTGCAACAATATTGATCGGTTGGTTCTGAGTCGTGTTGAACTGTGTCGAACGACAAACAAAAGGAAACACGGTAACAGTTTGTAGTTCTCAAAGAGCTATGACGGAACTTTCATCCATGCTTCTACCAACTGCATGAAATCATTCAAACCACTCACCACCTCCCAATGGATGATGGGTAAACGAAATGTACCATTTTGATTAGCAAGCACAGAACAACACATACGGATGACTAGAACAAGTTGCACAAGTCAGACGAATTAGTTCTCATTCAGATCACATTGTTAGGACTGTGATGTATTTGGGTCATTAGTGGATTCGCGGTGAACATGATGACCGCAGTTAGCGCTCATAGATCACACGTGAGGATGAGTATGAATGGGACGAGTTTGACTGACAACCCCTTACCCATGATTGGTGTTTATTCCATGTCCATGTCTATGTTGATGATTTTTTGTCTAATGTCTACAATGTGATTTGTAAATGGTTTTGGAATGAATAGCTGAAAAGGATTGTTTCGTTGGATTTTCCACGTTGTCCATTTGTGGTGGTTTTGTGTAACGGTTGATGTTATTGGTTATGATTATTCATTGGTCTACGAATTATCTCCTCGGTAGTATAGTGGTGAGTATCTCCGCCTGTCGCGTGGAAGGCCCGGGTTCGCTTCCCGGCCGGGGAGCGACTTTTCACTCAAATCATCCACTAAACCGAACAATACACATGCCTCGTACGCATCAACTAATCTAAAGCCTATCTAATTCACACACACACACACACACACACACACACACTCAAACCAACTGAACACACCGCGACTCCCATCACAAACTTGTCCCAACTTCACAACAATCAAGATCTACAAAACAAGCACAAAACCACACACACATATCAATCAGAAACAGTTCGTTCGGTTCTTCACAAAAATACTATCATTTCTGAGGTGGAGATTAATACACTATTCTGTATCCCCAAAACAATGTGCATAGAAGGAATAAGAACTGAAAGAACGACCGAATTGCCAACGGAAAATCCTATTCGAACAATGACTAAGTACGATCAGTATACATACGTAACAATCTATAATTAGAAACAAGGTCAACAGACATGTGCCCTGCTCAGACGAGTAGGCAACAACCAATGAGAATCAAGGTTAGTCAGTGTACATCCACTGACCGCCGAGTGCGAGACAGTCTAGATCAGGGATAATCATGGTGTGTCGATCGAACATTTACGTGAGACATCCGACACAGATAGATGATATTCGATGTGCACACTCTAACCGAGATTAGTACAATCGTTGCAACAATATTGATCGGTTGGTTCTGAGTCGTGTTGAACTGTGTCGAACGACAAACAAAAGGAAACACGGTAACAGTTTGTAGTTCTCAAAGAGCTATGACGGAACTTTCATCCATGCTTCTACCAACTGCATGAAATCATTCAAACCACTCACCACCTCCCAATGGATGATGGGTAAACGAAATGTACCATTTTGATTAGCAAGCACAGAACAACACATACGGATGACTAGAACAAGTTGCACAAGTCAGACGAATTAGTTCTCATTCAGCTCACATTGTTAGGACTGTGATGTATTTGGGTCATTAGTGGATTCGCGGTGAACATGATGACCGCAGTTAGCGCTCATAGATCACACGTGAGGATGAGTATGAATGGGACGAGTTTGACTGACAACCCCTTACCCATGATTGGTGTTTATTCCATGTCCATGTCTATGTTGATGATTTTTTGTCTAATGTCTACAATGTGATTTGTAAATGGTTTTGGAATGAATAGCTGAAAAGGATTGTTTCGTTGGATTTTCCATGTTGTCCATTTGTGGTGGTTTTGTGTAACGGTTGATGTTATTGGTTATGATTATTCATTGGTCTAATTATCTCCTCGGTAGTATAGTGGTGAGTATCTCCGCCTGTCACGTGGAAGGCCCGGGTTCGATTCCCGGCCGGGGAGCGACTTTTCACTCAAATCATCCACTAAACCGAACAATACACATGCCTCGTACGCATCAACTAATCTAAAGCCTATCTAATTCATACACACACACACACACACACACACACACACACACACACACACACACACACAAACCAACTGATCACAACGCGACTCCCATCACAAACTTGTCCCAACTTCACAACAATCAAGATCTACAAAACAAGCACAAAACCACACACACATATCAATCAGAAACAGTTCGTTCGGTTCTTCACAAAAATACTATCATTTCTGAGGTGGAGATTAATACACTATTCTGTATCCCCAAAACAATGTGCATAGAAGGAATAAGAACTGAAAGAACGACCGAATTGCCAACGGAAAATCCTATTCGAACAATGACTAAGTACGATCAGTATACATACGTAACAATCTATAATTAGAAACAAGGTCAACAGACATGTGCCCTGCTCAGACGAGTAGGCAACAACCAATGAGAATCAAGGTTAGTCAGTGTACATCCACTGACCGCCGAGTGCGAGACAGTCTAGATCAGGGATAATCATGGTGTGTCGATCGAACATTTACGTGAGACATCCGACACAGATAGATGATATTCGATGTGCACACTCTAACCGAGATTAGTACAATCGTTGCAACAATATTGATCGGTTGGTTCTGAGTCGTGTTGAACTGTGTCGAACGACAAACAAAAGGAAACACGGTAACAGTTTGTAGTTCTCAAAGAGCTATGACGGAACTTTCATCCATGCTTCTACCAACTGCATGAAATCATTCAAACCACTCACCACCTCCCAATGGATGATGGGTAAACGAAATGTACCATTTTGATTAGCAAGCACAGAACAACACATACGGATGACTAGAACAAGTTGCACAAGTCAGACGAATTAGTTCTCATTCAGATCACATTGTTAGGACTGTGATGTATTCGGGTCATTAGTGGATTCGCGGTGAACATGATGACCGCAGTTAGCGCTCATAGATCACACGTGAGGATGAGTATGAATGGGACGAGTTTGACTGACAACCCCTTACCCATGATTGGTGTTTATTCCATGTCCATGTCTATGTTGATGATTTTTTGTCTAATGTCTACAATGTGATTTGTAAATGGTTTTGGAATGAATAGCTGAAAAGGATTGTTTCGTTGGATTTTCCATGTTGTCCATTTGTGGTGGTTTTGTGTAACGGTTGATGTTATTGGTTATGATTATTCATTGGTCTACGAATTATCTCCTCGGTAGTATAGTGGTGAGTATCTCCGCCTGTCACGTGGAAGGCCCGGGTTCGATTCCCGGCCGGGGAGCGACTTTTCACTCAAATCATCCACTAAACCGAACAATACACATGCCTCGTACGCATCAACTAATCTAAAGCCTATCTAATTCATACACACACACACACACACAAACCAACTGATCACACCGCGACTCCCATCACAAACTTGTCCCAACTTCACAACAATCAAAATCTACAAAACAAGCACAAAACCACACACATATCAATCAGAAACAGTTCGTTCGGTTCTTCACAAAAATACTATCATTTCTGAGGTGGAGATTAATACACTATTCTGTATCCCCAAAACAATGTGCATAGAAGGAATAAGAACTGAAAGAACGACCGAATTGCCAACGGAAAATCCTATTCGAACAATGACTAAGTACGATCAGTATACATACGTAACAATCTATAATTAGAAACAAGGTCAACAGACATGTGCCCTGCTCAGACGAGTAGGCAACAACCAATGAGAATCAAGGTTAGTCAGTGTACATCCACTGACCGCCGAGTGCGAGACAGTCTAGATCAGGGATAATCATGGTGTGTCGATCGAACATTTACGTGAGACATCCGACACAGATAGATGATATTCGATGTGCACACTCTAACCGAGATTAGTACAATCGTTGCAACAATATTGATCGGTTGGTTCTGAGTCGTGTTGAACTGTGTCGAACGACAAACAAAAGGAAACACGGTAACAGTTTGTAGTTCTCAAAGAGCTATGACGGAACTTTCATCCATGCTTCTACCAACTGCATGAAATCATTCAAACCACTCACCACCTCCCAATGGATGATGGGTAAACGAAATGTACCATTTTGATTAGCAAGCACAGAACAACACATACGGATGACTAGAACAAGTTGCACAAGTCAGACGAATTAGTTCTCATTCAGCTCACATTGTTAGGACTGTGATGTATTTGGGTCATTAGTGGATTCGCGGTGAACATGATGACCGCAGTTAGCGCTCATAGATCACACGTGAGGATGAGTATGAATGGGACGAGTTTGACTGACAACCCCTTACCCATGATTGGTGTTTATTCCATGTCCATGTCTATGTTGATGATTTTTTGTCTAATGTCTACAATGTGATTTGTAAATGGTTTTGGAATGAATAGCTGAAAAGGATTGTTTCGTTGGATTTTCCATGTTGTCCATTTGTGGTGGTTTTGTGTAACGGTTGATGTTATTGGTTATGATTATTCATTGGTCTACGAATTATCTCCTCGGTAGTATAGTGGTGAGTATCTCCGCCTGTCACGTGGAAGGCCCGGGTTCGATTCCCGGCCGGGGAGCGACTTTTCACTCAAATCATCCACTAAACCGAACAATACACATGCCTCGTACGCATCAACTAATCTAAAGCCTATCTAATTCATACACACACACACACACACACACACACACACACACACACACACACAAACCAACTGATCACAACGCGACTCCCATCACAAACTTGTCCCAACTTCACAACAATCAAGATCTACAAAACAAGCACAAAACCACACACACATATCAATCAGAAACAGTTCGTTCGGTTCTTCACAAAAATACTATCATTTCTGAGGTGGAGATTAATACACTATTCTGTATCCCCAAAACAATGTGCATAGAAGGAATAAGAACTGAAAGAACGACCGAATTGCCAACGGAAAATCCTATTCGAACAATGACTAAGTACGATCAGTATACATACGTAACAATCTATAATTAGAAACAAGGTCAACAGACATGTGCCCTGCTCAGACGAGTAGGCAACAACCAATGAGAATCAAGGTTAGTCAGTGTACATCCACTGACCGCCGAGTGCGAGACAGTCTAGATCAGGGATAATCATGGTGTGTCGATCGAACATTTACGTGAGACATCCGACACAGATAGATGATATTCGATGTGCACACTCTAACCGAGATTAGTACAATCGTTGCAACAATATTGATCGGTTGGTTCTGAGTCGTGTTGAACTGTGTCGAACGACAAACAAAAGGAAACACGGTAACAGTTTGTAGTTCTCAAAGAGCTATGACGGAACTTTCATCCATGCTTCTACCAACTGCATGAAATCATTCAAACCACTCACCACCTCCCAATGGATGATGGGTAAACGAAATGTACCATTTTGATTAGCAAGCACAGAACAACACATACGGATGACTAGAACAAGTTGCACAAGTCAGACGAATTAGTTCTCATTCAGATCACATTGTTAGGACTGTGATGTATTCGGGTCATTAGTGGATTCGCGGTGAACATGATGACCGCAGTTAGCGCTCATAGATCACACGTGAGGATGAGTATGAATGGGACGAGTTTGACTGACAACCCCTTACCCATGATTGGTGTTTATTCCATGTCCATGTCTATGTTGATGATTTTTTGTCTAATGTCTACAATGTGATTTGTAAATGGTTTTGGAATGAATAGCTGAAAAGGATTGTTTCGTTGGATTTTCCATGTTGTCCATTTGTGGTGGTTTTGTGTAACGGTTGATGTTATTGGTTATGATTATTCATTGGTCTACGAATTATCTCCTCGGTAGTATAGTGGTGAGTATCTCCGCCTGTCACGTGGAAGGCCCGGGTTCGATTCCCGGCCGGGGAGCGACTTTTCACTCAAATCATCCACTAAACCGAACAATACACATGCCTCGTACGCATCAACTAATCTAAAGCCTATCTAATTCATACACACACACACACACACACACAAACCAACTGATCACACCGCGACTCCCATCACAAACTTGTCCCAACTTCACAACAATCAAAATCTACAAAACAAGCACAAAACCACACACATATCAATCAGAAACAGTTCGTTCGGTTCTTCACAAAAATACTATCATTTCTGAGGTGGAGATTAATACACTATTCTGTATCCCCAAAACAATGTGCATAGAAGGAATAAGAACTGAAAGAACGACCGAATTGCCAACGGAAAATCCTATTCGAACAATGACTAAGTACGATCAGTATACATACGTAACAATCTATAATTAGAAACAAGGTCAACAGACATGTGCCCTGCTCAGACGAGTAGGCAACAACCAATGAGAATCAAGGTTAGTCAGTGTACATCCACTGACCGCCGAGTGCGAGACAGTCTAGATCAGGGATAATCATGGTGTGTCGATCGAACATTTACGTGAGACATCCGACACAGATAGATGATATTCGATGTGCACACTCTAACCGAGATTAGTACAATCGTTGCAACAATATTGATCGGTTGGTTCTGAGTCGTGTTGAACTGTGTCGAACGACAAACTGTAGCGGTTGCCATCTTCGTTCATACTTTTACCACGTTTATTGTTTAACTGAACGCTGACTGCCAAGCGCGGTGGCCATTTGACCGTTGCTCTTGCGCACGCTCTCACGCACGCTCCCAAATACACGCTAACCACTATCTCTCCCAATCGCCTTCTCGTTCTCACGGGTCGTGGAGAATACTGTTCTGGTTAACATATTTGTGCAGTGCCGCACATTAGAGTAACGTGCAGGTGGTCCACGCAGTACAAAGGACCGAAGCACGCGTTTACTAAGGAAACCGCGAAGTAAGGTCTAATCAACCTTACAATTGGTGAGCCCGACGTGATCCTCAGGTCACGTGAGTTTCCTTGTTTTCTACCGTTCAAGGTCCCGTCTGCGTACGTTTTTGTGTGTTTTATTGTTTCCCTAACTTGATTTTTTTTTCTCGGTTGGTTTACCAAATAATTTTTTTTCGTCCAAACATATTTTGTGTGTCTAATTTGTCGTGATTTTTTTTTCGCGAAGACTATAGTGCCCCATTGGTCGTTGATTTCTTTTCCCGTCGGTATTCCATAAAGTAATCGCTATGTCTGCCGAACGGAAGTCCTGCTCAGACCCCACCGTTGGGGCGATCACGCTGCACATACCGGCATTCACACCTGCTGATCCAGAACTCTGGTTCACGCTGGTCGAGTTAGAATTCGAAAACTGCCGTATAACCAGCGACGCCAGCCGTTTCAGGTGGGTAGCAGGCCGCCTCCCGTCAGAAGTCACAATGCAAGTAAGGGACGTAATAATCTCTTCCCGAAGCTATGAGGCGTTAAAGGAGGCTGTCATTGCCCGCACGACCCCAACGCAAGACCAACGTATGCAACAACTTCAAAACGTTGAGCTTGGAAGTAGGAAGCCCTCCGAACTGCTGCGTGAGATGCAGCGCTTGAGAGGACCGACAATAGGTGAGGACCCGCTCTTGAGGGAACTTTGGCTGCAGCGTTTGCCGCATAACATTCCAGTTTTACTAAGTGCCACACGCAAATGCTCGCTAGAGGAAACTGCAGCGATAGCTGATGACATTATGTCACGATACAACCCCGCTGTAGCTGGAGTAACCAGGCCGTCCGTCGCAACGGTGCCTGCCTTGCCCACATCTAACGATCTCGCGTCAGTTTTGTCTAGAATTGACGCGAGCCTGCAACGCCTAGCAGTTAGAAGTGGGTCACAGGAGCGGCACCGCGCACGCTCACCTAGGCTCCATAGTCCGTCATTGCGACGCCGTTTCGTCGGTTCTTCAAAAGAAGGATATTGTAAATACCACAGTCGCTTCGGTGAGGGAGCCAAACGATGCGAACGAGGGTGTACGTTTCCCGGTGCTCATCAGGGAAACTAAACCCCCGGCCCGTGGTGGCGACCCACGAAGCCGGGTATCACACCAATAGTCGTCTTTTGAACGTAAGGGACATTATTTCAAATAACCTATTCCTTGTAGATACCGGTGCCGAAGTGAGCGTCCTCCCCCGAGCGAAAGACGACAATAGCACACCGCAGGCCCAAACACTACGCGCTGCCAATGGCACGGCCATCCCAACGTTTGGCCAGCGGTCGCTCACCTTAAACTTGGGTTTAAAGCGTAATTTTCGTTGGGTATTCATCATCGCCGACGTCCCGTACCCAATTCTAGGCATTGACTTCCTGCAGCACTTTGACTTGTTAGTTGATGCACGGCGCCGCAGAGTGGTGGATCGTCAGACCACTTTCGCTGTTGCGGGTCATAATTCGCGAGTGAATCACGTCACGCCCTTTTACGTTCAACCACCGGCACACGAACCTTATAGCGAACTCATCGCCGCCTACCCGGCCATGTTTCGGCAGGCCGGGCCTCTCCCAGCAGTGACGACCAGTGTCACTCACCATATCGACACTAAGGGACCCCCAGTGTTCAGTAGGCCGCGTCGGTTAGCACCAGACAAGCTTCGTGTTGCACAGGCCGAATTCGAACATATGCTAGAACTGGGTATAATACGCCCTTCTAGTAGCCCTTGGGCTTCCCCCCTTCATATGGTTCCTAAGGCTAGTGGCGACTGGCGACCTTGTGGTGATTACAGAGCGCTTAACAAAGTCACCGTCCCGGACCGATACCCGATTCCCCATATACAGGATCTTACTTCGTCTTTATCAGGTTGCTCCATCTTCAGCCGTATCGATTTAGTTCGTGCGTACAACCAGCTCCCGGTAGCAGAGGCCGATATCCCTAAAACTGCCGTCACTACACCTTTCGGGCTGTTCGAGTTTCTGCGAATGCCGTTTGGACTCAGCAATGCAGCCCAGACCTTTCAACGGTTCATGCACGAGGCAACCCGTGGTTTGGAAAATGTCCACGTATACCTGGATGATATTTTGGTGGCGAGTTCTTCAGAGCAAGAGCACGCTACGCACTTACGAGCACTTTTCGAACGCCTTAGCCAGCACGGCGTTACGATCAATATCGCGAAATGCGAATTAGGCCGGTCTGATATCACGTTCATAGGACATTCTATTTCATCCTGGGGTATCCGCCCTCTGTCAGATAAAGTTTCCGCTGTTCGCGACTACCCTGAACCCCAATCTTTTCGCCAGTTGCGTCAGTTTGCCGGCCTGGTGAATTTCTACCGCCGATTTATTCCTCACTGTGCGGAAATGATGCAACCCCTCACCGACCTGTTGCGCGGAGGTAAGCGGAAGTTCGTGTTTCCCGACACGGCACAGGCCGCATTCGCCTTGGTCAAAGATGCTGTCGCCAACACAGCACTCCTGACACACCCCGACCCTGTGGCTCCTATTTCTGTAGTGACGGATGCCTCGGACACAGCGGTTGGAGCAGTACTGCAACAGTTCGTAGATGACTCTTGGCAACCTTTAGCATTCTTCTCCAAGCGCCTACAACCCGCGGAATCAAGGTACAGCACGTTCGGTAGAGAGTTATTAGCCATCTACTTGGGAATCCGTCATTTTCGACATGCACTCGAAGGCCGTTCGTTCACGGTGTTTACAGACCACAAGCCTTTGGTTTACGCACTGAAGTCAGCTTCGGATCGATACTCACCACGCGAGATTCGCCACTTAGACTTTGTCTCACAGTTTACTGTGGACATACGACACGTCTCTGGGGTACTTAATCCCGTCGCAGACGCCTTATCGCGCGTATATCAACTAAGTCTGTCACAAACGCCTAACATCAATTTGGACGCAATGGCACAGGCTCAAACTAAGGACCCTGACATCGAACGACTTCGGCAAAACGGTTCTTTGAGTTTAACCACAGTGCCTATCCCAGCTTCCCAGAATACCATCGTGTGCGATGTGTCGCAAGGTCGCCCTAGGCCAGTAGTTCCTGCTGCCCACCGTTATCCTACGTTCCTGACACTCCATAATCTGGCTCATCCGGGTGTGACTGCCTCGGTGAAACTGATAACTGAGCGTTTTGTTTGGCACAATGTCAAACGAGATGTCCGTCAATGGGCTCGTGCTTGTCTGCAGTGTCAACGTGTTAAGACCCATAGGCACACTAAGGCGGCGTTAGCCAGGTTCCCAGAACCTGAAACACGTTTTCATCATGTGCACGTCGACCTCGTAGGACCACTTTCACCTTCGCTTGGGTACGTTTACATACTCACATGCGTGGATCGTTTTACTCGCTGGCCGCAGGCTATCCCTATCCCTCGTCCCACCTCGGAAGAGGCCGCGAAAGCTTTTCTGACCGGTTGGGTTAGTCATTTCGGTTGCCCGGCAATAGTGACCACCGATCGCGGTCCACACTTTGACGGCGCTTTCGGCAGCCTACTCGCTACGCTCGGTTGCCAACACGTTAAGACGACAGCTTACCACCCTCAGGCCAATGGTATGGTTGAGCGTTTCCACCGGCAATTAAAAGCCGCCCTTCGAGCAAACGGTAACCCACTTTGGAGTGAAACACTACCATTAGCACTCTTAAGCCTGCGTAGTACCGTTAAGGAGGAGTTACACACAACACCGGCCGTACTAGTATATGGCTGTACACTTCGTCTGCCTGGGGAGTTGGTAGCCCCCTCACCAACCGTGACTTTCGACTACGGTGACTATGCTCAGCGCCTTACGCAGCACATGCGAGTGCTCAAGGCCAGTCCGCCGCGTGAACAACAGTCTACAAGTTATGTCCCAGCTGCGTTAGGAACCGCTACCCATGTATTCCTTCGCGTCGATGGCGTTCGATCACCACTACAAGCGCCATACACTGGCCCGTTTCGGGTGATAAAACGTAGGGCAAAAACATTTGTCATAGATATCAACGGACGACACGACACCGTATCTATCGATCGTCTCAAACCTGCCGTCATTGAGTGCAAGCCGCTCGGCCAATTTACACCCACTCAAGTCGCTCAGTCACCCGCATCGAGCGAGTTACCACTCGAACCACCCCCAATTACGCCTAGCGAGAACTCGGCAGCTAGTCCATCAGATTCTCCAACCGTACCCGCAACGCGAAGTAGCCGTCGCGGTCGCCAACTACGAAATCCCGTCCGCTTCGCCGATTTCGTGACGATTTTTACAACCGACTGTTAGCAATAAGTTGGGAAGTTCGCCATGGATTTACCAAACAACAGACCCGGGAAATTACAATCGGTAGTTAAGATTTCATTTTCTTCTGATCTCCTAGCGATCAGTATACATACGTAACAATCTATAATTAGAAACAAGGTCAACAGACATGTGCCCTGCTCAGACGAGTAGGCAACAACCAATGAGAATCAAGGTTAGTCAGTGTACATCCACTGACCGCCGAGTGCGAGACAGTCTAGATCAGGGATAATCATGGTGTGTCGATCGAACATTTACGTGAGACATCCGACACAGATAGATGATATTCGATGTGCACACTCTAACCGAGATTAGTACAATCGTTGCAACAATATTGATCGGTTGGTTCTGAGTCGTGTTGAACTGTGTCGAACGACAAACAAAAGGAAACACGGTAACAGTTTGTAGTTCTCAAAGAGCTATGACGGAACTTTCATCCATGCTTCTACCAACTGCATGAAATCATTCAAACCACTCACCACCTCCCAATGGATGATGGGTAAACGAAATGTACCATTTTGATTAGCAAGCACAGAACAACACATACGGATGACTAGAACAAGTTGCACAAGTCAGACGAATTAGTTCTCATTCAGCTCACATTGTTAGGACTGTGATGTATTCGGGTCATTAGTGGATTCGCGGTGAACATGATGACCGCAGTTAGCGCTCATAGATCACACGTGAGGATGAGTATGAATGGGACGAGTTTGACTGACAACCCCTTGCCCATGATTGGTGTTTATTCCATGTCCATGTCTATGTTGATGATTTTTTGTCTAATGTCTACAATGTGATTTGTAAATGGTTTTGGAATGAATAGCTGAAAAGGATTGTTTCGTTGGATTTTCCATGTTGTCCATTTGTGGTGGTTTTGTGTAACGGTTGATGTTATTGGTTATGATTATTCATTGGTCTACGAATTATCTCCTCGGTAGTATAGTGGTGAGTATCTCCGCCTGTCACGTGGAAGGCCCGGGTTCGATTCCCGGCCGGGGAGCGACTTTTCACTCAAATCATCCACTAAACCGAACAATACACATGCCTCGTACGCATCAACTAATCTAAAGCCTATCTAATTCATACACACACACACACACACAAACCAACTGATCACACCGCGACTCCCATCACAAACTTGTCCCAACTTCACAACAATCAAAATCTACAAAACAAGCACAAAACCACACACATATCAATCAGAAACAGTTCGTTCGGTTCTTCACAAAAATACTATCATTTCTGAGGTGGAGATTAATACACTATTCTGTATCCCCAAAACAATGTGCATAGAAGGAATAAGAACTGAAAGAACGACCGAATTGCCAACGGAAAATCCTATTCGAACAATGACTAAGTACGATCAGTATACATACGTAACAATCTATAATTAGAAACAAGGTCAACAGACATGTGCCCTGCTCAGACGAGTAGGCAACAACCAATGAGAATCAAGGTTAGTCAGTGTACATCCACTGACCGCCGAGTGCGAGACAGTCTAGATCAGGGATAATCATGGTGTGTCGATCGAACATTTACGTGAGACATCCGACACAGATAGATGATATTCGATGTGCACACTCTAACCGAGATTAGTACAATCGTTGCAACAATATTGATCGGTTGGTTCTGAGTCGTGTTGAACTGTGTCGAACGACAAACAAAAGGAAACACGGTAACAGTTTGTAGTTCTCAAAGAGCTATGACGGAACTTTCATCCATGCTTCTACCAACTGCATGAAATCATTCAAACCACTCACCACCTCCCAATGGATGATGGGTAAACGAAATGTACCATTTTGATTAGCAAGCACAGAACAACACATACGGATGACTAGAACAAGTTGCACAAGTCAGACGAATTAGTTCTCATTCAGATCAGATTGTTAGGACTGTGATGTATTCGGGTCATTAGTGGATTCGCGGTGAACATGATGACCGCAGTTAGCGCTCATAGATCACACGTGAGGATGAGTATGAATGGGACGAGTTTGACTGACAACCCCTTGCCCATGATTGGTGTTTATTCCATGTCCATGTCTATGTTGATGATTTTTTGTCTAATGTCTACAATGTGATTTGTAAATGGTTTTGGAATGAATAGCTGAAAAGGATTGTTTCGTTGGATTTTCCATGTTGTCCATTTGTGGTGGTTTTGTGTAACGGTTGATGTTATTGGTTATGATTATTCATTGGTCTACGAATTATCTCCTCGGTAGTATAGTGGTGAGTATCTCCGCCTGTCACGTGGAAGGCCCGGGTTCGCTTCCCGGCCGGGGAGCGACTTTTCACTCAAATCATCCACTAAACCGAACAATACACATGCCTCGTACGCATCAACTAATCTAAAGCCTATCTAATTCATACACACACACACACACAAACCAACTGATCACACCGCGACTCCTATCACAAACTTGTCCCAACTTCACAACAATCAAAATCTACAAAACAAGCACAAAACCACACACATATCAATCAGAAACAGTTCGTTCGGTTCTTCACAAAAATACTATCATTTCTGAGGTGGAGATTAATACACTATTCTGTATCCCCAAAACAATGTGCATAGAAGGAATAAGAACTGAAAGAACGACCGAATTGCCAACGGAAAATCCTATTCGAACAATGACTAAGTACGATCAGTATACATACGTAACAATCTATAATTAGAAACAAGGTCAACAGACATGTGCCCTGCTCAGACGAGTAGGCAACAACCAATGAGAATCAAGGTTAGTCAGTGTACATCCACTGACCGCCGAGTGCGAGACAGTCTAGATCAGGGATAATCATGGTGTGTCGATCGAACATTTACGTGAGACATCCGACACAGATAGATGATATTCGATGTGCACACTCTAACCGAGATTAGTACAATCGTTGCAACAATATTGATCGGTTGGTTCTGAGTCGTGTTGAACTGTGTCGAACGACAAACAAAAGGAAACACGGTAACAGTTTGTAGTTCTCAAAGAGCTATGACGGAACTTTCATCCATGCTTCTACCAACTGCATGAAATCATTCAAACCACTCACCACCTCCCAATGGATGATGGGTAAACGAAATGTACCATTTTGATTAGCAAGCACAGAACAACACATACGGATGACTAGAACAAGTTGCACAAGTCAGACGAATTAGTTCTCATTCAGCTCACATTGTTAGGACTGTGATGTATTTGGGTCATTAGTGGATTCGCGGTGAACATGATGACCGCAGTTAGCGCTCATAGATCACACGTGAGGATGAGTATGAATGGGACGAGTTTGACTGACAACCCCTTGCCCATGATTGGTGTTTATTCCATGTCCATGTCTATGTTGATGATTTTTTGTCTAATGTCTACAATGTGATTTGTAAATGGTTTTGGAATGAATAGCTGAAAAGGATTGTTTCGTTGGATTTTCCATGTTGTCCATTTGTGGTGGTTTTGTGTAACGGTTGATGTTATTGGTTATGATTATTCATTGGTCTACGAATTATCTCCTCGGTAGTATAGTGGTGAGTATCTCCGCCTGTCACGTGGAAGGCCCGGGTTCGATTCCCGGCCGGGGAGCGACTTTTCACTCAAATCATCCACTAAACCGAACAATACACATGCCTCGTACGCATCAACTAATCTAAAGCCTATCTAATTCATACACACACACACACACACACACACACACAAACCAACTGATCACACCGCGACTCCTATCACAAACTTGTCCCAACTTCACAACAATCAAAATCTACAAAACAAGCACAAAACCACACACACATATCAATCAGAAACAGTTCGTTCGGTTCTTCACAAAAATACTATCATTTCTGAGGTGGAGATTAATACACTATTCTGTATCCCCAAAACAATGTGCATAGAAGGAATAAGAACTGAAAGAACGACCGAATTGCCAACGGAAAATCCTATTCGAACAATGACTAAGTACGATCAGTATACATACGTAACAATCTATAATTAGAAACAAGGTCAACAGACATGTGCCCTGCTCAGACGAGTAGACAACAACCAATGAGAATCAAGGTTAGTCAGTGTACATCCACTGACCGCCGAGTGCGAGACAGTCTAGATCAGGGATAATCATGGTGTGTCGATCGAACATTTACGTGAGACATCCGACACAGATAGATGATATTCGATGTGCACACTCTAACCGAGATTAGTACAATCGTTGCAACAATATTGATCGGTTGGTTCTGAGTCGTGTTGAACTGTGTCGAACGACAAACAAAAGGAAACACGGTAACAGTTTGTAGTTCTCAAAGAGCTATGACGGAACTTTCATCCATGCTTCTACCAACTGCATGAAATCATTCAAACCACTCACCACCTCCCAATGGATGATGGGTAAACGAAATGTACCATTTTGATTAGCAAGCACAGAACAACACATACGGATGACTAGAACAAGTTGCACAAGTCAGACGAATTAGTTCTCATTCAGATCACATTGTTAGGACTGTGATGTATTCGGGTCATTAGTGGATTCGCGGTGAACATGATGACCGCAGTTAGCGCTCATAGATCACACGTGAGGATGAGTATGAATGGGACGAGTTTGACTGACAACCCCTTGCCCATGATTGGTGTTTATTCCATGTCCATGTCTATGTTGATGATTTTTTGTCTAATGTCTACAATGTGATTTGTAAATGGTTTTGGAATGAATAGCTGAAAAGGATTGTTTCGTTGGATTTTCCATGTTGTCCATTTGTGGTGGTTTTGTGTAACGGTTGATGTTATTGGTTATGATTATTCATTGGTCTACGAATTATCTCCTCGGTAGTATAGTGGTGAGTATCTCCGCCTGTCACGTGGAAGGCCCGGGTTCGATTCCCGGCCGGGGAGCGACTTTTCACTCAAATCATCCACTAAACCGAACAATACACATGCCTCGTACGCATCAACTAATCTAAAGCCTATCTAATTCATACACACACACACACACACACACACACACACACACACACAAACCAACTGATCACACCGCGACTCCCATCACAAACTTGTCCCAACTTCACAACAATCAAAATCTACAAAACAAGCACAAAACCACACACATATCAATCAGAAACAGTTCGTTCGGTTCTTCACAAAAATACTATCATTTCTGAGGTGGAGATTAATACACTATTCTGTATCCCCAAAACAATGTGCATAGAAGGAATAAGAACTGAAAGAACGACCGAATTGCCAACGGAAAATCCTATTCGAACAATGACTAAGTACGATCAGTATACATACGTAACAATCTATAATTAGAAACAAGGTCAACAGACATGTGCCCTGCTCAGACGAGTAGGCAACAACCAATGAGAATCAAGGTTAGTCAGTGTACATCCACTGACCGCCGAGTGCGAGACAGTCTAGATCAGGGATAATCATGGTGTGTCGATCGAACATTTACGTGAGACATCCGACACAGATAGATGATATTCGATGTGCACACTCTAACCGAGATTAGTACAATCGTTGCAACAATATTGATCGGTTGGTTCTGAGTCGTGTTGAACTGTGTCGAACGACAAACAAAAGGAAACACGGTAACAGTTTGTAGTTCTCAAAGAGCTATGACGGAACTTTCATCCATGCTTCTACCAACTGCATGAAATCATTCAAACCATTCACCACCTCCCAATGGATGATGGGTAAACGAAATGTACCATTTTGATTAGCAAGCACAGAACAACACATACGGATGACTAGAACAAGTTGCACAAGTCAGACGAATTAGTTCTCATTCAGCTCACATTGTTAGGACTGTGATGTATTCGGGTCATTAGTGGATTCGCGGTGAACATGATGACCGCAGTTAGCGCTCATAGATCACACGTGAGGATGAGTATGAATGGGACGAGTTTGACTGACAACCCCTTGCCCATGATTGGTGTTTATTCCATGTCCATGTCTATGTTGATGATTTTTTGTCTAATGTCTACAATGTGATTTGTAAATGGTTTTGGAATGAATAGCTGAAAAGGATTGTTTCGTTGGATTTTCCATGTTGTCCATTTGTGGTGGTTTTGTGTAACGGTTGATGTTATTGGTTATGATTATTCATTGGTCTACGAATTATCTCCTCGGTAGTATAGTGGTGAGTATCTCCGCCTGTCACGTGGAAGGCCCGGGTTCGATTCCCGGCCGGGGAGCGACTTTTCACTCAAATCATCCACTAAACCGAACAATACACATGCCTCGTACGCATCAACTAATCTAAAGCCTATCTAATTCATACACACACACACACACACACACACACACACACAAACCAACTGATCACACCGCGACTCCCATCACAAACTTGTCCCAACTTCACAACAATCAAAATCTACAAAACAAGCACAAAACCACACACATATCAATCAGAAACAGTTCGTTCGGTTCTTCACAAAAATACTATCATTTCTGAGGTGGAGATTAATACACTATTCTGTATCCCCAAAACAATGTGCATAGAAGGAATAAGAACTGAAAGAACGACCGAATTGCCAACGGAAAATCCTATTCGAACAATGACTAAGTACGATCAGTATACATACGTAACAATCTATAATTAGAAACAAGGTCAACAGACATGTGCCCTGCTCAGACGAGTAGGCAACAACCAATGAGAATCAAGGTTAGTCAGTGTACATCCACTGACCGCCGAGTGCGAGACAGTCTAGATCAGGGATAATCATGGTGTGTCGATCGAACATTTACGTGAGACATCCGACACAGATAGATGATATTCGATGTGCACACTCTAACCGAGATTAGTACAATCGTTGCAACAATATTGATCGGTTGGTTCTGAGTCGTGTTGAACTGTGTCGAACGACAAACAAAAGGAAACACGGTAACAGTTTGTAGTTCTCAAAGAGCTATGACGGAACTTTCATCCATGCTTCTACCAACTGCATGAAATCATTCAAACCACTCACCACCTCCCAATGGATGATGGGTAAACGAAATGTACCATTTTGATTAGCAAGCACAGAACAACACATACGGATGACTAGAACAAGTTGCACAAGTCAGACGAATTAGTTCTCATTCAGATCACATTGTTAGGACTGTGATGTATTCGGGTCATTAGTGGATTCGCGGTGAACATGATGACCGCAGTTAGCGCTCATAGATCACACGTGAGGATGAGTATGAATGGGACGAGTTTGACTGACAACCCCTTACCCATGATTGGTGTTTATTCCATGTCCATGTCTATGTTGATGATTTTTTGTCTAATGTCTACAATGTGATTTGTAAATGGTTTTGGAATGAATAGCTGAAAAGGATTGTTTCGTTGGATTTTCCATGTTGTCCATTTGTGGTGGTTTTGTGTAACGGTTGATGTTATTGGTTATGATTATTCATTGGTCTACGAATTATCTCCTCGGTAGTATAGTGGTGAGTATCTCCGCCTGTCACGTGGAAGGCCCGGGTTCGATTCCCGGCCGGGGAGCGACTTTTCACTCAAATCATCCACTAAACCGAACAATACACATGCCTCGTACGCATCAACTAATCTAAAGCCTATCTAATTCATACACACACACACACACACAAACCAACTGATCACACCGCGACTCCCATCACAAACTTGTCCCAACTTCACAACAATCAAAATCTACAAAAGAAGCACAAAACCACACACATATCAATCAGAAACAGTTCGTTCGGTTCTTCACAAAAATACTATCATTTCTGAGGTGGAGATTAATACACTATTCTGTATCCCCAAAACAATGTGCATAGAAGGAATAAGAACTGAAAGAACGACCGAATTGCCAACGGAAAATCCTATTCGAACAATGACTAAGTACGATCAGTATACATACGTAACAATCTATAATTAGAAACAAGGTCAACAGACATGTGCCCTGCTCAGACGAGTAGGCAACAACCAATGAGAATCAAGGTTAGTCAGTGTACATCCACTGACCGCCGAGTGCGAGACAGTCTAGATCAGGGATAATCATGGTGTGTCGATCGAACATTTACGTGAGACATCCGACACAGATAGATGATATTCGATGTGCACACTCTAACCGAGATTAGTACAATCGTTGCAACAATATTGATCGGTTGGTTCTGAGTCGTGTTGAACTGTGTCGAACGACAAACAAAAGGAAACACGGTAACAGTTTGTAGTTCTCAAAGAGCTATGACGGAACTTTCATCCATGCTTCTACCAACTGCATGAAATCATTCAAACCACTCACCACCTCCCAATGGATGATGGGTAAACGAAATGTACCATTTTGATTAGCAAGCACAGAACAACACATACGGATGACTAGAACAAGTTGCACAAGTCAGACGAATTAGTTCTCATTCAGATCAGATTGTTAGGACTGTGATGTATTCGGGTCATTAGTGGATTCGCGGTGAACATGATGACCGCAGTTAGCGCTCATAGATCACACGTGAGGATGAGTATGAATGGGACGAGTTTGACTGACAACCCCTTGCCCATGATTGGTGTTTATTCCATGTCCATGTCTATGTTGATGATTTTTTGTCTAATGTCTACAATGTGATTTGTAAATGGTTTTGGAATGAATAGCTGAAAAGGATTGTTTCGTTGGATTTTCCATGTTGTCCATTTGTGGTGGTTTTGTGTAACGGTTGATGTTATTGGTTATGATTATTCATTGGTCTACGAATTATCTCCTCGGTAGTATAGTGGTGAGTATCTCCGCCTGTCACGTGGAAGGCCCGGGTTCGCTTCCCGGCCGGGGAGCGACTTTTCACTCAAATCATCCACTAAACCGAACAATACACATGCCTCGTACGCATCAACTAATCTAAAGCCTATCTAATTCATACACACACACACACACACAAACCAACTGATCACACCGCGACTCCTATCACAAACTTGTCCCAACTTCACAACAATCAAAATCTACAAAACAAGCACAAAACCACACACATATCAATCAGAAACAGTTCGTTCGGTTCTTCACAAAAATACTATCATTTCTGAGGTGGAGATTAATACACTATTCTGTATCCCCAAAACAATGTGCATAGAAGGAATAAGAACTGAAAGAACGACCGAATTGCCAACGGAAAATCCTATTCGAACAATGACTAAGTACGATCAGTATACATACGTAACAATCTATAATTAGAAACAAGGTCAACAGACATGTGCCCTGCTCAGACGAGTAGGCAACAACCAATGAGAATCAAGGTTAGTCAGTGTACATCCACTGACCGCCGAGTGCGAGACAGTCTAGATCAGGGATAATCATGGTGTGTCGATCGAACATTTACGTGAGACATCCGACACAGATAGATGATATTCGATGTGCACACTCTAACCGAGATTAGTACAATCGTTGCAACAATATTGATCGGTTGGTTCTGAGTCGTGTTGAACTGTGTCGAACGACAAACAAAAGGAAACACGGTAACAGTTTGTAGTTCTCAAAGAGCTATGACGGAACTTTCATCCATGCTTCTACCAACTGCATGAAATCATTCAAACCACTCACCACCTCCCAATGGATGATGGGTAAACGAAATGTACCATTTTGATTAGCAAGCACAGAACAACACATACGGATGACTAGAACAAGTTGCACAAGTCAGACGAATTAGTTCTCATTCAGCTCACATTGTTAGGACTGTGATGTATTCGGGTCATTAGTGGATTCGCGGTGAACATGATGACCGCAGTTAGCGCTCATAGATCACACGTGAGGATGAGTATGAATGGGACGAGTTTGACTGACAACCCCTTGCCCATGATTGGTGTTTATTCCATGTCCATGTCTATGTTGATGATTTTTTGTCTAATGTCTACAATGTGATTTGTAAATGGTTTTGGAATGAATAGCTGAAAAGGATTGTTTCGTTGGATTTTCCATGTTGTCCATTTGTGGTGGTTTTGTGTAACGGTTGATGTTATTGGTTATGATTATTCATTGGTCTACGAATTATCTCCTCGGTAGTATGGTGGTGAGTATCTCCGCCTGTCACGTGGAAGGCCCGGGTTCGATTCCCGGCCGGGGAGCGACTTTTCACTCAAATCATCCACTAAACCGAACAATACACATGCCTCGTACGCATCAACTAATCTAAAGCCTATCTAATTCATACACACACACACACACACACACACACACACAAACCAACTGATCACACCGCGACTCCTATCACAAACTTGTCCCAACTTCACAACAATCAAAATCTACAAAACAAGCACAAAACCACACACATATCAATCAGAAACAGTTCGTTCGGTTCTTCACAAAAATACTATCATTTCTGAGGTGGAGATTAATACACTATTCTGTATCCCCAAAACAATGTGCATAGAAGGAATAAGAACTGAAAGAACGACCGAATTGCCAACGGAAAATCCTATTCGAACAATGACTAAGTACGATCAGTATACATACGTAACAATCTATAATTAGAAACAAGGTCAACAGACATGTGCCCTGCTCAGACGAGTAGACAACAACCAATGAGAATCAAGGTTAGTCAGTGTACATCCACTGACCGCCGAGTGCGAGACAGTCTAGATCAGGGATAATCATGGTGTGTCGATCGAACATTTACGTGAGACATCCGACACAGATAGATGATATTCGATGTGCACACTCTAACCGAGATTAGTACAATCGTTGCAACAATATTGATCGGTTGGTTCTGAGTCGTGTTGAACTGTGTCGAACGACAAACAAAAGGAAACACGGTAACAGTTTGTAGTTCTCAAAGAGCTATGACGGAACTTTCATCCATGCTTCTACCAACTGCATGAAATCATTCAAACCACTCACCACCTCCCAATGGATGATGGGTAAACGAAATGTACCATTTTGATTAGCAAGCACAGAACAACACATACGGATGACTAGAACAAGTTGCACAAGTCAGACGAATTAGTTCTCATTCAGCTCACATTGTTAGGACTGTGATGTATTTGGGTCATTAGTGGATTCGCGGTGAACATGATGACCGCAGTTAGCGCTCATAGATCACACGTGAGGATGAGTATGAATGGGACGAGTTTGACTGACAACCCCTTACCCATGATTGGTGTTTATTCCATGTCCATGTCTATGTTGATGATTTTTTGTCTAATGTCTACAATGTGATTTGTAAATGGTTTTGGAATGAATAGCTGAAAAGGATTGTTTCGTTGGATTTTCCATGTTGTCCATTTGTGGTGGTTTTGTGTAACGGTTGATGTTATTGGTTATGATTATTCATTGGTCTACGAATTATCTCCTCGGTAGTATAGTGGTGAGTATCTCCGCCTGTCACGTGGAAGGCCCGGGTTCGATTCCCGGCCGGGGAGCGACTTTTCACTCAAATCATCCACTAAACCGAACAATACACATGCCTCGTACGCATCAACTAATCTAAAGCCTATCTAATTCATACACACACACACACACACACACACACACACACACACACAAACCAACTGATCACACCGCGACTCCCATCACAAACTTGTCCCAACTTCACAACAATCAAAATCTACAAAACAAGCACAAAACCACACACATATCAATCAGAAACAGTTCGTTCGGTTCTTCACAAAAATACTATCATTTCTGAGGTGGAGATTAATACACTATTCTGTATCCCCAAAACAATGTGCATAGAAGGAATAAGAACTGAAAGAACGACCGAATTGCCAACGGAAAATCCTATTCGAACAATGACTAAGTACGATCAGTATACATACGTAACAATCTATAATTAGAAACAAGGTCAACAGACATGTGCCCTGCTCAGACGAGTAGGCAACAACCAATGAGAATCAAGGTTAGTCAGTGTACATCCACTGACCGCCGAGTGCGAGACAGTCTAGATCAGGGATAATCATGGTGTGTCGATCGAACATTTACGTGAGACATCCGACACAGATAGATGATATTCGATGTGCACACTCTAACCGAGATTAGTACAATCGTTGCAACAATATTGATCGGTTGGTTCTGAGTCGTGTTGAACTGTGTCGAACGACAAACAAAAGGAAACACGGTAACAGTTTGTAGTTCTCAAAGAGCTATGACGGAACTTTCATCCATGCTTCTACCAACTGCATGAAATCATTCAAACCACTCACCACCTCCCAATGGATGATGGGTAAACGAAATGTACCATTTTGATTAGCAAGCACAGAACAACACATACGGATGACTAGAACAAGTTGCACAAGTCAGACGAATTAGTTCTCATTCAGCTCACATTGTTAGGACTGTGATGTATTCGGGTCATTAGTGGATTCGCGGTGAACATGATGACCGCAGTTAGCGCTCATAGATCACACGTGAGGATGAGTATGAATGGGACGAGTTTGACTGACAACCCCTTGCCCATGATTGGTGTTTATTCCATGTCCATGTCTATGTTGATGATTTTTTGTCTAATGTCTACAATGTGATTTGTAAATGGTTTTGGAATGAATAGCTGAAAAGGATTGTTTCGTTGGATTTTCCATGTTGTCCATTTGTGGTGGTTTTGTGTAACGGTTGATGTTATTGGTTATGATTATTCATTGGTCTACGAATTATCTCCTCGGTAGTATAGTGGTGAGTATCTCCGCCTGTCACGTGGAAGGCCCGGGTTCGCTTCCCGGCCGGGGAGCGACTTTTCACTCAAATCATCCACTAAACCGAACAATACACATGCCTCGTACGCATCAACTAATCTAAAGCCTATCTAATTCATACACACACACACACACACACACACACACACACACACAAACCAACTGATCACACCGCGACTCCCATCACAAACTTGTCCCAACTTCACAACAATCAAAATCTACAAAACAAGCACAAAACCACACACATATCAATCAGAAACAGTTCGTTCGGTTCTTCACAAAAATACTATCATTTCTGAGGTGGAGATTAATACACTATTCTGTATCCCCAAAACAATGTGCATAGAAGGAATAAGAACTGAAAGAACGACCGAATTGCCAACGGAAAATCCTATTCGAACAATGACTAAGTACGATCAGTATACATACGTAACAATCTATAATTAGAAACAAGGTCAACAGACATGTGCCCTGCTCAGACGAGTAGGCAACAACCAATGAGAATCAAGGTTAGTCAGTGTACATCCACTGACCGCCGAGTGCGAGACAGTCTAGATCAGGGATAATCATGGTGTGTCGATCGAACATTTACGTGAGACATCCGACACAGATAGATGATATTCGATGTGCACACTCTAACCGAGATTAGTACAATCGTTGCAACAATATTGATCGGTTGGTTCTGAGTCGTGTTGAACTGTGTCGAACGACAAACAAAAGGAAACACGGTAACAGTTTGTAGTTCTCAAAGAGCTATGACGGAACTTTCATCCATGCTTCTACCAACTGCATGAAATCATTCAAACCACTCACCACCTCCCAATGGATGATGGGTAAACGAAATGTACCATTTTGATTAGCAAGCACAGAACAACACATACGGATGACTAGAACAAGTTGCACAAGTCAGACGAATTAGTTCTCATTCAGCTCACATTGTTAGGACTGTGATGTATTCGGGTCATTAGTGGATTCGCGGTGAACATGATGACCGCAGTTAGCGCTCATAGATCACACGTGAGGATGAGTATGAATGGGACGAGTTTGACTGACAACCCCTTACCCATGATTGGTGTTTATTCCATGTCCATGTCTATGTTGATGATTTTTTGTCTAATGTCTACAATGTGATTTGTAAATGGTTTTGGAATGAATAGCTGAAAAGGATTGTTTCGTTGGATTTTCCATGTTGTCCATTTGTGGTGGTTTTGTGTAACGGTTGATGTTATTGGTTATGATTATTCATTGGTCTACGAATTATCTCCTCGGTAGTATAGTGGTGAGTATCTCCGCCTGTCACGTGGAAGGCCCGGGTTCGATTCCCGGCCGGGGAGCGGCTTTTCACTCAAATCATCCACTAAACCGAACAATACACATGCCTCGTACGCATCAACTAATCTAAAGCCTATCTAATTCATACACACACACACACACACACACACACACACACACACACAAACCAACTGATCACACCGCGACTCCCATCACAAACTTGTCCCAACTTCACAACAATCAAGATCTACAAAACAAGCACAAAACCACACACACATATCAATCAGAAACAGTTCGTTCGGTTCTTCACAAAAATACTATCATTTCTGAGGTGGAGATTAATACACTATTCTGTATCCCCAAAACAACGTGCATAGAAGGAATAAGAACTGAAAGAACGACCGAATTGCCAACGGAAAATCCTATTCGAACAATGACTAAGTACGATCAGTATACATACGTAACAATCTATAATTAGAAACAAGGTCAACAGACATGTGCCCTGCTCAGACGAGTAGGCAACAACCAATGAGAATCAAGGTTAGTCAGTGTACATCCACTGACCGCCGAGTGCGAGACAGTCTAGATCAGGGATAATCATGGTGTGTCGATCGAACATTTACGTAAGACATCCGACACAGATAGATGATATTCGATGTGCACACTCTAACCGAGATTAGTACAATCGTTGCAACAATATTGATCGGTTGGTTCTGAGTCGTGTTGAACTGTGTCGAACGACAAACAAAAGTAAACACGGTAACAGTTTGTAGTTCTCAAAGAGCTATGACGGAACTTTCATCCATGCTTCTACCAACTGCATGAAATGATTCAAACCACTCACCACCTCCCAATGGATGATGGGTAAACGAAATGTACCATTTTGATTAGCAAGCACAGAACAAAGAGAAATATTGTAACTTGTACCTACGCCAGACATCAAATGTTGCACGTGAAAAGAGGGGAAAGGCAAAAGTGGGAAGTTAATGATTTCCTGATCGAAGCAAATAGATTACCATAAGTGGTCAACGGTAGATCAGGACAGAGAATAACACGTTGAATGACTGATTGCATATTGCAATGTGTTGCACCCAATCGGACGCGTTGTTCCACTTGTGTTGGAACAACACATACGGATGACTAGAACAAGTTGCACAAGTCAGACGAATTAGTTCTCATTCAGCTCACATTGTTAGGACTGTGATGTATTTGGGTCATTAGTGGATTCGCGGTGAACATGATGACCGCAGTTAGCGCTCATAGATCACACGTGAGGATGAGTATGAATGGGACGAGTTTGACTGACAACCCCTTACCCATGATTGGTGTTTATTCCATGTCCATGTCTATGTTGATGATTTTTTGTCTAATGTCTACAATGTGATTTGTAAATGGTTTTGGAATGAATAGCTGAAAAGGATTGTTTCGTTGGATTTTCCATGTTGTCCATTTGTGGTGGTTTTGTGTAACGGTTGATGTTATTGGTTATGATTATTCATTGGTCTACGAATTATCTCCTCGGTAGTATAGTGGTGAGTATCTCCGCCTGTCACGTGGAAGGCCCGGGTTCGATTCCCGGCCGGGGAGCGACTTTTCACTCAAATCATCCACTAAACCGAACAATACACATGCCTCGTACGCATCAACTAATCTAAAGCCTATCTAATTCATACACACACACACACACACACACACACACACACACACACAAACCAACTGATCACACCGCGGCTCCCATCACAAACTTGTCCCAACTTCACAACAATCAAGATCTACAAAACAAGCACAAAACCACACACACATATCAATCAGAAACAGTTCGTTCGGTTCTTCACAAAAATACTATCATTTCTGAGGTGGAGATTAATACACTATTCTGTATCCCCAAAACAACGTGCATAGAAGGAATAAGAACTGAAAGAACGACCGAATTGCCAACGGAAAATCCTATTCGAACAATGACTAAGTACGATCAGTATACATACGTAACAATCTATAATTAGAAACAAGGTCAACAGACATGTGCCCTGCTCAGACGAGTAGGCAACAACCAATGAGAATCAAGGTTAGTCAGTGTACATCCACTGACCGCCGAGTGCGAGACAGTCTAGATCAGGGATAATCATGGTGTGTCGATCGAACATTTACGTGAGACATCCGACACAGATAGGTGATATTCGATGTGCACACTCTAACCGAGATTAGTACAATCGTTGCAACAATATTGATCGGTTGGTTCTGAGTCGTGTTGAACTGTGTCGAACGACAAACAAAAGTAAACACGGTAACAGTTTGTAGTTCTCAAAGAGCTATGACGGAACTTTCATCCATGCTTCTACCAACTGCATGAAATCATTCAAACCACTCACCACCTCCCAATGGATGATGGGTAAACGAAATGTACCATTTTGATTAGCAAGCACAGAACAAAGAGAAATATTGTAACTTGTACCTACGCCAGACATCAAATGTTGCACGTGAAAAGAGGGGAAAGGCAAAAGTGGGAAGTTAATGATTTCCTGATCGAAGCAAATAGATTACCATAAGTGGTCAACGGTAGATCAGGACAGAGAATAACACGTTGAATGACTGATTGCATATTGCAATGTGTTGCACCCAATCGGACGCGTTGTTCCACTTGTGTTGGAACAACACATACGGATGACTAGAACAAGTTGCACAAGTCAGACGAATTAGTTCTCATTCAGCTCACATTGTTAGGACTGTGATGTATTTGGGTCATTAGTGGATTCGCGGTGAACATGATGACCGCAGTTAGCGCTCATAGATCACACGTGAGGATGAGTATGAATGGGACGAGTTTGACTGACAACCCCTTACCCATGATTGGTGTTTATTCCATGTCCATGTCTATGTTGATGATTTTTTGTCTAATGTCTACAATGTGATTTGTAAATGGTTTTGGAATGAATAGCTGAAAAGGATTGTTTCGTTGGATTTTCCATGTTGTCCATTTGTGGTGGTTTTGTGTAACGGTTGATGTTATTGGTTATGATTATTCATTGGTCTACGAATTATCTCCTCGGTAGTATAGTGGTGAGTATCTCCGCCTGTCACGTGGAATGCCCGGGTTCGATTCCCGGCCGGGGAGCGGCTTTTCACTCAAATCATCCACTAAACCGAACAATACACATGCCTCGTACGCATCAACTAATCTAAAGCCTATCTAATTCATACACACACACACACACACACACACACACACACACACACACACACACACACACACAAACCAACTGATCACAACGCGACTCCCATCACAAACTTGTCCCAACTTCACAACAATCAAGATCTACAAAACAAGCACAAAACCACACACACATATCAATCAGAAACAGTTCGTTCGGTTCTTCACAAAAATACTATCATTTCTGAGGTGGAGATTAATACACTATTCTGTATCCCCAAAACAACGTGCATAGAAGGAATAAGAACTGAAAGAACGACCGAATTGCCAACGGAAAATCCTATTCGAACAATGACTAAGTACGATCAGTATACATACGTAACAATCTATAATTAGAAACAAGGTCAACAGACATGTGCCCTGCTCAGACGAGTAGGCAACAACCAATGAGAATCAAGGTTAGTCAGTGTACATCCACTGACCGCCGAGTGCGAGACAGTCTAGATCAGGGATAATCATGGTGTGTCGATCGAACATTTACGTGAGACATCCGACACAGATAGATGATATTCGATGTGCACACTCTAACCGAGATTAGTACAATCGTTGCAACAATATTGATCGGTTGGTTCTGAGTCGTGTTGAACTGTGTCGAACGACAAACAAAAGTAAACACGGTAACAGTTTGTAGTTCTCAAAGAGCTATGACGGAACTTTCATCCATGCTTCTACCAACTGCATGAAATCATTCAAACCACTCACCACCTCCCAATGGATGATGGGTAAACGAAATGTACCATTTTGATTAGCAAGCACAGAACAAAGAGAAATATTGTAACTTGTACCTACGCCAGACATCAAATGTTGCACGTGAAAAGAGGGGAAAGGCAAAAGTGGGAAGTTAATGATTTCCTGATCGAAGCAAATAGATTACCATAAGTGGTCAACGGTAGATCAGGACAGAGAATAACACGTTGAATGACTGATTGCATATTGCAATGTGTTGCACCCAATCGGACGCGTTGTTCCACTTGTGTTGGAACAACACATACGGATGACTAGAACAAGTTGCACAAGTCAGACGAATTAGTTCTCATTCAGCTCACATTGTTAGGACTGTGATGTATTTGGGTCATTAGTGGATTCGCGGTGAACATGATGACCGCAGTTAGCGCTCATAGATCACACGTGAGGATGAGTATGAATGGGACGAGTTTGACTGACAACCCCTTACCCATGATTGGTGTTTATTCCATGTCCATGTCTATGTTGATGATTTTTTGTCTAATGTCTACAATGTGATTTGTAAATGGTTTTGGAATGAATAGCTGAAAAGGATTGTTTCGTTGGATTTTCCATGTTGTCCATTTGTGGTGGTTTTGTGTAACGGTTGATGTTATTGGTTATGATTATTCATTGGTCTACGAATTATCTCCTCGGTAGTATAGTGGTGAGTATCTCCGCCTGTCACGTGGAAGGCCCGGGTTCGATTCCCGGCCGGGGAGCGACTTTTCACTCAAATCATCCACTAAACCGAACAATACACATGCCTCGTACGCATCAACTAATCTAAAGCCTATCTAATTCATACACACACACACACACACACACACAAACCAACTGATCACACCGCGACTCCCATCACAAACTTGTCCCAACTTCACAACAATCAAGATCTACAAAACAAGCACAAAACCACACACACATATCAATCAGAAACAGTTCGTTCGGTTCTTCACAAAAATACTATCATTTCTGAGGTGGAGATTAATACACTATTCTGTATCCCCAAAACAACGTGCATAGAAGGAATAAGAACTGAAAGAACGACCGAATTGCCAACGGAAAATCCTATTCGAACAATGACTAAGTACGATCAGTATACATACGTAACAATCTATAATTAGAAACAAGGTCAACAGACATGTGCCCTGCTCAGACGAGTAGGCAACAACCAATGAGAATCAAGGTTAGTCAGTGTACATCCACTGACCGCCGAGTGCGAGACAGTCTAGATCAGGGATAATCATGGTGTGTCGATCGAACATTTACGTGAGACATCCGACACAGATAGATGATATTCGATGTGCACACTCTAACCGAGATTAGTACAATCGTTGCAACAATATTGATCGGTTGGTTCTGAGTCGTGTTGAACTGTGTCGAACGACAAACAAAAGTAAACACGGTAACAGTTTGTAGTTCTCAAAGAGCTATGACGGAACTTTCATCCATGCTTCTACCAACTGCATGAAATGATTCAAACCACTCACCACCTCCCAATGGATGATGGGTAAACGAAATGTACCATTTTGATTAGCAAGCACAGAACAACACATACGGATGACTAGAACAAGTTGCACAAGTCAGACGAATTAGTTCTCATTCAGCTCACATTGTTAGGACTGTGATGTATTTGGGTCATTAGTGGATTCGCGGTGAACATGATGACCGCAGTTAGCGCTCATAGATCACACGTGAGGATGAGTATGAATGGGACGAGTTTGACTGACAACCCCTTACCCATGATTGGTGTTTATTCCATGTCCATGTCTATGTTGATGATTTTTTGTCTAATGTCTACAATGTGATTTGTAAATGGTTTTGGAATGAATAGCTGAAAAGGATTGTTTCGTTGGATTTTCCATGTTGTCCATTTGTGGTGGTTTTGTGTAACGGTTGATGTTATTGGTTATGATTATTCATTGGTCTACGAATTATCTCCTCGGTAGTATAGTGGTGAGTATCTCCGCCTGTCACGTGGAAGGCCCGGGTTCGATTCCCGGCCGGGGAGCGACTTTTCACTCAAATCATCCACTAAACCGAACAATACACATGCCTCGTACGCATCAACTAATCTAAAGCCTATCTAATTCATACACACACACACACACACACACACACAAACCAACTGATCACACCGCGACTCCCATCACAAACTTGTCCCAACTTCACAACAATCAAGATCTACAAAACAAGCACAAAACCACACACACATATCAATCAGAAACAGTTCGTTCGGTTCTTCACAAAAATACTATCATTTCTGAGGTGGAGATTAATACACTATTCTGTATCCCCAAAACAACGTGCATAGAAGGAATAAGAACTGAAAGAACGACCGAATTGCCAACGGAAAATCCTATTCGAACAATGACTAAGTACGATCAGTATACATACGTAACAATCTATAATTAGAAACAAGGTCAACAGACATGTGCCCTGCTCAGACGAGTAGGCAACAACCAATGAGAATCAAGGTTAGTCAGTGTACATCCACTGACCGCCGAGTGCGAGACAGTCTAGATCAGGGATAATCATGGTGTGTCGATCGAACATTTACGTGAGACATCCGACACAGATAGATGATATTCGATGTGCACACTCTAACCGAGATTAGTACAATCGTTGCAACAATATTGATCGGTTGGTTCTGAGTCGTGTTGAACTGTGTCGAACGACAAACAAAAGTAAACACGGTAACAGTTTGTAGTTCTCAAAGAGCTATGACGGAACTTTCATCCATGCTTCTACCAACTGCATGAAATGATTCAAACCACTCACCACCTCCCAATGGATGATGGGTAAACGAAATGTACCATTTTGATTAGCAAGCACAGAACAACACATACGGATGACTAGAACAAGTTGCACAAGTCAGACGAATTAGTTCTCATTCAGCTCACATTGTTAGGACTGTGATGTATTTGGGTCATTAGTGGATTCGCGGTGAACATGATGACCGCAGTTAGCGCTCATAGATCACACGTGAGGATGAGTATGAATGGGACGAGTTTGACTGACAACCCCTTACCCATGATTGGTGTTTATTCCATGTCCATGTCTATGTTGATGATTTTTTGTCTAATGTCTACAATGTGATTTGTAAATGGTTTTGGAATGAATAGCTGAAAAGGATTGTTTCGTTGGATTTTCCATGTTGTCCATTTGTGGTGGTTTTGTGTACCGGTTGATGTTATTGGTTATGATTATTCATTGGTCTACGAATTATCTCCTCGGTAGTATAGTGGTGAGTATCTCCGCCTGTCACGTGGAAGGCCCGGGTTCGATTCCCGGCCGGGGAGCGACTTTTCACTCAAATCATCCACTAAACCGAACAATACACATGCCTCGTACGCATCAACTAATCTAAAGCCTATCTAATTCATACACACACACACACACAAACCAACTGATCACACCGCGACTCCCATCACAAACTTGTCCCAACTTCACAACAATCAAGATCTACAAAACAAGCACAAAACCACACACACATATCAATCAGAAACAGTTCGTTCGGTTCTTCACAAAAATACTATCATTTCTGAGGTGGAGATTAATACACTATTCTGTATCCCCAAAACAACGTGCATAGAAGGAATAAGAACTGAAAGAACGACCGAATTGCCAACGGAAAATCCTATTCGAACAATGACTAAGTACGATCAGTATACATACGTAACAATCTATAATTAGAAACAAGGTCAACAGACATGTGCCCTGCTCAGACGAGTAGGCAACAACCAATGAGAATCAAGGTTAGTCAGTGTACATCCACTGACCGCCGAGTGCGAGACAGTCTAGATCAGGGATAATCATGGTGTGTCGATCGAACATTTACGTGAGACATCCGACACAGATAGATGATATTCGATGTGCACACTCTAACCGAGATTAGTACAATCGTTGCAACAATATTGATCGGTTGGTTCTGAGTCGTGTTGAACTGTGTCGAACGACAAACAAAAGGAAACACGGTAACAGTTTGTAGTTCTCAAAGAGCTATGACGGAACTTTCATCCATGCTTCTACCAACTGCATGAAATCATTCAAACCACTCACCACCTCCCAATGGATGATGGGTAAACGAAATGTACCATTTTGATTAGCAAGCACAGAACAACACATACGGATGACTAGAACAAGTTGCACAAGTCAGACGAATTAGTTCTCATTCAGCTCACATTGTTAGGACTGTGATGTATTTGGGTCATTAGTGGATTCGCGGTGAACATGATGACCGCAGTTAGCGCTCATAGATCACACGTGAGGATGAGTATGAATGGGACGAGTTTGACTGACAACCCCTTACCCATGATTGGTGTTTATTCCATGTCCATGTCTATGTTGATGATTTTTTGTCTAATGTCTACAATGTGATTTGTAAATGGTTTTGGAATGAATAGCTGAAAAGGATTGTTTCGTTGGATTTTCCATGTTGTCCATTTGTGGTGGTTTTGTGTACCGGTTGATGTTATTGGTTATGATTATTCATTGGTCTACGAATTATCTCCTCGGTAGTATAGTGGTGAGTATCTCCGCCTGTCACGTGGAAGGCCCGGGTTCGATTCCCGGCCGGGGAGCGACTTTTCACTCAAATCATCCACTAAACCGAACAATACACATGCCTCGTACGCATCAACTAATCTAAAGCCTATCTAATTCATACACACACACACACACAAACCAACTGATCACACCGCGACTCCCATCACAAACTTGTCCCAACTTCACAACAGTCAAGATCTACAAAACAAGCACAAAACCACACACACATATCAATCAGAAACAGTTCGTTCGGTTCTTCACAAAAATACTATCATTTCTGAGGTGGAGATTAATACACTATTCTGTATCCCCAAAACAACGTGCATAGAAGGAATAAGAACTGAAAGAACGACCGAATTGCCAACGGAAAATCCTATTCGAACAATGACTAAGTACGATCAGTATACATACGTAACAATCTATAATTAGAAACAAGGTCAACAGACATGTGCCCTGCTCAGACGAGTAGGCAACAACCAATGAGAATCAAGGTTAGTCAGTGTACATCCACTGACCGCCGAGTGCGAGACAGTCTAGATCAGGGATAATCATGGTGTGTCGATCGAACATTTACGTGAGACATCCGACACAGATAGATGATATTCGATGTGCACACTCTAACCGAGATTAGTACAATCGTTGCAACAATATTGATCGGTTGGTTCTGAGTCGTGTTGAACTGTGTCGAACGACAAACAAAAGTAAACACGGTAACAGTTTGTAGTTCTCAAAGAGCTATGACGGAACTTTCATCCATGCTTCTACCAACTGCATGAAATGATTCAAACCACTCACCACCTCCCAATGGATGATGGGTAAACGAAATGTACCATTTTGATTAGCAAGCACAGAACAACACATACGGATGACTAGAACAAGTTGCACAAGTCAGACGAATTAGTTCTCATTCAGCTCACATTGTTAGGACTGTGATGTATTTGGGTCATTAGTGGATTCGCGGTGAACATGATGACCGCAGTTAGCGCTCATAGATCACACGTGAGGATGAGTATGAATGGGACGAGTTTGACTGACAACCCCTTACCCATGATTGGTGTTTATTCCATGTCCATGTCTATGTTGATGATTTTTTGTCTAATGTCTACAATGTGATTTGTAAATGGTTTTGGAATGAATAGCTGAAAAGGATTGTTTCGTTGGATTTTCCATGTTGTCCATTTGTGGTGGTTTTGTGTAACGGTTGATGTTATTGGTTATGATTATTCATTGGTCTACGAATTATCTCCTCGGTAGTATAGTGGTGAGTATCTCCGCCTGTCACGTGGAATGCCCGGGTTCGATTCCCGGCCGGGGAGCGACATTTCACTCAAATCATCCACTAAACCGAACAATACACATGCCTCGTACGCATCAACTAATCTAAAGCCTATCTAATTCATACACACACACACACACACACACACACACAAACCAACTGATCACACCGCGACTCCCATCACAAACTTGTCCCAACTTCACAACAATCAAGATCTACAAAACAAGCACAAAACCACACACACATATCAATCAGAAACAGTTCGTTCGGTTCTTCACAAAAATACTATCATTTCTGAGGTGGAGATTAATACACTATTCTGTATCCCCAAAACAACGTGCATAGAAGGAATAAGAACTGAAAGAACGACCGAATTGCCAACGGAAAATCCTATTCGAACAATGACTAAGTACGATCAGTATACATACGTAACAATCTATAATTAGAAACAAGGTCAACAGACATGTGCCCTGCTCAGACGAGTAGGCAACAACCAATGAGAATCAAGGTTAGTCAGTGTACATCCACTGACCGCCGAGTGCGAGACAGTCTAGATCAGGGATAATCATGGTGTGTCGATCGAACATTTACGTGAGACATCCGACACAGATAGATGATATTCGATGTGCACACTCTAACCGAGATTAGTACAATCGTTGCAACAATATTGATCGGTTGGTTCTGAGTCGTGTTGAACTGTGTCGAACGACAAACAAAAGTAAACACGGTAACAGTTTGTAGTTCTCAAAGAGCTATGACGGAACTTTCATCCATGCTTCTACCAACTGCATGAAATGATTCAAACCACTCACCACCTCCCAATGGATGATGGGTAAACGAAATGTACCATTTTGATTAGCAAGCACAGAACAAAGAGAAATATTGTAACTTGTACCTACGCCAGACATCAAATGTTGCACGTGAAAAGAGGGGAAAGGCAAAAGTGGGAAGTTAATGATTTCCTGATCGAAGCAAATAGATTACCATAAGTGGTCAACGGTAGATCAGGACAGAGAATAACACGTTGAATGACTGATTGCATATTGCAATGTGTTGCACCCAATCGGACGCGTTGTTCCACTTGTGTTGGAACAACACATACGGATGACTAGAACAAGTTGCACAAGTCAGACGAATTAGTTCTCATTCAGCTCACATTGTTAGGACTGTGATGTATTTGGGTCATTAGTGGATTCGCGGTGAACATGATGACCGCAGTTAGCGCTCATAGATCACACGTGAGGATGAGTATGAATGGGACGAGTTTGACTGACAACCCCTTACCCATGATTGGTGTTTATTCCATGTCCATGTCTATGTTGATGATTTTTTGTCTAATGTCTACAATGTGATTTGTAAATGGTTTTGGAATGAATAGCTGAAAAGGATTGTTTCGTTGGATTTTCCATGTTGTCCATTTGTGGTGGTTTTGTGTAACGGTTGATGTTATTGGTTATGATTATTCATTGGTCTACGAATTATCTCCTCGGTAGTATGGTGGTGAGTATCTCCGCCTGTCACGTGGAAGGCCCGGGTTCGATTCCCGGCCGGGGAGCGGCTTTTCACTCAAATCATCCACTAAACCGAACAATACACATGCCTCATACGCATCAACTAATCTAAAGCCTATCTAATTCATACACACACACACACACACACACACACACACACACAAACCAACTGATCACACCGCGACTCCCATCACAAACTTGTCCCAACTTCACAACAATCAAGATCTACAAAACAAGCACAAAACCACACACACATATCAATCAGAAACAGTTCGTTCGGTTCTTCACAAAAATACTATCATTTCTGAGGTGGAGATTAATACACTATTCTGTATCCCCAAAACAACGTGCATAGAAGGAATAAGAACTGAAAGAACGACCGAATTGCCAACGGAAAATCCTATTCGAACAATGACTAAGTACGATCAGTATACATACGTAACAATCTATAATTAGAAACAAGGTCAACAGACATGTGCCCTGCTCAGACGAGTAGGCAACAACCAATGAGAATCAAGGTTAGTCAGTGTACATCCACTGACCGCCGAGTGCGAGACAGTCTAGATCAGGGATAATCATGGTGTGTCGATCGAACATTTACGTGAGACATCCGACACAGATAGATGATATTCGATGTGCACACTCTAACCGAGATTAGTACAATCGTTGCAACAATATTGATCGGTTGGTTCTGAGTCGTGTTGAACTGTGTCGAACGACAAACAAAAGGAAACACGGTAACAGTTTGTAGTTCTCAAAGAGCTATGACGGAACTTTCATCCATGCTTCTACCAACTGCATGAAATCATTCAAACCACTCACCACCTCCCAATGGATGATGGGTAAACGAAATGTACCATTTTGATTAGCAAGCACAGAACAACACATACGGATGACTAGAACAAGTTGCACAAGTCAGACGAATTAGTTCTCATTCAGCTCACATTGTTAGGACTGTGATGTATTTGGGTCATTAGTGGATTCGCGGTGAACATGATGACCGCAGTTAGCGCTCATAGATCACACGTGAGGATGAGTATGAATGGGACGAGTTTGACTGACAACCCCTTACCCATGATTGGTGTTTATTCTATGTCCATGTCTATGTTGATGATTTTTTGTCTAATGTCTACAATGTGATTTGTAAATGGTTTTGGAATGAATAGCTGAAAAGGATTGTTTCGTTGGATTTTCCATGTTGTCCATTTGTGGTGGTTTTGTGTAACGGTTGATGTTATTGGTTATGATTATTCATTGGTCTACGAATTATCTCCTCGGTAGTATAGTGGTGAGTATCTCCGCCTGTCACGTGGAATGCCCGGGTTCGATTCCCGGCCGGGGAGCGACATTTCACTCAAATCATCCACTAAACCGAACAATACACATGCCTCGTACGCATCAACTAATCTAAAGCCTATCTAATTCATACACACACACACACACACACACACACACAAACCAACTGATCACACCGCGACTCCCATCACAAACTTGTCCCAACTTCACAACAATCAAGATCTACAAAACAAGCACAAAACCACACACACATATCAATCAGAAACAGTTCGTTCGGTTCTTCACAAAAATACTATCATTTCTGAGGTGGAGATTAATACACTATTCTGTATCCCCAAAACAACGTGCATAGAAGGAATAAGAACTGAAAGAACGACCGAATTGCCAACGGAAAATCCTATTCGAACAATGACTAAGTACGATCAGTATACATACGTAACAATCTATAATTAGAAACAAGGTCAACAGACATGTGCCCTGCTCAGACGAGTAGGCAACAACCAATGAGAATCAAGGTTAGTCAGTGTACATCCACTGACCGCCGAGTGCGAGACAGTCTAGATCAGGGATAATCATGGTGTGTCGATCGAACATTTACGTGAGACATCCGACACAGATAGATGATATTCGATGTGCACACTCTAACCGAGATTAGTACAATCGTTGCAACAATATTGATCGGTTGGTTCTGAGTCGTGTTGAACTGTGTCGAACGACAAACAAAAGTAAACACGGTAACAGTTTGTAGTTCTCAAAGAGCTATGACGGAACTTTCATCCATGCTTCTACCAACTGCATGAAATGATTCAAACCACTCACCACCTCCCAATGGATGATGGGTAAACGAAATGTACCATTTTGATTAGCAAGCACAGAACAAAGAGAAATATTGTAACTTGTACCTACGCCAGACATCAAATGTTGCACGTGAAAAGAGGGGAAAGGCAAAAGTGGGAAGTTAATGATTTCCTGATCGAAGCAAATAGATTACCATAAGTGGTCAACGGTAGATCAGGACAGAGAATAACACGTTGAATGACTGATTGCATATTGCAATGTGTTGCACCCAATCGGACGCGTTGTTCCACTTGTGTTGGAACAACACATACGGATGACTAGAACAAGTTGCACAAGTCAGACGAATTAGTTCTCATTCAGCTCACATTGTTAGGACTGTGATGTATTTGGGTCATTAGTGGATTCGCGGTGAACATGATGACCGCAGTTAGCGCTCATAGATCACACGTGAGGATGAGTATGAATGGGACGAGTTTGACTGACAACCCCTTACCCATGATTGGTGTTTATTCCATGTCCATGTCTATGTTGATGATTTTTTGTCTAATGTCTACAATGTGATTTGTAAATGGTTTTGGAATGAATAGCTGAAAAGGATTGTTTCGTTGGATTTTCCATGTTGTCCATTTGTGGTGGTTTTGTGTAACGGTTGATGTTATTGGTTATGATTATTCATTGGTCTACGAATTATCTCCTCGGTAGTATGGTGGTGAGTATCTCCGCCTGTCACGTGGAAGGCCCGGGTTCGATTCCCGGCCGGGGAGCGGCTTTTCACTCAAATCATCCACTAAACCGAACAATACACATGCCTCATACGCATCAACTAATCTAAAGCCTATCTAATTCATACACACACACACACACACACACACACACACACACACAAACCAACTGATCACACCGCGACTCCCATCACAAACTTGTCCCAACTTCACAACAATCAAGATCTACAAAACAAGCACAAAACCACACACACATATCAATCAGAAACAGTTCGTTCGGTTCTTCACAAAAATACTATCATTTCTGAGGTGGAGATTAATACACTATTCTGTATCCCCAAAACAACGTGCATAGAAGGAATAAGAACTGAAAGAACGACCGAATTGCCAACGGAAAATCCTATTCGAACAATGACTAAGTACGATCAGTATACATACGTAACAATCTATAATTAGAAACAAGGTCAACAGACATGTGCCCTGCTCAGACGAGTAGGCAACAACCAATGAGAATCAAGGTTAGTCAGTGTACATCCACTGACCGCCGAGTGCGAGACAGTCTAGATCAGGGATAATCATGGTGTGTCGATCGAACATTTACGTGAGACATCCGACACAGATAGATGATATTCGATGTGCACACTCTAACCGAGATTAGTACAATCGTTGCAACAATATTGATCGGTTGGTTCTGAGTCGTGTTGAACTGTGTCGAACGACAAACAAAAGGAAACACGGTAACAGTTTGTAGTTCTCAAAGAGCTATGACGGAACTTTCATCCATGCTTCTACCAACTGCATGAAATCATTCAAACCACTCACCACCTCCCAATGGATGATGGGTAAACGAAATGTACCATTTTGATTAGCAAGCACAGAACAACACATACGGATGACTAGAACAAGTTGCACAAGTCAGACGAATTAGTTCTCATTCAGATCACATTGTTAGGACTGTGATGTATTTGGGTCATTAGTGGATTCGCGGTGAACATGATGACCGCAGTTAGCGCTCATAGATCACACGTGAGGATGAGTATGAATGGGACGAGTTTGACTGACAACCCCTTACCCATGATTGGTGTTTATTCCATGTCCATGTCTATGTTGATGATTTTTTGTCTAATGTCTACAATGTGATTTGTAAATGGTTTTGGAATGAATAGCTGAAAAGGATTGTTTCGTTGGATTTTCCATGTTGTCCATTTGTGGTGGTTTTGTGTACCGGTTGATGTTATTGGTTATGATTATTCATTGGTCTACGAATTATCTCCTCGGTAGTATAGTGGTGAGTATCTCCGCCTGTCACGTGGAAGGCCCGGGTTCGATTCCCGGCCGGGGAGCGACTTTTCACTCAAATCATCCACTAAACCGAACAATACACATGCCTCGTACGCATCAACTAATCTAAAGCCTATCTAATTCATACACACACACACACACAAACCAACTGATCACACCGCGACTCCCATCACAAACTTGTCCCAACTTCACAACAATCAAGATCTACAAAACAAGCACAAAACCACACACACATATCAATCAGAAACAGTTCGTTCGGTTCTTCACAAAAATACTATCATTTCTGAGGTGGAGATTAATACACTATTCTGTATCCCCAAAACAACGTGCATAGAAGGAATAAGAACTGAAAGAACGACCGAATTGCCAACGGAAAATCCTATTCGAACAATGACTAAGTACGATCAGTATACATACGTAACAATCTATAATTAGAAACAAGGTCAACAGACATGTGCCCTGCTCAGACGAGTAGGCAACAACCAATGAGAATCAAGGTTAGTCAGTGTACATCCACTGACCGCCGAGTGCGAGACAGTCTAGATCAGGGATAATCATGGTGTGTCGATCGAACATTTACGTGAGACATCCGACACAGATAGATGATATTCGATGTGCACACTCTAAGCGAGATTAGTACAATCGTTGCAACAATATTGATCGGTTGGTTCTGAGTCGTGTTGAACTGTGTCGAACGACAAACAAAAGGAAACACGGTAACAGTTTGTAGTTCTCAAAGAGCTATGACGGAACTTTCATCCATGCTTCTACCAACTGCATGAAATCATTCAAACCACTCACCACCTCCCAATGGATGATGGGTAAACGAAATGTACCATTTTGATTAGCAAGCACAGAACAAAGAGAAATATTGTAACTTGTACCTACGCCAGACATCAAATGTTGCACGTGAAAAGAGGGGAAAGGCAAAAGTGGGAAGTTAATGATTTCCTGATCGAAGCAAATAGATTACCATAAGTGGTCAACGGTAGATCAGGACAGAGAATAACACGTTGAATGACTGATTGCATATTGCAATGTGTTGCACCCAATCGGACGCGTTGTTCCACTTGTGTTGGAACAACACATACGGATGACTAGAACAAGTTGCACAAGTCAGACGAATTAGTTCTCATTCAGCTCACATTGTTAGGACTGTGATGTATTTGGGTCATTAGTGGATTCGCGGTGAACATGATGACCGCAGTTAGCGCTCATAGATCACACGTGAGGATGAGTATGAATGGGACGAGTTTGACTGACAACCCCTTACCCATGATTGGTGTTTATTCCATGTCCATGTCTATGTTGATGATTTTTTGTCTAATGTCTACAATGTGATTTGTAAATGGTTTTGGAATGAATAGCTGAAAAGGATTGTTTCGTTGGATTTTCCATGTTGTCCATTTGTGGTGGTTTTGTGTAACGGTTGATGTTATTGGTTATGATTATTCATTGGTCTACGAATTATCTCCTCGGTAGTATGGTGGTGAGTATCTCCGCCTGTCACGTGGAAGGCCCGGGTTCGATTCCCGGCCGGGGAGCGGCTTTTCACTCAAATCATCCACTAAACCGAACAATACACATGCCTCATACGCATCAACTAATCTAAAGCCTATCTAATTCATACACACACACACACACACACACACACACACACACAAACCAACTGATCACACCGCGACTCCCATCACAAACTTGTCCCAACTTCACAACAATCAAGATCTACAAAACAAGCACAAAACCACACACACATATCAATCAGAAACAGTTCGTTCGGTTCTTCACAAAAATACTATCATTTCTGAGGTGGAGATTAATACACTATTCTGTATCCCCAAAACAACGTGCATAGAAGGAATAAGAACTGAAAGAACGACCGAATTGCCAACGGAAAATCCTATTCGAACAATGACTAAGTACGATCAGTATACATACGTAACAATCTATAATTAGAAACAAGGTCAACAGACATGTGCCCTGCTCAGACGAGTAGGCAACAACCAATGAGAATCAAGGTTAGTCAGTGTACATCCACTGACCGCCGAGTGCGAGACAGTCTAGATCAGGGATAATCATGGTGTGTCGATCGAACATTTACGTGAGACATCCGACACAGATAGATGATATTCGATGTGCACACTCTAACCGAGATTAGTACAATCGTTGCAACAATATTGATCGGTTGGTTCTGAGTCGTGTTGAACTGTGTCGAACGACAAACAAAAGTAAACACGGTAACAGTTTGTAGTTCTCAAAGAGCTATGACGGAACTTTCATCCATGCTTCTACCAACTGCATGAAATGATTCAAACCACTCACCACCTCCCAATGGATGATGGGTAAACGAAATGTACCATTTTGATTAGCAAGCACAGAACAAAGAGAAATATTGTAACTTGTACCTACGCCAGACATCAAATGTTGCACGTGAAAAGAGGGGAAAGGCAAAAGTGGGAAGTTAATGATTTCCTGATCGAAGCAAATAGATTACCATAAGTGGTCAACGGTAGATCAGGACAGAGAATAACACGTTGAATGACTGATTGCATATTGCAATGTGTTGCACCCAATCGGACGCGTTGTTCCACTTGTGTTGGAACAACACATACGGATGACTAGAACAAGTTGCACAAGTCAGACGAATTAGTTCTCATTCAGCTCACATTGTTAGGACTGTGATGTATTTGGGTCATTAGTGGATTCGCGGTGAACATGATGACCGCAGTTAGCGCTCATAGATCACACGTGAGGATGAGTATGAATGGGACGAGTTTGACTGACAACCCCTTACCCATGATTGGTGTTTATTCCATGTCCATGTCTATGTTGATGATTTTTTGTCTAATGTCTACAATGTGATTTGTAAATGGTTTTGGAATGAATAGCTGAAAAGGATTGTTTCGTTGGATTTTCCATGTTGTCCATTTGTGGTGGTTTTGTGTAACGGTTGATGTTATTGGTTATGATTATTCATTGGTCTACGAATTATCTCCTCGGTAGTATGGTGGTGAGTATCTCCGCCTGTCACGTGGAAGGCCCGGGTTCGATTCCCGGCCGGGGAGCGGCTTTTCACTCAAATCATCCACTAAACCGAACAATACACATGCCTCATACGCATCAACTAATCTAAAGCCTATCTAATTCATACACACACACACACACACACACACACACACACAAACCAACTGATCACACCGCGACTCCCATCACAAACTTGTCCCAACTTCACAACAATCAAGATCTACAAAACAAGCACAAAACCACACACACATATCAATCAGAAACAGTTCGTTCGGTTCTTCACAAAAATACTATCATTTCTGAGGTGGAGATTAATACACTATTCTGTATCCCCAAAACAACGTGCATAGAAGGAATAAGAACTGAAAGAACGACCGAATTGCCAACGGAAAATCCTATTCGAACAATGACTAAGTACGATCAGTATACATACGTAACAATCTATAATTAGAAACAAGGTCAACAGACATGTGCCCTGCTCAGACGAGTAGGCAACAACCAATGAGAATCAAGGTTAGTCAGTGTACATCCACTGACCGCCGAGTGCGAGACAGTCTAGATCAGGGATAATCATGGTGTGTCGATCGAACATTTACGTGAGACATCCGACACAGATAGATGATATTCGATGTGCACACTCTAACCGAGATTAGTACAATCGTTGCAACAATATTGATCGGTTGGTTCTGAGTCGTGTTGAACTGTGTCGAACGACAAACAAAAGTAAACACGGTAACAGTTTGTAGTTCTCAAAGAGCTATGACGGAACTTTCATCCATGCTTCTACCAACTGCATGAAATGATTCAAACCACTCACCACCTCCCAATGGATGATGGGTAAACGAAATGTACCATTTTGATTAGCAAGCACAGAACAAAGAGAAATATTGTAACTTGTACCTACGCCAGACATCAAATGTTGCACGTGAAAAGAGGGGAAAGGCAAAAGTGGGAAGTTAATGATTTCCTGATCGAAGCAAATAGATTACCATAAGTGGTCAACGGTAGATCAGGACAGAGAATAACACGTTGAATGACTGATTGCATATTGCAATGTGTTGCACCCAATCGGACGCGTTGTTCCACTTGTGTTGGAACAACACATACGGATGACTAGAACAAGTTGCACAAGTCAGACGAATTAGTTCTCATTCAGCTCACATTGTTAGGACTGTGATGTATTTGGGTCATTAGTGGATTCGCGGTGAACATGATGACCGCAGTTAGCGCTCATAGATCACACGTGAGGATGAGTATGAATGGGACGAGTTTGACTGACAACCCCTTACCCATGATTGGTGTTTATTCCATGTCCATGTCTATGTTGATGATTTTTTGTCTAATGTCTACAATGTGATTTGTAAATGGTTTTGGAATGAATAGCTGAAAAGGATTGTTTCGTTGGATTTTCCATGTTGTCCATTTGTGGTGGTTTTGTGTACCGGTTGATGTTATTGGTTATGATTATTCATTGGTCTACGAATTATCTCCTCGGTAGTATAGTGGTGAGTATCTCCGCCTGTCACGTGGAAGGCCCGGGTTCGCTTCCCGGCCGGGGAGCGACTTTTCACTCAAATCATCCACTAAACCGAACAATACACATGCCTCATACGCATCAACTAATCTAAAGCCTATCTAATTCATACACACACACACACACACACACACACACACACACACACACACACAAACCAACTGATCACACCGCGACTCCCATCACAAACTTGTCCCAACTTCACAACAATCAAGATCTACAAAACAAGCACAAAACCACACACACATATCAATCAGAAACAGTTCGTTCGGTTCTTCACAAAAATACTATCATTTCTGAGGTGGAGATTAATACACTATTCTGTATCCCCAAAACAACGTGCATAGAAGGAATAAGAACTGAAAGAACGACCGAATTGCCAACGGAAAATCCTATTCGAACAATGACTAAGTACGATCAGTATACATACGTAACAATCTATAATTAGAAACAAGGTCAACAGACATGTGCCCTGCTCAGACGAGTAGGCAACAACCAATGAGAATCAAGGTTAGTCAGTGTACATCCACTGACCGCCGAGTGCGAGACAGTCTAGATCAGGGATAATCATGGTGTGTCGATCGAACATTTACGTGAGACATCCGACACAGATAGATGATATTCGATGTGCACACTCTAACCGAGATTAGTACAATCGTTGCAACAATATTGATCGGTTGGTTCTGAGTCGTGTTGAACTGTGTCGAACGACAAACAAAAGTAAACACGGTAACAGTTTGTAGTTCTCAAAGAGCTATGACGGAACTTTCATCCATGCTTCTACCAACTGCATGAAATCATTCAAACCACTCACCACCTCCCAATGGATGATGGGTAAACGAAATGTACCATTTTGATTAGCAAGCACAGAACAAAGAGAAATATTGTAACTTGTACCTACGCCAGACATCAAATGTTGCACGTGAAAAGAGGGGAAAGGCAAAAGTGGGAAGTTAATGATTTCCTGATCGAAGCAAATAGATTACCATAAGTGGTCAACGGTAGATCAGGACAGAGAATAACACGTTGAATGACTGATTGCATATTGCAATGTGTTGCACCCAATCGGACGCGTTGTTCCACTTGTGTTGGAACAACACATACGGATGACTAGAACAAGTTGCACAAGTCAGACGAATTAGTTCTCATTCAGCTCACATTGTTAGGACTGTGATGTATTTGGGTCATTAGTGGATTCGCGGTGAACATGATGACCGCAGTTAGCGCTCATAGATCACACGTGAGGATGAGTATGAATGGGACGAGTTTGACTGACAACCCCTTACCCATGATTGGTGTTTATTCCATGTCCATGTCTATGTTGATGATTTTTTGTCTAATGTCTACAATGTGATTTGTAAATGGTTTTGGAATGAATAGCTGAAAAGGATTGTTTCGTTGGATTTTCCATGTTGTCCATTTGTGGTGGTTTTGTGTACCGGTTGATGTTATTGGTTATGATTATTCATTGGTCTACGTATTATCTCCTCGGTAGTATAGTGGTGAGTATCTCCGCCTGTCACGTGGAAGGCCCGGGTTCGATTCCCGGCCGGGGAGCGACTTTTCACTCAAATCATCCACTAAACCGAACAATACACATGCCTCGTACGCATCAACTAATCTAAAGCCTATCTAATTGATACACACACACACACACACACACACACACACACACAAACCAACTGATCACACCGCGACTCCCATCACAAACTTGTCCCAACTTCACAACAATCAAGATCTACAAAACAAGCACAAAACCACACACACATATCAATCAGAAACAGTTCGTTCGGTTCTTCACAAAAATACTATCATTTCTGAGGTGGAGATTAATACACTATTCTGTATCCCCAAAACAACGTGCATAGAAGGAATAAGAACTGAAAGAACGACCGAATTGCCAACGGAAAATCCTATTCGAACAATGACTAAGTACGATCAGTATACATACGTAACAATCTATAATTAGAAACAAGGTCAACAGACATGTGCCCTGCTCAGACGAGTAGGCAACAACCAATGAGAATCAAGGTTAGTCAGTGTACATCCACTGACCGCCGAGTGCGAGACAGTCTAGATCAGGGATAATCATGGTGTGTCGATCGAACATTTACGTGAGACATCCGACACAGATAGATGATATTCGATGTGCACACTCTAACCGAGATTAGTACAATCGTTGCAACAATATTGATCGGTTGGTTCTGAGTCGTGTTGAACTGTGTCGAACGACAAACAAAAGTAAACACGGTAACAGTTTGTAGTTCTCAAAGAGCTATGACGGAACTTTCATCCATGCTTCTACCAACTGCATGAAATCATTCAAACCACTCACCACCTCCCAATGGATGATGGGTAAACGAAATGTACCATTTTGATTAGCAAGCACAGAACAACACATACGGATGACTAGAACAAGTTGCACAAGTCAGACGAATTAGTTCTCATTCAGCTCACATTGTTAGGACTGTGATGTATTTGGGTCATTAGTGGATTCGCGGTGAACATGATGACCGCAGTTAGCGCTCATAGATCACACGTGAGGATGAGTATGAATGGGACGAGTTTGACTGACAACCCCTTACCCATGATTGGTGTTTATTCCATGTCCATGTCTATGTTGATGATTTTTTGTCTAATGTCTACAATGTGATTTGTAAATGGTTTTGGAATGAATAGCTGAAAAGGATTGTTTCGTTGGATTTTCCATGTTGTCCATTTGTGGTGGTTTTGTGTAACGGTTGATGTTATTGGTTATGATTATTCATTGGTCTCCGAATTATCTCCTCGGTAGTATAGTGGTGAGTATCTCCGCCTGTCACGTGGAAGGCCCGGGTTCGATTCCCGGCCGGGGAGCGACTTTTCACTCAAATCATCCACTAAACCGAACAATACACATGCCTCGTACGCATCAACTAATCTAAAGCCTATCTAATTCATACACACACACACACACAAACCAACTGATCACACCGCGACTCCCATCACAAACTTGTCCCAACTTCACAACAATCAAGATCTACAAAACAAGCACAAAACCACACACACATATCAATCAGAAACAGTTCGTTCGGTTCTTCACAAAAATACTATCATTTCTGAGGTGGAGATTAATACACTATTCTGTATCCCCAAAACAACGTGCATAGAAGGAATAAGAACTGAAAGAACGACCGAATTGCCAACGGAAAATCCTATTCGAACAATGACTAAGTACGATCAGTATACATACGTAACAATCTATAATTAGAAACAAGGTCAACAGACATGTGCCCTGCTCAGACGAGTAGGCAACAACCAATGAGAATCAAGGTTAGTCAGTGTACATCCACTGACCGCCGAGTGCGAGACAGTCTAGATCAGGGATAATCATGGTGTGTCGATCGAACATTTACGTGAGACATCCGACACAGATAGATGATATTCGATGTGCACACTCTAACCGAGATTAGTACAATCGTTGCAACAATATTGATCGGTTGGTTCTGAGTCGTGTTGAACTGTGTCGAACGACAAACAAAAGTAAACACGGTAACAGTTTGTAGTTCTCAAAGAGCTATGACGGAACTTTCATCCATGCTTCTACCAACTGCATGAAATCATTCAAACCACTCACCACCTCCCAATGGATGATGGGTAAACGAAATGTACCATTTTGATTAGCAAGCACAGAACAACACATACGGATGACTAGAACAAGTTGCACAAGTCAGACGAATTAGTTCTCATTCAGCTCACATTGTTAGGACTGTGATGTATTTGGGTCATTAGTGGATTCGCGGTGAACATGATGACCGCAGTTAGCGCTCATAGATCACACGTGAGGATGAGTATGAATGGGACGAGTTTGACTGACAACCCCTTACCCATGATTGGTGTTTATTCCATGTCCATGTCTATGTTGATGATTTTTTGTCTAATGTCTACAATGTGATTTGTAAATGGTTTTGGAATGAATAGCTGAAAAGGATTGTTTCGTTGGATTTTCCATGTTGTCCATTTGTGGTGGTTTTGTGTAACGGTTGATGTTATTGGTTATGATTATTCATTGGTCTCCGAATTATCTCCTCGGTAGTATAGTGGTGAGTATCTCCGCCTGTCACGTGGAAGGCCCGGGTTCGATTCCCGGCCGGGGAGCGACTTTTCACTCAAATCATCCACTAAACCGAACAATACACATGCCTCGTACGCATCAACTAATCTAAAGCCTATCTAATTCATACACACACACACACACAAACCAACTGATCACACCGCGACTCCCATCACAAACTTGTCCCAACTTCACAACAATCAAGATCTACAAAACAAGCACAAAACCACACACACATATCAATCAGAAACAGTTCGTTCGGTTCTTCACAAAAATACTATCATTTCTGAGGTGGAGATTAATACACTATTCTGTATCCCCAAAACAACGTGCATAGAAGGAATAAGAACTGAAAGAACGACCGAATTGCCAACGGAAAATCCTATTCGAACAATGACTAAGTACGATCAGTATACATACGTAACAATCTATAATTAGAAACAAGGTCAACAGACATGTGCCCTGCTCAGACGAGTAGGCAACAACCAATGAGAATCAAGGTTAGTCAGTGTACATCCACTGACCGCCGAGTGCGAGACAGTCTAGATCAGGGATAATCATGGTGTGTCGATCGAACATTTACGTGAGACATCCGACACAGATAGATGATATTCGATGTGCACACTCTAACCGAGATTAGTACAATCGTTGCAACAATATTGATCGGTTGGTTCTGAGTCGTGTTGAACTGTGTCGAACGACAAACAAAAGTAAACACGGTAACAGTTTGTAGTTCTCAAAGAGCTATGACGGAACTTTCATCCATGCTTCTACCAACTGCATGAAATCATTCAAACCACTCACCACCTCCCAATGGATGATGGGTAAACGAAATGTACCATTTTGATTAGCAAGCACAGAACAACACATACGGATGACTAGAACAAGTTGCACAAGTCAGACGAATTAGTTCTCATTCAGCTCACATTGTTAGGACTGTGATGTATTTGGGTCATTAGTGGATTCGCGGTGAACATGATGACCGCAGTTAGCGCTCATAGATCACACGTGAGGATGAGTATGAATGGGACGAGTTTGACTGACAACCCCTTACCCATGATTGGTGTTTATTCCATGTCCATGTCTATGTTGATGATTTTTTGTCTAATGTCTACAATGTGATTTGTAAATGGTTTTGGAATGAATAGCTGAAAAGGATTGTTTCGTTGGATTTTCCATGTTGTCCATTTGTGGTGGTTTTGTGTAACGGTTGATGTTATTGGTTATGATTATTCATTGGTCTCCGAATTATCTCCTCGGTAGTATAGTGGTGAGTATCTCCGCCTGTCACGTGGAAGGCCCGGGTTCGATTCCCGGCCGGGGAGCGACTTTTCACTCAAATCATCCACTAAACCGAACAATACACATGCCTCGTACGCATCAACTAATCTAAAGCCTATCTAATTCATACACACACACACACACAAACCAACTGATCACACCGCGACTCCCATCACAAACTTGTCCCAACTTCACAACAATCAAGATCTACAAAACAAGCACAAAACCACACACACATATCAATCAGAAACAGTTCGTTCGGTTCTTCACAAAAATACTATCATTTCTGAGGTGGAGATTAATACACTATTCTGTATCCCCAAAACAACGTGCATAGAAGGAATAAGAACTGAAAGAACGACCGAATTGCCAACGGAAAATCCTATTCGAACAATGACTAAGTACGATCAGTATACATACGTAACAATCTATAATTAGAAACAAGGTCAACAGACATGTGCCCTGCTCAGACGAGTAGGCAACAACCAATGAGAATCAAGGTTAGTCAGTGTACATCCACTGACCGCCGAGTGCGAGACAGTCTAGATCAGGGATAATCATGGTGTGTCGATCGAACATTTACGTGAGACATCCGACACAGATAGATGATATTCGATGTGCACACTCTAACCGAGATTAGTACAATCGTTGCAACAATATTGATCGGTTGGTTCTGAGTCGTGTTGAACTGTGTCGAACGACAAACAAAAGTAAACACGGTAACAGTTTGTAGTTCTCAAAGAGCTATGACGGAACTTTCATCCATGCTTCTACCAACTGCATGAAATCATTCAAACCACTCACCACCTCCCAATGGATGATGGGTAAACGAAATGTACCATTTTGATTAGCAAGCACAGAACAACACATACGGATGACTAGAACAAGTTGCACAAGTCAGACGAATTAGTTCTCATTCAGCTCACATTGTTAGGACTGTGATGTATTTGGGTCATTAGTGGATTCGCGGTGAACATGATGACCGCAGTTAGCGCTCATAGATCACACGTGAGGATGAGTATGAATGGGACGAGTTTGACTGACAACCCCTTACCCATGATTGGTGTTTATTCCATGTCCATGTCTATGTTGATGATTTTTTGTCTAATGTCTACAATGTGATTTGTAAATGGTTTTGGAATGAATAGCTGAAAAGGATTGTTTCGTTGGATTTTCCATGTTGTCCATTTGTGGTGGTTTTGTGTAACGGTTGATGTTATTGGTTATGATTATTCATTGGTCTCCGAATTATCTCCTCGGTAGTATAGTGGTGAGTATCTCCGCCTGTCACGTGGAAGGCCCGGGTTCGATTCCCGGCCGGGGAGCGACTTTTCACTCAAATCATCCACTAAACCGAACAATACACATGCCTCGTACGCATCAACTAATCTAAAGCCTATCTAATTCATACACACACACACACACAAACCAACTGATCACACCGCGACTCCCATCACAAACTTGTCCCAACTTCACAACAATCAAGATCTACAAAACAAGCACAAAACCACACACACATATCAATCAGAAACAGTTCGTTCGGTTCTTCACAAAAATACTATCATTTCTGAGGTGGAGATTAATACACTATTCTGTATCCCCAAAACAACGTGCATAGAAGGAATAAGAACTGAAAGAACGACCGAATTGCCAACGGAAAATCCTATTCGAACAATGACTAAGTACGATCAGTATACATACGTAACAATCTATAATTAGAAACAAGGTCAACAGACATGTGCCCTGCTCAGACGAGTAGGCAACAACCAATGAGAATCAAGGTTAGTCAGTGTACATCCACTGACCGCCGAGTGCGAGACAGTCTAGATCAGGGATAATCATGGTGTGTCGATCGAACATTTACGTGAGACATCCGACACAGATAGATGATATTCGATGTGCACACTCTAACCGAGATTAGTACAATCGTTGCAACAATATTGATCGGTTGGTTCTGAGTCGTGTTGAACTGTGTCGAACGACAAACAAAAGGAAACACGGTAACAGTTTGTAGTTCTCAAAGAGCTATGACGGAACTTTCATCCATGCTTCTACCAACTGCATGAAATCATTCAAACCACTCACCACCTCCCAATGGATGATGGGTAAACGAAATGTACCATTTTGATTAGCAAGCACAGAACAACACATACGGATGACTAGAACAAGTTGCACAAGTCAGACGAATTAGTTCTCATTCAGCTCACATTGTTAGGACTGTGATGTATTTGGGTCATTAGTGGATTCGCGGTGAACATGATGACCGCAGTTAGCGCTCATAGATCACACGTGAGGATGAGTATGAATGGGACGAGTTTGACTGACAACCCCTTACCCATGATTGGTGTTTATTCCATGTCCATGTCTATGTTGATGATTTTTTGTCTAATGTCTACAATGTGATTTGTAAATGGTTTTGGAATGAATAGCTGAAAAGGATTGTTTCGTTGGATTTTCCATGTTGTCCATTTGTGGTGGTTTTGTGTAACGGTTGATGTTATTGGTTATGATTATTCATTGGTCTACGAATTATCTCCTCGGTAGTATAGTGGTGAGTATCTCCGCCTGTCACGTGGAAGGCCCGGGTTCGATTCCCGGCCGGGGAGCGACTTTTCACTCAAATCATCCACTAAACCGAACAATACACATGCCTCGTACGCATCAACTAATCTAAAGCCTATCTAATTCATACACACACACACACACACACACACACACACAAACCAACTGATCACACCGCGACTCCCATCACAAACTTGTCCCAACTTCACAACAATCAAGATCTACAAAACAAGCACAAAACCACACACACATATCAATCAGAAACAGTTCGTTCGGTTCTTCACAAAAATACTATCATTTCTGAGGTGGAGATTAATACACTATTCTGTATCCCCAAAACAACGTGCATAGAAGGAATAAGAACTGAAAGAACGACCGAATTGCCAACGGAAAATCCTATTCGAACAATGACTAAGTACGATCAGTATACATACGTAACAATCTATAATTAGAAACAAGGTCAACAGACATGTGCCCTGCTCAGACGAGTAGGCAACAACCAATGAGAATCAAGGTTAGTCAGTGTACATCCACTGACCGCCGAGTGCGAGACAGTCTAGATCAGGGATAATCATGGTGTGTCGATCGAACATTTACGTGAGACATCCGACACAGATAGATGATATTCGATGTGCACACTCTAACCGAGATTAGTACAATCGTTGCAACAATATTGATCGGTTGGTTCTGAGTCGTGTTGAACTGTGTCGAACGACAAACAAAAGTAAACACGGTAACAGTTTGTAGTTCTCAAAGAGCTATGACGGAACTTTCATCCATGCTTCTACCAACTGCATGAAATCATTCAAACCACTCACCACCTCCCAATGGATGATGGGTAAACGAAATGTACCATTTTGATTAGCAAGCACAGAACAACACATACGGATGACTAGAACAAGTTGCACAAGTCAGACGAATTAGTTCTCATTCAGCTCACATTGTTAGGACTGTGATGTATTCGGGTCATTAGTGGATTCGCGGTGAACATGATGACCGCAGTTAGCGCTCATAGATCACACGTGAGGATGAGTATGAATGGGACGAGTTTGACTGACAACCCCTTACCCATGATTGGTGTTTATTCCATGTCCATGTCTATGTTGATGATTTTTTGTCTAATGTCTACAATGTGATTTGTAAATGGTTTTGGAATGAATAGCTGAAAAGGATTGTTTCGTTGGATTTTCCATGTTGTCCATTTGTGGTGGTTTTGTGTACCGGTTGATGTTATTGGTTATGATTATTCATTGGTCTACGAATTATCTCCTCGGTAGTATAGTGGTGAGTATCTCCGCCTGTCACGTGGAAGGCCCGGGTTCGATTCCCGGCCGGGGAGCGACTTTTCACTCAAATCATCCACTAAACCGAACAATACACATGCCTCGTACGCATCAACTAATCTAAAGCCTATCTAATTCATACACACACACACACACACACACACACACACAAACCAACTGATCACACCGCGACTCCCATCACAAACTTGTCCCAACTTCACAACAATCAAGATCTACAAAACAAGCACAAAACCACACACACATATCAATCAGAAACAGTTCGTTCGGTTCTTCACAAAAATACTATCATTTCTGAGGTGGAGATTAATACACTATTCTGTATCCCCAAAACAACGTGCATAGAAGGAATAAGAACTGAAAGAACGACCGAATTGCCAACGGAAAATCCTATTCGAACAATGACTAAGTACGATCAGTATACATACGTAACAATCTATAATTAGAAACAAGGTCAACAGACATGTGCCCTGCTCAGACGAGTAGGCAACAACCAATGAGAATCAAGGTTAGTCAGTGTACATCCACTGACCGCCGAGTGCGAGACAGTCTAGATCAGGGATAATCATGGTGTGTCGATCGAACATTTACGTGAGACATCCGACACAGATAGATGATATTCGATGTGCACACTCTAACCGAGATTAGTACAATCGTTGCAACAATATTGATCGGTTGGTTCTGAGTCGTGTTGAACTGTGTCGAACGACAAACAAAAGTAAACACGGTAACAGTTTGTAGTTCTCAAAGAGCTATGACGGAACTTTCATCCATGCTTCTACCAACTGCATGAAATCATTCAAACCACTCACCACCTCCCAATGGATGATGGGTAAACGAAATGTACCATTTTGATTAGCAAGCACAGAACAACACATACGGATGACTAGAACAAGTTGCACAAGTCAGACGAATTAGTTCTCATTCAGCTCACATTGTTAGGACTGTGATGTATTCGGGTCATTAGTGGATTCGCGGTGAACATGATGACCGCAGTTAGCGCTCATAGATCACACGTGAGGATGAGTATGAATGGGACGAGTTTGACTGACAACCCCTTACCCATGATTGGTGTTTATTCCATGTCCATGTCTATGTTGATGATTTTTTGTCTAATGTCTACAATGTGATTTGTAAATGGTTTTGGAATGAATAGCTGAAAAGGATTGTTTCGTTGGATTTTCCATGTTGTCCATTTGTGGTGGTTTTGTGTAACGGTTGATGTTATTGGTTATGATTATTCATTGGTCTACGAATTATCTCCTCGGTAGTATAGTGGTGAGTATCTCCGCCTGTCACGTGGAAGGCCCGGGTTCGATTCCCGGCCGGGGAGCGACTTTTCACTCAAATCATCCACTAAACCGAACAATACACATGCCTCGTACGCATCAACTAATCTAAAGCCTATCTAATTCATACACACACACACACACACACACACACACACACAAACCAACTGATCACACCGCGACTCCCATCACAAACTTGTCCCAACTTCACAACAATCAAGATCTACAAAACAAGCACAAAACCACACACACATATCAATCAGAAACAGTTCGTTCGGTTCTTCACAAAAATACTATCATTTCTGAGGTGGAGATTAATACACTATTCTGTATCCCCAAAACAACGTGCATAGAAGGAATAAGAACTGAAAGAACGACCGAATTGCCAACGGAAAATCCTATTCGAACAATGACTAAGTACGATCAGTATACATACGTAACAATCTATAATTAGAAACAAGGTCAACAGACATGTGCCCTGCTCAGACGAGTAGGCAACAACCAATGAGAATCAAGGTTAGTCAGTGTACATCCACTGACCGCCGAGTGCGAGACAGTCTAGATCAGGGATAATCATGGTGTGTCGATCGAACATTTACGTGAGACATCCGACACAGATAGATGATATTCGATGTGCACACTCTAACCGAGATTAGTACAATCGTTGCAACAATATTGATCGGTTGGTTCTGAGTCGTGTTGAACTGTGTCGAACGACAAACAAAAGTAAACACGGTAACAGTTTGTAGTTCTCAAAGAGCTATGACGGAACTTTCATCCATGCTTCTACCAACTGCATGAAATCATTCAAACCACTCACCACCTCCCAATGGATGATGGGTAAACGAAATGTACCATTTTGATTAGCAAGCACAGAACAACACATACGGATGACTAGAACAAGTTGCACAAGTCAGACGAATTAGTTCTCATTCAGCTCACATTGTTAGGACTGTGATGTATTTGGGTCATTAGTGGATTCGCGGTGAACATGATGACCGCAGTTAGCGCTCATAGATCACACGTGAGGATGAGTATGAATGGGACGAGTTTGACTGACAACCCCTTACCCATGATTGGTGTTTATTCCATGTCCATGTCTATGTTGATGATTTTTTGTCTAATGTCTACAATGTGATTTGTAAATGGTTTTGGAATGAATAGCTGAAAAGGATTGTTTCGTTGGATTTTCCATGTTGTCCATTTGTGGTGGTTTTGTGTACCGGTTGATGTTATTGGTTATGATTATTCATTGGTCTACGAATTATCTCCTCGGTAGTATAGTGGTGAGTATCTCCGCCTGTCACGTGGAAGGCCCGGGTTCGATTCCCGGCCGGGGAGCGACTTTTCACTCAAATCATCCACTAAACCGAACAATACACATGCCTCGTACGCATCAACTAATCTAAAGCCTATCTAATTCATACACACACACACACACACACACACAAACCAACTGATCACACCGCGACTCCCATCACAAACTTGTCCCAACTTCACAACAATCAAGATCTACAAAACAAGCACAAAACCACACACACATATCAATCAGAAACAGTTCGTTCGGTTCTTCACAAAAATACTATCATTTCTGAGGTGGAGATTAATACACTATTCTGTATCCCCAAAACAACGTGCATAGAAGGAATAAGAACTGAAAGAACGACCGAATTGCCAACGGAAAATCCTATTCGAACAATGACTAAGTACGATCAGTATACATACGTAACAATCTATAATTAGAAACAAGGTCAACAGACATGTGCCCTGCTCAGACGAGTAGGCAACAACCAATGAGAATCAAGGTTAGTCAGTGTACATCCACTGACCGCCGAGTGCGAGACAGTCTAGATCAGGGATAATCATGGTGTGTCGATCGAACATTTACGTGAGACATCCGACACAGATAGATGATATTCGATGTGCACACTCTAACCGAGATTAGTACAATCGTTGCAACAATATTGATCGGTTGGTTCTGAGTCGTGTTGAACTGTGTCGAACGACAAACAAAAGTAAACACGGTAACAGTTTGTAGTTCTCAAAGAGCTATGACGGAACTTTCATCCATGCTTCTACCAACTGCATGAAATCATTCAAACCACTCACCACCTCCCAATGGATGATGGGTAAACGAAATGTACCATTTTGATTAGCAAGCACAGAACAACACATACGGATGACTAGAACAAGTTGCACAAGTCAGACGAATTAGTTCTCATTCAGCTCACATTGTTAGGACTGTGATGTATTTGGGTCATTAGTGGATTCGCGGTGAACATGATGACCGCAGTTAGCGCTCATAGATCACACGTGAGGATGAGTATGAATGGGACGAGTTTGACTGACAACCCCTTACCCATGATTGGTGTTTATTCCATGTCCATGTCTATGTTGATGATTTTTTGTCTAATGTCTACAATGTGATTTGTAAATGGTTTTGGAATGAATAGCTGAAAAGGATTGTTTCGTTGGATTTTCCATGTTGTCCATTTGTGGTGGTTTTGTGTACCGGTTGATGTTATTGGTTATGATTATTCATTGGTCTACGAATTATCTCCTCGGTAGTATAGTGGTGAGTATCTCCGCCTGTCACGTGGAAGGCCCGGGTTCGATTCCCGGCCGGGGAGCGACTTTTCACTCAAATCATCCACTAAACCGAACAATACACATGCCTCGTACGCATCAACTAATCTAAAGCCTATCTAATTCATACACACACACACACACACACACACAAACCAACTGATCACACCGCGACTCCCATCACAAACTTGTCCCAACTTCACAACAATCAAGATCTACAAAACAAGCACAAAACCACACACACATATCAATCAGAAACAGTTCGTTCGGTTCTTCACAAAAATACTATCATTTCTGAGGTGGAGATTAATACACTATTCTGTATCCCCAAAACAACGTGCATAGAAGGAATAAGAACTGAAAGAACGACCGAATTGCCAACGGAAAATCCTATTCGAACAATGACTAAGTACGATCAGTATACATACGTAACAATCTATAATTAGAAACAAGGTCAACAGACATGTGCCCTGCTCAGACGAGTAGGCAACAACCAATGAGAATCAAGGTTAGTCAGTGTACATCCACTGACCGCCGAGTGCGAGACAGTCTAGATCAGGGATAATCATGGTGTGTCGATCGAACATTTACGTGAGACATCCGACACAGATAGATGATATTCGATGTGCACACTCTAACCGAGATTAGTACAATCGTTGCAACAATATTGATCGGTTGGTTCTGAGTCGTGTTGAACTGTGTCGAACGACAAACAAAAGTAAACACGGTAACAGTTTGTAGTTCTCAAAGAGCTATGACGGAACTTTCATCCATGCTTCTACCAACTGCATGAAATCATTCAAACCACTCACCACCTCCCAATGGATGATGGGTAAACGAAATGTACCATTTTGATTAGCAAGCACAGAACAACACATACGGATGACTAGAACAAGTTGCACAAGTCAGACGAATTAGTTCTCATTCAGCTCACATTGTTAGGACTGTGATGTATTTGGGTCATTAGTGGATTCGCGGTGAACATGATGACCGCAGTTAGCGCTCATAGATCACACGTGAGGATGAGTATGAATGGGACGAGTTTGACTGACAACCCCTTACCCATGATTGGTGTTTATTCCATGTCCATGTCTATGTTGATGATTTTTTGTCTAATGTCTACAATGTGATTTGTAAATGGTTTTGGAATGAATAGCTGAAAAGGATTGTTTCGTTGGATTTTCCATGTTGTCCATTTGTGGTGGTTTTGTGTACCGGTTGATGTTATTGGTTATGATTATTCATTGGTCTCCGAATTATCTCCTCGGTAGTATAGTGGTGAGTATCTCCGCCTGTCACGTGGAAGGCCCGGGTTCGATTCCCGGCCGGGGAGCGACTTTTCACTCAAATCATCCACTAAACCGAACAATACACATGCCTCGTACGCATCAACTAATCTAAAGCCTATCCAATTCATACACACACACACACACACACACAAACCAACTGATCACACCGCGACTCCCATCACAAACTTGTCCCAACTTCACAACAATCAAGATCTACAAAACAAGCACAAAACCACACACACATATCAATCAGAAACAGTTCGTTCGGTTCTTCACAAAAATACTATCATTTCTGAGGTGGAGATTAATACACTATTCTGTATCCCCAAAACAACGTGCATAGAAGGAATAAGAACTGAAAGAACGACCGAATTGCCAACGGAAAATCCTATTCGAACAATGACTAAGTACGATCAGTATACATACGTAACAATCTATAATTAGAAACAAGGTCAACAGACATGTGCCCTGCTCAGACGAGTAGGCAACAACCAATGAGAATCAAGGTTAGTCAGTGTACATCCACTGACCGCCGAGTGCGAGACAGTCTAGATCAGGGATAATCATGGTGTGTCGATCGAACATTTACGTGAGACATCCGACACAGATAGATGATATTCGATGTGCACACTCTAACCGAGATTAGTACAATCGTTGCAACAATATTGATCGGTTGGTTCTGAGTCGTGTTGAACTGTGTCGAACGACAAACAAAAGTAAACACGGTAACAGTTTGTAGTTCTCAAAGAGCTATGACGGAACTTTCATCCATGCTTCTACCAACTGCATGAAATCATTCAAACCACTCACCACCTCCCAATGGATGATGGGTAAACGAAATGTACCATTTTGATTAGCAAGCACAGAACAACACATACGGATGACTAGAACAAGTTGCACAAGTCAGACGAATTAGTTCTCATTCAGCTCACATTGTTAGGACTGTGATGTATTTGGGTCATTAGTGGATTCGCGGTGAACATGATGACCGCAGTTAGCGCTCATAGATCACACGTGAGGATGAGTATGAATGGGACGAGTTTGACTGACAACCCCTTACCCATGATTGGTGTTTATTCCATGTCCATGTCTATGTTGATGATTTTTTGTCTAATGTCTACAATGTGATTTGTAAATGGTTTTGGAATGAATAGCTGAAAAGGATTGTTTCGTTGGATTTTCCATGTTGTCCATTTGTGGTGGTTTTGTGTACCGGTTGATGTTATTGGTTATGATTATTCATTGGTCTACGAATTATCTCCTCGGTAGTATAGTGGTGAGTATCTCCGCCTGTCACGTGGAAGGCCCGGGTTCGATTCCCGGCCGGGGAGCGACTTTTCACTCAAATCATCCACTAAACCGAACAATACACATGCCTCGTACGCATCAACTAATCTAAAGCCTATCTAATTCATACACACACACACACACACACACACACACAAACCAACTGATCACACCGCGACTCCCATCACAAACTTGTCCCAACTTCACAACAATCAAGATCTACAAAACAAGCACAAAACCACACACACATATCAATCAGAAACAGTTCGTTCGGTTCTTCACAAAAATACTATCATTTCTGAGGTGGAGATTAATACACTATTCTGTATCCCCAAAACAACGTGCATAGAAGGAATAAGAACTGAAAGAACGACCGAATTGCCAACGGAAAATCCTATTCGAACAATGACTAAGTACGATCAGTATACATACGTAACAATCTATAATTAGAAACAAGGTCAACAGACATGTGCCCTGCTCAGACGAGTAGGCAACAACCAATGAGAATCAAGGTTAGTCAGTGTACATCCACTGACCGCCGAGTGCGAGACAGTCTAGATCAGGGATAATCATGGTGTGTCGATCGAACATTTACGTGAGACATCCGACACAGATAGATGATATTCGATGTGCACACTCTAACCGAGATTAGTACAATCGTTGCAACAATATTGATCGGTTGGTTCTGAGTCGTGTTGAACTGTGTCGAACGACAAACAAAAGTAAACACGGTAACAGTTTGTAGTTCTCAAAGAGCTATGACGGAACTTTCATCCATGCTTCTACCAACTGCATGAAATCATTCAAACCACTCACCACCTCCCAATGGATGATGGGTAAACGAAATGTACCATTTTGATTAGCAAGCACAGAACAACACATACGGATGACTAGAACAAGTTGCACAAGTCAGACGAATTAGTTCTCATTCAGCTCACATTGTTAGGACTGTGATGTATTTGGGTCATTAGTGGATTCGCGGTGAACATGATGACCGCAGTTAGCGCTCATAGATCACACGTGAGGATGAGTATGAATGGGACGAGTTTGACTGACAACCCCTTACCCATGATTGGTGTTTATTCCATGTCCATGTCTATGTTGATGATTTTTTGTCTAATGTCTACAATGTGATTTGTAAATGGTTTTGGAATGAATAGCTGAAAAGGATTGTTTCGTTGGATTTTCCATGTTGTCCATTTGTGGTGGTTTTGTGTACCGGTTGATGTTATTGGTTATGATTATTCATTGGTCTACGAATTATCTCCTCGGTAGTATAGTGGTGAGTATCTCCGCCTGTCACGTGGAAGGCCCGGGTTCGATTCCCGGCCGGGGAGCGACTTTTCACTCAAATCATCCACTAAACCGAACAATACACATGCCTCGTACGCATCAACTAATCTAAAGCCTATCTAATTCATACACACACACACACACACACACACACACAAACCAACTGATCACACCGCGACTCCCATCACAAACTTGTCCCAACTTCACAACAATCAAGATCTACAAAACAAGCACAAAACCACACACACATATCAATCAGAAACAGTTCGTTCGGTTCTTCACAAAAATACTATCATTTCTGAGGTGGAGATTAATACACTATTCTGTATCCCCAAAACAACGTGCATAGAAGGAATAAGAACTGAAAGAACGACCGAATTGCCAACGGAAAATCCTATTCGAACAATGACTAAGTACGATCAGTATACATACGTAACAATCTATAATTAGAAACAAGGTCAACAGACATGTGCCCTGCTCAGACGAGTAGGCAACAACCAATGAGAATCAAGGTTAGTCAGTGTACATCCACTGACCGCCGAGTGCGAGACAGTCTAGATCAGGGATAATCATGGTGTGTCGATCGAACATTTACGTGAGACATCCGACACAGATAGATGATATTCGATGTGCACACTCTAACCGAGATTAGTACAATCGTTGCAACAATATTGATCGGTTGGTTCTGAGTCGTGTTGAACTGTGTCGAACGACAAACAAAAGTAAACACGGTAACAGTTTGTAGTTCTCAAAGAGCTATGACGGAACTTTCATCCATGCTTCTACCAACTGCATGAAATCATTCAAACCACTCACCACCTCCCAATGGATGATGGGTAAACGAAATGTACCATTTTGATTAGCAAGCACAGAACAACACATACGGATGACTAGAACAAGTTGCACAAGTCAGACGAATTAGTTCTCATTCAGCTCACATTGTTAGGACTGTGATGTATTTGGGTCATTAGTGGATTCGCGGTGAACATGATGACCGCAGTTAGCGCTCATAGATCACACGTGAGGATGAGTATGAATGGGACGAGTTTGACTGACAACCCCTTACCCATGATTGGTGTTTATTCCATGTCCATGTCTATGTTGATGATTTTTTGTCTAATGTCTACAATGTGATTTGTAAATGGTTTTGGAATGAATAGCTGAAAAGGATTGTTTCGTTGGATTTTCCATGTTGTCCATTTGTGGTGGTTTTGTGTACCGGTTGATGTTATTGGTTATGATTATTCATTGGTCTACGAATTATCTCCTCGGTAGTATAGTGGTGAGTATCTCCGCCTGTCACGTGGAAGGCCCGGGTTCGATTCCCGGCCGGGGAGCGACTTTTCACTCAAATCATCCACTAAACCGAACAATACACATGCCTCGTACGCATCAACTAATCTAAAGCCTATCTAATTCATACACACACACACACACACACACACAAACCAACTGATCACACCGCGACTCCCATCACAAACTTGTCCCAACTTCACAACAATCAAGATCTACAAAACAAGCACAAAACCACACACACATATCAATCAGAAACAGTTCGTTCGGTTCTTCACAAAAATACTATCATTTCTGAGGTGGAGATTAATACACTATTCTGTATCCCCAAAACAACGTGCATAGAAGGAATAAGAACTGAAAGAACGACCGAATTGCCAACGGAAAATCCTATTCGAACAATGACTAAGTACGATCAGTATACATACGTAACAATCTATAATTAGAAACAAGGTCAACAGACATGTGCCCTGCTCAGACGAGTAGGCAACAACCAATGAGAATCAAGGTTAGTCAGTGTACATCCACTGACCGCCGAGTGCGAGACAGTCTAGATCAGGGATAATCATGGTGTGTCGATCGAACATTTACGTGAGACATCCGACACAGATAGATGATATTCGATGTGCACACTCTAACCGAGATTAGTACAATCGTTGCAACAATATTGATCGGTTGGTTCTGAGTCGTGTTGAACTGTGTCGAACGACAAACAAAAGTAAACACGGTAACAGTTTGTAGTTCTCAAAGAGCTATGACGGAACTTTCATCCATGCTTCTACCAACTGCATGAAATCATTCAAACCACTCACCACCTCCCAATGGATGATGGGTAAACGAAATGTACCATTTTGATTAGCAAGCACAGAACAACACATACGGATGACTAGAACAAGTTGCACAAGTCAGACGAATTAGTTCTCATTCAGCTCACATTGTTAGGACTGTGATGTATTTGGGTCATTAGTGGATTCGCGGTGAACATGATGACCGCAGTTAGCGCTCATAGATCACACGTGAGGATGAGTATGAATGGGACGAGTTTGACTGACAACCCCTTACCCATGATTGGTGTTTATTCCATGTCCATGTCTATGTTGATGATTTTTTGTCTAATGTCTACAATGTGATTTGTAAATGGTTTTGGAATGAATAGCTGAAAAGGATTGTTTCGTTGGATTTTCCATGTTGTCCATTTGTGGTGGTTTTGTGTACCGGTTGATGTTATTGGTTATGATTATTCATTGGTCTCCGAATTATCTCCTCGGTAGTATAGTGGTGAGTATCTCCGCCTGTCACGTGGAAGGCCCGGGTTCGATTCCCGGCCGGGGAGCGACTTTTCACTCAAATCATCCACTAAACCGAACAATACACATGCCTCGTACGCATCAACTAATCTAAAGCCTATCCAATTCATACACACACACACACACACACACAAACCAACTGATCACACCGCGACTCCCATCACAAACTTGTCCCAACTTCACAACAATCAAGATCTACAAAACAAGCACAAAACCACACACACATATCAATCAGAAACAGTTCGTTCGGTTCTTCACAAAAATACTATCATTTCTGAGGTGGAGATTAATACACTATTCTGTATCCCCAAAACAACGTGCATAGAAGGAATAAGAACTGAAAGAACGACCGAATTGCCAACGGAAAATCCTATTCGAACAATGACTAAGTACGATCAGTATACATACGTAACAATCTATAATTAGAAACAAGGTCAACAGACATGTGCCCTGCTCAGACGAGTAGGCAACAACCAATGAGAATCAAGGTTAGTCAGTGTACATCCACTGACCGCCGAGTGCGAGACAGTCTAGATCAGGGATAATCATGGTGTGTCGATCGAACATTTACGTGAGACATCCGACACAGATAGATGATATTCGATGTGCACACTCTAACCGAGATTAGTACAATCGTTGCAACAATATTGATCGGTTGGTTCTGAGTCGTGTTGAACTGTGTCGAACGACAAACAAAAGTAAACACGGTAACAGTTTGTAGTTCTCAAAGAGCTATGACGGAACTTTCATCCATGCTTCTACCAACTGCATGAAATCATTCAAACCACTCACCACCTCCCAATGGATGATGGGTAAACGAAATGTACCATTTTGATTAGCAAGCACAGAACAACACATACGGATGACTAGAACAAGTTGCACAAGTCAGACGAATTAGTTCTCATTCAGCTCACATTGTTAGGACTGTGATGTATTTGGGTCATTAGTGGATTCGCGGTGAACATGATGACCGCAGTTAGCGCTCATAGATCACACGTGAGGATGAGTATGAATGGGACGAGTTTGACTGACAACCCCTTACCCATGATTGGTGTTTATTCCATGTCCATGTCTATGTTGATGATTTTTTGTCTAATGTCTACAATGTGATTTGTAAATGGTTTTGGAATGAATAGCTGAAAAGGATTGTTTCGTTGGATTTTCCATGTTGTCCATTTGTGGTGGTTTTGTGTACCGGTTGATGTTATTGGTTATGATTATTCATTGGTCTACGAATTATCTCCTCGGTAGTATAGTGGTGAGTATCTCCGCCTGTCACGTGGAAGGCCCGGGTTCGATTCCCGGCCGGGGAGCGACTTTTCACTCAAATCATCCACTAAACCGAACAATACACATGCCTCGTACGCATCAACTAATCTAAAGCCTATCTAATTCATACACACACACACACACACACACACACACAAACCAACTGATCACACCGCGACTCCCATCACAAACTTGTCCCAACTTCACAACAATCAAGATCTACAAAACAAGCACAAAACCACACACACATATCAATCAGAAACAGTTCGTTCGGTTCTTCACAAAAATACTATCATTTCTGAGGTGGAGATTAATACACTATTCTGTATCCCCAAAACAACGTGCATAGAAGGAATAAGAACTGAAAGAACGACCGAATTGCCAACGGAAAATCCTATTCGAACAATGACTAAGTACGATCAGTATACATACGTAACAATCTATAATTAGAAACAAGGTCAACAGACATGTGCCCTGCTCAGACGAGTAGGCAACAACCAATGAGAATCAAGGTTAGTCAGTGTACATCCACTGACCGCCGAGTGCGAGACAGTCTAGATCAGGGATAATCATGGTGTGTCGATCGAACATTTACGTGAGACATCCGACACAGATAGATGATATTCGATGTGCACACTCTAACCGAGATTAGTACAATCGTTGCAACAATATTGATCGGTTGGTTCTGAGTCGTGTTGAACTGTGTCGAACGACAAACAAAAGTAAACACGGTAACAGTTTGTAGTTCTCAAAGAGCTATGACGGAACTTTCATCCATGCTTCTACCAACTGCATGAAATCATTCAAACCACTCACCACCTCCCAATGGATGATGGGTAAACGAAATGTACCATTTTGATTAGCAAGCACAGAACAACACATACGGATGACTAGAACAAGTTGCACAAGTCAGACGAATTAGTTCTCATTCAGCTCACATTGTTAGGACTGTGATGTATTTGGGTCATTAGTGGATTCGCGGTGAACATGATGACCGCAGTTAGCGCTCATAGATCACACGTGAGGATGAGTATGAATGGGACGAGTTTGACTGACAACCCCTTACCCATGATTGGTGTTTATTCCATGTCCATGTCTATGTTGATGATTTTTTGTCTAATGTCTACAATGTGATTTGTAAATGGTTTTGGAATGAATAGCTGAAAAGGATTGTTTCGTTGGATTTTCCATGTTGTCCATTTGTGGTGGTTTTGTGTACCGGTTGATGTTATTGGTTATGATTATTCATTGGTCTACGAATTATCTCCTCGGTAGTATAGTGGTGAGTATCTCCGCCTGTCACGTGGAAGGCCCGGGTTCGATTCCCGGCCGGGGAGCGACTTTTCACTCAAATCATCCACTAAACCGAACAATACACATGCCTCGTACGCATCAACTAATCTAAAGCCTATCTAATTCATACACACACACACACACAAACCAACTGATCACACCGCGACTCCCATCACAAACTTGTCCCAACTTCACAACAATCAAGATCTACAAAACAAGCACAAAACCACACACACATATCAATCAGAAACAGTTCGTTCGGTTCTTCACAAAAATACTATCATTTCTGAGGTGGAGATTAATACACTATTCTGTATCCCCAAAACAACGTGCATAGAAGGAATAAGAACTGAAAGAACGACCGAATTGCCAACGGAAAATCCTATTCGAACAATGACTAAGTACGATCAGTATACATACGTAACAATCTATAATTAGAAACAAGGTCAACAGACATGTGCCCTGCTCAGACGAGTAGGCAACAACCAATGAGAATCAAGGTTAGTCAGTGTACATCCACTGACCGCCGAGTGCGAGACAGTCTAGATCAGGGATAATCATGGTGTGTCGATCGAACATTTACGTGAGACATCCGACACAGATAGATGATATTCGATGTGCACACTCTAACCGAGATTAGTACAATCGTTGCAACAATATTGATCGGTTGGTTCTGAGTCGTGTTGAACTGTGTCGAACGACAAACAAAAGTAAACACGGTAACAGTTTGTAGTTCTCAAAGAGCTATGACGGAACTTTCATCCATGCTTCTACCAACTGCATGAAATCATTCAAACCACTCACCACCTCCCAATGGATGATGGGTAAACGAAATGTACCATTTTGATTAGCAAGCACAGAACAACACATACGGATGACTAGAACAAGTTGCACAAGTCAGACGAATTAGTTCTCATTCAGCTCACATTGTTAGGACTGTGATGTATTTGGGTCATTAGTGGATTCGCGGTGAACATGATGACCGCAGTTAGCGCTCATAGATCACACGTGAGGATGAGTATGAATGGGACGAGTTTGACTGACAACCCCTTACCCATGATTGGTGTTTATTCCATGTCCATGTCTATGTTGATGATTTTTTGTCTAATGTCTACAATGTGATTTGTAAATGGTTTTGGAATGAATAGCTGAAAAGGATTGTTTCGTTGGATTTTCCATGTTGTCCATTTGTGGTGGTTTTGTGTACCGGTTGATGTTATTGGTTATGATTATTCATTGGTCTACGAATTATCTCCTCGGTAGTATAGTGGTGAGTATCTCCGCCTGTCACGTGGAAGGCCCGGGTTCGATTCCCGGCCGGGGAGCGACTTTTCACTCAAATCATCCACTAAACCGAACAATACACATGCCTCGTACGCATCAACTAATCTAAAGCCTATCTAATTCATACACACACACACACACACACACACACACACACACACACACACACAAACCAACTGATCACACCGCGACTCCCATCACAAACTTGTCCCAACTTCACAACAATCAAGATCTACAAAACAAGCACAAAACCACACACACATATCAATCAGAAACAGTTCGTTCGGTTCTTCACAAAAATACTATCATTTCTGAGGTGGAGATTAATACACTATTCTGTATCCCCAAAACAACGTGCATAGAAGGAATAAGAACTGAAAGAACGACCGAATTGCCAACGGAAAATCCTATTCGAACAATGACTAAGTACGATCAGTATACATACGTAACAATCTATAATTAGAAACAAGGTCAACAGACATGTGCCCTGCTCAGACGAGTAGGCAACAACCAATGAGAATCAAGGTTAGTCAGTGTACATCCACTGACCGCCGAGTGCGAGACAGTCTAGATCAGGGATAATCATGGTGTGTCGATCGAACATTTACGTGAGACATCCGACACAGATAGATGATATTCGATGTGCACACTCTAACCGAGATTAGTACAATCGTTGCAACAATATTGATCGGTTGGTTCTGAGTCGTGTTGAACTGTGTCGAACGACAAACAAAAGGAAACACGGTAACAGTTTGTAGTTCTCAAAGAGCTATGACGGAACTTTCATCCATGCTTCTACCAACTGCATGAAATCATTCAAACCACTCACCACCTCCCAATGGATGATGGGTAAACGAAATGTACCATTTTGATTAGCAAGCACAGAACAACACATACGGATGACTAGAACAAGTTGCACAAGTCAGACGAATTAGTTCTCATTCAGCTCACATTGTTAGGACTGTGATGTATTTGGGTCATTAGTGGATTCGCGGTGAACATGATGACCGCAGTTAGCGCTCATAGATCACACGTGAGGATGAGTATGAATGGGACGAGTTTGACTGACAACCCCTTACCCATGATTGGTGTTTATTCCATGTCCATGTCTATGTTGATGATTTTTTGTCTAATGTCTACAATGTGATTTGTAAATGGTTTTGGAATGAATAGCTGAAAAGGATTGTTTCGTTGGATTTTCCATGTTGTCCATTTGTGGTGGTTTTGTGTACCGGTTGATGTTATTGGTTATGATTATTCATTGGTCTACGAATTATCTCCTCGGTAGTATAGTGGTGAGTATCTCCGCCTGTCACGTGGAAGGCCCGGGTTCGATTCCCGGCCGGGGAGCGACTTTTCACTCAAATCATCCACTAAACCGAACAATACACATGCCTCGTACGCATCAACTAATCTAAAGCCTATCTAATTCATACACACACACACACACAAACCAACTGATCACACCGCGACTCCCATCACAAACTTGTCCCAACTTCACAACAATCAAGATCTACAAAACAAGCACAAAACCACACACACATATCAATCAGAAACAGTTCGTTCGGTTCTTCACAAAAATACTATCATTTCTGAGGTGGAGATTAATACACTATTCTGTATCCCCAAAACAACGTGCATAGAAGGAATAAGAACTGAAAGAACGACCGAATTGCCAACGGAAAATCCTATTCGAACAATGACTAAGTACGATCAGTATACATACGTAACAATCTATAATTAGAAACAAGGTCAACAGACATGTGCCCTGCTCAGACGAGTAGGCAACAACCAATGAGAATCAAGGTTAGTCAGTGTACATCCACTGACCGCCGAGTGCGAGACAGTCTAGATCAGGGATAATCATGGTGTGTCGATCGAACATTTACGTGAGACATCCGACACAGATAGATGATATTCGATGTGCACACTCTAACCGAGATTAGTACAATCGTTGCAACAATATTGATCGGTTGGTTCTGAGTCGTGTTGAACTGTGTCGAACGACAAACAAAAGTAAACACGGTAACAGTTTGTAGTTCTCAAAGAGCTATGACGGAACTTTCATCCATGCTTCTACCAACTGCATGAAATCATTCAAACCACTCACCACCTCCCAATGGATGATGGGTAAACGAAATGTACCATTTTGATTAGCAAGCACAGAACAACACATACGGATGACTAGAACAAGTTGCACAAGTCAGACGAATTAGTTCTCATTCAGCTCACATTGTTAGGACTGTGATGTATTTGGGTCATTAGTGGATTCGCGGTGAACATGATGACCGCAGTTAGCGCTCATAGATCACACGTGAGGATGAGTATGAATGGGACGAGTTTGACTGACAACCCCTTACCCATGATTGGTGTTTATTCCATGTCCATGTCTATGTTGATGATTTTTTGTCTAATGTCTACAATGTGATTTGTAAATGGTTTTGGAATGAATAGCTGAAAAGGATTGTTTCGTTGGATTTTCCATGTTGTCCATTTGTGGTGGTTTTGTGTACCGGTTGATGTTATTGGTTATGATTATTCATTGGTCTACGAATTATCTCCTCGGTAGTATAGTGGTGAGTATCTCCGCCTGTCACGTGGAAGGCCCGGGTTCGATTCCCGGCCGGGGAGCGACTTTTCACTCAAATCATCCACTAAACCGAACAATACACATGCCTCGTACGCATCAACTAATCTAAAGCCTATCTAATTCATACACACACACACACACACACACACACACACACACACACACAAACCAACTGATCACACCGCGACTCCCATCACAAACTTGTCCCAACTTCACAACAATCAAGATCTACAAAACAAGCACAAAACCACACACACATATCAATCAGAAACAGTTCGTTCGGTTCTTCACAAAAATACTATCATTTCTGAGGTGGAGATTAATACACTATTCTGTATCCCCAAAACAACGTGCATAGAAGGAATAAGAACTGAAAGAACGACCGAATTGCCAACGGAAAATCCTATTCGAACAATGACTAAGTACGATCAGTATACATACGTAACAATCTATAATTAGAAACAAGGTCAACAGACATGTGCCCTGCTCAGACGAGTAGGCAACAACCAATGAGAATCAAGGTTAGTCAGTGTACATCCACTGACCGCCGAGTGCGAGACAGTCTAGATCAGGGATAATCATGGTGTGTCGATCGAACATTTACGTGAGACATCCGACACAGATAGATGATATTCGATGTGCACACTCTAACCGAGATTAGTACAATCGTTGCAACAATATTGATCGGTTGGTTCTGAGTCGTGTTGAACTGTGTCGAACGACAAACAAAGGTAAACACGGTAACAGTTTGTAGTTCTCAAAGAGCTATGACGGAACTTTCATCCATGCTTCTACCAACTGCATGAAATCATTCAAACCACTCACCACCTCCCAATGGATGATGGGTAAACGAAATGTACCATTTTGATTAGCAAGCACAGAACAACACATACGGATGACTAGAACAAGTTGCACAAGTCAGACGAATTAGTTCTCATTCAGCTCACATTGTTAGGACTGTGATGTATTTGGGTCATTAGTGGATTCGCGGTGAACATGATGACCGCAGTTAGCGCTCATAGATCACACGTGAGGATGAGTATGAATGGGACGAGTTTGACTGACAACCCCTTACCCATGATTGGTGTTTATTCCATGTCCATGTCTATGTTGATGATTTTTTGTCTAATGTCTACAATGTGATTTGTAAATGGTTTTGGAATGAATAGCTGAAAAGGATTGTTTCGTTGGATTTTCCATGTTGTCCATTTGTGGTGGTTTTGTGTACCGGTTGATGTTATTGGTTATGATTATTCATTGGTCTACGAATTATCTCCTCGGTAGTATAGTGGTGAGTATCTCCGCCTGTCACGTGGAAGGCCCGGGTTCGATTCCCGGCCGGGGAGCGACTTTTCACTCAAATCATCCACTAAACCGAACAATACACATGCCTCGTACGCATCAACTAATCTAAAGCCTATCTAATTCATACACACACACACACACACACACACACACACACAAACCAACTGATCACACCGCGACTCCCATCACAAACTTGTCCCAACTTCACAACAATCAAGATCTACAAAACAAGCACAAAACCACACACACATATCAATCAGAAACAGTTCGTTCGGTTCTTCACAAAAATACTATCATTTCTGAGGTGGAGATTAATACACTATTCTGTATCCCCAAAACAATGTGCATAGAAGGAATAAGAACTGAAAGAACGACCGAATTGCCAACGGAAAATCCTATTCGAACAATGACTAAGTACGATCAGTATACATACGTAACAATCTATAATTAGAAACAAGGTCAACAGACATGTGCCCTGCTCAGACGAGTAGGTAACAACCAATGAGAATCAAGGTTAGTCAGTGTACATCCACTGACCGCCGAGTGCGAGACAGTCTAGATCAGGGATAATCATGGTGTGTCGATCGAACATTTACGTGAGACATCCGACACAGATAGATGATATTCGATGTGCACACTCTAACCGAGATTAGTACAATCGTTGCAACAATATTGATCGGTTGGTTCTGAGTCGTGTTGAACTGTGTCGAACGACAAACAAAAGGAAACACGGTAACAGTTTGTAGTTCTCAAAGAGCTATGACGGAACTTTCATCCATGCTTCTACCAACTGCATGAAATCATTCAAACCACTCACCACCTCCCAATGGATGATGGGTAAACGAAATGTACCATTTTGATTAGCAAGCACAGAACAACACATACGGATGACTAGAACAAGTTGCACAAGTCAGACGAATTAGTTCTCATTCAGCTCACATTGTTAGGACTGTGATGTATTTGGGTCATTAGTGGATTCGCGGTGAACATGATGACCGCAGTTAGCGCTCATAGATCACACGTGAGGATGAGTATGAATGGGACGAGTTTGACTGACAACCCCTTACCCATGATTGGTGTTTATTCCATGTCCATGTCTATGTTGATGATTTTTTGTCTAATGTCTACAATGTGATTTGTAAATGGTTTTGGAATGAATAGCTGAAAAGGATTGTTTCGTTGGATTTTCCATGTTGTCCATTTGTGGTGGTTTTGTGTACCGGTTGATGTTATTGGTTATGATTATTCATTGGTCTACGAATTATCTCCTCGGTAGTATAGTGGTGAGTATCTCCGCCTGTCACGTGGAAGGCCCGGGTTCGATTCCCGGCCGGGGAGCGACTTTTCACTCAAATCATCCACTAAACCGAACAATACACATGCCTCGTACGCATCAACTAATCTAAAGCCTATCTAATTCATACACACACACACACACACACACACACACACACACAAACCAACTGATCACACCGCGACTCCCATCACAAACTTGTCCCAACTTCACAACAATCAAGATCTACAAAACAAGCACAAAACCACACACACATATCAATCAGAAACAGTTCGTTCGGTTCTTCACAAAAATACTATCATTTCTGAGGTGGAGATTAATACACTATTCTGTATCCCCAAAACAATGTGCATAGAAGGAATAAGAACTGAAAGAACGACCGAATTGCCAACGGAAAATCCTATTCGAACAATGACTAAGTACGATCAGTATACATACGTAACAATCTATAATTAGAAACAAGGTCAACAGACATGTGCCCTGCTCAGACGAGTAGGCAACAACCAATGAGAATCAAGGTTAGTCAGTGTACATCCACTGACCGCCGAGTGCGAGACAGTCTAGATCAGGGATAATCATGGTGTGTCGATCGAACATTTACGTGAGACATCCGACACAGATAGATGATATTCGATGTGCACACTCTAACCGAGATTAGTACAATCGTTGCAACAATATTGATCGGTTGGTTCTGAGTCGTGTTGAACTGTGTCGAACGACAAACAAAAGGAAACACGGTAACAGTTTGTAGTTCTCAAAGAGCTATGACGGAACTTTCATCCATGCTTCTACCAACTGCATGAAATCATTCAAACCACTCACCACCTCCCAATGGATGATGGGTAAACGAAATGTACCATTTTGATTAGCAAGCACAGAACAACACATACGGATGACTAGAACAAGTTGCACAAGTCAGACGAATTAGTTCTCATTCAGCTCACATTGTTAGGACTGTGATGTATTTGGGTCATTAGTGGATTCGCGGTGAACATGATGACCGCAGTTAGCGCTCATAGATCACACGTGAGGATGAGTATGAATGGGACGAGTTTGACTGACAACCCCTTACCCATGATTGGTGTTTATTCCATGTCCATGTCTATGTTGATGATTTTTTGTCTAATGTCTACAATGTGATTTGTAAATGGTTTTGGAATGAATAGCTGAAAAGGATTGTTTCGTTGGATTTTCCATGTTGTCCATTTGTGGTGGTTTTGTGTACCGGTTGATGTTATTGGTTATGATTATTCATTGGTCTACGAATTATCTCCTCGGTAGTATAGTGGTGAGTATCTCCGCCTGTCACGTGGAAGGCCCGGGTTCGATTCCCGGCCGGGGAGCGACTTTTCACTCAAATCATCCACTAAACCGAACAATACACATGCCTCGTACGCATCAACTAATCTAAAGCCTATCTAATTCATACACACACACACACACACACACACAAACCAACTGATCACACCGCGACTCCCATCACAAACTTGTCCCAACTTCACAACAATCAAGATCTACAAAACAAGCACAAAACCACACACACATATCAATCAGAAACAGTTCGTTCGGTTCTTCACAAAAATACTATCATTTCTGAGGTGGAGATTAATACACTATTCTGTATCCCCAAAACAATGTGCATAGAAGGAATAAGAACTGAAAGAACGACCGAATTGCCAACGGAAAATCCTATTCGAACAATGACTAAGTACGATCAGTATACATACGTAACAATCTATAATTAGAAACAAGGTCAACAGACATGTGCCCTGCTCAGACGAGTAGGTAACAACCAATGAGAATCAAGGTTAGTCAGTGTACATCCACTGACCGCCGAGTGCGAGACAGTCTAGATCAGGGATAATCATGGTGTGTCGATCGAACATTTACGTGAGACATCCGACACAGATAGATGATATTCGATGTGCACACTCTAACCGAGATTAGTACAATCGTTGCAACAATATTGATCGGTTGGTTCTGAGTCGTGTTGAACTGTGTCGAACGACAAACAAAAGGAAACACGGTAACAGTTTGTAGTTCTCAAAGAGCTATGACGGAACTTTCATCCATGCTTCTACCAACTGCATGAAATCATTCAAACCATTCACCACCTCCCAATGGATGATGGGTAAACGAAATGTACCATTTTGATTAGCAAGCACAGAACAACACATACGGATGACTAGAACAAGTTGCACAAGTCAGACGAATTAGTTCTCATTCAGCTCACATTGTTAGGACTGTGATGTATTTGGGTCATTAGTGGATTCGCGGTGAACATGATGACCGCAGTTAGCGCTCATAGATCACACGTGAGGATGAGTATGAATGGGACGAGTTTGACTGACAACCCCTTACCCATGATTGGTGTTTATTCCATGTCCATGTCTATGTTGATGATTTTTTGTCTAATGTCTACAATGTGATTTGTAAATGGTTTTGGAATGAATAGCTGAAAAGGATTGTTTCGTTGGATTTTCCATGTTGTCCATTTGTGGTGGTTTTGTGTACCGGTTGATGTTATTGGTTATGATTATTCATTGGTCTACGAACTATTTCCTCGGTAGTATAGTGGTGAGTATCTCCGCCTGTCACGTGGAAGGCCCGGGTTCGATTCCCGGCCGGGGAGCGACTTTTCACTCAAATCATCCACTAAACCGAACAATACACATGCCTCGTACGCATCAACTAATCTAAAGCCTATCTAATTCATACACACACACACACACAAACCAACTGATCACACCGCGACTCCCATCACAAACTTGTCCCAACTTCACAACAATCAAGATCTACAAAACAAGCACAAAACCACACACACATATCAATCAGAAACAGTCCGTTCGGTTCTTCACAAAAATACTATCATTTCTGAGGTGGAGATTAATACACTATTCTGTATCCCCAAAACAACGTGCATAGAAGGAATAAGAACTGAAAGAACGACCGAATTGCCAACGGAAAATCCTATTCGAACAATGACTAAGTACGATCAGTATACATACGTAACAATCTATAATTAGAAACAAGGTCAACAGACATGTGCCCTGCTCAGACGAGTAGGCAACAACCAATGAGAATCAAGGTTAGTCAGTGTACATCCACTGACCGCCGAGTGCGAGACAGTCTAGATCAGGGATAATCATGGTGTGTCGATCGAACATTTACGTGAGACATCCGACACAGATAGATGATATTCGATGTGCACACTCTAACCGAGATTAGTACAATCGTTGCAACAATATTGATCGGTTGGTTCTGAGTCGTGTTGAACTGTGTCGAACGACAAACAAAAGGAAACACGGTAACAGTTTGTAGTTCTCAAAGAGCTATGACGGAACTTTCATCCATGCTTCTACCAACTGCATGAAATCATTCAAACCATTCACCACCTCCCAATGGATGATGGGTAAACGAAATGTACCATTTTGATTAGCAAGCACAGAACAACACATACGGATGACTAGAACAAGTTGCACAAGTCAGACGAATTAGTTCTCATTCAGCTCACATTGTTAGGACTGTGATGTATTTGGGTCATTAGTGGATTCGCGGTGAACATGATGACCGCAGTTAGCGCTCATAGATCACACGTGAGGATGAGTATGAATGGGACGAGTTTGACTGACAACCCCTTACCCATGATTGGTGTTTATTCCATGTCCATGTCTATGTTGATGATTTTTTGTCTAATGTCTACAATGTGATTTGTAAATGGTTTTGGAATGAATAGCTGAAAAGGATTGTTTCGTTGGATTTTCCATGTTGTCCATTTGTGGTGGTTTTGTGTAACGGTTGATGTTATTGGTTATGATTATTCATTGGTCTACGAATTATCTCCTCGGTAGTATAGTGGTGAGTGTCTCCGCCTGTCACGTGGAAGGCCCGGGCTCGATTCCCGGCCGGGGAGCGACTTTTCACTCAAATCATCCACTAAACCGAACAACACACATGCCTCGTACGCATCAACTAATCTAAAGCCTATCTAATTCATACACACACACACACACACACAAACCAACTGATCACACCGCGACTCCCATCACAAACTTGTCCCAACTTCACAACAATCAAGATCTACAAAACAAGCACAAAACCACACACACATATCAATCAGAAACAGTCCGTTCGGTTCTTCACAAAAATACTATCATTTCTGAGGTGGAGATTAATACACTATTCTGTATCCCCAAAACAACGTGCATAGAAGGAATAAGAACTGAAAGAACGACCGAATTGCCAACGGAAAATCCTATTCGAACAATGACTAAGTACGATCAGTATACATACGTAACAATCTATAATTAGAAACAAGGTCAACAGACATGTGCCCTGCTCAGACGAGTAGGCAACAACCAATGAGAATCAAGGTTAGTCAGTGTACATCCACTGACCGCCGAGTGCGAGACAGTCTAGATCAGGGATAATCATGGTGTGTCGATCGAACATTTACGTGAGACATCCGACACAGATAGATGATATTCGATGTGCACACTCTAACCGAGATTAGTACAATCGTTGCAACAATATTGATCGGTTGGTTCTGAGTCGTGTTGAACTGTGTCGAACGACAAACAAAAGGAAACACGGTAACAGTTTGTAGTTCTCAAAGAGCTATGACGGAACTTTCATCCATGCTTCTACCAACTGCATGAAATCATTCAAACCATTCACCACCTCCCAATGGATGATGGGTAAACGAAATGTACCATTTTGATTAGCAAGCACAGAACAACACATACGGATGACTAGAACAAGTTGCACAAGTCAGACGAATTAGTTCTCATTCAGCTCACATTGTTAGGACTGTGATGTATTTGGGTCATTAGTGGATTCGCGGTGAACATGATGACCGCAGTTAGCGCTCATAGATCACACGTGAGGATGAGTATGAATGGGACGAGTTTGACTGACAACCCCTTACCCATGATTGGTGTTTATTCCATGTCCATGTCTATGTTGATGATTTTTTGTCTAATGTCTACAATGTGATTTGTAAATGGTTTTGGAATGAATAGCTGAAAAGGATTGTTTCGTTGGATTTTCCATGTTGTCCATTTGTGGTGGTTTTGTGTACCGGTTGATGTTATTGGTTATGATTATTCATTGGTCTACGAATTATCTCCTCGGTAGTATAGTGGTGAGTATCTCCGCCTGTCACGTGGAAGGCCCGGGTTCGATTCCCGGCCGGGGAGCGACTTTTCACTCAAATCATCCACTAAACCGAACAATACACATGCCTCGTACGCATCAACTAATCTAAAGCCTATCTAATTCATACACACACACACACACACACACACACACACACACACACACACAAACCAACTGATCACACCGCGACTCCCATCACAAACTTGTCCCAACTTCACAACAATCAAGATCTACAAAACAAGCACAAAACCACACACACATATCAATCAGAAACAGTTCGTTCGGTTCTTCACAAAAATACTATCATTTCTGAGGTGGAGATTAATACACTATTCTGTATCCCCAAAACAATGTGCATAGAAGGAATAAGAACTGAAAGAACGACCGAATTGCCAACGGAAAATCCTATTCGAACAATGACTAAGTACGATCAGTATACATACGTAACAATCTATAATTAGAAACAAGGTCAACAGACATGTGCCCTGCTCAGACGAGTAGGCAACAACCAATGAGAATCAAGGTTAGTCAGTGTACATCCACTGACCGCCGAGTGCGAGACAGTCTAGATCAGGGATAATCATGGTGTGTCGATCGAACATTTACGTGAGACATCCGACACAGATAGATGATATTCGATGTGCACACTCTAACCGAGATTAGTACAATCGTTGCAACAATATTGATCGGTTGGTTCTGAGTCGTGTTGAACTGTGTCGAACGACAAACAAAAGGAAACACGGTAACAGTTTGTAGTTCTCAAAGAGCTATGACGGAACTTTCATCCATGCTTCTACCAACTGCATGAAATCATTCAAACCATTCACCACCTCCCAATGGATGATGGGTAAACGAAATGTACCATTTTGATTAGCAAGCACAGAACAACACATACGGATGACTAGAACAAGTTGCACAAGTCAGACGAATTAGTTCTCATTCAGCTCACATTGTTAGGACTGTGATGTATTTGGGTCATTAGTGGATTCGCGGTGAACATGATGACCGCAGTTAGCGCTCATAGATCACACGTGAGGATGAGTATGAATGGGACGAGTTTGACTGACAACCCCTTACCCATGATTGGTGTTTATTCCATGTCCATGTCTATGTTGATGATTTTTTGTCTAATGTCTACAATGTGATTTGTAAATGGTTTTGGAATGAATAGCTGAAAAGGATTGTTTCGTTGGATTTTCCATGTTGTCCATTTGTGGTGGTTTTGTGTAACGGTTGATGTTATTGGTTATGATTATTCATTGGTCTACGAATTATCTCCTCGGTAGTATAGTGGTGAGTGTCTCCGCCTGTCACGTGGAAGGCCCGGGTTCGATTCCCGGCCGGGGAGCGACTTTTCACTCAAATCATCCACTAAACCGAACAATACACATGCCTCGTACGCATCAACTAATCTAAAGCCTATCTAATTCATACACACACACACACACAAACCAACTGATCACACCGCGACTCCCATCACAAACTTGTCCCAACTTCACAACAATCAAGATCTACAAAACAAGCACAAAACCACACACACATATCAATCAGAAACAGTCCGTTCGGTTCTTCACAAAAATACTATCATTTCTGAGGTGGAGATTAATACACTATTCTGTATCCCCAAAACAACGTGCATAGAAGGAATAAGAACTGAAAGAACGACCGAATTGCCAACGGAAAATCCTATTCGAACAATGACTAAGTACGATCAGTATACATACGTAACAATCTATAATTAGAAACAAGGTCAACAGACATGTGCCCTGCTCAGACGAGTAGGCAACAACCAATGAGAATCAAGGTTAGTCAGTGTACATCCACTGACCGCCGAGTGCGAGACAGTCTAGATCAGGGATAATCATGGTGTGTCGATCGAACATTTACGTGAGACATCCGACACAGATAGATGATATTCGATGTGCACACTCTAACCGAGATTAGTACAATCGTTGCAACAATATTGATCGGTTGGTTCTGAGTCGTGTTGAACTGTGTCGAACGACAAACAAAAGGAAACACGGTAACAGTTTGTAGTTCTCAAAGAGCTATGACGGAACTTTCATCCATGCTTCTACCAACTGCATGAAATCATTCAAACCATTCACCACCTCCCAATGGATGATGGGTAAACGAAATGTACCATTTTGATTAGCAAGCACAGAACAACACATACGGATGACTAGAACAAGTTGCACAAGTCAGACGAATTAGTTCTCATTCAGCTCACATTGTTAGGACTGTGATGTATTTGGGTCATTAGTGGATTCGCGGTGAACATGATGACCGCAGTTAGCGCTCATAGATCACACGTGAGGATGAGTATGAATGGGACGAGTTTGACTGACAACCCCTTACCCATGATTGGTGTTTATTCCATGTCCATGTCTATGTTGATGATTTTTTGTCTAATGTCTACAATGTGATTTGTAAATGGTTTTGGAATGAATAGCTGAAAAGGATTGTTTCGTTGGATTTTCCATGTTGTCCATTTGTGGTGGTTTTGTGTAACGGTTGATGTTATTGGTTATGATTATTCATTGGTCTACGAATTATCTCCTCGGTAGTATAGTGGTGAGTGTCTCCGCCTGTCACGTGGAAGGCCCGGGCTCGATTCCCGGCCGGGGAGCGACTTTTCACTCAAATCATCCACTAAACCGAACAATACACATGCCTCGTACGCATCAACTAATCTAAAGCCTATCTAATTCATACACACACACACACACACACACAAACCAACTGATCACACCGCGACTCCCATCACAAACTTGTCCCAACTTCACAACAATCAAGATCTACAAAACAAGCACAAAACCACACACACATATCAATCAGAAACAGTCCGTTCGGTTCTTCACAAAAATACTATCATTTCTGAGGTGGAGATTAATACACTATTCTGTATCCCCAAAACAACGTGCATAGAAGGAATAAGAACTGAAAGAACGACCGAATTGCCAACGGAAAATCCTATTCGAACAATGACTAAGTACGATCAGTATACATACGTAACAATCTATAATTAGAAACAAGGTCAACAGACATGTGCCCTGCTCAGACGAGTAGGCAACAACCAATGAGAATCAAGGTTAGTCAGTGTACATCCACTGACCGCCGAGTGCGAGACAGTCTAGATCAGGGATAATCATGGTGTGTCGATCGAACATTTACGTGAGACATCCGACACAGATAGATGATATTCGATGTGCACACTCTAACCGAGATTAGTACAATCGTTGCAACAATATTGATCGGTTGGTTCTGAGTCGTGTTGAACTGTGTCGAACGACAAACAAAAGGAAACACGGTAACAGTTTGTAGTTCTCAAAGAGCTATGACGGAACTTTCATCCATGCTTCTACCAACTGCATGAAATCATTCAAACCATTCACCACCTCCCAATGGATGATGGGTAAACGAAATGTACCATTTTGATTAGCAAGCACAGAACAACACATACGGATGACTAGAACAAGTTGCACAAGTCAGACGAATTAGTTCTCATTCAGCTCACATTGTTAGGACTGTGATGTATTTGGGTCATTAGTGGATTCGCGGTGAACATGATGACCGCAGTTAGCGCTCATAGATCACACGTGAGGATGAGTATGAATGGGACGAGTTTGACTGACAACCCCTTACCCATGATTGGTGTTTATTCCATGTCCATGTCTATGTTGATGATTTTTTGTCTAATGTCTACAATGTGATTTGTAAATGGTTTTGGAATGAATAGCTGAAAAGGATTGTTTCGTTGGATTTTCCATGTTGTCCATTTGTGGTGGTTTTGTGTAACGGTTGATGTTATTGGTTATGATTATTCATTGGTCTACGAATTATCTCCTCGGTAGTATAGTGGTGAGTATCTCCGCCTGTCACGTGGAAGGCCCGGGTTCGATTCCCGGCCGGGGAGCGAATTTTCACTCAAATCATCCACTAAACCGAACAATACACATGCCTCGTACGCATCAACTAATCTAAAGCCTATCTAATTCATACACACACACACACACAAACCAACTGATCACACCGCGACTCCCATCACAAACTTGTCCCAACTTCACAACAATCAAGATCTACAAAACAAGCACAAAACCACACACACATATCAATCAGAAACAGTTCGTTCGGTTCTTCACAAAAATACTATCATTTCTGAGGTGGAGATTAATACACTATTCTGTATCCCCAAAACAACGTGCATAGAAGGAATAAGAACTGAAAGAACGACCGAATTGCCAACGGAAAATCCTATTCGAACAATGACTAAGTACGATCAGTATACATACGTAACAATCTATAATTAGAAACAAGGTCAACAGACATGTGCTCTGCTCAGACGAGTAGGAATGAATAGCTTAAAAATGTTTGTTTCGTTGGATTTTCAATGTTGTCCGTTTGTGGTTTTTTTGTGTAATGGTTGATGTTATTGGTTTTGATTATTCATTGGTCTACGAATTTTCTGTATTGTATCATTTCCCTTTCATTTAGTGTTAATTCAGGTTGAAATAGGTTAAAGCGCTTGCCCTGTTCATCGGCCAGCTACAAACGGTTTCGACTACGCTGTACTATTCAACATCAAAAATTTTCCATTGAATTCCTCAACCAGGAGCACTATAACAGCCTTCAAATCTTTACTTGCCGGTTACACCGCCGAATTAGATGATTCCCATTCTGACATAAGGAAATATTTCTCATGCACCCAAATGACATCGTTGAGCGCAGAAATATCAACAGCTCTATCCATGCCAACTTTCAAAGTGAATGGACAAAAGTTTCATATAGCCAGTTACGGATGTCCGTTCTCAGATGGTCAACATGAATTCCTACAACCGTGTTTTATCGGTGATGGCAATGATGAACTGAGTGCACGCTGCAGCATTTCTACCGGTATAAAAGGGTTCATCGTTTACCCAATGCAATAGCTTCTTCGCGAAAAAACAGTTTAAGGGGTCTATTCCAGACAGAAATGGACGATGCCATTCCATACACACAATATTGTTCTTCATGCTGAAAAAAGGCCTGCTGGAGAACATGTGCGGAGATTCAATCCACCATCTACGTAGGAATCGGCGATTGTTAAAGTCGGAGACCAGTTCCAACCTGGAGATATTGTTCTTCGTCGGAGAAATGACCAATTGACAACAGTTGCAGAAACTCTTAGGTGCCCCGCAATATTCAACCTCTTTTTGGAATAATGCCCATGGATGTCACTCAAAAGTTGAGATGACAAGTGCAGCCAGTGGGGAAGAAACGAATATGAAATGCTGTGCTATGAATTATTATTTACACCGAATAATGATTTGAGATAATGAAGGCAATTATATCTTGATGGGCATGTATGCAAAAATCGAAACAGAACGTTTGATATTCATCCGTTTGAATCAGGCCAAGCTTCGCTCCGAAGACCAAGTTCGTTTACTAGGTGCAATTGTAAATGACAGTAATACAAGTAGTATTGGAAGACTAAAGATTTTACCTTCTTCATGTACAAACAATGTATATCATGTGCATGGGCTGACTCAAGATGCAACTGCGTTTGCTCGTCACTACCGGCGTCGGGACCCATTCACTGCATTTACATACAATCCAGTTTGGAACGATATACAACAGCTCTCACTTCCTGGGCAGTCACCGGTGGATAAGCATATTATCACAGCAAGTGTTTTCAGACAGAAGCTGAAATCGCTGGTGGATTTCATAGTGAAATATGAAGAGTTTGTTTCTTTGCTCTGCTGGATGTATTCAGTAGAATGGCAAAAGAAAGGATTGCCAAAAGAGCTCATACTGATCTGGCTCTATAACAAAACCACTTCAAAGACAATCGACAATGGCTGTGCCCTGAAAAGCTTGACACAGACGTTGATAATGATTTATATCAAGTTGTGACGAGAAGAATGATACGTGGACTTTGGTGTACACTGAATCCAAACTGACCATGCGTGATGGACGAAAAATGCTCTAAGCGATATTCTCAAAATTTAGTATCCAAAGCAGCCCCAGAAGAAGATTGAAATCCTTCATACAGAAGAAGATCAGCAGAAGGTGGAGGTAAATTATCAAACATATAAATGCTAAACGGTGACATCGAGGCAGATAACCGGTGGGTTGTTCCATATTTAGCTTTGAATTCAACAACTTACTAAGTCCACATAAACGAAGAACATGATAACGTCGTTAAGTCGATCAAATACACTTGTAGGCGGCTTTTGGCGTGAAACCAGAAAGAGGTGATTGGAATGTAATCACACATATTGATGGAATCATAGAATAACAGGCTGCAAGACAAGTACGCAACAATGAAGCTGTATGACAAGTTCTTTCATTTCCTATATACGAACAAATTCCAGCTGTTTTTCGCTTAGCAGTAAATCTGGAAAATGGATATCGCATTTATTTCACGGCAACAAATGTGCTATAAATAGCCCTGAATCGACTGGCTACAACGTTAACTGCTTTCTTCACGTTATGTCAGAATGACGAGCCTGGGAAAACGCTGCTGTATTCGGAAGTGCTTACATATAACACATGGAATGTGAGTAGAAAATCATTTGGATGACGCAAACGAGGAGAGCTATTCGACCGATAACCTGACATTCCAATAAACTACGATAGGTGGACTGTACAGTGTGTTCAATGGAAGTGGGTCCACCCCGTGAGGGTCCAATTTCCATGTATGCTACTGAAGACGATAGAAGTAGTTAGCCTTTGACATCCGGCAAAAAAACGCTATGGATTGTACGCTTGAGACGATGATGACCCATAGGGAGATTTGCTAATCAAAATTTCAAAAATGGTTCATTTTAGCGCACAGTGATCGCACAAAGCTGCCGAAATACTCCCACCGCGCTGGTGGGTATATTTCAACCAACTTATTCCTAACAAACTGGCGGTTTTGGTCAATTTTGAAGCTCTTGTATGGAGAATCCGAATAAAATAACCGTTTAAGTAATACTCGCTCCACAGTATATCAGCCCTTGGTACAGTATCTATTGCTATACTGCTCTTGGTTCAGTAGTGTATATTCAGTTTTGTCTCCTGAATTTGCGAGTACTTAGTGGAGCTTATTCCCTTGTAACAACAAGTAACGGTTCATTGATTGCGGTACTTCACTGATTCCTACATCTCAGTAACAGGATAACCTGAATATCAAAACACTCATCAGGATTGAAAGTGAGGATGAGAACTGTGGTTAACAGTATCATTTTGGTCGTCAGGTTATGCAACTATAAGAGTCAATTCTCATGTCACGTAGTCATATCTTCCTGGATATGACCAATGACTTGATAGACCTCGTGATCGTGTACACCGTGTTAACAAGTGCTTCTTTCTTCCTATGCTGTTGGCAAATGAGCCCCAACGTTTTACTAGTTACTCCTGGCGCACCTAAGAAGAGCAGTTCTTCAACCCCGTTATTGACAGTTTTCATCATCTGGTCGTAAAAGTCATTTCGCTCAAGGGTTAGCTTGGGAATATTTGGTTGCACATAAGGCAAAAGATCCCCCGTGTTGTAATTTTGTTTACAACGCAATTCTACATCGAACGAAACAGCAGCCGATCGGTTCGTTGATGGTATTCCAAGTTGATTGAGAAATTTGTTTGAGGTTTCTAAATACAAATCTCCCATCAATAACAACGCCTCGTTGTAGATTTCTCCTGTGAAATCCATGTTCTATTTGGATTTAACTTTCGTATTCAAAGCGAAATATCTTAAATCATGTGTGATTTATATTTCTCCTATAGCTCCGCTGGAGATGTAGAACAGGTGGCGAATAAGATTGCAAAACGTGCACTAATTTGATTTGGATGTGACTTGTTGCAGGCTTCATTATTGCATACACTCCAGTGTTGGTCGTTCCCCATTAAATTCGCAGGTTAGCCTGCATTGCAGAGAATGGCTTGAGTAGCGCGATGCGGAGGTTAAGTTTTGACGTAGCTCCGGCCATCAAAAACGTTGATGTTGGTCCTTCTCGCCGGCATGACTCAGTATATCGAGACCCAAAGTGAACTTGATTGAAACTCTTCTGTGCTTACCGGTGGATATGTTTTGAAATCTTCTGTTCAAAATGCTGATAAACTTTTTCTTATTCTTACGGAAAATATCTTCTGGTTCACGTGTCGTACAACACCAGTTGAACCGTAGCTTAACCGATTGATGCTAGGTGGTCACAAAAGCTGACACTTTGTGATTACAAGCATTACCTACTCGCAAGTAGTATGAAACGTTCTATGGAAGCCAGTCGCAGAATATTTTATGAAAATGTATGGTTACTGTCAATTGTTTATACTCACCTACAGTCACATTTAAGATACTATAAGTCTTTTGCTATCAAAAACGACCGTCATCACGTTTACAGACCAATTCGGATGCGGAGGACACGACGGAATATCGCCTTATACTAGAAAATATCTCCCGGTGAACCACTCAACTCGCACAATTTTTGTTTCTGTAAGCTACACTGACGTCTGGTATCCTGGAGGCCTATAACATTGCTCAGTGCGTGCGGAACCGTTCCTGTGAATGTATATCGCAGTTTTCTGCACGAGCCTGATACACGGAGTCCTAATAGGAGCCTGAGAGTTGGCTTCAATTGGTAGTGGATTGTAAACTGAATGGATACGATGGTTGTCTCTGGGTAAACTTTTCCATTTAACTGGATAAACGGCTCGGAAAGGATATCCTAGACTGAGCTTTAGGAATTGAATTTGCTTCTTGGTTCAATCTCAGGAATGTTTTTTTGACGTTGGGATATAAACTTCGAAGGGAAAACCAATAAGCCTTTTTCCGTAGTTCTCCCTGCGATACACGAAAACAAATCTTGGGTCAGAAACCGAGTTCATTCACGTTGTATCCAACCTTAGACGATGCACACCTGTTGGAACAGGATAATTGTCTCCTCCTACTGACCAAGATGAAAGCCAGAATTTGGTTCTGAAGTTACCGATACTTCTTGAGACAAGCTGGGAGTTTACGAATTCCCTAGGGTGTGCTTTGAAAAGATGAATGTGGCAGACATAGCCGCAGCTAGAGAAAAATTACACTCAGACTGTCTGATTGTTTTACTCGTCACTCTTTATTCGACACCCCTTAGCAGAGAACATATAAGAATCGAGTTGGTCCCAAACACGACTGAGGTTTCATCAACCTTGTCTCTATAATTCCACCAATCATAGAACATAGACAAGCCGTCGAAATTATACCACTCGACTGTCTGCGTCTGACTTTGGAAAACTTCTCTGATGAATAAAACCAAGATGTGGGTCTATCAATATCCTTTTCGTCATACGACTGTATTAACGGTTGTACAGAAACTGCTCGTTGGATTTAAATCTGATAATTACAGTTTTTTCAATATGGACGACAGTCAGTCCCATTTCATCGTAAGGCAGTATCAAGTCGATTTAGCCTTTCGTGGATAACTACCTATCATAAAGTACAGCATATTGATTCCAGTCAGTCACTGACCTAAAAGCTTCTCCTATTCTCGTGAAAGAAAACGGTTCTCTGGAACAGAGTTTTGCCGTACAGTTTCACGCTGTTTCGGAATTCATTCGGTTTTGATGTTCTCAGCTGAGTTGCTCATTTCGGGTGCAGTTGATTTTCCGAAAATGTAGACAGCGAAATTTAGTTGGAGAAGCGACTTCAAACCTCTCTTCAATTCAGTTCTTAATCTAACAGAAAACGGATAAAAATATACCTCCAGGATGTGCACAGTCTGATCCAGTTGACTCGTGTGTCCTCAGTTTTACTGACCGCCTATCAATCTTATCTGGGCGGAAAGAACGAAGTTTAAGCTCAGAGACCATGTTGTACAGATATAAAACCAAAGTGGCCTCCGTCAAACACAAAAGAACGGTTATATGCGAGAACCCCCACTTTCTATGCGTCCGTGCCCGAAAACAATATTGAAGTGGCATATATTGTCCATGACCCACGACTTATATGAGTATAAAAAAGGTTTTGCGTGTGAACAGATTATTGAATGAGCATGAATTTGATCTTCATCCGTTCGTTTACTTTATTGGACAAGTATGTGTTGATACGTGTTAGTATCTTACCGTCCCGTCTCAGGTATAGTGACAACACTGCCGTAACCGAATCCCGAATGTGTTATAATACCATGAATGAGAATTACTGAAAAAGAGCCTGTTTGCCGCCTTGTTTTTTTCTGTTTGTTCCGTGTTTATGAATCCAATCTGTAGGTTTTTTCCCCATTGTGCAATGCACTGTCGTTTCAGTGGTTTGGTAGAATCTTTGGGAGCACCGCTAAGGAGATAATCGACTTTGACTGGACTTGGTCCTCATAAATGTCCCAATGTGTTGGCAAGGCAAGTCACATTTTGCATGAAATCTGTAAAGCTTGATGCTTTTTGAACTGAAAAATAGCGTCTCTGACTGGTGGCTGAGCAAGAAACTGTGTCCACCGTAAATTCTGCACAACTGTACTATGATGGATGTTAGCTGGTACGCGAGGATACCACATGGCTCATAATGAGACATCAGCCTATCAGTCTGTCTGTATCTGTTCATTGTTACTATGCAGATTCTCGGCCGGATTCTCATCCACGTATCTGAGTATATCTGCTGTGTCCGATTTGAGTTTAAATATGATTGTTGCCTTATTCATTATTTTTTTCCTCACAATCTCACTCAGTCTTGCACTGGTCCTCCACTGAATTCCTGTTTGACCATCCGGTTTCTCGGTTGAGCTTGAAGTTGGTCGTTATACTGTTCGATATGGAAAACATGTATTTCTCTCTAAGTGGATTCATCTGTTCAACACCGTTTCTCGGGGCGGGAGGAGAGCTATAGCAGAATCCATAGATTTGTCTCGGCTTAGCATCAGGTCTCTGCACGAACCATGTTGAATATGGACAGCGCGTCAGCTCTGTTTTGTTATGCCAAAACCGAGTTGTTTATGTGATAATAGTTCCAGCAAATATAGCTCGTAATTTAGCACCTCTGAATAATTTGCTCTGGAAGTCCTTCGTAATTACGAAGGATACTGGTGACCACTCTCTTCTACCTTTTCCCTCGTTGATAGTATACTATACTAGTAATGGCTCAAACTATTTAAAATCTGTAGTGTTGGTTTCCAGACTTAGCTCAAGGTTGTCGGTCGAGTTAGCCTTAGGTGTTTCGAAACACCTAAAGCTCGATGTTATTATACATCAAAGGGTTTTTTGGTCTTGTGCTCATCTTTCAGCCCCTTTGTTCCAATGCTTTAGATCTTGAAAAGTCACTGACACAAACTCGACAACTTTGTCATCTGAATGCTGGACTCCGTGATCAAACGAACAGCTACATCCCCATATAGCAATCTCAATCAAATCCCAATTAGGTACCCTTGGGATTAGATTGGGATACGTTGGTACTCACCACTATACTACAAAGGAGGTAGTTGTGCAAAGGATAAAGCTGACATATAACATCAACCTTTACACGAAACCAGCACAACTCAACAATATCGAGAGCAACGAAAAGAACAGTTTGCAAAAGCAAACGCTGCTAATCCTACTACAACTCCCAGTTTCTCTTCCGTTCCCGTAAATAACACTACAAGCAGTAGGATAAAAAAAGGAAAACAAAATCGACAACGACGAAGAGGACGAGAACCGGGATGGTAACCGCAACGGCAGCGAAGCTCACCACAGTCACGAACAGAACCTGTCTTCTCGAAGGATCGACTGGGGCCGGAATTCAGCATGATTTTGCCGTCCGTCTTCGGTTCGTGTGCTCTCTTTGTCTCATCTTTCTAGATAGGGAGGTGCACTTTCTGCGTTTTGAAATGTCCACTGAATCGGTCGGTCAAATGGACCAATAGACCATTAACGTGATAAAGTGAGTGAAATGGCGTTAGGAATAACATTGGGAGATGATAAAAGCTTAAGAGATCTGGTTGTAAGCGTGAAGTCTTTCAATAACGGGCCTGGAAAGATAACAGGTGAGACATATAGCTAGCACGATAGATGGCACGATGCAGGAAAAGACAAGGCGTTTGATAAGGTGAACGGGTACGGAGTGGAATTTGAGGTGTGAAACATAGACAAAAGTCTAGTTTTCCCAAGAAATAAACCGATATGTTTGGGCAAAGTAATGTTACGAGAGAGCAGCATTCCAACTTACTTCACTGTATCGAGATGATTCGACTGTTCCCCACTGCTTTTGAGCATCTCAGAATGAGTTCTTCGAATTTGGGTGCATAAATACCGAAAATGACCCCATTTTCGGTCTAGTAGTTGCAATTAAAGCTACCGTTCAAAGAGTATTTTGTTTACTATGATTGTAAACCCTGAGAAGGCGGTTTTACACTTGAGATATTGAGCTTTAACTTGTATCAAAAAAGAAAAGTAGTGGTTCACCCTATGCAGTACTTTTGGCTTGTACCGTGATCGGGGAATTTTGAAATTTCGTCGGTCTGTATCGTAGCAAGCTGGGCTCTTCGAGTTTAATTCTGGCTTCATGATTAGATTGAGCTCTTGAGTGTTCGACAACCCAGTGAATACAGCCTACAATGAGGAAAGATTTTTAGGCACAATTCATCAGAATTTATAAAACGGCAGTCACGGTTTATAAAAGGAAGATTTTTCTGAGGATCAAACTTGAGGACAATGAAAACCATCTCATTGCACACCTAAAACTTCCGTGAAAGATGTGGACTGGATACTACAGTTTATGTAATAGATATGGGCAAGTCAAAGACAATTCCTGGGTGGTCAGCGTTAAAGCAAAGGGTTGTTTGAGGGTGACCACTGTGTGACTGCATTCTTGGTTTCAAAATCCAAGTAAATCTATCAATAGGATATGTTGTTAGTACAGGGAACGTGAATCACGTACAATGAAAAATCCACCTGGATTTTCCCCACAACCAAAGTCTACGAGCAGACTTCAGTGTCCATGGATCACGGTCACCCATCTTATTGGGAAGTGACCCACGAGGCTAGCCCAGCCATCGAAACCTAGTATATCAGTCAAATTTGTTTCGTAAGAGTGGTCAGTCCAATTTATTTCGCATCAGTGATTGTTGAAAACGTTTTGATGCTCTTCTTATGTTGTCGCGGAAATTCAATCGCTCTCACTTTCAAGACAATGTACAAATTTTTATTCCGACTTGGTAGTAAGAATTTGTGATTTGAGATTTGAAATATCCTAGCTAATTACCTTTTGGTAAAATTTTATTATTTAAAAACATAGCCTAGTCGAAATCGTTTGTGGGTTGTCAACTTTTCGGTCAACATGAGTAACCTTTTTCCAGGCTGGTTTTACAAACGAATGAAACCTTGCCTTTAAAAAATCTACTGTCGAGTATTCAGTACCGTTAGATTACCTTTCGCGATAGTAGCAGCAACCACAGTGGGTGTTGCAGTGGGAAAAGTGTCATCGTTTCATTCTTTGTGTGAACCAAATTTCCAGCCCAGCATTTCACTTCCATAAACTGGAACTTTTTGCCCGTTGGGTCACAGCAGGATCGTACCCGATTCGGTGGCGACAAGCAGACAGTCGGAGTGACTGACCGACTGGTCGACTGATCGACTGACGGACTGGCCATCTAGATGTCGGACGAGCAGATAAAACTACCCAGCTGAGGAGTGTGTGTACCATTTTTGGACCATTCGTTCCACTGTGAATTTTGACACGAGGTGGGTGCACATTGCAACTGCGCTACACCAGTACAAATTTTAACCTATGTACTGGACAGTTGCACTGATACTGCATGGTATCTATCTATGGGATACCGCCGCATCACCGGGTGTCCCTGTTTCAGTCTCTGGCTTCACTTCACGCACTCTTCATTCAGCCCGGGAAAGCAGAACAAAAATAAACGGTCATACAACAAAACAAAGAAAAGTCAATATCGTAGTCTAAGTACCGGTCGTATAGCCCATCACCTGATTGTCGTACGCAAATGGTAGGCTTCCGATAAGAGAGGATGACTAAACAGTGTAACCGATTTTCAGACATTTTATCAACCAATTTCCACCAAATTACACACACACACCTATGAACGCAAACGCTTCCCTAGACTGCAAACAGATACGAACGCACAACCACAGGCATGTTCCTAAAATGAGGAATTTGTCAAAACCACATTTGGGATCGGACGAGACGATGAGAACGACTGAGAGGAGTGTGTCCTACGGTCAGCCTACTTTTAGTTTAGAAGGGCTAGCGCGGTCACGAATTTGGTCATGGAGACAGAAGATAAAAACGAAAGTGAAAGAAAAAATCAGTCGTACAAAAGGAAACCGGTTCTGAATCTCCCTTTGTTATATTGTATAGTAGAATTTGTAACGTTTCCTGCTTATCCGCAGACAAATTAACACACATAGGTGACTGAACACTATAGAAAAACCCCTCAGAACAAAGAACTGCTCTCCGAAAAGATTTAAATTTAGAATAACAGCAGTCAACTTGTTCTTTTGAGTTCGGAAGAAGTTTCTCCAGGAAATTTTGTCTACCCCTGTGTGGATATCACTTACGTCAATAACTGGAACTCACGATCATTATGTCTTCGTTCTGGAGTTTAGCTGCGACAATCCTACGTAGAACTATCAGAGAACCACGGTTGTATTTCCTCGATGGATTCTTACAGGAAGAGCACACACTTACACTCCGGATGTGCAAATTAGTTTATTGTCAACGAATTCTTACTTCGTTTCCAGGTATCAGAGGGAATGGGTGAACAGGTTAGTACTGAATACGCACACCTGCTGAGCGGTAGTAATCGCGAAACTGGTACCGTTCTTCCGAGGAACTTTGACCTCCTTCTGTATAAAATGCTCAAATCAAAATGACCCTGTGATGATTATAGATGAACTGTGAACTTGCTTGCTTAACCGTATTGCAGAGTATATGTGTTCCAACAGTTCGAATTCGACTCCGTTATTTCGTGCTCTATTTCTCGAGCTATTTGTAGCTCAGTGTCGGAGGTATATTACATCCTTAAAGTACGTGCTCCCTCCGCCAATACAGAATATAGCAAATGGAAACGCGGTGAACTGCGTCATATGGATTCTCGTAACATGAATCTGTCGAATATTTATTCCAATGAACAAGAAGTTGAGAACTATCTAGAAAGATTCGAAATAGGATAACTCATGAAAAATTGAATGTATTTAAAAAACAGGGAGCAATGTCAATGAACGCTTACTCCTTCGTCAAGAATTTCCCCTTACCAAAACCTCTACATCTAGGGAGTAAGATATCTTGAGAAGTTTGATTCTGAAACAGTTCACACCTGGAAACGTTGAAGTAGCAGCGAGGTTTAAGTCGCACTCTTTGGTGCGAGAAGCCAACCAGCGTATTTATCAGATCATTTTGAAATTAAAAAGTAAGGTTTTCAGAGCGAATCTTGTTACAAACTCTTGGTGCTACTGAGTGATCAATTAAGTGAAGAGATAAAATGCTTAGAATTGTAAAAAGACCAAATCGTAGATCACCAACGCAAGTTAGCTTCTATCAGTAGGAAAACTTGAACGGGGCCGCCAGTCAAAAACCACAAGTGTTTTTCAATTTCTGTATTTCTTCGTCAGCTTCAACTGCAAAGCAGACATTCAGTTCGTAGTATGGTCAGAAGTAAAAATTACTTCCCAGTCCTCAGTACAACATTCAGCAGCCAAACCGTGGAAAGTATGAAATTATTTTCGCCAAAGGATAGCAGGCTTTACTTCCCAATTCCACAATGCTAAGTGCTTTGACTGGTTGTTCACGTGATCCACTAGTATCGTATAGTTGGCAAGCTTCACGAAGTTTTGAAATCCAACTTTATTTACAACCAATTACAGCATCTAAAGTATCTGAGATATACCAGAAAAGACAGGGAGAAAAAGGAACTCACGGTTTTCTAACATTACTTGTGAAAAAGTCTCGCAGACATCTAGACCTCATCTAATTAGTCAGATGAATGAACAGTTTAGTAGCGGAAAGACAGAAATGATATGAGTGCAGACGCGTTTATTAGAAATGTGAACATTCACACAGGTGCATCAAAGGATGCTGAAGGACGCGTAAAATTATTTGGTTTGGGGAGGAAGGTGCTTCAACGAAGGATGTCTTAAAATAGAGTCAATCATTTTATATGACCGCTTTAGATGCTTTATGTGCCTCAAAGGACGAGATGACGTGTGATAGTCGAGTATAACAGTTATGATCCACGTTTCAATGTGTTGTGGATCGGATAGCTCTATCCGATGATCAACTGAGCCCTTTATTGCTTCGTAGGGATTGGTTGGTAAGGAGTCATTAATGGGATCACACGATTTGTCCATTGCTTCGACAGAAAGGCCTTCCATAACGTAAGAATAAGTAATAGACTGAGAAAGTACACGATTGGCTCGGAAGACCTCTATATCCGCGAACCACAGAAGAGGAACTGAATCACAAAAGGAGAAATATTCTCAGTAAGTGAAACATCGTAGGGCAATAAGTTAGGTTTTACCACCACATGAATCCATCTAAAGGGATTACAGTCCACAGAATATGGTGCCAAGTTATATGCATGACGAGCACAAGCCACAACAGCCGGAAGCAGAAACGCGGGATTAGCAAATTTATAGCGAAAAGATAGACGTGGTGTGACTGCAGACACGTTGCTCAGAAATGTGGATAATCAAACATGTAGTCCAAAGGAACGTGGGCACGTGTGCCTGTTGGTTAAGTCAGCTGACCGCAGATAGATGTGCACACGAAGCAAGCATGTATTGATAGAGCTGGAGAGAAGTGAAAATATTCCATCTTGTAGAACATTCGGATTGAAGCAGTCCTGCGTGGCGTAAAAAACCATACACGCAGTGTAGTCTCGAGGCTTAGATAGGTACAATAAGTAATAGGATGTCTACCCGGAACTGCCCTCCAATGGTTAGTTTGAAAGACGAGAAATACAGCAGGGAATTGGCAGAATGAAGTGAGAAAATTCACGAGGGGATAGTAGTAAATTTGTCAGTTAACTTCACTCGAAGCAGTCTTAGTTGGTATACAAACATGCGCTTTAGGAGGAAGTATTTTTTCATCATCGAATTTTCCTTTTTGTCTACTATACTACTCAGCTATATCGGAAATCCTTTCTGTCTGACAACAGAGCCAACAACTTCAAAAATGATATTTTACTGAAGAGTTGCAAATCTACTTATTGTTTTACCTGCCGTGTTTTCTACTAGCTTTGACGAGGTTCTCATTCGGGGAGTAGTGATTCTGTGCAAACCCGACTGATGTTGGTTTACGCTTGAGAAAGTGTGACACTTTGAGATCTGTGAACCATTTTGAAACGGAAAGCCAGGGTTGCAGCAGAACACAAAATTAGCTCAGTAAAAGTGGTTCCACTTTCATCAGCAGTGGCTTACTAGGACCTCAGATGTCATCATTTTGTACTGCCTTATCCATGAAGATTTCCATAACTACAATCTAACCTGTCCATGATGGCTTGAACACAGCTGATAAGGCCTGATCAAAAGCGTCTTGTTCGGGCAATACCTAGGTATAAGTTATCATGAAGACGAACCTGACCTTTTGAGGAATCCAGACCAACTTAATCCCACTCGTACCGTCACACTTGTTCATACTAAAGGTGACGTGACCACATACCGGTGCAGAAAGGTTGGTACCACTGCACTACTGTCTTGCACCACTGTGGATGTGTTGCTAATGTTTTGGTGGTAAAGCATCTAACATATGGACCTTCACCATGACTCCCTCTCCCATTATGTATAAACCATGTCCAAGACGTGCACAATGTAAATAACAAATCTTCTTCCAGATCGTGCTTACAATGGTACTTCAGTTATTTAGAAGAAATGCGGTAAAGAACAAAACTCCAGTCTAGTTGCGTATTTCTTTGTATATTTATACATCCTCTGCAAACAGAAGTGTGCAACAGATAATGAGGATTCTTTTATGCATACAATCCTAATTTTGCAGTGTACATCGCAAGCAATTTGCTACCAACACTTGGAGACAGATGAAACATTTGGAATTCGACTTCTCAGTCTGTTGCTTTGTTCTTAAAAGCCGAGTTGTTGGGTTTCTGAAATTGTAGAAACCCATAAACACGACTGCAGAACTGTGTGAACTTTTGTACCAGAAAACCATGCAAAAAAGCAAATTCAATAGATCACAGTACATGAAACCACATGCTGTCTGAAAAAGTACCGAAGTTTGCTTCCGTATAATGTTTGATGTGTGCTCGATCTGAGGCAAAGGCTCTCATTGGATCAGATATTCTACGATTTTTCAGTATTGATTTTGATAAAGGCTACATTTAAACATAGAAAGATGTAAAGTTATTGCGGAAATTGAATCTATTTGATCAACCGAATTTAACGAAATAAATTGTACCCGGGCTACCTGCCCCAAAAGCTGAAAAGACGAGAATAGCAATTATGTGTGTGTATGAGGCCCTCATTACTTTGCACGACCTTGATTATGTATTGGTCAATCATCACGCAACCTCACTGTATCTGGGCGATCCGACTCTGAAGGTCCAGTGTCCCGTGATTAGTTTAATCCTGGAAAAGATGCCATGGCGTACCGCGTCACGAGCGGAAGTATCCGAATCACCACAGGTATCAAATAATGATAAGGAGACACCGAAACATATTTCGAAATATTACGTCATGGCAAATGCTACGCATAGTAATTCAGTGTGCTTTACAAACGCGCCCTACTTTACTACTACAATATTAGTTCAAACAGTCAAGTTTGTTAGACTACTGCAATTCTCATTTCGCACCGTCCAACTTGTTACCTGTTTTTGATCTGAGCAACTTACCTATCTTTAAATGGATGTTATGTGAACGCACAGACTCACGCTTGTAATGGTCGACTGTGAATGATAAAAAGGAAAAACAAGATGTATAGGAAAGCGGTTAATTTATCAACGGCTTCTTGTCGCTGAGCTTAGATTTCGGTCGCAAACATTTCACCACGAGCTGGTGTTATCAACAGTGCACAGTGGCTAATGTAGGGTAATTAGGTTACTAAAAATATCACGGAATAAGAGGGATTATCAGCATCAATGGAGACCCTATTGACGAACCGTTGTTTTTACCCGGACTATGCCGGGCTCACACCCGATTTAGCCTCAGCTGGAAATCCCTTCTCTATCAGGATAACGAGAGAGAGAGCGGTGCTAGCCCGGAAACTATCGTTAGCCGCGCAGTACCCCGAGGAAAACGTGCTTGCTTCTATTTCGTAAACAGTGATGTAGTGGCTGCCTTCAGCGAAGTGGTCATACATCAAAAGTTTCGTGAGGTACGGTTTGGTAGAAGAGATGTTTTGCGTAAGGAGTCCGCCCAGATCAAAACTCTCAAAGAACATTTAGCACATCAGTTGCAATACGTATTTGAGTCACACAGAAGTGGTCGTCTTTCACACCGACAGGTAAATCCCAGTTGAAGATTCATAGCCAACCATTCTGATTGATCATATTATTCCAATTGGAGTAATTTCAAAAGAATGATCTATGTAACTTAGGAATATTGCTAATTTGGTATAAGGAGTATCCCATGAGGACCGGCGATATTGCGATCTATGTAATCGAACTTCAATAAACAATCTGCCAGTATTTATTCGACTGCGTAGGACTGTTAGGGTTTGGTTTGGTCATGGGGAAGTCCTTCTGGGGACAGTCAAAGATCAGACCTTATTTGGATGCCATATTTCACGGGGGGGGGGGGGGGGGGGGCTAACCAGTATGAACCATTCTCGGAATGTGCTCAAATTCTCTGATGTCATCTTCTAGTTAACTTTCAAGAACCTACTCGAAAACCTAAATAAGCTGAGAAAATAACCATTAGTATTTTATCAATAGCGAATAGAAACAGATAGGGATGAGTCGCGAAAAAATGAATGCAACACGGACATGACCAAAACTATCCCAACATTTGAACAGATAACCGGGAACTTCCAAATTCATGAGAACAGAGAGAAGACATAAGTCACGAGATGCAAGCATTTCGTTTACTCTTATCAACCGGGGACGTAAAACGTGTCAGTATATATACATGGTACAGTAGGCGGATAAGTGCAACAGTAAAGTACCATGTATATATACTGACACGTTTTACGTCCGCGGTTGACAAGAGTAAACGAAATGCTTGCATCTCGCGACTTATGTCTTCTCTCTGTTCTCATGTATTGGATAAAGGGGACCCAATGTTTCAAACTTCCAAATTAACACGAAGTGGCACGACCAGCGAAATTGTGTATCCTGTACTGATGGGTGAGTGGAAGTTAGTTGAATAGCGTTGACTTTGCATGACGAATCACATTCTGTAGTTGAATTGTGCTCTATACTGGTGAAATGGTAAGCTTGCTGGTCTCCAGAAGCTTTGCCGTCACTAATCAAGTTCGAACAGAACGAAATTGGGGGCAACATCCAAATGAGGAGTCTCCTGTAAAAGATACATATTTTCATGGGAGGCGTCCGTAATACAGCTATTGCATATCCCATACCAATGGAACTATTGCAGAACGACGGCCAGATGGGCCGCATCGTAGTCACAGAAATCCTGGATTCAGATTATTTATTGATAATTCAGACACGAGGAAAGAAAAAAATTGTAAGTTACTGTCTCCCAGTGTTTACTAATCATGAAATAAAAATATTAAAACAACTATGTAAAACGGAAATGAGGCAGACTTTCTCTCATTTTCGCTCAGTCAAGGTCGCGTTATCATTGGTGTTAAAAAGTTATCGTGGTTGTCGTGAACAACGGGTCACTTCGGACGATCTCGACAGTTATTGGTTAGTTCAATTTCTCCACACGGGTATTCATGGTCTGGGAAAAAGCTGAGCTGCTCAGTTCAGGGTTATAATTGATTAGATCAATATGACCAAAAAGTGGAACAGCTAAACCTCATTTGTGGACATTAGAACGATCACGTGACATGGGTGACCGCGTGATGTTGCGAATGGAGCGAAATGGTCTGGGTGGACTGCATTCATTGTTGTTGACAAACAATCAACTTCAAAGCTACACCATTTTTCACATTATTTCGGAATTATGTCAAAACTTTTTGGAATTCAGTCTACTTTATTCGGAATTAGGTCAAAATTATTCGAAAACGCTATCCAACCGGCTCTTCAAAATGTCCTCCTGATTGGTCTAAAGACTGGTGTATCAATCACCGTTACACATTGCTTAGGTAGATCCAAGGTACGCTCGTCGTCTGCGCATCGTGCAGCTTCAGTTGTGCGAGTGAACCCGACCTTGCCTCGACCAGAGCGAAGAACCTCAGTAGCTATCCCGTGACCGAACCAAGAAATTGAGGTCATAGGCATCATAAACACCAACACCTTATTAGTGATGCAAGCTCGGTCGAGTCACAATGCATCTTGGGATTCAGCAAAGGAAAGGAAACCTGAATCCTAAATTGCCGGTTGCGAAGTCTTTCAATGAGAATAATGGATTGTATTGTCGAAAAGAACTGAAGTAAATTGAATGGCCTTGTCGAACTGGAAGTAAAAGCTTCGGTGTGAGTCATTCAAATGACTTCAGGGTGAAACTGTTTATGTGTGAATTCAAACAAATAATAATAATCATATGATTGTTCTTATTATTATCAATGCCAACAGTAACATCATCGGAATCGTTATTAGAATCATTCTCCAAGTAATGCTGTCATTCATTTAATTAGTCACCCGCAAAAATCTTACCAATATCATACTTCAAATCATCGTTATCATAATCATCATCATCGTCACCATCATGGTTATCATCAGCGACAACCTGAACATCCCTATCGTCATCCTTATTGTTGTGAGAATCATCTTCATTATGATCACACTGAATTTTTTGAAATCTCAAAATGTAGCTTTAATCATCCCAGTTTTGAAAATGTTAGTTTCCACTGTGAAGTATCATAGCTTTTCCTCTAAAAATTCTAATATTTTAGTGGTTATTCAAATTCTGTCACCGAAACCAAATTCGAATTGTTAAGTGTTTCTGTCTTCGCTCATGCTGAATTCGTTACATCCCGTTTTTAAAAGATTTCCCTGACGTTGTGCAGCCCTTTTGTTTAACGCTAATTTTTTGGGAAATTTTCATATCTGACAGACGTAAGTGCTGCTGCCATTGTATAGAATAATTGATTAACCTTACTTCTTTGGGTGGAAACACAATTCCATCCTAATATAGCACAGTATAAATAACACATCATAATTTGTTTACCAGTAATGCATTATCAGCCGTCATATGCACACTACATAACGCAAAATTTATCGAAGTCTCACAAGAAACGGTAAGGAATAACCAGATTAGTGGTCCTTCTGGGAGGTCTACTGTTCTGCTTGCCAAAGCTGCTTACTTTGAAACGTACCAGCATCTGAAGGTGTGGGTTTTACTAATGCGTCGTGAAAATTGAGACTTGTCGAAAGTTCGAAGCGCTTCAGTGAGGTCCTGTATCTCATCTGGTGGTACTAATGGTACTAATGCATTGTAGGCACCCATGCTTTGGTTTGAGTCTTGCGGCACCCAAAGCTTTTTTGATTTCGATTGATTTGTCATCACAATTGAATACTACGGTGCTCAATCGAGAGAAAAAGTCGTTGGGATCAAGTAATTTTTTCACCCTCGGAGGTGCCCGTTCTTGGGAGAGATGACCAGAAAATAGACCAAAACATGGTTTAAACACGAAAACAAGTTTCCAGCACCCACCAAGCTCCAGAGAGATTAAGGCCAGATTAGCGGTGCTCATCTCGTTTGAAATGATACACGAACCGAAATTCCAGTCGCAATTTGTGTTATCAGAAAGGAATCCTCGGTAAACTGTTTCCTACCTTGTTTTCCCCAGTATGCAACATGCTTCTTTCTATTTTCTACTTCCGGCGTAAATTCCACTCTACATTCTAGAGCAAATGCTTGCAATGTTTATGTAACTTGAGTTGCACTTTCCGTCGGAACCTCTTCGAAATCAGTCGTCTCTTCCTCGTCGCTGTCACCTTCTGAGACTAACACCTACGCATTTTCTATCACATGGTGTTTTCGTCTGATATAGAAATCACAGATAGCTGAAAAAGCAGCATACATTTTGTTGCTTAAGATTCCAATGTCAGTCGATTCAATAACAACGCCATCAATGCACTTTCATTGGTTGAACGGTCTGTGCTATCCACATGCGTTAACCGTGGGATTAGTTTTTTAGAAATCAAGCTGTTTTTGAAGTACGAATGGATGGCCGAATGAGTCAAGTCCTTGTGGGCCTGCTTTACTCAGTGCATTACGTCCAAAAGATTATTCTGAAGAAGAATGGTAGCAATTACGTTGCTTACCTATTGAAATAAGGTCTTTCCACTTGCACAGTCATCCATTATAGTGACCGTGTGACAGAAGGTTCGTTCTGCAATTCGACCACATTTTCGGATTAGGTCCACATCCAAAGACTGAAATTCTGCCATTGTGTGCGGTGGAAAAAATCACCAACTTTTCACTGCCTACTCGTAAGCAGGGACGGAATGGACAACTACCTAAAAAGAGAAGAACTTGTTACCATTCCTGAAGCATTCGGTCATTTGATTTTCCAATTATGAAATATATATGTGGTAATCCAAGCTCGTCCGCTAGAGCGACAATCAATTGCTAACTGCTCTAGGTTTAAGTGCTTGAATCATCTTGGACCCCTGTGTTTAACGACGACTAATGACTTTAGTTTTTTCACAGCTGCACTGCTCCTGAGGAAACCTATCATCCTGACTATGCACATTAGAATGCAGCTGTATGGATCATCTTCTGCAACCAAGCTGAATGCTGAAACGACTCTAGATTAAAGACTACTTTGATCACACTTCGGATCATTATCATTGCACAAAGTAAGCATACAGTCCAACCAACCTGATGACCCCTCGACTGAAAACTCTGAGGCTGCACCGTTCAATAATGTTGAGCTAAAACTGTGGCATTGTTGGAATTTGCGTTTGTATTTGAATGACCAACTTTTGCAAGCAAAATGCTTACATTTCAGTCAAAATGGATCTGAAAAACTGAGGTGAAATAAACAAAGTATACAACGGTGAGCGCTTAAGGCATATCACAGTGAAAAAGAAGAAATTATCTATCAAACTTAGTCTTGCCCCCACTGATCAGTGCCCGTACCAGATAGCATATAACCGAGTTTTTGAATTCGTTAATTCTAGAAGAGGTACCGAGATTTAGATCTGGTGGAGGACTGAGAAAGACAGAGATAAGTCAGGGTGTATAAGTTGCCCTGAATAATTCAATACTTTTGGGCTGGGGTTACACAAATTTCAACGTGCTGGTTGACAGGTTCGGTCAGAAGAAAATCAACTTGCCATTTCTCGCGCGAAGGTCACCATGCTTCACATTACAAGCCACCTCCATTGCTTTCTCCTGTAGCAACTCTCATGTTGCCGGCAGATGATTTTGACGATCAGTGAGAAACCAGTCTTGCACAGCGCTGTCGACGTCAGTGAACCAACCGGAATGTGAATACAAGGTTTATCGCCGACCTTAAATTCCTTGGTCTCATGTAGTTCATTCCTCAGAATAATGTGACCTTACAATTCCCTCCAACTGAACTGGGATGAATTTCTCTTCACGGAACCTCCTTTCTTGTGCACAATAATAACCTTTACTTTATCAGCGAGGTTCAAGAACGTCTTTCTCGACTGCCGTCTCATAACGATCCACGGGGGCTAGTGAGTTCTACTGTTGCAGTGTGAAAATTCCAAGTTAATCCAGCAGGCTTGCCATCTAAGATCTCAAACGCTAAAGTATATTTACAATATTCATTACTGCAGGTGTCGATGGTTGGCGAAGACAACTAGGCGCGCACAGCAACACACCCAAAATATGCGGAATCGTTGAATATCTACTAACACTGTTAGCCAAATGATTCCAACAACATTATGTGAACTACCGGACGAGCATAACATGTTCACACAAGTTGGTGACCTCCCGCCCCAGATCACAAACTATCTGACTGCAATATCCTCCTTGCTAGAAACAACTCCAAACACAATGTCCCCTTTATCCAGTTAATAAGAACGGAAAGAGGACATATATTGCGAGATGCAAGCATTTCGTTCATTCTTCTCGATGGCATGTGTGATATATACCAGTTTGTATATGATACAGTCCATGGGACACAATGGAAAAATAAGAGGAATGTTTATCACAAGGAATACTGTTATTCCTCTGGGGTTTGTGGCCAATGTCAGAGAAAGCTGATCGTTTGTAAGGATTGTTTCCGTGCACAAAGAGTTTTAGGTCTTGATCAACATGGCCTCGCTGAAAGCCAGCAGTTTTGCTTTTCGGCTATTAAGTCGTACTCTGAATGACCGAGTCAGGTCAACTCAGTGACCTGTTGAAAGTAGATGCTTCGCGATAGCCGATGCTGGGTTTCTAAGCGGAATTTGTTTTGTGCAGTTCAAGTGAGTCACTAAATGCAAAGGCCATTTTCGAATGTTTTCAGTCACTCTTTGAACCAAGTATCTTTCTGTTCTTTATATTTACTTGTTACCGCAACGGTCAGTGGACTAGTAGACAACATGGGAGGCATTTGAAGCAATATGACCAACAGAGTGACCTTTAATCTTAATTCTCGAGCGGTCTGCACTATGTGTAATTGGGCTGTCGTATGTTCGGCCCAGAGCGGAGCTTAAGTCAGGACTTGAAAGATTAAAAATGGGATCGCTTTTAGAAGGAACAAATAAAATGACTTGCGTTCGTTCAGCTGTTAAAAAGGGGTCCGTTTGCATCATGGTTTGTTGTGATACTCAATGAATGTTTCTGGGTAACCACTGGACAAAATAATTTCCTTGATAACATATTCTTTTTGCAGTTGATCAGGGGTAATAATGTTCCAGGCCCTGAGAAAACAACTTAGCACGTGTCGGAAAATTCTTTTCCTTTGACTATCTCCCTCTAGTCAAAGAATAACCTGAACGATCCCCACTAGTGTTTCTTAATGGGGTGGGGGCCACTGTGTACCCAAGTGTAACATTTGATACTTGCACAAGGAAATGGATTACGGGTTTTCTTCAGCATATGATCAAGTGGTGTTTTATATCAAAGTGTGGTATACGACCAGATCGCCGTGTTTTTCACAGGCGGTGCTCGCTGTTCGGGAGTACGCTCTACATGGGAAAACTGAGCAGTGCATTCTTGCCTGTTCGTGGAAGAAATAAATTTGTTATTATCCTTAATCTGGACTTTGAAGACAAAATTGGGGTATATAGGGGGCATAAGATAACCAGTGATAGCATCACTATGTCTGAGTAATTCAGTCCGAAAAATGCTAAATAATCACACTCATCACGGCCGACAGACAGAATATGGATCTGAGAACAGAAAGTTTTTCGAACAATATTTGAGATTTTTATCTGTGAGGAAATAGCATTTAATTGTTTACCAGAGATTGACACCTCTCGTGATGTTTGGTCTATAGCACTGTTCTAGATTTTCCGGGCATTTACTTAAACGGATAAAAACCCTTGTTAACATTTCGCAAACTACTCATAGTATGGTGATCTTTGCAAATATGATGCATTTTCGTGGGCGCGGAAGGTTGATCTCCGAGAAAGATTAACTGAAAGACAAAGCTGACAAACTCAAGTTGCACGATTCGCTCTACACTATCATTCTGGAAGTCGATTAGTGTCTTTCATTGTGTGTCACATCAAGGTTGCAGTGATTCTGCCGCGAGGCTTTCGTTCAAAATAGTTTGTCTTCTGTGCTTCCCTAGTTTCTGTACAAAATATCCTAATTTGGGAATAAATTATAATCTCATCGTCTTAATTACGGTCAGACCTTTAGCACACCTCGAGAAGCGACCAAGCACGATCAACTGCTTACTCTTCATTCACTGAAGTACCCTCTTTGTGAGTATTATTTTCACTGTAGAGGCTTCTTATCCCACTGGGATAGAAATGATGAGCTATGAACAGTCCTTCGAATAACCGACCAGATGAATACGTTCGGTTGAGAAAACACTGCGCTGTACCAGCTGTTCGCAGAAACGCTTATGAGCGACAACTCTGCAAATGAAGAGGATACAGTAGCCCTCCTGCCATCAAGAAACACTGGCCGCAATGGCTCAGATTGTTTCTTGCTGGCGGGCTTTACCTTCAGGAGAGAATATGACCAAAAGGACGTTGTTACGTAAGTAGCATCAACTTTAACGCTGAGTTTGCTAGAAGAAACTGCATTTTGCATCTTTCAACCGTTCTGCAAGATAAGTTTTACCAACAGAACTTGTGTCGACGTGGTGATTTAGCGGGCATCACACGTGATACGGCCAGTTACAGAATTGCGTCTACTCAATCTGAAGAGCTTCAACTAATCAAGAGCACTGGGTACAGACACAGCAAAGGCTCTCTATGATTGGCCAACTTGTAATCTATCAATAATTTTATTCAATTCAACAGATTTATAAAAACCAGTTCTGCCATCAACGTGTTACTTTGTCGCCTTGGTGTTGTTACTTCGGTTTACGCAGTTGTGGGCTGGGGTGATTTCACTATGTCCTATCTTTTCAGTTATCGCGAATACTACAGTTGGCTTGATGACCATTCGTAAGCAAAACGCGTGATGTTACGACACGTCATCTCATAGTTCACCGAAATTCGATACAATTGGGATTATCAGCATCAGGATTACTGTTCATCTTATCGGTGTCTGGGACACATGGACAGGCGGATAATATCGACACCTTGTCATCAGGCGGAAACCCTCCCGCTACGAATCAACGAAAGTCCTTAACAATTTTAGATTTTGTGACCCGAATAAGACTCAGTCAGCATGGTTAGAGCTCTCCATACTCAGTAGCCTAGTGATTCTAGCTAATTTTATTGTGTGAATGTGCAACAATGCAGAAGAAGGAGCATATCTGATGGCCCCAATAACCAACTACATTATTAGGGATAGCCGGCAACCGGACCCCTGAGATTTGAATGGTAGAACCACATAAGGTCCCAAAAGGTCAATAATGATAACGAGTTGGAAAACTGATAACATACACCCAGACCAAACAGCGTAACCATTTTTGTTCGGGAAACCAAATTCTTAAGTACGTTTGACCCCCAATTTGTTCTTGTCAGGGGGTAAATTCACTATGTCTGTTTTTTCTTGTTCGGTTCTGGTTGGGTGGGGGGGGGGGCATTACACGGCGAGTTGTCTCTTCTGTGGAGGAGGTATTCTTGCTCGACAAGTGTTCCTTGTAGAAAGGTTATTGCAGTCAGGGGGGGTGGTACTAGTGAACATGCCAAAAAGGTTAACATTATCCAAGTTATATTACGGGGACGATGATGTTGTCGGCCGACTACTGCGATTATTAAATCTATGAGCAAGCACATGGAAATTCCGGTCGGACACCAAGGCAGCCAGTGAGAGAATTCATAACTCCAGTGTGAAATTGAAATTTCCTTGTTGATATAACAGCTTACATTCAGCAGAGCAGAAAGCACGTGAAAGGGTAATTAGTTCATCAACTAATCAAACACATTGTCGTGCAGAAAAAAAAACGTACCGGGATGCAAGTTAGAAGTAGCAACGTTGCCAGTAAAAGTAGAAAATCCTTGGTTCGCCGGTGATAGCATTTTCAGCAGAAGAAGATCTGTGTCACCTCAAACGGTGAACCCCAAATTGTTGACTCTAGCGTTTAAACCAGGTTCACCACCATCACCACTACCAATCTTCTCGTTTATGCCGTAGCTGTAACCATTTACAACTGCAGCACCAGTGGATGCAGATAACGTGAATGGTTCATCAAGTTCACCCCGTCTTAGTAGTGAACACTGACTTGCTCTGTCCTTCGAGTCCGTGGTGTTACAGATCTGTCTCCAAAGGACTGAGTGAGTGAGTAGAGCCAGTCTGTTATTTACATATAGAAATCGATCCTAAAAATATTCCTTTACAGAAACAGTCTGCACAATTGACTTCGATGTACGGTTCAAAGGAAGCAGTCCGCAGTTCTATTCGTGACAGCCAAACTTTACAAGGGCTTTTTAGGAAAATGTCTTTGGACAACACGTACGTGTCTTCAGAAATGATAGCAGGCTAAAGTTACACCTTTCTCACGGCTGTAACTGGCTGCGATTTATTGGCCCCGGGTTGCAAGCACATATCCAAAATATCTAGGTCGCAAAACCTTACATCAATCATTCCTGAAATGGTACAATTCTTGAACATCTCTTACTGATTCTCCTCGACACCAGTTAAGTAGTAGACAGGAAGTAGTATCGCACTCCAACAATCATCTGTTATTCATTTTCCCATTTATCGCTATGAAAAACATTCCAACTTACGAAACAACCAACTGTACAACAAACTTCAAACAACTGATTATCTTGTGCAACAAGTGATTTGATATGAGTAAAGTCACTTAGTTCTCACTACGAATGCCACTTCATAGCAGTGCACATATGGTAACTCGGTAGTGGCGAATGGAAACTGACAGGCACACTTCAGGAGGGAACTAAATTCCTCAGTTGCAATTTAATCAGCTCAGATGCGCAAAAATTCGACGTACAGCTCAAGTGGTAATTGGATATATTCTCAGAGAGCTTCAGTCATCGTCAATGGGATTTGACATCGAAGCTGACACAAGACGAACACCGGACAGGCAACATATACAGTCAAATTAACCACACTTCGTCTTCCTTTCAGTCACTCAGGTGAATCAGTCTGAAGTTACGTGATCCCAACGTCTATCCAAGGCAGCCGATCTACAATGAAGCCCTTTTACTGAGACAGCATAATCATTTATCAATTATGGTGACAGGAGATTAGAATTTTTCCCCGAGAATAGTTAGAAGAAATATGCAGCTGAACCTAACTGATCTTTATGTGTTTGTACTCATTAAGTAATACCTTCGTTGCATGCGGGAGCATCAGTGAAGTTCTACGCTCAATGCATGATCTACGGAGTCAATGAAAATTGGCGGTACACCATGCAAAGTTTAAGTGGGACATATTTTTTAGCACTTACATGCTCTTGATTTCACCACACTATGGGGTAGCAGGTAACCATAACCCAGAGACTAGGAGTGGAGAATCATATAATTTCCCAAAAATCAGACATGGTAGCCAGCTAAAACGAAGTCCAAAATGTTAAACCAAACAAAGTAGCGTGCCTGACCTCCGACGTGGTAGGTTGGTGCTCTTAACCATCAAAACCACCACATGGTTACAAACCAGCGCGAATAAACCAGTTTAGTTGCACTTTACACGCCGTACAACTGAAATATGTAGTGAACTTTGGTATACAACCCGATTTCGCAATTATTCAAGACACGAATAAGCAGTATCTTTCCGCACCCAGCCAACAACATTATAAATGAAAAGTAGAGCCGTTATTCCAAAGCTGCACGTCCCATGCTAATGTTGTTTAGAATTCTTCCAGTCATTTTCTCGCCGAAAAGTGAAAAACCTTTTGGATCGGTGTTCCCTGTTTGCTAATGTATCGCAGTGGTTGCCTGAATGTCTCCATCTTTCATCGGTAAACAATAGTAAACTGAACTACAAGTAAACGAGACTGTGTGTAAGAGAGAAAGAGAGAGAGAGAGAGAGAGAGAGAGAGAGAGAAACAGTATACAGTCGGATGGATATTAAGAAGCCAAATAGTTAAAAATGGCAAGAGGAACCATTTTAGCAAATCTGAATTCCTCCTCATATGCACATAGCAGACAAGCTCAGCAGCTTATCTCAAACGGAATAACCTCTTTGTACTTAGGCCCCTACAGAGAATTCATCCACCACAGAAGTCAATCATTGTACGGGAAACCGGTTGTTAACGTTCTGTGTGAGTGAAGGAAGAGCGCAATACCATAGATTGTAGGTGTTCAGCAACCCGTAGACAGCCAGCCCGGAAAGCCTGGTGGTCAAGTGTTCGACTTACAGTCGTTCTCACCCGGGTCGAGTCTCGGCTGCGGATCGATAGATGTGCTTCGATGAGGATTCCCAACAAGGAGAAAACTGCTGTACAACGCTGTAGTGGTTTTCAGTGATAAGTTGAGCGTTGCAGTTGTATGACAAGTCATATTATATAAATGGTAGATGATTTTCAAAGTGAAATAATTCTAGCCAAAATTCTATTGCAAAACGGTTCACAAGAGAGAGAGAGAGAGAAACGTGGTTAGATCAAGAAACCTAGCTTTTTGACGAAAAAGAATTATTCATATTGGAGTTTTGCTGTATTGCAATCAGTAAACAGATATCACGGGTTGAGATAAAAACCAGTTGATTGACTTGTAAAACAATTGTGCCACGCAGAATCAAAGTGCGAATTGAAGTTTTTATTTTAGGAGTGTCTTTAATTCGTTCTAAGACATGACTGTATGTTCGTTGACTTCAAACTGTTCCAGTATCATTCCAGGCAGTTTATATTGCCTTTGGTTTACTTAGACCCATCCTGGATGCTTGCATTATCGGTTGTTCGTTGTACGGGTAACCGGTGGTTAGTATTCGCAGTCAGTGACGAACAGGTCTTGCGTCATGTGTTGCTCCTGCGAATCGGACCTCTGGGGTGCACTTCAGCTGGGACTTGAACCATGGCACTCGGGCTTGAGTCCCAAATTGGACTCGGTGAATTTGCACGGCTAATGATTTCTGGCAGAGATGAACCCCATGTGTATAAAGTCTCCATATTTATTGGGGATTTTTGCAGACGCTGTGCGGCGAATCAATAAAATCAGCGGGTGAATCATTAGTGTTAATCACATCACATCAATACGCTTTGTTTAACTGTTTGTATTCCTGATTCCTAATAGCGAACTGTTTTAAATCACTCGATCTGATCACCATCTCAGAGAAGATGTCCCGTATGAGTTTCCTCATGAGATTCTTTTAGGCCGGTCGGGAATTTTCCAGACGATCCTGAACATGTTATTTCTGCAAGAGTGGTGGTTGATTCGTGGCCTACACTTAGCTTCATCCTCCTAGCAGACCAACATTATCAGAGTGAGTCACGAGATTCACAACCCGGTCTTGTTTAGTTCCGAGCACAAGGTCTGAGAAAGAGAAACCACAATCAGTCAAGTCAGCGCAAACCAGTCAAGTCAGTAGTAGATTTAAGCATCCGACTGGTGAATTTTCAGCATCTACACCATATCCGTTGATACAAAATGGAGGAATCGGGGAGTGAACACAAAAAATAGCGATTTTTATCCAGTTAATTTGTTTAGTAGGTCTTTGGTGATTTCACGGGATCAGCGAGCACTCGCACACGATACGGCAAAATAGAATTGCGATATGCGAAAGTGCGAGGAAATAGAAATTTGACATTTGAGCGCATACACGTTGTAGAAACAACTTTTGAAAGTCCATTGTGTAGAGGATGGTGCATGTCTGAATGTATTGTCAAACTAAACTGGCCACAAACACCGAAGTCTTCCTCACTGACAATATCAACAAGTGTATCTTTGGATATGCCACTGCACTTAGAGATGTGTTTCATAGATCTTATTATCAAGTTAAAATCTTTCTTCATTAGGTTGGGGAAAGTGACTGCAGAGAAATACAACCAGTGTGGGAGAAGATATGCAGCCACAAATTTGAAAATAACTGATGGGGGACTGAAAGCAATTTTAGACGGAGAGAGAAAAATGACAATTTCCTCATTTCGCAAAGTCCGTTGAACATGCACAGACCACGAATTATGATGGGATAGCATAAAACCAAAATATTTAACCGTTGGTGACATTAGTATGGATTCATTGTTCACAGGTAGGTGGGAAAGCTTGTTAATGAGATCTCTGTGTGATTCATCAGAGAGTAAGAAACGTAATACATCCTGGTATTTAGATGCACTCAGTACAGGGGAGCGCGGTGAGAACCAGTTAACGAATTCGTTTAGTTTGATCCGAATTTGTGAAGTTCCATTGGGTGTCGGTAATTCACATCCTGAAAGTACATTGTCGGCGTATTTGCCACCAATGAATGTCGACAGGAATAGAAGTTGTTTGACGCACAAACAAATCATAGAATGGAGAAAAATTGCACACTCTAATACAGCCGAGTGAACTGGAGGAGAAGAGGAATTTTCGTTGCTGGAGCAAGTGAATTGTCTTCGGTCAGTGAAGTAGTCTGCAATCAGCCTGCAAACGTTCGAGTCAATATCACTTACGGTGAGCTTGATGAGCAACACTGATCGATCAAGCACAACGAATGCGTTTTTGTGATCAATAAATACCATTCTGACAGTCTCACATCTCCTGTCTAATGTCGAAGCTGCTGCATGGACTAGGTAAGCTACGGATTTCATTGTGGAGCCCGAAGACCGATATACAAACTGGTGTGTGTATCTTCTCCAACAGACCTCAAGTTGACCCACAGAAACAAAAGCATCGCAAACGATTTAAGCATAACAGAATTGCACGCGATGGGACTGTGTTTCCCAGATTCTTCCTAAAAGACACGCGTTATATTGACCAGTCTCCAAATGACAGGGAATTTCCCACTTGCTGGACAGTTATTGAAGATATTGGCTAGTGGAACCGAAAGGGCATCAGCACACTCCCTGAATACAACAGGTGATGGCTCATCTGCACTAGGAACTTTGTTTGTCTTCACTTTGTACAGCTTTTGGAAGACCATATCGTGTTCGATAGTTGGTGGCTGAGATGAGTTGCTGAAGGCTGGCATGCACATACACTGCGTTACCGAGCTGAAATCACAGTTGAATCTTTCAACATCAAAGTTTTCCTTTTTATTTCTTCACCTTCTGTCACGTAGGTGTTTTATGGCTTTCCACATGCCCCGACAACTGACACTTCCTAAGACAATATCTATATACACTATTTAGGTATCTAACTTCAGATAAGATCGAGTTGATAAGTTATCGGCTAGCGTTCTCTGTCCATGTTTGTAAGTCTGCTCTCTCTCTTAAGTACTGGTGTAGAATATCTATCACTTCCGACATAAACAGTTTCAATTGGGCAACAATGGTTGAAGCAAAAGTAAGGTAGTCAGTGAAGTGTTCACAAAAGAGAGAATGACTGGGGTATGAAAACACGAAATGATCGGTTGAGATAACGCGGAACACTAACACCATCAGGTTGACAGCGGAAAAATTTATCTACCTCATCGTTATGCACGGTCTGCTTAACGTAGTGTACCGGTCAGTCTAACCATACACTGTGGGACATATTTTCCAGAAACAGTGATCGGAGATCCTTAAGGGTGCACGTTTCGAACAGTAAACAAGTGTAGTCTCCTTGTGAACACAAATTCAAGTTGTGCGTCAGATCTGGGGGTGGGGGGGGACGTACTAAATTTGTCAAGCCAAGTGTGACGAGAAAAGTGACGTCATGCCTGATAAAGTCACCGACAAATATGAAAAGCGATCAACTCTTTTGTGCAATTAATGAGGTGGACAGAAGATCAGCAAATATGTTTAACTCAGAAAGCGGTGTACTAGGTGTCAAGTAAATGCTTCCTATGGGGATCGTGCGGAATCCACCAAGAAAATGTGGCATACATTCTATGATGTGACAGCTAATCTTTTGCTGCTGAGTACGTAAAGACCAGATTTGTTGGTTTGCCCAAGTTGTTGTTAAAGTAAGTGGTAATACATGCTCCACTATTATGGACAACAGCGGGACGAGCGGCTCGGTACGAACGGAAATCATCCAACTGTATAATTCCATCGGGAGTATAACCTTGTCCAACCAAGGCTCGTACGTTTTTATATTCCCTCTTCTGTAAGATCTCCGCCATCTCTTCGATCTTTTTTCAATAAAGAAAGGATGCTGTTTGGCAGTATCACAGGAATCTAAGTTCTCTGAGCACTGTTTTGTCTGGGGACCAACTTTCGAGCAGGCACCGAGTTTCATTGCTCTCCTATCTCATTTTTTGATAATCCGTTCGAACTCATGCTGAACTTGATTGCCATTATTCCCAAAATAGTCCGTATGCGTCAAACCACTTACGAACTTCATAAACACAACACTTGTGACCTTCAAATTAATGTGATTACCAATGTTGATAGAAAAACACCTTCGAAACTGGTGTAATTTGATATTGCAACTGCAAGGCATCACCAGTTTCAAAGACCCTTACCTTCGGAAGCATGAGTACGTGCGTGTGCCTGTTGTTTAGTACTCTCCCACTGTGGCCAGGATGAACAGTACTTTACTCGCGAACAATCTCGTTTTATTGGGGTGAAACTATTACATATGGTATTGGTTCTTGCACCCGGTCGTAGCGTAGAAAAAGAAACGGCCTGACTGCTGCGACCGGCCCACCCTTCTGATGGGCTGGTGTTGAAAATAAACCTCACTTGACACAATTCATTTATCAATCTTTCGATCCACACCGTCGACCGGCTATCCTTTCATACTTTGTTCCGTTGTCACAAGCCTTGGGCTCGATACTGTTCAGGCTGTACTTGCACATTCCGTGACTCACTGTGATGATGTTGGTCTGATAGGAAAGACAGTTTGCATGTTGGTCATGAATCAACCATTGCCCCTACACCCTTCACCTATATGAGTGAGCGAGGTCCTCATGACAGAAACATAGATTACCGTGTCGACCCTTAGTTATGGAAGTAATTGGATTAATTTGCCTTGACGTGTGGAATATGATGGGTGCCAAGGCGGATGTCACGAACAACTGCACATTCTCCCGTCTATGTGTTCATACTGATCAATCGCAATGTAATTCATTTGGATTATGGTGATCGGATAACCGGATTCCAGATACACCTAGGCTGAGGAGGCTGTTCCTGGATGATGAACATGAGATCAAGGTAAATTGTGTCTTTTACAAACTTTTTGACAATTGTCACATTGTGTGTTAGATTACGTAAAATGAACCGGACCCATCGAAGTGACTGACATTCACTTCCTTATAAGTTGAGCGGTAACCTCGACTACAGATCAGACCCTGGATAATGGAACGACGCAAACCGCTGATGAAGACCAGTGGCTTGGAGAGCACACATATTTTGGTCATGTCGGACTCCGATAACCAGAAGAGATTGCATGGACAGTCATTTTTTCTTTTCAGTCACTCAGAATTCCGTTAAGAATTAGTGGTCTGTCTGCTGAATGTGAATTTATTATCCACTAAAAATCATTCCAGTTGACTCTCTCCATTGTTTTTGATATAATGAACACTCGTCGGAGCTCAGCAGGGGCGCACGTCCCCTGCCGCTTCCAAGGTGTGAAAGAGGGCGTTTTCACTCCGAAGGCATTTTTTATAGATCTCACCGTTACTTGCGAGTTGTGTGTGGGATTGACGATACTTTGCTTGACTGACTGTCCTTTGAACTCCATCTTTCACGCTCAAACCTCGGATCATTCGATCATTCAAGTACACCGAGGCACCAGACTGGAGTTTCGCTCCTGTTACAGCTCATCAGTTTCGTTCTCTGTGATAGCCAGGATGGCATCTGAAAAAATTTAACTGGATGATTCGGATTAGCCCGGACGGGAGCGGGTTAGTGCAGTGGGAACTCATAGGCCTTCCAGGCGAGAAGGCCCGGTTTCAAACAGTGGGTGTGGCGGAGGATATACACCACTGATGAGTTCCAACAAGAGCGAAGCTCCAGTCTGGTGCCTCGGTGTACATGAATGATCGAATGATCCGAGGTTTGAGCGTGAAAGATGGAATTCAAAGGACGGTCAGTCAAGCAAAGTATCATCAACCCCACACACTACTCGCAAGCAACGGTGGGATATATGAAAACTACAGCCCCACTGGCTATTTCTCCGTTTTGAATGTGGTATAACAACTCTCATTCCCCTGCTTTTTCTTACACGCCACTCTCAATGTTTCACTTCCAAGTCACATATGTTCGCACGTGCTTTGACGGAAAGCAATCAACAAGGTGGTCCGATTCTGCGCGCCTAATTTGCAAGCCGGATAGTGCATGTATCCGTGAGTCACCGTGTCCAGCATCTACCAGTGTATGTGTGTTCCTTTCGTGTGACCTTGTACGGTGGATAGTTAACTGCCTCATATCACGAGGTAGCGAATCTAAACAAATCACTACGGAACAGAACAGCACAAAAATGCAGAAATGATCTAAATGTTACCAAGAAAAATGTAAATATATGATCAAAACAATAATGGTTTGGTCAAAATCGACCGCAACGCTATGATGGTAATCCTAAGTGGACTAACGGAACAATTTATCATGCCATTACTTCGTAGTACACGTAGGTTAGAACAGTACCAGAGGAGTTTGGACTACCCACATCATCAAAGGGAATGAAATGATCGCTAGAGCTATTTCTTCTGTGTGATCTCTTGCTCATTCAGTACATTCACTACACCACGACGAACAATTTCGTCGGCATAGGGTAGACGCACGAGCTACCTTTGGAGCCTACGTCATGCTTTAACAAAGCTTAACTTACCACTGAAAACCACGGAAATGTAACTGTTTCATCCCTGTTATGAACCAGCAGCACTGCACATCCACCAGAACCCCACTGATAATCGAGCCTGATTATGGATCAAACACCTAACCACCAGGCTCTCAAAACTGTCTCTCAATAGTTCGTTTAACTTTACCGGGATATCACTAAGTGCTTTCCCGTCACTGAGTTTTCAGATGTGACAACCACTTTGAAGGTGCGGCCATCGGTTCCTATGATGGACAATTTATCCGTAGAAAGCACGTTATAAACAAACTTCACGCCAAAAAGACTTACAGAGCTGGACTCATGTGCGAAAAGATAGACAAAACTTTTCCCCATCACTGAACTCAATAAAAAAGTCCAGTGTGAATGCTTATTACCAGCGTGAGTGATTTTTAAATGAATAGCCAGGTATTTCATGGAGTTCATTCCAGAGTAAAAGACTGGCTCGAGGATTGCACTGTCAGTGGGAAAGTTGACTGTAACAAAGTAAAGATGCATTTGGGACATTTAGAAAAGAGGTTAAAGTCAGACTAGACTGTTTGGATAAGCTGTGCAAATATTCACGTAATATGTTGAAATCAAAAGATTGGGCGATAGTTCAACCCATTAAACCTACCCCTGGAAATGGTCCAAGCCTAAAGCTATGCTGTCATAGACTTGATAGACCCGGCTCATAAGAATTTTTACTTTTTGCTAGGTATTGCGTTTCATACAGACGAAAAACAATTTATGATATATTCTGTGGAAGCTGTAGTGACCAAAAACAAATAAAGTAATGCAGTTGAATTCGTATGGTCCGGAGTGCATCCGACGAATCGAACTCTGTTACTTTTGATGAACATAAGGCTTTGACTTGTCAGTTTGCACAAAGAAGCAATTAAATTATCGAATTTTTCAGGGTTTAGTTCAATGGCCGAAATAATATAACCAATCTACTTGCCCTATAGTCTCTCATGATACCGAATGGTTTCGTGTTGGGAAAAACTCAACCCTACACGAGTATCCTGCACACTGAAGTTTAAAACTCATGCTAGACATTACTACACGGCGTTTCAAGCAGTTCGAAAAACTTGCAGCTTGTTGTACTTCGTATACGGTAGAGCACCTGAATGGTTTTGACAAACTCGTATATATATAACGAGGCAAAGCCGGAGGGCTTTCCTGTCGACGGAGTCAATGGCCAGTCCAATGTTCACGAATATAACTGCAGTTGGCCTGCCATTTGTATGACAGCCCAAATATCCCATGCATAGTGCAAACCTGGTTACCACTCTCGCGGTTGGGACAAAAATTTTGTCTCTTCTTCATTGATCCGACGTTCTTGTTCTAGAGGAAATCAACCAAGAATTATAGGAGCTAACAGCTGTGACGTGACTGAGATTAGACTTGGTTTTTAATTCAGCAAGTCTTCATCAAGAATGTACAATTTCCATCTGATGGAAAGTGCTCGCGAAACCGAATTTGCAGAAGGGGCTAGCTCTTTTCTGAGTGAATCACCGCCTTATTAGCAAAAGGTCGGACAGAGGTCTTCCTGACCAGGGGTATTACGGCGTTTGAGGTGTTGAAGTTCATGAGTCACTTCCTCTTCGATATGTGTACAAAAAGCTGCCCATGGAGCACGATCGGGTCCGAACCTGATCTAAAGGCCAGCCCTATTGTTGTTTGAAATAATTCGGGCAGAGCTTAATATTACGTAAAAGCTAAAATAGTGACTGTTCAACTTCTCCACAGATTGTATCATTCCCAACAGACGCCACGCTTCGCACTTCTCGTGGAATCCAGTGATTTGGAAAAGCTTTTGGACGTGGCCAACGGTAACCGTTTGATTCACTGTAGCCCCGAGGGTCGATTCCCAGCTCTCAAGATCCCTGTGTAAGCGTCATGCTAGTTTTGTCCTCGTCACGGAGTCACGAAGACCTCTGTAAGTTCAATTTACCTTTGGCTTTCAACACGCCAAGCCGGGTTAACCAATCACTCGTATGTGGCTGAACCAGCCACATGAACACTGAATATACGATCAGATATGATTAGAGAAAAAAATATCAATCAGTCTGTGCCCGACAAGACAACAATCCTACTGGACCGGCACGTTCGATTTGCTCTATTTTAGCCTTAAGCAACAAGTAATTCCCCTATACTATTACACTGCCATAGAGCGTGGTATGCCGTTACCCTCTAATTTAGGCTGGCTGGTTGGTACGATTGGAGTTACCACGGCAATCGATTATTCGGTCTGTCCGTAGATAAATCGCAGAATAGAAACTCGTGGGATCACAACAATCCGTAGTTCAGTACGGGCACTTTGATATTTGCTTACACCGGGAATTTTTCGTCTCCACATTACAGTCAAATAGATAGCTCCAAGAACCGGTTGGTGGCGATTTCACATACCACTTATCCCCATGGGTTAGTGCACCCTAATGTTGTGAAAACGTAAATCTTTTCCAGTCATCAGCTACACCAACTTGAGTTCAGCTGTCTAGATGGAAAGTAAGCTCTGCATTAGTGTGTCTACCATCGTTCGCAGAACAAGCGGAGATACTGAGGATCTCTTTCGGGATCGGAATTTGAAACAGCGAGTAGTGCATCCGGAGAATATTCAGCACCTATGATGGGATGTCAGTTATGGGTAGATCCACTTCAACTTCTTGAGCTGTCTACATTTTTTTGTCCTTCATAATGTTTTATCTTTTGTTCGGAAAAATAATGGATTGTCTTCTTGTATGTGAATGTTCAGTTTGGCTTCCGCAAACCAATCCAGTATGCAGAAAAAAAACAGTCCCGTTTTTCTTAATCATTTAGACTCCAATCTACTCATAGGTGATGCCAGCAGCTATGTCGTCATCATCATCACCAATAACACGATGTCAGCAGTTTATGATATTAATACAGTCACAGTGTTTTATTGAAAAAGCAAACTGATTCTAATATTTTGGGCCGTGTCCATGCCTTGGCAAATAAGGCCAATGATACGGCCACAATGCAGGTCAAATTCAAAGAATCCATGATGCCATCTGTAGCGTGTCTAACTAGTCAGTCCGATTGGCTATAATGGACAACCAATCAAGAATAAGCTAGCCAGCCATGATTTGCGTGATTACGATATCACACTGAGTGCCATATATTTTCCTTGTTGTAATTTTGTTTAATAAACCAGCAGTATCTTTTTACGTGTTGTGATTTACGCTGAAGTTGTACTTTTGGGATAATCAAATTTCATCAAAATAATCTGCTCTCTGTCTGTGCCTTTCAGTATTCGACTACTTAAAAATGCACGCGTCAGTAAGAATGGTTTATCGATAAAATTCTGGAACATCACCGAATTATAGACCTCTAGTGAAAACCGAAGGCGTGTGGTGACGTCTGGACGGAGAATCCAGTACATTTCCTTTAAACTGCTTCTCCACTGTATTGCATGTTTAGTCATGTAGATATCCCAATGGCCTAACACGCCAATATTTGTGATATGGTTTCGTCATACGGTTATCTTCACGATAGACCTGGGTTGGTTCCTCGAGCCTTTGTTTCTCTCCTCTTTTCAGGTCTGCTGCACCTTCCGCGGCCGCGTACACTCAAGGGTATGGGTGCGTGCGGATTGCACGTGTACCATGCATTCCATACCCTTTCCGTTTCACTACCGAGTGCGTTGCGCTACCATGTACTGGTTTACTGCTTGACCAAATCGATAAAAAAAAAAAGATTTCCTACTCGAGAAGGAACCACTTATCATGGAGGTTTTGCGTACAACTTGGCATCTCCCGTTCGGAAAACGAAGAAGCAAGAATAGGCGGTGGCATTTCTCGCATCTGGTACTTTTGCTTAATAAACAGCTTATTTCAACGACACTTCTGTGTTACCTGAAACGTACACCCATACAACCAAAACCCGAATGTCCGATGTCGTAGTGTGAATAAATTTTCGATCAGAAAACGAGTCAACACGACCACACAGGTAGCTTCCGGCAGGTAAATCTCCATTTTGGACAACTAGTTGGGGAGTAGTTGTTAAGCAGATGAATCGATTCATTCCTGGCGAACCTTTCTTGTCTGATTCTGAGGACCCAATACAAGCTACAATATTTTCTTTTACTTTAAAAATCAAACACAGCCTTTTAAGAACATCGCTCCACAGTTTGCAAGTCTCACATCAGTATCAGTTGTCCTATATATCGCTCACACTGTTTAACCAGTGCAGCACTCAGTAATTTGACCCTCTTACATAGCCATGTATTTTAGCGAGAATCTGATTTACAGCAAACGGTATGAACAAATTGTGAACGACAATATTCCTGTTGCAGCAAATTGGGACCTAGCAAGTCGACCAAATCAAAAAGCGCATTAAGGCAGTCAAAAGATATATTAAAGTGTTGTGGCCTATATACGCCAGGTTTCTATGTCGTGCAAGCCGAAAATTGAAATTTTACCTTTTGAAGTGATGTAAAGTATCCTCTTCATTTAGCCTATTCCAATAAATCAAAGAGAAAAGCGTGGGTAAAACTGATATTGGCCTTCAGTTGCACAGGCTCTAAACCGGCTGTCAACTCACACCGTGTACGGAAACTTAAAGTTCACATTGAAAACGAAGGGTTGTAGTTCGGGTGAACGACCACGCAGACGGCAACAGTCTCGAGGTTAGTACCGAGGATTTCCAGCAACCATCGACCCGGGTGGTCCGATTCCCGCCACTGTCGGTCACTTCCCTAATTGGCAGCCTTGTGTCGGCCGAGGCCACCTTCCTGAATTGTTGTACTTTTTGGCATGATAAGCGAAAGAAGTAAGAATACAATGTTGGAACCAGAGAAGATTGAACTCGTGTGGTAACTAATTCAACATCCGAGTGGACGCAATGGAACAAAAAAACAAGCAGTAGGGTCATTCCTGATCCAAACATGGGGATATATTGAGATCAAAAGGAGGGAACAGAGGCGACGGGGGGGAGATAAGACGAAGTTACGAACTGCTACCACGACAACACCAGCAGCCTACCAGTTTCTTTTGAATTCATAGTTCAGGCTTTATCCAGTGAAGGATTGCCGTCTTAGTGAATTTTAGAAAACTTGATCTTTCTCTCTGGTGATGATCCGGAGTGCCGCATCTAGGTCAACTCGGTGATCTGAGTGTGAAAACGGACAGTTCCATGCACTGAATGGCAACGAATGAAAGTATTCCCATTCGGGCTTAAGCACGGTGTTCTGTTATTCGACGAACCACGGGCACATGGAAATAGGCAAATGCCGTCTTAGGTGGCATAAACGTCCAGCCAAACTTAGTTGGTCCGTCTGAGGAAACGATGAGTCTCGTGTCCTATCTCCGTTATTCGAAGCAGCGTGGTCTTTGGATGGGCCAAGAGATCAGTTCAGCTGTTTGACTGTCAGGATCACATGTTTCTTCCCCTCATAACGCATTTTCCAGTCAAAGTGAGGAGGATTTATGGGTTCAGATATGTGCAAGTTCATAGGATTACCAGAAGATCCACTGCATGAAAGCCTGAAAACTTATTGAGAAAATCGTCATGAAGCCATTCATCGGATGGCAACAGGTGGGTATGCTTCTCATGATGGGCACCTTGTCACTTTTATAAAACCATCCACAGATGGTCTTGATCGATGATTATCTTTCATTTTACAATCTGTATTGAAATTATTGGTAAATGGTTCTAATAATACAAAATAATAATGTATCCAGTTTACGATTTTGTCTCTAAGGGCACCGGTAAAATACTGGGAGGTGACTTTCACGGGACTCTGTTAAGAACCACGTGTAGGAGATCGTAACTGAACCAGTTATTCATTGCCTTGTATAGAACTGGGAACAGTAGTCTCACGTCGGTCAAACTACTAACTAATCATATTAAAATTCAGTTAAATCGCCTCAAATCGGTCCACGGGAGTAACCTTGCAAATTTACCTTAAGGCATAGAAGATTTCGGAATAATTTCCCCACTTCCATTTTCTTCCAACACCTTTTCTATTCTTCTGTACAAAGTGTCCTATTTATCAGGTATGCGGATTATATAAAGTTTGGTAATGTCTTATAGTTAATTTTCCTACACTTTAAAATGGCATCTCTCAAATATCAAACTGGTCTGATTCTCACTACTTAGACATGAACCCAGTTAAGTGTAACGACACTGTTTTTTCCCCTGTAGAACAGTGGTAAGTATTTCATATTTTAGAAGGGTTGCTATTTCTGTTCAATAAAAAGAGAACAGATGAATCATCTTGATTCAGTTAAATACCTTGGAGTGTTATCCCACTATAGCCTCACTTGCTCCAAATGTTTGCTTTGCTTCTGTGAAAACTAGATGTTCTCCTTTCTGTTTCACGCATTGAATTCCACTCCATACCGACTCACCCCATCAAACACTTTTATCTTCTCACGGATCCTACCTCATTGGCTGTATGTCTGACCTACCGTCTTTCCTGGCATGTCGTTGAAAGACTTCAAAATTGCAACGAGATCAATTAGGCTATTAGCATCTGCCATTGGCATAACCCGACAGTTGCCTTTCCTTCAAAAGAGTACGACAATCACAGTTCGCTTGACTTGTCTGAGATGGAACACTTGAGAAAAATTGCGATGCGGAATCAGTCACTTGCCGTTTTATTGAATGTGGCGAATCAAAAATGCAACCGAAGCGATTCGGTTTTAAACCATAATCCGGCAAACGGATCGAGAAATCTATTGCAGTCCGAAAACGAGGTCACTCACGTGACTGGCTCTTGGGCTTAACAGTGTGTATGATTAGACGAGACAGCAGAGCACGTGCAGAAAAAGGCACGTGGAAAAGCGGTCAGAAGAGTCACCACCTTGATCATTCTATGGGTGGGGAGGGCTATAAAGCTGGGATAGCGGAGTTTGGAGTCGGTTGCGCAACAAAAGTGCATATGTTCTCCCGCTCCAATACCATCCTGTCAGTGGTTGTTCAGTTCTCAAGACGAAAAGTACAAAACCAACGTGGATATAGTTAAACATTTCCAATTTAAACAATGTAAATGAAACTATCCACCAAATTTTGGAAATTAGTTTCAGTTTTCGTCGAATTACTTTCTGTCTGTCAATGATTAATGGCTGGAGTTATTTTTACAAGCTATCTCCCTCCCCAAATTTCAGACAGATCGTCATATATAATGGTACATTCTTCATGTCACAAGCTAACAGTAAGCCGAAACCTTTCTTATTTCGTGCTGTGGATAATCGTCCAGCAGGATTATCAGCGAACCGGAGCGCACTACTAGCAAACTGTGAAGGAGTAGTGGTGACCTATGTGAGTGAAATGGGTGCAAAGCTCAAACCATTATAACAGTTAGTAACCGGAAAGCTGAAAAGTGGAATTGATAGGGAAGTTATTCATGTGGGTGCAAATGTATGACTATTGTTCCTAGGAACACTTACATATACTGGCCGTGTTTCACCTCAAATCTGTCAAGTTACAAACTCATTGCGGTCGACGAAATGTACCTGTGTAGTTCTGGTGAGTGGCCATAATGATCCCCTTCCCCCGAGTGGGACCTAACGACTCAGACGGCAAAATTCACGCAGTACCCAAGGATGTGAGATATATCCACGCAAGCGAAATTCATGACCAGTGAAAATTCGGCCCTCACTTTGTCTGACCAAACCTGACTGAACAATCACTTTTAGATGCTGACAGGATGATAAGCATTGTATTCGTTCATCAGTTCACACTGAGATCGATTTTCTGGAGCCACAATATCTACCAGTGAAGCTACCCTTCAGTCTGGAAAGCCTTAAATTACATTCGGTCAGAATAGCGAGTTGATCTGGAAGACAGATATGCTGAGGAGTGTCCAATTAGTGATAGACCAGAGACAAAGATTCAACCGTATTCGATGGCGTGAGAACTAATGATGTGCTATTAAAAGAGCATTTGTCCACCATCACTGATTGAAACAATTTTCAAGTAAGAAACTCATTTACTGTGGAAGATTATTTTCCTTAAAGTAGATCTCCAATCGGGGAAGAAACCCCCAGAACTGATCAAGAAACACCTCCAACAGAATTCCACTCGCTAGCGTGAAACGTTTTCGGATGATATTCATTCGAGAATTTTTTCGAACAGCAGTGGCTATAATGGATTTGGCTAGGGATACTGTATCAGTAAAGATCCTTAGATCTCTGGGTTTGATGAATTCTAATCAATTAAAATAATTTTTATCTAGGTCAAGAAGCAATAATGGTACGGAGTTCTGTTGTTCATCACTGGCAAGGTTTCCGTCTCATGCCTAGACCTCAATATTGTCAAGGTGACGCAGATAGATGTTTAGTAATATCAACACTGATATAGTGATCATTAATGATGATGCTACTAAGGCCGATATTCTATCCATTTCTGATGAACGTTGAGACCGCACGACTCAACATCACGCGTTTCACTCACAAATCAAATTCTGTTGGTTTTAGAGTTATCACATAGCTATGAGTCAGTAATGACCATTCGCCAAGAGTATGTCACCCAACTCGCATCACAGTTCGACCAAGCATGAACCTTTTTCTCTTAAGTAAAAAGATGAAAGTGATCCAAATGAGTAAATCTGGAAAATTTTATCGGAAGGTTGCAGAACTAACGAGCGTCAGCCATTTTTAGGTATGGAACATTCTGCAGAAGAAAGACCTATTCAACCAACAGTGGCAGAATGGCACGAATTGACGACAAAAGATTGTTAACCTTTGAGCCCCTGTGAATCCTCATCTTGATGAGAAAATATTTCGGTGGTTTGTGATATCTATCCTACTTTCAATCATGATAATGATGCAGCTCGCTTTAAGGAACGATAAACCTTCGCAAAGGGTAATAAATACTCATTTCCGCGGTAAAAAATCAATGGGTTCTAATGGGTTATTCGACCCCTGTGTGAATTAGATACGACGAGGACGTCGTTACACCGATTGCCCGGAACCGTTTCGATAATGGAATATTGGAATGCCTAACAATAATTGATACCATTGGCTATGTTTACTTTTTCAATGGCTGGAAGAGGCAAAATGCCTATTTTTAGTATAAACCACATTTAAAATAATACTACTTATGTGACTACTCCTCTTTGATCATCTACCCCTCTGGATGCAATACCTCCAAGGAATAGATTATTTGATCACTCCTGGTTATGTTTTCTTGCTGGATGTGGGAGGAATGCTGTAACTGAAATGAGAAGACGTATTGAAACCACTTAAACGAAGAACTACAAACTCCGAAGTAATAAGATCAAGACTGCAGAACTACCCGTTAATTTCGGTGTAGAAATCAGCTGGAAAATTCGTAAGGTCAAGCATTTCACTTGGCAAATCAACGGTTGACCAATCAAAGTTGACTTTTGTAGTATCTGGTCACTGTGGTACTGAGTGGTTCATAATTCTAAAAGTATGTAGCCGCAAAGCTGTATCGTACGGTGTCCCACGAACGGCAAGCCGAATCACCACAAATCGATCAATTTAAGCACTCATTCTCATGGAAAATTACGTGTCAATTTTTGATAAGCTGACCTCTGTTGAAGCAAGTGGAACGACTTTAAATGTCTCTTTTATGCTACATACAAGTAGATTCAGATAGTCTAAAACAGTCAGCCAACCACAAGTATGATACTGTTGAGTTACCGTGCTCGATCGGCGTTACCACGGATATTTTATGGTGTTGACACATCTGGTAATCACTTGATCTAGTGAAAAGGATGGGCTTCCTAAACAGCTCGTCTCACATTAATAATACATGATACATGGACCTTCAGTTACTGACTCTCGACGATATTGAATCATCATCAATGGAGCGATGGGCTCTTGAAATTAGTTTCCTCTGGACAACACTTACCGGACCACTGGCTGATTTCCAAAAATGGTGACGTGGAATGAAATATGGGCCACCTGGGATTTACTCCCGTACGCTGGTGACAAAAAGTATAAAAAATGCACAGTCGCAATCGGTGGGGGCTCGGTGGATGTGCACTGCTGATGATTCCCAACAAGGATGAAACAGCTGTACAGTGCTTCCATGGTTTTCAATGGTGAGTTGAGCGTTCAAGCTGCATGATGAATCATATTATAAAGAATATCATCATTCATGTGTGTGCGTATGTATGCTCACGTGTGTGCGTGGATGCAAGCGGGGGCGTGGGGTAGAAACATGCGTGAAGCCGTCCCAGTGTGGAATAATATAATTTTGTCTCGGCTGTCGGTTGGATTGTTTTCAAAATCATGCAAACCGACAAAGCGAGAATAGGAATTGGTGAAAGTGTGCAATTTTGACGGTGTAGTTTACTCCATCCTGTGAAGGGAAACCCGGTAGATTGTTTCAATAAAACCAACCCTTTTTCATTGGAATCATTGCTGAACGTGTTAGTCATACGAGGTCAGTAAAAGGGCCGGATAGAATTTTGGATGGATTGTATTCATTCACGGACAGAGACACGGGCGATGTTTACATAAACAAAGGTGCGCAGTCTGCATTAATAAAAATAAAATCATTCTCCATTCAAGTGGCGGTAGAGGGAATTGTTTTAAACTGCCTCACTAAAGCGAGGAAGAACGATTCTTCGCTAGAGAACAATCTTCTCTTATTAGGGTAAAAAAGTGATAATAAAGAACGTTGATTCTCTTACCGAACTGTTGCACACATTTTATTGATTCAACTGGTGCGGGGGATCAAGCCTTCTAAAAGGCTGGTGTTCATACTAAACACCGCTCAACAGGATTCATCTCTCACACTATCGATATAAACCATCTATCGTCCACCCTGACGATCATGAGGCGGGCCTTTGAAATCGGCCATGCTGTATCGCTGGAAAATCATAGAATGCACCATTTTCTGTGGATTTTTATATCAGTGCTCATTATCATACTAATGTGAAGGTCACCAGTGCTGTCACATGCGCGTACTATCATGAAATCTTTACGCCTATTCGCGCATACGGACCATTTTGTGACTTATGATAATAAATTTCTGAGTAGCTTCAAACGGATTGCCAAAAAGTGAGGTGGGAGAGTATAGAAACACAGAGCAGGCTGGTAAGTAGATCTCCGACAAAGCAGTGCTGAGAAGACTTAGACTCCCGGAATCTTAGCAAGCAATGTTTCGTTTTTTATTGGCAAAAATTAAAGAGACGTCAGGAAATGTGCAGAAGGAGTACGAAAATGCAGAAATTCTTATGTCACAAGAATCTCGGTTACATACGGTTATATTCCCGATGGAATTATACAATTGGATGATTTTCGTTCGTACTGAGCCGCTCGTCCCACTGTTGTCCATAATAGTGGAGCATGTATTACCACTTACTTTAACAACAACTTGGGCAAACCAACAAATCTGGTCTTTACGTACTCAGCAGCAAAAGATTAGCTGTCACATCATAGAATGTATGCCACATTTTCTTGGTGGATTCCGCACGATCCTCATAGGAAGCATTTAATTGACACCTAGTACACCGCTTTCTGAGTTAAACATATTTGCTGATCTTCTGTCCACCTCATTAATTGCACAATAGAGTTGATCGCTTTTCATATTTGTCGGTGACTTTATCAGGCATGACGTCACTTTTCTCGTCACACTTGGCTTGACAAATTTAGTACGTTCTCTCCCCCCCCCACCCCCAGATCTGACGCACAACTTGAATTTGTGTTCACAAGGAGACTACACTTGTTTACTGTTCGAAACGTGCACCCCTAAGAATCTCCGATCACTGTTTCTGGAAAATATGTCCCACAGTGTATGGTTAGACTGACCGGTACACTACGTTAAGCAGACCGTGCATAACGATGAGGTAGATAAATTTTTCCGCTGACAACCTGATGGTGTTAGTGTTCCGCGTTATCTCCACCGATTATTTCGTGTTTTCATACCCCAGTCATTCTCTCTTTTGTGAACACTTCACTGACTACCTTACTTTTGTTTCAACCATTGTTGCCCAATTGAAACTGTTTATGTCGGAAGTGATAGATATTCTACTATTCTATTCTATTCGATTCAAAGAGAGAGCAGACTTACAAACATGGACAGAGAACGCTAGCCAATAACTTATCAACTCGATCTTATCTGAAGTTAGATACCTAAATAGTGTATATAGATATTGTCTTAGGAAGTGTCAGTTGTCGGGGCATGTGGGAAGCCATAAAACACCTACGTGACAGAAGGTGAAGAAATAAAAAGGAAAACTTTGGTGTTGAAAGATTCAACTCTGATTTCAGCTCGGTAACGCAGTGTATGTGCATGCCAGCCTTCAGCAACTCACCTCAGCCACCAACTATCGAACACGATATGGTCTTCCAAAAGCTGTGCAAAGTGAAGACAAACAAAGTTCCTAGTGCAGATGAGCCATCACCTGTTGTATTCAGGGAGTGTGCTGATGCCCTTTCGGTTCCACTAGCCAATATCTTCAATAACTGTTTAGCAAGTGGAAAATTCCCTGTCATTTGGAGACTGGTCAATATAGCGCGTGTCCTTTAGGAAGAATCTGGGAAACACAGTCCCATCGCGTGCAATTCTGTTATGCTTAAATCTTTTGCGATGCTTTCGTTTATGTGGGTCAACTTGAGGTCTGTTGGAGAAGATACACACACACACACACACACACACACACACACACCAGTTTGTATATTGGTCTTCGGGCTCCACAGTGAAATCCGTAGCTTACCTAGTCCATGCAGCAGCTTCGACATTAGACAGGAGATGTGAGACTATCAGAATGGTATTTATTGATCACAAAAACGCATTCGTTGTGCTTGGTCGATCAGTTTTGCTCATCAGGTTCACCGTAAGTGATATTGACTCGAACGGTTATAGGCTGATTGCAGACTACTTCACTGACCGAAGACAATTCACTTGCTCCAGCAACGAAAATTCCTCTTCTCCTCCAGTTCACTCGGCTGTATTAGAGTGTGCAATTTTTCTCCATTCTATGATTTGTTTGTGCGTCAAACAACTTCTATTCCTGTCGACATTCATTGGTGGCAAATACGCCGACAATGTAGTTTCAGGATGTGAATTACCGACACCCTATGGAACTTCACAAATTCTGATCAAACTAAGCGAATTCGTTAACTGGTTCTCACCGCGCTCCCCTGTACTGAGTGCATCTAAATACCAGGATGTATTATGTTTCTTACTCTCTGATGAATCACACAGAGATCTCACTAACAAGCTTTCCCACCTACCTGTGAACAATGAATCCATACTAATGTCATCAACGGTTAAATATTTTGGTTTTATGCTATCCCATCATAATTCGTGGTCTATGCATGTTCAACGGACTTTGCGAAATGAGGAAATTGTCATTTTTCTCTCTCCGTCTAAAATTGCTTTCAGTCTCCCATCAGTTATTTTTAAATTTGTGGCTGCATATCTTCTCCCACACTGGTTTTATTTCTCTGCAGTCACTTTCCCCAACCTAATGAAGAAAGATTTTAACTTGATAATAAGATCTATGAAACACATCTCTAAGTGCAGTGGCATATCCAAAGATACACTTGTTGATATTGTCAGTGAGGAACACTTCGGTGTTTGTGGCCAGTTTAGTTCGACAATACATTCAGACATGCACTATCCTCTACACAATGGACTTTCAAAAGTTGTTTCTACAACGTGCACGCGCACAAATGTCAAATTTCTATTCGCTCACAGTTTTGTTTAGCCTCATCATGTTCATCCGCTTGTTAATCCAGTGATAATTACCACAGACCTCCGGAAGTGTTTGCTTCGATAAAAGTTATCATAATTTGCACATATTTTCCTCTTCGGTTTTTTCATATCATCAGATCTGGTGTAATAGCTGAATATACCCTACTTGACTAATTCAGAACAGACTTTTCCAGAGGCATTTAAATACTACAAGAGCATTCTACTGACTGACAGGTAAGCAGTCGACTTAAAGCATTTGGCAGTGTCAGTTCCAGTCTGTTCTGTGATAATAGCAGCGTTTAAAACCGATTTGAAACCTACTTCCATTTCCTTTGGTTCAGCTAAGTGCCGTTCAGTTTGCACAAGGCAGTTAGCAGTTACGCACAAGGAGTTCCCCGATTTCTTTAGATGATATCCACTCGAGTAAGACTCCCAGGACTGACAATTGGAAATCATGTGTCCTCCGCCAAAATGGGGGTGGAACCGTGACACCTCGTGTCTTACTGCTTGAGTGAATAAAGCCAAGGGAAATAATCAGTTAGAAGTGCAGTCCCCGTTAGGTTACAGATAAAAAATGGGTCAGAATCATACACTGTCAAACCGCCAATGTCGGAATGATCGATTCCATATATCGTACGAACGTAGCACGAAAATACGCTTGCTATTCGTACGAATAACTTATTCCTGATTGTCTATCTGTCTACATACCTGTATATGCAACAGGATATATATATATATATATATATATATATATATATATATATATATATATATATATATATATATATATATATATATATATATAAGAGATGAACTAATCACGAGAGACAAAAGAAAAAAGACTAGAATGAAGCAGGTGGAAAGTGAGGAAATCCAACAACGAAGGATATAAATGAACCTCGTGGAAATAGTGAAACAAAGGAAAGAATTACGTAATTATCGCATAAAAAATCGAAAAAACAGGAAGAAAGTACTCGAGAATAATCGCCAGCCAAGCACAAGGTTCCCATATCTGAGAGGTGGGAACAACCGCCACACCGGTCAAGTGCTTCCGGGCCAATTCTCTCCTCTCATCCGGATACAATAACATAATGCTTACTTTGAAATCCCAAAGAAGACGAAAGAAATATTTCTACAGAGACCGGGATAATTCTAAAGTAAGATACGTCTCTCTTTTGAGAAATAAAGAAGTTAAACCCACTTACTTGCTGTATGCTAGTCAACTTCTATGTAGCCTTAACAGTAACCGACTATGGCAAGGCATTTTGCTGATATGCGGAAAGAAAAAGAAACAAGTGGAATTTGCTGCGGACGTTGACAGTATCAACAGTATCCAACCATCAAATAGCTATCCGATTTCATTCATCCCAGAAGAGAGCGCGCACAGAACCCCGTTCTCTACGGAAGGAGTAATCAGGCTTCTTCTTACTTTCAAAATAACCTCCGGTATTGGTCTTGATGGTCTATGGTCATTACTTTTGAGACATGTTGCAGTTGCCCTGACCGATATATTTACTTCTCCTTTAAACAAATCTTTGTGCTCTATTCCAGCCTGTTCGAGACCAGTCATCATTGTTCTTTTGCCCAAACCTTGTAGTTCTGATGTCACAGCCAGACGCTTTCGTCCCATTGCTCTAACTTCATCTGGTCTAAACTAGCAAGGCGTGCCATTTTTAAACGTTTGAATTCTTCCGTAAACTCTCCCGAGGACCGCTTACTGTTTGCCTATAACCAGAACAGGTCCACTTTGGACGCTATCGCTTCCTTGATCCACCATGTAACAAAATCTTTGGATGGAACAGCGAGGTCTATGAGATCTACTTTTCTAGACTACTCATCCGCTTTTGATTCTATTCCGCGGTCTCTCCTCCTCCGTAAACTGGAAGCCCTCGGCTGTCCCACACCTTTATTAGCGTGGTTGTCTGATTATTTTACCAACAGAACTCAGCGCACACGACTAGGTGAATCATTCAGGAATGCTTCAGGGAGCTGTCCTTTCCTCTTACTTGCTTTCTGCCTGCCTTAGTGACTTTTTATCCAGTTCTCCGGCACATTTATATAAATACGCCGAAGATGTGGTTCTTCGCCAAGCTGTTAATGTAAATCAGGGCTTCAGTAGCTTTTCCAGAAATCTGTCCCATATTTATGATCTCTCTGCTCGAACCGGTTTAACTATAAGTTTGTTCAGAGGCTTTGAACACGTATTTACCCTTTCTCGGTCGGCTTATCCTTGTGATCCATCTGTCATTTCCACAGAACCAATAGTTAGAGTGGGTTATGTCAAATATTCGGGAACCACTATGGGTGCAAATTTGAGATGGTAATCGCACATTTCATACTGTGTGAAGAAATTACTCCGGTTATCTTACCATATCCGAAAGCTTAGGTGTTTTTAACGTTAAGTAGAGTGTTATTTATCACTGTTTATGAATGTGTTTTTCCTGTTCTATTTTCCTGTTCCCCTGTTATTTTTTCTGGCCTACTGAAGAAAGGTTTTAAAATTCTTCGGCAAGGTCTATCTACTATCAGTCGCGTACATTTCATACCCGTAAGAGAACAGTCTGCTATGCTGTACCAGCCACATTTGGAGACATGTCAAAAGTTTGCTCAGAAAATCCTTCCAGACAGCAAACAAACTTTGCGAAGTGATGCATACACGCGTAACTATCTCAGTTCCACAAAATCCTCGTATCCATCCATACACTCTCGGAAAGAAGTAGACGAAAAGAATGCAGCTCCATATATGGCACGAAACCTCACAAAATGGGCCAGAGTATCGGCCAAATTTCTTGACAATTTCAATAAGATATCTTTTAATTTCACCAATTTCATGAAGCAAGCTACAAAATGTAGAAGCATGTTCAATGGAAACGGGAAATACTACAATGAAAAGCATGAGACAAAAGAGAAAAAACACAAAAACAAAAGAAGAAAGTCGGAAAACCTATATTCGTTCTCACACTTTTCGTTCACTACCCGACGAAACAAGTTACGAAAAATGATCCTATGATTCTAAAATTGCACTCTCCGTCCACGCACGCTGCTCACCATTCCAATGAGATTGAAGTGATCAAGCTGATGTGGAGTGCTTATGTGTAGCATGGGAATGATTGGGCGGAAGAGTACCGCGTATGCGTACCTGATGATTGGCGACAACTGCCAGACCGTTCGTGATTTTCCAGGAATATTTTCTCCCGTCTTCATTGTTGTACTTTTGGCCACTTTCTTCCATGTTATCTGATATAAATGCAGAAATTTTCATTTTTCCCTTTTAGGCAATTTTGAGCCTCCAATGTTTACACTTTATTCAGTTTTTGCAAGGCACCTCTATGTTCCTCGCTCAGCTTGCTAATTTTTTGCGTTGTATGTGCTGTGGTTTATTTTTACCTTGGTCAGATTAGACTGAGTGCATCCACGGATTTCTCCTGATCACATACGTAAGGTTTGTGGAGGTGCATCCCGACCTATTCTGTTGCGGTCAAAATGCTACTTCGCACAGATCTAGACTGCCGACCGAGACAGAAAGCATGTGAACACCTTTACCTAACGCTATTTTTCAGGACAGTATCCCTGATGTACTTTGTCATACAGATATTCTGTTGTCTTAGCATGATTAAGAATCCCTGAATGCGAGCTTGTTCTGCAACCTGTGTGTTTCCAAATATACCCTGCGGGATATTCCAGAGGATTCCAATCGGATAGTCATGGAAAATCCACTTTAGTTTTTCTTCTTCCATAGTTCATGTAATGAGCCAGAATCGAATCAGGGACTTCGGGCTTACCGGTTTGATTCCGGCCTCCCAGCTTATGGATGCAAACAGCGTAAGCGGATTTTATCTGTATCTGTATTTGTATGACAGACGTTCGCAAGCTCCATGCTTACATTCCAATCAAAAATGCTCTGCCAAAATCCGGAGTAAAATAAACAAAACAAATTTTCAACCAAATTTAGAAAGTAATTCCATGTTAGTTGTGTTCTGGTTGATCATTTATATTTTATTATTTCGTGGTAAAGTATGAGTTCGGTAGAGAGATACCCATAACCTGGCCGTGCGACTTGGAGTAAAGAGCTACCAAATGGTCCCAGTATGCATGGTTACGAGCTAGGAGATAGGGGACTACTGCCCTCCTTCAAAGTGACAAGCTGTTGCGTGACTCCAACCTTTAGCCTCTGAGATAGTAGGAAAAAGTTCTGAACCACTTGATTAAAATCGGTCGGACTCTGCCTTAGGTATATGCTCGGGCTCCTCGGGCTATTTATGCTTCCCAGTTTGCTAAATGTACGAGAACGACAGATGATAATTAGAGATTGGGAGGTCTTTCTGTACATGGGAGTCACATAGATTTTCCGTGTTAGCTTCTACTTCAGCCTATTATGTAAGAAATATCTAGGAACATGTACAATGTGATTCTTCATGCAGTGTAAACGTTCAACTCAGCACTGGAAACCACAGAAGCACTGTGCAGCGGTTTCATCCTTCGTAGAAAGCATCAGCATTACTCATTCTATTGGTCCTACTACTCGCACTTAGATAGTAGTCAAGCTCTATAGGTTGTCCAGCAGAATGGCTTCGTTGTAATTTGATCCCCACAGAGAATTCGTCCATTATAGCAGTCGATAGCTATGCGAAAAATTCTCTGCTAACATTTAAAGCCAGTGGCGGAAGGGCCATGTATCATGCAGTGAGTTAGTTCAATGAACTGTAGGGAACCAGTCCGGGTAGCCGGTGGTCAGGGGTTCGACTCGCAGTCGTTCATCAGGGATTCGAGTGCCAGTGGGAGCTCGATGGGTGTTCACTTTTGATTATTCCTAACATGGACGCCACAGCTGCAAGGTGGTTCCATTGTTCTCAGTATTGGTTTCAATGTTCATGATCCATGATAACTCAAATCAAGTGAAATTCTAATGTTCTACTGTTGTTGCTAATCCGAATGTCATAGGCTTCCGCACGTGATTCATTCCGGTCCCCTTTGGACTTGCACTTGCACGTACCACGTCTGTCTGCAACATGTTCTGCTTTGTTCCACTCTACCAATCCCATGCGGCCGGCTCTGCGTGAGACAGACATTGATTCTTGGTTCTCGTCGGCTTGTCATATTGTCTCGCTCGTGATTACCGTACGGCGTACGTGAATACACGTTTGTTCTTACGTACATTCTTCTGTTCTATTACTGAACGCTGGATACCACACCTACTACCCACACTCATATTCAGAATCGGTGAGCAAACATTTTTATTCTGCATCAAGCAGAAATTCATCTCTGCAAATCAGTCCTTTGATTGAATACTGTTCACATTTTGCGTGTGCATGAGATTAGTGAACCTAACACAGTTAACCTTACTCTCCTCCACTGATTGTAGGAGCAGAAACGTCATATTTCGCTATCCGCGGTCCAATCTACACAGTACGACAAAATTATGGAACTCCTCAATTTTTCACTTACTTCCGGTTCTCTTTTCTCCAACGAAACCATATCTGGTTATATCGATGGAAAGCACAGCACTATACGGTACACCAAAATTTCAGAACGAAACTATGCACTGTGTGCTAATTAGAGCAGGATACAATAAAACAACGGCAGCCAAGGTATAGAAACCCCCTATTCCGGTGCTCTGTCACTTGGAAAGTTACGCAGAACGAGACGACCACTGAGCTTGGAAACAAGCTGATTAGTTCGGTCTGTGGCTTTGGTGACTGACAAACCCATGAGAACCGGAATCGCTTGATTTATGTGCACTGGAGCACGGGATGCATTCAAGTGTCCTAGCTGAACTGTATTCTCGTTAGCTGTACGTAAATACCTTACAGAACTCAGAGTTTTGTCCGCACAATGCGACACAGATATAAACTATGAGGTTTTTTATGAAGGGGGAAATATCCACGTTCTACTAAGTGGGACTGAGTTTGCTTGAGATCTCCAGGCAATGCAAGAGATCGGGGAACATCATGCGACGGTTTCTGGAATGTAACGAGCAGAGTGAGCCTAAAACACTAATGAGTTACCCAAAAAACTGACAAAATCAGGCGAACGTATATTAGTTCATCTACCCTCCAATGACACGTGCTGTGTATCGATGATGAAAGCTTTTGTCGGAGTCAGTGTTTCGAAACGAACGTTACAAAGACCGCTGAAGTCCGTGCTGTTGATGAAATACAAGCAGATAAGAAGCTATCATTATGCATTGAAACACACGAAGCTTGAGGGAAAATTGTGAAAATGTCTAATTTGGTAACAAAAATAATTTATTTAGGATGGATGGGATGCTTGGAATTAGTACTGAAATTATATCAGAGAATAATAGACAATGTTTAGTCAAGGAGGTATTCAGTGGTATTCCTGGGGTCTTCTTAAGCAATGGTCACAGAGAGCTAGTTATACCATTGATTGTGCAAGGTTGATCACCATATGTTTTACAAATGGATTCCTTGTCCATGCACGCTGGACATGAATCAAATGAGATTACAGCCGTAAAAAAGATTCCATTGTGTATTACTATACGATGGAACCATTTCACTCCCGCTAGTGACCAACAGATTACCAGATGGCGCCATACTCCAATTCGATAATGCTTCTCTCCACTCCTAATACGCCGTAAAATGCTGGTTTTTGTTCCGTGGCCAACGTGGCCAACGTGCACCTTAGATCTAAACCCGACTGAGAACCTTTGGAGCATCTTTGCTCGCCAGGTGTAAAAAGATTCCATGATTTGCCGGTCAACGAGTGAATTGGTAACCGCCTCTAAGCGAGACTGGGTGAATATTGACCCAGGAACAATCACATGTCTTGTAAGGAGTACGCCGAGATTATGCATGGAAGTCCTGAAGCAGATGGAAGGTTGCACACGATTTTAAGCAGTAACTTTTGAAGCCCAGCTGAGGAGGGTCCTATAATTCTATCACCCCCTCGTTTCACTTATTCTGGTTTAATTCGTTATTAGTAAATTAATTTGTCGTGAAACTTTATCTTCCTAACAGCAATGGGTATTCGGTCATTCCGACCAGACATGGTTTCGTCAGAGAATACGGAAGCGGAAATACGCGGGAAAGTAAGGGGTCCTAGAATTTTGTCTTGCAGTGCATAATCTAACTAAACGAAGACATTTTGGGAACTCGTACCTCTTGTGGGGACTTGTTCAGGCTGTCTATATTCAGAGCATCTCTTGCGAGATTTCGAGCATTGCTTCTTCTCTGGTCAGTCGTGAAGTGTGACAGAGGTAATGACTTGATTGAAAGTATTGTTGCTTAGTGCCATACCAAAACGAGTTGCATTCTGCGAGTCTGTGCTTCACAAGATGAACGGAGAAGTGTTTTGTGCACATGAGTCATTCATACTAAGCCGGCAGGTGACCCCCCACGAGAGCCACTCCTCGTAAGAACTTTTATTCTACGTGATATTTCGTTTACCATCAGATGAAAATACAAATTGCTCTACTCCCGGACAACCTCCTATCGTTTTTCTGTCCTGCTCTATCTTGCAAGGTACCTAAACAACTTATCACTAATGTCTAAGGAATTTAAAACGACTTTGTCTTATCTGATTTTCATTATCTGTTACCACTGCTTGAACCAAGTATTTAGTTTCTTCTTTTTAATTATTCGAAGGTACAACATGTTTATCCAACGGATAATGTAGCGATGGGACGAATAAAGCCACATTTGACTTGACTTACCATAGTTTTCATGAACCGGAATTGTTCCACATTCATAATTGAGGAGATTGAACAGAATGACTGCATGCAACAATCGATGTTCTAATTGTGTCCTTTTAAATTGGTCAGACAAAATCGGGTATTCTAGATGTACATTGAGATTTCATATTTTTGAAATCCATGAGATCAATGAAAACTTTCGACCCCGTAGCAACTACGATCCATTATGTGATCAGACAGAACCGACGAACATGCCGCAGAGAGATGAAGTGATACACTACCTAAAGTGTCACTTATTCGATCCCTCGTTATAATGAACGGTGCGATAGCAAATCTGTTTGCAGCCAGGGCGGACTGCCGCAACTATATTTGAATAAAACTGGAAACAAGCAGATTCACAGGAAAGTAAAAGCATTTGGTACCCCATTCCCAATTCATCAGAACAAAAAGAAAATATGTCAAGAGTTGCAAGCACTTCATTTTTTCTCGTTGATGGCAAACGTGAAATTTCGAGTCGCATATGGTACAGTAAGAAAAGTATTACAATGGAGTAGGCTGTAGATTCTCAGTAGGATTTTTCTCGCTATACTGAAGCCAGCTCCATTCACGTGTTTCATTTCATCCCTTTCTTGTCCTTGATTTCCGTGGAAGGGTATTACCCAAGACTTCACACAGCCACCGCACGAGACATGGACTGGAGAACCAGGCACGGTAATACTAGATCACATGTGGTGATGATCTGAGGACCGCGGACTGCTATTGATAACCAGTGTGACCCGAGGTGGCGGGGTTTTGAACCTCAGCCCTCCAAGATGATGCACACCCATATCACTCGACAACCAACGGTGCACTTTTCAAAAACCAGTTGACCAAATGCCATTCATTTGTTTATTCCGGTAGACGGAAACCAAATCGCAGAAGCTTGGAAGTCAAAACAATTGATGACAAAAACAGACAGGTCTAAAGAAACCCACGAACATTCTAACGAGAAAACCGTCAAAGGTATCGGAATCGCATGTTTCAATGTTTTACATCTTACCCTTGAATTTCCACACGAATTCGGATTCTGTGCTAAGAAACAAACTTCGTTGAAAACAAATCCGTGACTTTGAAGTTTGATGTTTCTTATCATTCACATAACGTAGTCATGGGATCGTATCATTTCTTAGACAAAACAAGAACAGTGCCACCTATGCTTTTTCAAATAAACATTTCCCAGACATAATTTCCTATCCACACGCACATGAATCCTAGGTCATCTAAAGCGTTGTTTTGATGTTAGTCAAATTCCACGGCACACAAAACACGTGGCAGACAACCATAGTAGATAATTCCCTACCATAGCAAATGTATTTTAGCAACTCGGTAAATAACGACTAAAAATGAAGCTCCGGAACGCAGTAACACTAAGGTAGATGAAGTGATCCCGGTACTTGCATGCATATTGATCCGCGTGTATTTCTCTTCCAATTTCATCCCACCCCTTTATGAGAAAAGTCCCGAAATCAAAGTATATAGCTGCCTGACGACGGGTGACATTTCGCGGTTCAATTAGACAAAAAACCTTTTTCGGGATGTTCCCGTTAAAGAACCATGAATGAGTTGTGAATTCTAATAGGAAAAGAGAGAGAAAAAAGTTTAGGCTGTTTGTTTTCACTGTGAATGACGTTCAAAGTGAAATGATTCACACCAAAACACTATCATAAATCGGTTCCCGGGGTGGTGATGCCTGTAGTAATAGAGAAGTCATTTAAAGAGGAGATAGGCTTGTAAAAAACATTGTACCGTACAGAACCAGTGTGGGTTGAAATGTTCAGTGGATTGGTGTCTTAAACTCATGCTGCCACATAACTGTGCTTTCGTTGACCTCAAACTGTTTCAGTGATAGTCAAGATTGCTTTATTACTATGATTATTGTTATTATCATTATTCCACCGGCCTCAGTACATTGTTACTGCGCTTTTCAGCAGTCAACGAAAACAGTGAAGATAAGTTCTACACGTTAAACTGGGTTAAAATTTCCGATAAAACTCAATCCATATGAGTAGTATGGCATTGTATCTGGATGATAGGACAAGATTTTCCCGGAAGCACACAACCGGTTTCGCAGAGTTTGCCGCTCATCAGGTATGCGTACCCGATACTCTTCCACCCAATCATCCTTATACTTGAGCACTCTACAGTTGGTTTACAGCTGTAATCTCATTTGAAGCGAATGGAAAAATCACCGTGTGATTCTAAGAATGGACTCCCCGTCCATGCACTCTCCGTTCGATTCAAATGAGATTGCAGCTGTAAAACTCAATCCTTGTTTGTTAAAACAGGAATAAGGCTGGAACTACGGTAATTCTGTGGAGCGAATTTTTTGGAGGAAGTAGTCGAAACATGGAACGGGTCATCGAATAGGACTGGCTAAGAGAAAGATTGAAATGCAGTGGGTGTAAAAGGTCAGTAATGATCTGTTTCAGCAAATGTAATGAATGCCATTATGTTCTTATCATATAAGTCTGATATGAGATCTCTCAAGGCTATGCCAGAAACAAGGCTGAAGATACCCAGACCTCTGCAACGGGTGATGCAATCCTTTTTTATCAGACCAGGGCAACTTACTGGAGAACAATAGATAATTATGGGTGATATACCATGGCGTGCGAGCGAAGAAATAACGGATTGCGGAGCATTGAACTGCCGAACTTTACGAATTTGAAAGGACAGTCGACGCAATTCTCCAACACCAGTTCCACCATGTGAAGACCAGTACTAGTTCGTTCTTCGAATGTGTGATATCACCAAACTTGGATACTAATGATGTTCACAGTTCGTATCACCTCGGGAAAGCTGGCTTTGCGTTTTAATCACCCACCGGGCTGTCATTTTGTGTGTACAGGTCAATGAGAGAGTATCACGCAAGTGATATGATACGGCGAAAGCTCTGGCTGTGTTGGTGGATATGATGCCCTCGTCTGAGAAGGTTATCTTTTCAATGCCGAATTTATATAGACTACTATATTTTGTTAAGTTTCAGTGGCCCTAGTCGTTGCGGGAGAATGAACATTTTCCAAATGCTATATCGCGTGATTTCTCGACATGATAATACTTTCGGTTAGGTAACCAGCCAAAACAGTGATATAATTTAAATTCATCAAAAAAATGAGAAGCGAAAAACTAATTTGTCGGTTGGTCAATGACAGCTACATTCCATATGGACCGTGGGATAATTTCAGCCTGCTTCATTCTAATTCCTAGGTGGAGTAATGCAAGAGACCTTTCCACCGGAATGAAGACAAGTTTTTCCGGTGCCAGATATCCTTATCGTTTCCGGAAATTTCTCCACTTTTGTTTGGTATTTTGTAAACTATTCCGAATGAAAAATGGGCGGATAATTTACTAAATAAATGTGTATGATACACTGCTCTTCTGTGTGCGATAAATTTGTGGCCATTGGTAATGAAAAAAATTCAGAGTGAGTAAGCTTTCTGGTTTAAGTGGTATCTATAGATGGGTGGATAAAATTTTCTCGGGTGCTACTGAGAAACTTGAATTAGAAATGCCAACTCGTGACTACAGTGTCCCCGTTTATGAGGTTATCTGCGTCTAACCCAAATAGAACTATCACAGAATCACCGTTGTGGTTCCTCAGCGAACTCACCAAAAAACAGCTTCCACTCATAATCCGGATAAAGAAATTAGATTGTTGTGAGTAATGTTTTTATTCAGTGGTCTCATTTTTGTGTCCAGAGAGTGATTGAGATACTCCTCATTGAGGAGTCCACTGGGAGAACACAACCGTGCTTCTCTAATAGTTTTCTGTGGGTTAGACACAAGCAACTTCGAGAATAGTGACAACGGTGTCACCAGTTGCTGTGTAGCCAGCAAGTAGTATATAGATGGGTATCCCATTGACATCACTCAAGGCTTTTCTATGCGAAATGATTATTATTTGGCGAGACAGCAGAACCCCTCAATGGGCATGACTTAGGTTTCATAACTGGAACAAGAGTGGACAGTTAAATGATTACGGCATCGTCATATAAATCGGCGAACACAACACACTAATTAACCGATAAAATCGTCCAGCCCGAATTAGATTCTCAGTTTCGTAACCACGATAGGCTTTGGTGAGACATATCATGGCATTTCCTCGCGGTATTCCGTTAGAAAAACGTGCACTACGGTATTAGTTATGTTCACCATCAGTGACTGTGCAATGTCCCCTTTAGCGTCCAAGGATTTTACGGGTTCATTTACGACTCAGACAAGAACACGTGGATATAAAAAGAAATAGCTTAGTACTTGAGGATATTATTCTCTCATTCATTTCTGCGACAAACTATCAGGAACTGCTTCAGATAAATTGGAGTATGAAATGTTCGTTCGAGCGGGCGATCGTTAGTCCGAAAAATTGTAAATGTTGAGTTACTGTAAATGTTGATATTTGTTGGTCTCGTTGGGTTTGGAAATCAAGCATGGTATTTTCTAGTGTAGTGGTCAGGCTGTAGGTACCCATATTTTCCTTTGAATAATGTAAAATCGGGTACCCGACAAAGCACCCACAAATGAGCTACGGGCTCGTGAAATTTAGTTTTCGTGTTTTCGGATCAAACACGTGCAACTACCCCGGGAAGGTGACGCGCCGTTGAATACTATACTACGACCTGATCTACAAGGCCACGCCGAAGGTTTTTTGAACACTTCTCTGTTGGATCACTCTGGAATTAACAGAGGAGCTAAATGTGTAACAAGATGATAAACACACCTATCCCTGCAGAAGTGTTTCCACACCCTAGTTACAATGAAAGATAAGTGGACAAGCAAGTACCCTAAGCTTATGTCACTTCGGATAAACCCATCTTGTTCTTAACCAACCCACTACCTCGAGTGGGAACCCAGTTCGCCATGCGAACTGCCTCGTTTTATCTGTAAAAAAGCAAAATACATAGGTAGTCAGCCCAAGTACCCACACGTTGCACACAGTGCATTGGTCCGACTGGTGTGGCAGAGCACGCCTTGAGGCTTAAATGCCACTGGCAGGATTCATTTCTCGTTTATCGAATCGTCATCGATCGGTTGTCTTCTCGTCCGTGCCTTCGTGGGCTCGGTAGGAGCCGGTGCTGACGCACTGTCCGCCAGTAAGACTAAACCGTCTATCGAACGATGTGTCAAACCTGGTACACACGTTTTTGCTATTTTTTGCTCTTCAAGGGCTAATGGTATTGTCAGGTAGAGCAGATGATCGGTCTTGTTCGTTGTACTTGAACGTATAGAGCAATTCAGCAGAGGCCTTAATTTTCTTAGAATTTCGTCCCAGATTTCGCTACTCTTATGCTTCCACCTTTATCGAAATGAAAAATGCAAAACTGAGATGTATCATGGTATTGCGTGGGTAAAAATAAAGTATTCATTGTAGATAATGGAAGCACTTTTGATTTAACTAAGATTGTGCCAGAGTTTGCAAGATGATTACGCGAAACACCAAGAATCCAACAGAGTTGTTTTTATTTCTAAAGGCAAATTTACAGTGGTACGTGGTTCGTACGCTTCAACTGGGAGCTAATTTTTTTTTTGACGAGGCACCTCCTATCATTTACTGTCCTTTGAGGAAAATACCCACACCTTGACCACAGACGGGAGGCGGTTTCGATTCATTCGAACGACGAACAATTCCTCGATTTTAAGGAGATCAGTACCAGCCCCAAAATGAATAACAATGAAGTCTATCGCCTATTCTTGCTCAGCGTCAAAATTGTTTTCGGTTGCTTTGAAACCATTGAAGTTGGACGGGATATGGGTTTTATCTGATGGATTGTCCTCCCCCCCCACCCCACCCCCGCGACGACCCACTTAACAGTCTAAGTCAAGGTTAAGATTCGAGGAAAGCTGAAAGTGTTTGCGAATTAATGACTTCGCAGCCTCTGTCGGGCACCGTCCGTGGTCGGACGGTTGTTATAGGGGCTATCCGGATGGCTTGGACGGTCAGTACAGCAGAAAACTTAGTCTCACCAGGTTTACGCACGATACGGGCTGTACACGATTACGGGCAGCAGAACAAATTCCGAACGTATAACCGTGTTCATCGTAAATTCGTGGTTCTAAAGAATGCGACACATAGAAATACATAAATGCAAGTGACTTACAGCCAGTTGAGCAAACCAAGAACAACCCTACAGAAGGTTATCCGGTAAATCGGGACAGTGCGGTCATAAACGGTCCACTTAGCAAGGAGTCAAGCGAAACTGCAGAGCAGGACAGTCACGGTACAAACAGTAAATCAAGAGGCTTTCAGGTTAACATGAAATGATAGCTTCTGTCACAGGATAAGAGAATAACCTATAGTTAGAACATGCAAATTAGTATATTCTAAGGAGTTACCAATGGGAGAGTACTGTTGTGAGCAGTTGAGAACGACAGAAGTGATATGTGTCGGCGTGAACGGATGAACCTGGCAATAGACTTGCCTGCGCCGCAGATGTGCTCTGCGGTCTAACGGTATAGGGCGTAGCAAGTGGGGCCGCGGTCGGGAGATCGAGTCTCCGGAGAGTGGCTGGTGGGCATGAGTGAACTCAGCAAGCCTTTCTTACAGTGGAAATGTACAGTTATAGAACAACAGAATCATCATAGAAACTTGTATCCGAACTGTCGGTATATCAGAAACGGAGAATTAGATCATAAATGCCCAAGGTTCATGATGCATGTAGACTCTACTCTTGAGTAGGACAAGCGAGAATGTCATCAGAATACAAATTACAAAAAAGTAATCTACAGTTGTCATCGTGGATGTGGGACAATAATGACCCGGGTACGATTCCCACCGCGGCGCCGTCACTTTCCCATTTGGTATTCATTCATTGGCCACGGCGCCGTCACTAAATTTTTGTACATTGTTGTGTAATAGATAAAAAGGAAGCAAAAGGGTATTCATTTTATTTTTGTTTAGGAATATTTTATCACCAATACTGAGATCAGGCTTACGGTGTTGGACAGCATGGGTCATTCCCTAGACCAACTGACCGGTTCAGAGAATCTGACATACATGGGACTTATAAAAAGATTCTCACAGTACGTGTTGTTCTCCGAGGGGAATCTGTTCATGCTATGGTGAGAACATGGGATGACCAGTAATTGGACGTATTGTGGGTAATCCACGAACTCCTCCTACGAAAAATACCGCCTTTACAATATTAGATTACAACCCACTCGCAGAAATTCGTCTTTCTTTGGCGGTCAATGTTAAAATTCTAAACTCTATCGTTAATCGCATTGGTCCGGTTGAACAGTGATGGGAGGGCTGCAGATGCATTTTCTCAAATTCGTTTATTACTATATGCGCCGAAACATCTTACCTTTCCCCTTCTTTTATCACTAGGCGCTCATCTTGTAAGCCAGGGTGTGGTTCACTACAGTTTACTGGCAAACAGTTCTTTGAGTAGTTTGATATCTGACGCACCTCCTAGTTTCTGAAGTCACAACAACAGCCGCCCAACTTCGGATCTTACGGAAATTGCTTGCAAGTAGATCAACAATACATGTACGCACTCAGCATGAAATAACTAGCAATGCTCGTGGATTAGGAACCCAGAATGTAAACAGTGTGGCATAAATGATCTCTCCTGGAATAGGCCCAAAGTAGTCCCTGCACAATTCAGGAGATCAAGGTGCTCACGATGTGGTTCCGTATGATCCTGGCCGAGTTTCATTATGAAGGGTATGATCACCGTAAATGTCTGTCCTAAGGCAATAAGACTTCAACATCCAGTTAGTTTCCGGCAGAAAAGTCAGCGTGAAGTCTATTGACTACTGTGTCATGGGCACGGATCGGCTGTGTTTCTGAATCACAAAACACCTATTTTTGACGAAATACTTAATGAACGTACCCAGTTGAAAAACAGGTTAGATAGATTAGCACTAACAGGTCCACTAAATGCGTGAGTTGAATAAACTGATGGGGGTTGAAAGGCTTCTCAATGGCCTTTGTGCCCCACTTGTCGACCAGTCACACAACGAAGATAAACCCTTTTCTTAAGTCACATCTACTGAGAAAATCACCTACCTAAAGTGGTGCAGAGTGATACGAAGAAACGAGTTCAAAATCCAAATGAATGAAATGGATCACTTCATAATAAGTTAACCTTGGTTTGAGCCTGTCCTATATTACCGATCCCACTAAATTGCACACCTGGACCCTGATCGTGTCCTGATGCTGATGTGAGGATACAGAAATGAGCACAGTGCATTTCGTATATTGCACATTCTCTGTTGACTGTAAAGTATATGGGTACCAACTTATTGAACTATTTGAAATGTGAGAGAACCAGCCGTCAGACGATTTCATAAAAGTGACTTCCCAATCTTCGGCATTTCATCTTTCACCCAAACATTATTTGCGATCAACCAGGTATTACCGTGACGAAGTACGGCTATCTCGGCAAGACAAACATGGGCACTGAAGATCACCATTCGAAAATACTTTCCTTGTTCATTGAGGGCACGATTCCGAGTTCGTTGTAACTGTCCTATTTGAATGTCATTTCTCTGTACGTTTTCCACCATGTACCGATCAGGTCATATTTGTTGTGAAGTCCCGAGTCAAAATGCTCTTGAGTTTTTCGACACAGAGTTGTGTGCACGGTGCTGTATTTTGTCTTTTTATCCAGTCAACAGGGTCACTTAATCTAAATGCTTCACTAGGTCCTAATGGTCTTAGTTGTAATGAGCACCCATTCAAAAGCAGAACTCACAATGACCCACATCGTACATCAAATTGTTCTCTTTGCTCAAACCTAAAATAGGTGGAAAAGCCAGTTTTTGGTTGCTAAATAAGATCAGCGCACAAAGCACACAGCCAAAAACAACGTATTTACCAAACCTCCATTCAAGGGTGATAACTCCTTGGAATTTCTAACCGTAATCGACAAAAGCTTCCCAACAATGTACTTCGAATTCGCATCAAAGCCGAACTGTTCATTGTTTACCAAGTCATAGATAAGCTGCCTTGTCAGTTTCAACCAATTTTCATGTACCTGTATTTGCTCAGTAAATCGGACGCGAAAACATGGTTGTAGAAAAAGACCACATAAGATTGTCCTGCCTTATTTCGCAAAGGAACAGTCCGAATAATCCTCATCACTATCCTACAACACCTGGTCGGCGGGTATGTAGTCCACCAAAGGGGAGCTTTCAAGACGCTGATGGCAGCACCCGTCATCACAGGACTTCGCAAAAGGATTTTCACCACATTAGAAGGTCTACTGATTAAAATCTTGACATCTGGTTTATGCAAGCAGTGAAACACAGTGACTCGATTGATATGGCCGTAATGGGCAACACTCTTCCAGCTCAAACCTCGTGCAGAACCTTCACCTTACGCGCAGTTCCTTTTTTAGTATGTTCCTCGTGTTCACAGGTTTCTTCAAACTTATTGATTCTGTTTCCTGACAAGTCGGCAGAGATCATGCATTCACCGTTATTCAGTGTCAGTTTAACTGCTCCCTTATCTTCACGCTTATCAATGTGTATATGTAAATTCAATGAAGTGAGACGTCCGAAATAAATTTCTCCGGTTTTCTAACCATATCTAACCAGATGGAGCCAGCTCTGAGTTATCAGTAATAAACCGTGATCTGATTTTCGTACGCAGAACAGCCATTTCGACATTTACTATGAGTACTCATTCGTCGATTTTTCTTTCACGTCTTGCAAACGTTTTATTGGTGGGTGTTTTATGACACAGCTAGCTTTCGCCGTCGATATTTGCCCTTTCCACACACGAATTCGGCTTAGCTTGAAAAAAGTGAACTACATTCCTCTGTATATAAATGAGGCGACTAACATTGACGAAAAATCGTGAACGCCATTCGCCGGTGAGGTTAAGCAGTTTGATCCTATCCGCTGATCGCCACATAACCAGGTCTCGGTACTGTTATTCGCATAACTTTCCAGGGCGATCTTTACAATATTAGTGATTTGATAGAGATAATATTGTGTATCGCCAACTCCTATCCTATTATAGTCCCTGGTGGGTAATCCAGAACTCGATATTTCTCACTTACGTGATTTACTTTCGTAACTGTGCGCCTGTGGTGCCGAAATTTGCGGTGCCGACTTTCGATCAGATTATTTTTCTATCCCTCTTGTATGATACCATAACATGTCCAACAACTGAATAATGTTTCACTGTGCTCAGAGCCATTGTTCTGGGTCACATTTTAAGTTTATTGCAATTAAAATTCATCTGGATAGAATCATAATCACATTAGGAACAACAATATGGGAGTGCCAAGAGTTGTTCTATGTACGGGCTCTGACGTAACATATCTCATATGTGCTTATGGAACTTTGGGTTTCACGATGGAAATGCGAACGTAGAATAAACTAGTCATCAGCGCAATGTTGCTAATGAGTAGACGGGGATGGGACGATCTACCAAACAGCATATGGAAGGATAAAATACCTTGGATAGTCAAAGCACAACTAATCACAGCCTTTTGTCATTGCGCTGTAATAGGGAACTATTTTTGTTTCCCATTTGCATGGCCCTTGTGATCGACGCTCACCAAATACTCGGGAAACGGAACTGAGACTCGCCAAGTAATTTTTGCAAATGAAAATATACATAGAGAGAAATATGATTTATAACAACACAGAACTGATTGTGGACGCAGAGAGGAGTGCTTGCGTCCGGAATTAGAAACTACTCACGATAGTGCTATTCGCAGGGGGAACGCGAAAACTGCGAGCTGTAAGATCACTGAACTCAAGATTACCGGCTGGAAAACGGAAATTTGCGTTCACAAACTCCCCGATTATTCGCACTTTAGTAAACGACTCATTCCTCATCTGACTCCAGCTATGATTATAGATTCCATCTACAGCACATTTGGCTGGGTATTTCTTTCTTAGAGCATTATGTAATATCACTCAAAGGGGCTGAGCAACGGAGACCGATACATTGATCGGCCCTGTCCTGTATCACGCAGTAGACAGTAGCCATAAGATCGAAACAGATGTCTCATTAAATCGTGTATCAGGTCCCCCAATTCATCGACGGCATTTCGACTCCGGATCCTGTCCACGACTTAGGTAACCGTCAGTCGCCTACCAAGTCTTGATTTGAGAGCACAGCAACGAATAGTACTGTAAATACGATTTCCCTGGACGAATGGGCACGTTGTGGAGCTCAAAATCAACCCTGAAAATCGGCTATACGTGGCCGTTTCGAAGGTAAGCTGAATCCTTATCGACACGTCCTATTCCCCTTCAAAACGCTTTCAGAAAACCTTCAACTCAGTTAACTGTTAGCAAGAGCACTTTCTAAATCATTGATGAAACATTGGATGCGCAGACCACATGCGGATTTGCCATCATCAGCAAGATCCAGGTTGTTCATGCCATGGTGCATCACACTATACAAATCTAAAGTCCGACTCATACATAACAATAAACACTACAAAGATATAATTGTCACCTAAAATTCATACCTCTGCCTAATTTCACATCCTAATCGTAATGCGAAATGTTGTAGTGATGTGAAATATGACTACATCTGCAATAGACACTCCTGAGACATCACAGTGAAGTTCAGGTGTTTCGGAGACCGGTTACACGAACGCACGCCCTGTCAAGCTTACCATAGCAGTGGTCGACAGCCGGGAGTCAGGTTACTGGCATTAATCTATTTTTGTCGTCATTACGGTCACCTCGTCCGATGGAGCCGGGCTCTCGCAACCTCGTAACCGAGATGTGGATAAAACTGGTTTCAGGCCCCTTGTGTGATTCGCTTCCACTTTGGCCGTGATGCACGAGCGCACACGCCTTTGTTCACTTGCACAGTGAAATGATGATCATGGTCTCTCTGAAAGTAAATCAGCTCACCCGTGCACAAATACGGACAAACATATGCACTCACACACATATTCATGTACAAAGGCATAGCCTGACAAAGGTCCAGGTGCGCACGGCGCACAGGGGAGGTGCATAGACTACAAGCGCACAGAGCAAAGAACGATCTTTCAGAGCTTGCATTCAAGGTCAACTCGGACAATGCGTGAACACGTGGCATCGCTGGCTTTGTCTAAACCATCCAGGGTGGATAAACATAGTGTCAGTTTATTCACTGGGCACCCAATCATCGTGCTCTACCTGCTGAACACACGCGTGATCGACGTAAACGTACCGAAAAGATAACATCCAGGGCTCAGGTGATCTCTGTATCCGAGTTTGGTGATATCACCAAAGGGTTCGTGCGGCAGAAGTGTGCAATTATTGTGAAAGATCGAAGCGTTTTCCAGGAATTCCAAAGTAACTTTTAGTTGTAATACCATCTTCATGCTAAAGGTGAGAGGCAAAAAATAAGCTTAGCCATCAGTTAAAATTACGCTCTGTCCCCATGGTAGCCGTACTTGTGGAAAGAGTTAGATTTGTCATGACCTTAAATGGCAACAGAACCATCCAATGCACATCTTCGAACATTGCTTTCTGATGCGTTTCTCTGCAGCTCTTCAAACATCAGAGAAAAACAGAAAATATAATATAACGAGGACTATTTCAAAAAACACAAAATTTTTTGAAAACAGAGGCAATACCTGCGACTGAGACAGTGCCCGCCGATGGACCGTTCACAACTTAATAAGAACAACGGCATTATAAAAACGTTTTTTCCTTGATTCAATGTCCAACAATGGCTTAATATATATGTTGGGCAGAGGTAGTCAATTTGGGGGCTGCCGAAAGAGTAGATAAGAACACTGCGGCAGTATATGAACCTGTTTCTGCCCCCAACTATGTTGCACAGCAGATATCAAGGTTATTATAAATTATATCATTGTTGAAGAAATGGCTCTTTTGAAAACAGCTGTTTTAGATGTGGCATGAACACACGGCTTGAGTGCCTTGTACATTCGCAACTATTTCAAGTGTGCTAAGAAACGTTTCCAGTCTCCTTTAGATTACAGGTTTTCCGGTCTTTTAGGGGTCGTTGGCTATCGTTCAGTAGTCACTGAGTTAAGCGATCACGGCCAAAAGCGAACGGTGCTATATCACGTAGTGTAGATGTTCAACAAACCGGATAGCCTTGTGATTAATGTGTTCGGTTCACAATCGTTCACCCCGATTTCCAGTCCCCGTGGGGGCTCGGTGGATGTGCCATGCTGATGATTCCCAACAAGGATGAAGCAGGTGTACAGTGCTTCCATCGTTTTCAATGCTGAGTTGAACGTTCAAGCTGCATGATGAATCATATTATACAAACCTTTCCCCGCTCGCCCACACCGCAGAAGGTCACACCCGTTCACGTGGCTGGCACAAGTATACCAAGCCGCGTAACTGGGTCAGAAAATTCACATGTGATATGTGTATCAGAAGGGTTCCGTTACTGTAAACTACGACGTGTCCACTAAATAATCGTCAGTGTCTACTAAAGAATTGCCAGCGGCTACCAAAACACCGCCAAAGACTGTCGGAAGATCGTTAGAGGCCATTTGGCGATCGCCAGAGGTTACTAAATGGAAGCTAATGACTACTAAATGATAGGAAAACCTCGAGTTGTGATGTAACCTTTTGACATCTTAACTGGAATGGACGAACTTCGAGCAACGACAACGTTTGTGTTTCGAATAATGATTTGTTAGGTTAATCATTCATACAACATGCTGACAGGCACTCAAGCGTGACGGACAAGTGGATTCATAATCAATTACCTGAGGAGACCATACACGCGCAAAATGCCTGGGTACATGCGTAACACGCGCTTCGGTGGACGTTTCAACCAAGCCTTGTATTTCGTGTTTTGGTTCCCTCGATGGGGTAAAGAGTATGACATGAAACAACGCCTTGGCTTTCCTTTCACACATATTTGGCGAGGTAGAGCTGATTCCATGTTGTGTTGCTGCGTGATGCTTACAAATTCATTCCATTTTAACGCAATGACTGTATAGAGCTTTGACCCTTGCACCTAGCCACCGCACTGAAAATATTGGTCCGACTGGTGCGGACCTCCAAGCTCCCTGGTGGGCTGGCATTGAGCCTAAAGACCGCTTGGCGGGATCCACCCTTCATGCTATCGATCCGCATCATCAGTCGGCTATCTTGTCACTCGTCATTCCGTTGTCTCAGGTCCTAGGCTCGATACTGGACGCGCTGACGTGCAGACTGCTATTGAGACTTGGCATTCTAACAACGATGAGTCAGGCCATACCTCACAGAGGGGCATTTCAGCGTTGACGATCGGTAATGATGAATGTGGTGGCAGAAGATTGTGATTTCAGTGAATTCAGCGGAAACTGTGCTTACAAAGTAGCCCAGACAGTATTGCAAAAAATGAGTGAATATTTAAACAGTATCAGAGAAAATCTTCCGAACGGTGATCGGAATATTGTCTTGATAGTTGCTGAGCAAAACAATTTCACTCTGCATTCATTTCGGGAAACAGATAAACAAGAATGTCGTGACAGTTATCGATCATGATGATCCAATAAGGTCCAGCGACTTAACGGCTGCTGCTGCACATTGATACACGGAACAGCTGATCGCATCAGCCATTGAAATTGAGGTGATGAGATCAAAGGTGACAGTGATTCGTTCCGCGTTTGGTAGGCAAAATTAAGGGGAGGTGTTTTCAAGAATGAACAGCATGATGGATTATTTAGTTACTCGACTTACGAGCAGATCCAAAGTCTCATTTCCTCTGAGCTACATTCCTCCATGATCACGATTGCCTGTGGAAAATGTGACATTCGAAACGAGCACCTTTTAAATAACCTACTGGATTGAATGTGTGGTAGGTAATATCATGAACAACAACTTTCGTTGGTTTTATATGTTCAGCGATGTCGAAAAGCTGGCTTGGGTTCATCCTACGAGCCGTTAACTTAGATAACTCCAGAGTTGGAACTTTCAATCGTATTTTATCCTAATGTTATATCATTCGTGTAATCCTATGAAACCGTTTAAGCAAGCTTTTGATAAGAACATTAAGCAAATGGAGAGCGAAAGCAAGGACCACAAAATATTACTTGATGCGAGCACTGGACACATTTGACGAGAATGAACAGTGATCTTCGAAGGGGACGGTGAGAAAAATTTGCTTGCCAATGAAAATTTCTAGAAATTCTGATCGTGTGAACTGTACCAGTATGGATAGTCAGCATTAGCCGTCCCGACCTGAAGTCCTTCAAGCGACAGAACCTGAATTCATTATAATTTAGAATGCAACCATTTGTATTTGGGTGCCACGGAAAAAGATCACCTCCTGCTCGAAATTCGCATATCTTTTTGTTTGCCATGAACGATGGTCCTGGTGATACTACGATAGGTGGCATCTTTGTGCTTGAGATCTTCTAGCGATCCATTGTTGCGCAAGATTAAACCTGACAGACTATTGGGGATTTATTTTACACCGGTTTGATCATGGGTCCTGGTGGCAGAAAACATGGAGAATGTCCCTTTATTATAATTGTTTTGACGAATCATCTCAAAAAGAGAAGCCAGAAGGTTGTTCTTACTTTTCTTCTCGTGGTTCAACTTAGTTTGACTTACGGTAAACTAATGGCGTCGAAAAAGCCGTTTATTCCCCTTGGGCGCAGTCAGTTTACTCGGAGCAGTACTTCATTGTTTAGTCGATCATTCACGACCAGATAGACTCCCAGTTTTCACCACCATGGTGATTCAACCAACAAAAGTTGAAGTGATCGCATAGGGATTAAAGGACGAAATCTGTCTTTGATTCGGCTTATAGGAGTTGAATTGAAACAGTTTTAGTTGGTGCTTCCGGATTCTGAAACGGGGATCGAAATATTCTACAGTTTACGGGAGAAAAATTGACAGCATACGTTTCTGGAGGCGTTGCAGGTTATTCATCATCGATTATTGGAGATAGTTGATGCTTTTGCTTTTCAGTTTTGCAGTATTTCGCTTCGTTCCTGGATTCGTCAAAACGTTCTAAATGCTCCGGTCCCGACTCGATGTCAACCCACAAACCGGATGCGAGTCACGATGTGATTGCATGCGAGTGTGAAAAGTTTCTTCCCAGAAAACAGCAATCTCTTCCTTAATCGCATTTTCAAAGCTAAAATACAAACTCTTCTATTACCCAACCACTTCATTGATTTTGTAACCTATTGTAAGTAAATATCCAAAAGTACGGCATACATGTAACCGTTTCTATCGGAAGACGAAGTCCTTGAAAACAGCTTTACTCATTACCCTCTTCATCGTGAAATACTGCTCTACAAAATGGCATTATAATTAACGATTTGTCACAGAAAGTACGACAAGCAATGTCTTCATACATGGCAAAGCAATAGGCAAAGGTTGTACTTATAATTTCAGATGAATACGTATTTGCTATTCGACAGATTTCCTTCACATCTTTACTCTGATAATATGAAAGCAAGTCTGGAAACACCAAATACAAAGTCATAAAAGAAAACACAACGGAGTAGTGTTGCATAATTTGACTATGAATAGAATTTTCTTTATCTCTTATAGTCTTAGAAAAATGAGTAGTACAGATTACACAATATTAGTTATAACGATTAAATAAATCTTTTACTAACGATTGGTTCACAGTGACCATGGTTTTCACAGAGGCACCACCCGGGAGAAGAATAGCTCCTTTTGCCTGCACAGACGACTTCCATTGTCGGATCAAAATGGCATAGTCAAACTTCACTAGGCAAGAATCGATGGCCGATGAAATCACGGAGAACCCATTTTTGTCCGGCAGGTGGGCTACAATCGATGAGGCTGGCGGCTGCCCGGACGGTGACCTTTGGCCGTGGGTGTCTCTTTGGCTAATAAATTTATCTGCCCACGATGGGGCCTTTTGTGATTACTGTCATTAGAATTTGCCGTTCATTTCAGCCTGAAAAAGTGCAACAATATTCTGCTACTCTCTTTTCAAGCTGATAGCGGAGATATGTTGTTCAAACAAAATCGGATTTCAAAGGATCGCGGTTTTGGGACAATCATTTGTAGGATATTTTGGTGTGAACTGTCATTAACTGCTTTAGTGTGTTTTCCGCACAGGCTGAATGGTAGATTCTAAAGGATATTTATTTACCAATGATTTAAATTTTCCGTTTATGTGGCTGAGCCCTTAAACTCTCTCTCAGAAGGGTGGATTGCACCAGTTAAAATGACCTTTTCGACCAATCTGGGTGGACTAAGGTCCTTCATGCAGATCACATGAAAACGATTCCCGAGGTACCGTGCTGGGTGACGTTTTATGTTTCCGCTATGACTGATAAAATCCTTTTAACTTCAGCAAAACAACCTGCCGCCGCAAGTTACCACATCACACGGATGAGGCATTGCGAAATGACCTTCAGTTCTCCAGCTTGTTGAATTACACCGATGAACTGGGCCTGTTATGATAAAGGTGGGCTCGATGCGGATAATATTTTACCGTCGTGAATTTCCAGTTAGGTTACCCTCAGCATCATTAACTGCGTCGCATGTTCCAGGAATACCATAGCTTCAATAAACATCCTCTTGGACAGAGATACTGAAGTTGGAATTACGCTGCACAATGATTTGGAAAAATGATAACTCTTGTATTCACATCACAAATACGGCTCTCCCTTAGCTGAGTCTCCCCATGAAACCCGCCGGTTGTGATGTTGCGAAAATCTCTCAGACTAATATCTTGTTTTATCATTAGGCCTTCTTTCCATAATTTCCCGATTGACGGGCTCATTGTGTAGGGTACAAAAGTTGGTACCATCTGCACGAAGACGATGTCATCTGGACTGACTGTGAAATGCTTGCGACCTAAACACTAAGTTATCAACCCGGGCAACGAACACTAGCTGAGTACAAGAACAATGAGAACGTTAAGTCCTAAGATCAACGGCTTTTGGATGAAGGTACGCATCACATTCGTGTTCACTTAAATCCCGACCACATTGTTCCAACTTTTGTCTTACTCTCTCTCTCTCTCTCTCTCTCTCTCTCTCTCTCTCTCTCTCCTATCCATTGGTTACAGCATGTCCCCGTAGTTCGAAAGCCTTCCGCCTTAGTTTAACAGCGATCCATTACAAATGAATGAATTCCACGTAGAAAGGCAAATTCTGTCATCTAATTAAACAAAGAAATATAACTACGAGTCCAAAACAAATTTCCATCTTTGTGTGCATAAGAAATAGTGACTTTTCAAGGAAACACAAGTAGTTGTTGTGACATCTTGAATGGATGTATGGTAAATTCCTTGTAATAAAAGAAATCTATACTTCCTGGCAGACTCTGTTGCTGGTATTATCAGTAGCTTATTTCTGTTCTCTTCCCGGTGGAAAGTTTGAGAAGTTTTAAAACAGTTAAATATCTCTTTCACGCGGTTAGAAAGTGGACTAAGAGGAGGAACAAGAGGTAGTGAATGTCTTATTGTCAAGCGAGTTTCAGGTGCCAATCGGTGAGTTGGAACTGTGTTAAAAACAAACAGTAGTGAGCTGTTGAGCGTCCACTTTAAGGGAGCTTGATTCCAAGAATCAAGTGAATAGTTGGTTGCTCATTTCTGCGTGACATTTGTAATGGAACATCCCCAGAGTCACTATACAACCAGTGATATTCGAGCTCGCACCTTCGTTTGACGGCAAAGTTTCAACGCAAGTTTTTCCTTCAACATATCTGATAGATCGACAGTACCGAACATCATATTCCGGTTCATCTGCGTAAAATCGTAACGCTTGGAGTCCCTGCTCTCGTGATTTTTCAGCCTTTTTGGAACGCTTTGTCTTGACAACAATTCTGTCGTGCGGGGTGCGTTGGACTACAAGCATTGTCGTGCTTTAGCCATGGTTATCATGGACTCAGTCAACAGAGGTGTCGTGAATGATCACCCCAGAACTTTCAGACTTGAATATATTTTGAATACGAACGAAATCGTCTGAAGGATTCTCGTCCACAATGCTGCCTGTATGTGAGATATTGTCATCGGAAAAAGTCCTATTAACAATGCCTCGTTGTAAAGCCAGTTTCACGACCACTTTTGCAGTGCATCTACCTCTTTTTGTTTATCCCGAGATATTGACATATCATATACAGATCGTCATAACAACTGGCACATTATGCAACGCACCTGCAATTTGCATTGTTAAATGTCTTCATCCGCGTATGGGATTTCCGTCTGCTGGGTTCAAACCGATTTTTGGATCTCCCGAGTCACTGCGAATGAAACAGTTGTCTATCCTCATCCCACCACGTTGGGACGAAACTGGCCGGACGACCAACAGCTGCTCAAATCCAATGACTATTTGTCGTTTTACCGCATCAAAATATTACACTGGTTTGTCAAAGCGACCACAAGTTTTTATACGCGCACGAGGCACCTTTGGGTTAGCAATCGTGTTCTGATGTTGGTGTCCGTTGTTTACACCACTTGCTGGAATTCAGATGCGAGCTAATCTCATCTGGTTAGCTGTGTGATTCAAATTATCCTTCAGTCTAATGTTTATAAGAGATGAGGAATAGTCAGCCTAAGTGATGGTGATGGGTGACTCAAACTACAGCGCAAAGCTCTTAAACTACATGTATTACTGTTATTACAGAGGCATTTGCATAACCAGTTATCAAACATTACTTTCGTATTGCCCTGTTTCCCATGATCCTTTCGTTAGGGTGACATTTAGTCGATAGATAAATATCGTCCAGCTAATTGTGTTTTGATTGGTCCTCATTTGGCTAGTCATTTTCGTTTACGTATCCTACTGAGGTCATCATATACTTTTTTGAATTTCCGATAAACTGTTGCTCGGCATCATTGTTATTCTGATTTGCGAGTTATCGGCTTTAACAAGTGTAGCTGAAATTCCAGAAATAAAAACGAATCCAGATTTGTTCATCAAAGGTCACATTATGCAGGTCCTGATGGAACAAATGATGGTTCTAGCGCTGGAAATTTAGCTTAAACTTTTCTTCCAGTCAGGGCTGATCATGTCAGCTGATTGTTAGGAAGACGAAAGGGTGAAGCATTCTCGTGGACCCACTATAATGTTCATCGGAATAGTAGAATACCCTAAGCATCGATAAAAACATCCGCTTCTGTCCACCTACTGCTATCTTATCCGTGATTGAAAGCCAGAATGCGGGACCACCCAAGTAGACCGAAAAAAACGACGGTTACATAACCAGGTGATAGGATATATTCCGAAATGGGTTCAGTATTAGACGACGCAAGCTGTGCGGGGGCAAAAATTTCAATCACGATGTCTCTAACCAAATAAAATTATAAACAAGGGTAGTTCGGAATCTGATACCTCACACCAGGTTGAACAAAAACACTTCATTTCTATGGACTTCTGTACATTATATAACCACCGGATTCGGCCGAAGGGTGCTTTAACCACCGGTACAAAATACTGCCGTCCAAGAAGATGGAATCATTCGTTGATCTGTGCATACCCTGTTGATTTATCTTGAATTCGGTCATCAGTTGCTCACATATTTTTGCCAGCACAACCTGCAAAAGTTCACGAAAAAGCCTGTGCCTCATCAGTCACATCTAAGCGTCGGTCAAAGACGGCAAAACTTCTTGAAATCAGTGAGTGGATGACAATGCTCTTGATAAGATTTCGTTTACGTTTTAGTGACAAAATTTGCGCTGTATAACCATCCATGACATATGAATTTCCTCTCAATAACTTCACACTTTCTCATTTCATTTAATGTGATGGAGTTGCTCCGCATTTCCTGTTCCGTTCCGCTACCCTTGTTCGGTGTACGGTCCTTTAAGTATGCATCTTCTTCATTGCAAAGGTGTCGCTTTCGTCAGTAAAATGGTCGGCGCTTGGGGACAACTGATGGTTGCACCGAAGGCCAAATGGGGTCCTGTGATCTACATGTAGCACAATTGAAATAATGCCAATTTCTTCGCAAATATGAAATTTGAGAGATGATTCCGATGAGCTATTTTATCAAAAAGTGGAGAAAAATTTCGCATAGCGAGAACAGATCTGATGTTATTGTCAAATTTATAGTGTCAATAACAGCTTTGCTGATAGATTTTGTAATTCGTCAAAGTTTCGGTTACCGTGTGTAACACTTCTCTCTCTTTCTTCCTCTCTCTCTCTCTCTCTCTCTCTCTCTCTATATATATATATATATATATATATATATATATATATATATATATATATATATATATATATATATATATATATATGTAGTGCCGTAAACGTTTCCTGTTATTAAAATTTGACGCCTGTGGGAAAGAGTAAAATGCTAGATGTTCGCCGTAACACATGTTAAGCAACAGCTAACTCGTGCTAAAAGTTCCACATCATGCGTGTTGCCATCGGTAGGTACAAAAACGTTTCGTACCACGTGAGCACGTTCCGTTAGCAGGGTTATTTAACCTCTAACAAAACGAAATTTTAGTGTTAACCGATATTTTCCTTTTCAGTAATTCTGCAGCATATCATCAGTCAACTGGTACAGAATGTTTAGTAATTATTCATGGAAAAATTTTTTCTTTCCCGCGGGAAATGCTCTGCTCCTCCGTTTGGTGGAAGCTTGAAGAGGGAAGAAAAAATATTGTTTTGCACAATCTATCCATGATCGTTTCATCGAAAGTCCACAGAGTGCATGCTGCAGTCACGCTAATTGTTTATGCAGCCAGAACAAACGAATAACAGGCGAAGAAAATGTGAACAATTTAAAAAAAACAAGTGAGGACAAGGAAGAATCGACTGGATTGGTTGTCCCCTAGGTGGAGATTTAGAGGTAAAGTGTTCACATTGTTTGCGGAGATCGGGATTTTAGTCACGTATGTCCTTCTGCATAATTCAAAAGTCTTTTGTTCATTACCTCAAATAAGGCGTGTGAAATGATGCAACAGAGCATAACCCAGAAGAGTGGTCTTATTGAAAATCTTAGTTATTTTCTCAACCAAAGAAGTCATTGAAAAGAAATTGCGCTCTATCGTTTTTTAACCAGATCAAGATATGTTCGACTACAGGATAACCTGAATACCGCTGTTACGTAAGCGCACACACTAAAAATATACTGTGCACTTTCTCCATTACATCAATAGGCAAAAAAGAGAAATACTAGGTGTACTAATTTTGTTTACTCTTGTCAGTTGTTGTCGCAAAACACAACGAGGTGGAGCTGCCAGCTTCTTGGATTACAAGACACCTAATTGCATCAGATCACAAAGTTGATCTGACACAATGTTTCAAGGCGTTGCTGCGCAATCCAGCACCGAAATTATTAGCGTTCAGCAAAGCGATTATAATTATAACGCGTTAGCGAGCACTTGGTGAACAAAAACGATTGACCCAAAATGTTTGTTTACCTTGGCGTTAACAAGACAGACCTCACTCTTCCCAAAGTACGTACTGTAAGGACTTTCGATCGTGTCTACTTTACTGTTGCATTTACCTCCCTACTGTACCACGCATATTTACTGACATGTTTTACTTCCGCGGTTGAAAAGAGTAAGGCATAAGAGTGAACGAAATGCTTGCATATGGTGACCTACGTCTTCTTTCAGTTCTAATGAGTTGCATAATTATCTTGGTGAATGAAGAGAATGGAGGTACCAGGCGACTGGTCATCATAACTGGAGTCGAAGGTCATCTGTAGTCAAGTTCACAAATTCTATCCATTCAAACCTTCGGAATTAAAAGTGTTCTCAGCCGTACTCTTTCGTGTTCAGCTGCTTTCTCCAGGGACAGTGTTGGGCGCTTTCACTGGGCCACAATTTAGAAAGAAATCCACTTCCACCAAATGATCGGGAACCAAATTTTAAACTATTCTCTCCAGTAGTTTTTGTGACACCAGTTTAACTATAGTGGTTCAGTAGTTTCGACCAAATTTCAATCTCGCGACCGAGGCTTTTGAATGCGAGTGCCGTTCTTAGCGCAAGTTGATGGTTTGCATAAGCTCCTGATCGTCGAGTTTAGCGTGTAGATTCCAAATGTCTCATCGTCAGCCACGATGAGATCCCGTGCGCCCACTCGGTGCTGTTATCTTCTTGACTATTGACGTAGCTGTTGACTCCAAAATGCTAAGATCAGCTGCACAGTCTCTTTGAAAACATGCTGATCACATTTTATTGCTGTATTTGATGATATAAGCGAACAAACAAACTCTGAATTTTAGCGATACCAACCCTGCTTTTCGGCAATTGCTTTTGAACCAAACCACTTGGGGTGGGCTAATTTAACATACTGGTATGTCGAACGCTTCCATACCAATTATGCACATGGATTATAGGCCTGACGTGGATAAGTCAATCCATACTAGAAAATGTGTCCCAGACGAATAGCAAAACGTCGACCTGGTTTTCAAACACTTTGAACATGGTTGTTTCCCAAGCATCGTTTTCGACAATGTGTTCACAAAAAAAAAACGTGGTTCACGAACAATGCTCTCTAAAGCCATATATTCTGGTGGGCAATGATGATATCTCATTCATCGATATAGAAAAGTGGCTCTCCGAGACGTAACACGGAAAAATACGACTAGACGTAAACTCTTGGTTACGTATTCGTCAAATTTACAAAAAAAAACTACCAGATCGACAGTAAATATTTGCACTCTTTTTGAATAGTTCCAGCCATTATGTCACTAAGACAAAAAGTGGACTTCGAAAAAAGATCTTTCCCCCCAGACCACAAGAGGACTCTTCTGTGGTGCCTCGGGGCCAATTTACGAGTGCATCAAAGCTGCCGAGGTCCATACAAATGAATGTTAGCGTTCATTGGGTATAGCAACTACAACCTGTATCACATCTGCAATACAGAAAAGTTAGATTAGTGCCTCGGACAACTGATCACCCGTTTCAAAATCTACCTGAATGGTCTAGAAACCATGTCACTAGGAATGTTGAGTGAAAGGATGTGGTATTTACCGATCAAGATAAGTTCAGTTCGGAGGGCCTTGGTGGAATCATATACTACTACAATAACATCAGGAAAAGCAAGCTGGGCCACAGTCTTCAAGGCTTAGCCGGTAGCATAGTGATGTTCTAGGGTGTGGTTTTTGTAGACGGAAGATCTTGGCTTACAGTTCTCGAAGGAAAATGGAAGGTTCACTCATGCATCAAGAAGCTGAATGAATTCTTCTGCCCGAAAGTTTCTGGAAAATCGACGAAGGGCCAAGGTATCCCAACAGAACTGTGCACCCATTCTTGCAGACATTCCCAATGCTTTCTTGAAAGCTATTGGAATATCGAAATCACGGACTGGCCTGCTCGCAGTCCAGACTTGGACCCGGCTGAAAATGACTGGGGTCCGTTAGTGAGGTGAGTCTATGCCGACAGAAGAGTCTTTCACACTAGTCACTAGGTGCTGTCCGCCATCTTCGACGAAGGGGACCACATATAACTTGAGTGTCCGAAAGGTAAATGAAAGCACTGATGATGTCACCTCGACTGGTGATGAAACATTTGCGTCCTAAACACCAGGCTTAACGATTACCAACGAATACAAACCATCAACTTGAGCTACAAACAATAACAGTATTCAAAATCAGTGGTAACTGAAAGCATTTTTGGGTATTAATTTTCAGCCCTCAACAATAAAGGTCAACGCGCTTTGTAACCAAACTCTTGTTTTTGCTAAAAACTGGAGGTGTTAGAGTGCTTTCGAAGGTTTGCTTGCCACTTCTGAGGTCAGAATTTCAAATCCCACCGCAGTCGGTCACTTTGGTGGTAGACAGTAATACACTTTCGTTCAGATCTTTTCTTACACTGACCCTACTGGGGCCATTCCAATTCAAGTCTCGGTATCCGGTTGCCATTTCTCCTTAATAGTGCAATGAACCTTTTAGGCTGTGGGGTATACCCCTTACACGGGCATGTAGTAAAAAGTAATTGCCTATTGGTAGGTTCAATAGCATGTCTCACTCCCCGGGGCACATTTTCTTGGATAAGTTAATTTATCCGAGTCATATCTAAAATCCTTTGCATGACTGGCATGGTAGTGGGTTGGTCCATCATCATGCCAAATTCGGACGTTAAGTGGTTTAGTTCAAAAGTAGTTGCAGAAACAAAGGTGACATTACTAGTGTTTTCTAAACAAACAACTCAAAATTCATTCACTCTGGTGACTGAAAACGACAGAACTGTTAGGCTCGAGACTGTCTAACTCAGGACAGACTTGACTGTCTTCCCCCATCCTCACTTAATGCCATTCACTGATATTCGGTCTACACGGTTATTTCCACCCGCTCGCAGGCATTTACCCTGCACGCAAGTTGACTGATCCTTTTTCAGCTGCAACCCAAGACCCTAGATTTTATTTCATGCAAACATTCACTCTGATTACTTCATTTCAACTGCCAGTGAGTTCTTGCCAAATCGCAATCGACTGACTGTAATCCACCGATAGGTTCAATCTGAGGTTGGTGCAGTGTGTATAGTTTGTGTGGCCGTTTCATAACAGAACAGTACTAAAACTCACAACTGACAGTTCAATTTTTTTCATTGCTATTAGCAGGTTTTAGATGCAGTTACATCACCAGTTATCAAAAGTAAATAGTTATGAAGTCTGTAACATTTGGAACATTTGAAAGTTTACTCCTATAGGCTAAGTTGGGAGAGAAGTTGCACCGTATCTAGAATGTCCGACTTGGTTGCTATTTTTGATCTGGAAATTAATATCTTGATTTAAAAACGTATGGGCAGTCAACCACTCAGTCCTATTCTAAACATTTTTAGGGTCACTCGCAATACTTGTTTCCATCTGAATAATAGAGCAAGACGCCATAACGTATCCCTTCAAAAGCGGAGTTCTGCGAGCCATCTTTTGCTGGGCTGGTGATTTATCATGTTTTTACGGATTTACCACTGGATGTAAAAGTACCAGAAACACCTCGTACATGAATGATTCACTAAAGATCCTAGAACGGCTTGTCTCGTACTTGTGGCAGAAAATAATCGGCAGTGGAACGGGCTCTTTGAGCGAAGATTACTGTAAACGCGAACCTTTCATATTCACAGCTCAACAATACACGTTTTCTCGTAGAAACTACTTTGATCGTTGTTTCGATCATTCTTTTGAAACTACAAAAACTACGGTCCCATCGACGACGAACTTCTACAGACCAGGCAAGATCATAACCCCACGGTCCCTATGACGCGATCAACCCTTGCCCTCGGTACACATTTTAGGATAAGATCAGCGAATCCTTCGTTCTTCCGCTCATACAAACGATAGTACAAACACAGGATAAGGTTTATGTGAAATGGACAAACATGGAACAATTTTTGTATTTTTTTCAGTATCCTGTTCACATTGTTGGAGGATTATTATTCATTCCTAGCCCTCAATGCTCATGATCCATTTGGTCGTACTGATCTCGTAATGAACAGAAGAAATTAGTGCATGAAACCAGGTTCCCGACACCTGTTGCAGAAAAGACTTTAGTAATTAGGTGAACACGATCCTAGGAAAAATACACGTTTCCAAATACTACCTTGATATTTTAAATTGATTCAAAATGTTGGACAGAATTTTTCTTGTGTTGAAAAATTATCCTACCATGATGGTTTGTTCAACGTAAGTGTTTGGTAATCTGTAAAATTATTGTCGGAAATGTTCATGATCCCTAGAAGCTTTAGTAACTCTTCTGAGGGCCGGTTCAAAACAAAATAGTTCTGGGATAAAATAATCTGAAGCTGTTTGGTTTCAAAACCGAGCATACCTTTATACGTATGGGGTTAGGCTTTCTTTCCTGCTATCATTATTTGTGTCCATAGGTGTTGTAGCATACACACTTTCACTTGACACCCGAGTGATTGAGATTATCAGCCCAGGATCATTTGATCGCGAACCTACTTCGAGAAAGATTAACCGCGTCGAACAAAACGTTCACTGACTATCAACGTTTCTGAAAGCGATTTGTTATCAGATGCGAAAATTTTACGAGTGATGTCTCACTATGCTTTCTTGGGAAGACCCCAGAAATGGGGTTGTTCCGGGGGAACAGTCAGGATTTCCGGGCGAATTCAGAGATCGTTTGGATTGTGTAACTTATTCATAAGAAGTTTGCATTTCAACATTTTGCCGTCGATTTTGTTCATGGTGAAATCATCGACGAATTCTTCTAACCGTCAGTCAAGTTAATCAATCAGGTTGGTGCATTTTCATGTACATCTAAAATTGCATTCATTGTTCGTGTTCAGCACATTCAATTTAGTACTTCACTGAGAATGATGATTGGTATGTAGAAATTCTATTACTAGTCTCTGCAATGTTACACCAAACCCACGTGCTGACTACATCACTTCAGTTGGTTGTGGAACATTTTGCAATCCAGTCACCCATCTTGGCGGGCAAACTGATTCCATTCGTGCATTCGATCTTTAGTACGATATCGGGAAAATTCAGAAATCCTACCTTAAATAATAATACAGATTCAACGTGGACACATCGTTAAGTGTGGGTAAACCCAACTGTCTCCGCGCAATACACTCAGGTCTAAACTACGGTCACAGGACATCCTTCATCAGATAGGAATGGGGAGATAAAAACGAACATTGGGTCTTTGGTGATATGACTGCCATATAGATAATTCTAAAGCTTATAATCAAAATAATACTGATTACATAGGTGGGCATAAACTCTTAGTTACAATATTTGAACCAAAGCAGTCTGCTGAACCATATCCCAGGAGCTCTTAAATTTCAGTCCCCAATATGGCCACTTTTCTGAGGAGTGAAATATCAATTCCCGTTGATCTGTCAGAAGTGCGCTGTTCAAACACTCATCAGATATGAACGTATAAAAATTTGAGGGATTATTCACAATAATTTCATGCTATGTCAGGACTGTGAGTGGTTGCTTGTCGTTGAAGCTTCCAGTACGGAAAGCAACGGTCGGCGAATCACAGTTGGAGTTCCCCAGTGGACTCTTCAACGAGGAGAGTTCATTCACAATCCTGATGCACAAATGGTTTTTTTCAATTGGGCCATCAACGGCGTGTACAGTGGACAGAGGTGTATGAAATGTGCAAACCTGATGAGTAGGGATAAACGCAAAGCCGATAATGTGCTTCCAAAATCCTTGTTCACCCAGATATGAAATAATTAACGCCAAACTGATGGGCAGTGAAGCCGTATCGTAATTTAATTTCCTTTGTTTGCAACATAAGTAAGAGTTGGTCGAATGACCTGAAGTTTGTACGTGAACAGCTGAGTCCAAAGGATAGTCAGTTAAACATAAGTAAGGTTATCGGTAGTGGACATCATGATTGTGGGGTCCGAATTTCGATTAAATCCGGCAATCAGGAGCTTATCTTGGAGCAGAATATCGGAAAAGATTTGTCTTGATGGGGCTTGTAATTTGTTGCTACGACAAATCCTGCTACGGATTTCATTCTAGGACTACCTTACTAAACTGATGACGCAAACTACATATTGCTTGGTCAATTCATCTCGGGAGTAGGTCAAACAAACGTCACCTCTTACTCAGTTCTTCATTTCAAAACGACCCAGATAACGGAGTCTTCGGTAAAAACATGCTTCTCACAGATCGCAAAATCACACGCAATCAAAAATGTTTAACGTGAATGTGAAGCACTCACTGCATCGGAAGAACGGAGAGAAAATTACATAACCGTGTGGCGGGATGCTTCCCAGACTGAGCTGATGAAGCTGCCAAAGCATGAGGCCGTAAAAGCCAACACGAGTACAAGACAACAGTATCGTCAAAAGAAAGATAGCAGTTAGCAACAAAACAACAAAGCCGATCACAACAGGTCATTTCGAATGTTCCACACAATAAGGGGTTCCCGATTGTCAAGGTTCACGGAGGTGATTGCAATCAACAGATGACAATCACTATGACCCAAAAAAATATCCCTACGTCGGTCTTGGCATACTTTGATAAATAAAGTTGAAATTTGTATCGACCTCTGTACATTTTCGCCAAAAATAGAACTGGTCAAAACCGAAGTGAATAATCCTCAAAATTCGTGTCCGTTTTTTGACTGATCCCTTCCCAACCACGAAACAACAGCAGTTCCCTTCCTATTTTTTCCTAACAAAGCAACTCCAGTTTCCATGACTGAAAATCATATCTTGATACGTATACCTTTAGTAAATTATGCATTCATGGCCTATAAATGCGACTGTATTTGCCAGGAAGATTATTTTCTTTGATTACGAGCCTGCTCACTATTCGTTTTTTTCTGTGATGAAATGGGATCATTCAGTGGAAAACAGAACCATGATTGTCTCGTGCAAATCACAATGAGCTTGTTCAGGAATCAGCTACCATTCTATCGGAAATCAGAGCGCAGTTGAGTCTATGCTGAATTGTCAGTTTTAATCATCCCGCTTGCATGCATTGTACAGATCAAATGGCCGAGTACATTGTTGGGGGGGGGGGCGAGGGTAGCAAGGGAAGAGGAGGAGGGGGTGGGGAGAAATCGATCATAATGCAGATTCACACATTTATTTGTCACCAAGTAGTATCACAATAAAAGAGCTTACAGAACACAGTCAGTTCGCGGTTGTAAAATAATCCACGTTCGATAAACAAACCTCAGAAAAGTGGATCAGTTCTGGTTCGTATTGGGAAGAACACGAAACGAAACGAAACGAAACAGAATTAGGAGAACTCAGAAAATTGAACCAATTTTTGTCTTTCCACAGATCGAGTACGAGACAATGAGCTGATTCGACTGAGCGATATATCGGTTGCACTTTTGTCCCCATTTACATGTGGAACGAAAAGAATGGAAACAAAGAGCTCACTGAAATTTATTACGTATTCGTTTTTCAATGCAATCACCAAGACCCCCTATTGTCTGACCGTGTGCGGAAAAAGGTGTTTCGGCCGCACTCTTAGTGGTGTTCGTCGACCTTTATAGCATGTGAAGTTTCAGGGTTCATTTTACCCATTACGTATTGATGGAGGATACAACAATAGTGTTGCAGGATTATCTCACAGCTCTTTGTCCCGTGAATGTGCTCGAGACAGATGCTTGTATATTCTACCGCAAAAAAAAAACAGCAGACCAAGCTAGCCAGTGCAGATCAAATAAGTCAAGTGGTAGAAATTGGAGTCAAAGTCAGAAAAACTTCGTCTGTTCTCTTCACGACTACGTTTATTGTATTCTGTATTTTACAAAGACAAATCCCTTGAATTAACCAGTGTGCATGATAATTTTCAATTCGAGTGAACAGATTTCTTGCCGTTCGACTTAGAGAGGATGCATCACAATCACATCTGAAGCAGTATCAGCCCACGGTAACTAAAACCTTAGCACTGATACCAGCCTGGTAAGGTCACTACCCCAATATACTCAATTGAAAAAGCTTCTGCATGTTATCTATTCATCATCATCATCATCATCATCATCAAAACATTTTTCCAAACTCGGTGTTGACGCCTTTTGATTTTACTCTGGATTACTGGACTAAAGGGATTTATGGAACCGGTACTGTACCCAGAAGTTCATGTGAAGCAACAAGAAATCTGTGAGTTACAACAAATAGCTAGTAATATTTATCTTCGGTTTCACAAAACTTCTACTTGAGTCGGAGTACAAGATATTTAGTACTTTAGTATAAGAAAGACGACTCACTAAAATAAAAGACTTCGCATAATAAATCAGTGGATAGGAGGAAGTTCTTCCTCATATCAAGCGTCCAGACATTTCTTCCTTCCGCAGAGTATGAGCCGTAAAACAGACGAGCAACAACTGCGGAATATTCTGTTCCAAATGTTAGAGGCTTTTGAATAAACCGAGAAGCCTGATGTCGTGACTTTAAAAGCTCTGAAACAAACAGTCGAAGCCTGGCATACATTTCGATCACCAGCATCTCGTGTTCCATAGTGACAAAGCTAAAATTGGTGTTCCTGTCGCTGTAAATTACAACCAGTCTGGAGATTTTCTCGAGCCAGTAGGAAATGTGAATGTTTCGAATATGTTCGGGCTGTTGACTTTTCAGAGCTTCATGCAATCAGCTTTGATCACCTCTCTAATGTCCATGTTAGGATGCCGTGAAAACCCCCAGGGAAATAGTGACTTGAATACAGGTGTATGTCTCACAACTTGCCTCTGACAATGGGCTAGAAGTCACAGTTGTATGATTAGCTACTCAGTGCACGTTTACACGTTTGATTACCTCAGCAGACAATTAGTTTACGCCTTTTGCGTACTCCGGAAACTGATCCATCGATTCACCCAGACACTCCGTCATTCAATGCAAATAAGAAACATTGAGCCGTTCAGTCTACCTAGTTCTCGCCATGAATAAAATCTGGTTGTTTTCTAGTCAATTTCTGAATCGTCCCGTCTCTTCTACTCTTGGAAGGAACACTCAAGAAAGGAGACTGCGATTATGTCGGCCAGATCCTATGATATGGCCGCCTAGTTCACCCAACACTCGAAGGCTTCCTCCGTTGGGTTCAGATAATCTCCAAAGTGATCACTTCGCATCCACCCGGATGCGAGATACCGCAAAAATATCTTCATAGATGGGTACATAATGATGTTTCTTCTCATGAGTTCGGTTCATCAGGTTGGTTTTATTCACTGGAGTGGACAATTGTATTTCCACAATAGTGGCATACAAATAACTTGCATAATCAGTGATGCCCGTGTGTTCAGCTGACGCGCATTGGTAGATTCGTGAGTGAACCACATAGTTGTCCGACAAATTACCAGTTCACCGTGCTGAGTGTCATGTTCTAATGGTTTTTTTTGGCATTTAAACAATATGATAGACTTACGAAATCATCAAAAGCCCCAGAGTAACTTCGTACTTGATTTGGTGCAGCATACGCAGGTGGTGCCCATTAGAATCTCCAACCCTCCACCCGTGGCCAAAGAGTTGTCTCATCTGAACCCATTCAACATCGGTCCAATTTGACAAAATTCATGCGGCTACTTGAAATCTAAAATCTGGTTACGGGAATAGTTCCAGAACCAGGATCTGAATTCCTGAGTCATATGATCACAACCTCGAAAGTTACGGAATTCCGGTAATTTCTGTTCTTTTCTCGGTGTGAGAAACAAAGTAGCTGGCTACAACGGGATCAGCTAAGACCACTGGTTCATATGACCACCTCATCATTCAAGCAGCCAACAGTTCCTCGAGTATTTCTTCAATTTCCTGTCACAGACATGCAAGCACACAAATCTCTACTTACCTACACAACAGCTGTCACGAATGCACACAGCATAATGCAAATGACGTGTTTCAAAGTGTTCGTGAGAAAAAGCGCGTTGTCAAATCAGTGCCTGAGTGACTTTCCAACTAAGGGTCATACAAGGGCACTTAAGACCTAGCAACTCACCTCGAAGAACAAAGGCACTGAAAAATATGGTGACAGATCAGCTGACTAGCGAACTGATTTACCATTGTTTCCACCTCATAATGCAACTTTACACCTTTAGTCAGTCGCCACAGTACGTGCAATCTTGTCCTAACTTCAGCCTCAGACCGGATGTTGTTCTACTCATTAATCTGACTCAGTTGGCATTATCATATAGAACAAATCGGTGCTAGGGTTACTGGTTTCGGTGAGGGAGAGAGAGAGGCTGGAGGAGCGGAAACTGTGAGTCTGGCATGTCACACTAATTCTGAACTCACAAATCGGGTCATGGAGTTCAACTCGTGGTTCGTAGTCTTTTGCGGTCACACTGACAACTCTTTGAATCGAAAATGGTATGCTTTTAATCCGGCAACACTTAAGGTTACCTGTTCTAAGGCAGTGGTTTTGATAGGTCATTTCCATCGGGCATTCCTTCATATCAAATCACACTTGACATAATCCGTGGGAGAATTTTTACCCGCGGAGTGCAGTATGGGTTCTTCCAGACAGTTTAAGCGATAGTACAGTAATTTCCGTAAGAATGAACGTCTGAGCACCTATCGGGTGAATGAAAATTTGGCTATTATGAACATCATCGGTGCGCAAAAAGTGTTTCATGGAAATGTCTGATGAAAAATTAGGCTTCCTTTGTGCAGAGTATGTGAGTTGAGGTGAGTTATGGCTACCCATCGTTTATCAGGTACAGCTTAATTTATTTTCCTCTGTGCCGGTAATTAGGGAGGACCGTAACAGACTCTACCTAAGCAAAGGCTTGTCTACAATGGATTTAACATCTGCCGGGATAACAGAAACACTGATGCTTAGGTCAGACTAACAGCATAGCGAAATGACGCACGCAGTGGAAATAAAGTAACTTTGCTGGGATACGCATTGTACCTAGATTATGACAAACACAGAAAGCAGTTCGTTAGTGAAAGAGTTCGCCATATGGAACACGGGCTCCACGTCCCCAATTCATTCATTATACCCCAGATTGTTTGTTAAAGGCCGTCAGCTAATAGTCTGATCTCTGACACATGATCTAGAGGCAGAAACATGTCTCAAAATCAGTTAACGCACTTTATAATTTGCTACCAACAAAATTCATGAGCAGATGTCTCTCAGTAGATAGTGGCTGACAAAATAAAACCCCTTATCCTGGCCTCAGTAAACGCATTTCTACATCATCCACACGATCCCGGTATAATCACATATTTTTTCGAACCTAAACCCAAAGCTTTTCTACAGTGTCGTACATCGCCCTTCTTAACGAACCCTGAAGCTGTCACTGCAGAACCAAACTCAACGCGAGCTGGCAATCCGTTTCATAAAATTTTCCGACCCTAAGCATATAGTCCAGTTAAATCTTCCAAAATGGCACACTGCAGTCTTTCTGCCTGAGGACCTCGATAGAACACGCCTTTCACGAGAGACTAGGGTACCAATGTTCTGTGTACGACGGCAAATTTGGAAGTAGAATGTTCCCACGATTGTTACAAGCCATCATCACACAAGGTCCATGAAAGTGTATACTAACTGGGGTCCAGTTTTAACCAACTGATAAAACAAAGGAATGATACCCCAGATAAAATAATTTTGCTGAATTCTGTGCTTGTCATTATTTCGGCTTCCGTGTCCCTCGAAAAATGACTTAGTGAATTAAGGAAAATGATAACATAGGTCTTACATTAGAAACAATACACTTAACATGAAGTTGCTACGACGAGCAACAGATCAAAGGGCATTGTTCGACGATATGTGGAGAGATTATTTGAAAGTGAACAAAAGAAATGTACTGGACTTCCTGTAGGGCTAAAATCAAGACGAAATCAAATCACTCCACCTGGTATACAAACAAATTTTATGCACAGCGCTACAAAAGTATAGGACCCCTTTACTTTCCAATATACAGGCAGTCTAGATGGTGATGCACAAGAAAAGTTTCCAGTATATATATCGAGCTTCGTGACTTAATAAGGGTATATCAAGCCATCAGTTAAAGATACGAATTTGTTCAAAGTTTCCTCTTCGTGACGTTGGTTCTTCACCGTGCTGTGGTTAGTTGAACATGGGTGGCTTTGATGGCCGAAGTAAGACGCTCTGAGCAAAGTAAGCTGACAACAAGCAAGATACGAAGTATAATTAAACTCATCAACAGAACCCCATAACTGAACCTAGGTTATGTGTACTTTTTTACTAACCATAAAGTGATTTACCGTAAAAGGGGTGAATCCCATGGTTAAAAGGCATACTGTAAAGAGGATGTGGGAAGGGAATATTTAAGTAAGATTCACTTTTTTGACCCAGCCCTTAAAAACTGAAGGATTATAAACTGTTGGAAATAGGGAAAGAGGGATAGTTTCCAGCGCTTTACATTTCGAAGAATGAAGGAAGGCTGGAATAAAGAAGTCCAACATCTAGGGACAGTGATTTGGTACAGGGGACTGGCCACCTGCATACGAGATGGACGAGGAAAAGTCATGGGAAAGGGAATTACCGAAGCAAGTTCCGGTGAACAAAAACTAGAATAATGGTGGTAGAAAAGAGACAGCGAAGCAACTTGCCGGCATTGGGCAAGTAACTGCAGAGTGGAGTTTTGGGAGGGAATGTTGATTAATCCGACATCCCTTCTTTAAACCCGATCAGGAAGAGAAAAAGCGGTATACAAAATTCGATTCCATACAGGACTTTAATGTCCAATGGTCGGGCGGATTTGAGCTTTGAACACAAGGAGGAAGTGAGCGGGTGTAAAAAAGCGTCTGGTGTGGAATAGAAAACCAACTTTGTGAGCCGCGCGGGAGTCAAGCGTAGACAGAAGAGGAGATCAACAAAGAAATGAATTTGTGGATGAGCCTAACAAGGAAAGTGACCCTGTGGAGCGAAGCGGAGTCAAACCAAAATTCAGATAAGGATAATAAGTGGGATGTTTAAGTGAAACAGAAGGAGGAAAAGTTTTCACCGCATAGAAACAGACATTGTTGGTGGAACCCTGAACTGAGATTTGTTCTAGATCAAAAGCAAGAGATGTATTAAGAACAGAAAGATCGTGACCGTTTTTCGGGGTGATGTGGTGAGTGGTAAGGTAAGAAAGAGAGCGATTGAGAGTGGCATCATCGGCAAGACAGGGAAGTGGGTTGGGGGTTGAAGATAAAAGACCACTAATAAACAGTAGAAAGAGGGCGGGCACAAGTATGAAATCTTGGGAAACACCAGCATTCACGGGAAGCGACTAAGATAGAGCCCCGTCGACTCGGACGGAGCTGGTTCGCTTGCTTAGGAAACATGAAATCCGTGATACGAGAGCCGGATGGAACCCGAACAAAGACAGTTTCGATAGTAGACCTTCATGCGAAACTCGGTCTAAGGCTTTTGTGATGTCCAGCGGGGCCGAGTGAGTTTCACCGTGATTATCCAGTGCAGCCGACCAGGAGTGCGAGATGGCCGCTAGTAGGTCGCCGTAGCACGTTGCGTGCGCAATCCATATTGGCGGTAGCTTAACAGAACTTCCCGTTCAAGGAACGGACGCAGTTGGTTGCAGATAACGGTTTCAAAATCTTTCGAAAGCACAGAAGTGAGGCTGATGGGAGGATAGTTGTTTGGGTCGGAAAGGTCATCACATTTAGGGATAAAAAAGTATAATGACATTCTTCTACGAAGAGGGAAAAGTTTCTTCTTTAGGTAGGAAAGGAATAGACGACATAAAACGAGGGCTTGCTCTGGGGCACCTAATTTTATGACGATAGACAGAATATTATCCTGATCGGGTAGTTTGGAACTTGGTGAACCTTTCTAGTGGTTAATACAGGTAGAAAAGCGTGGTTGAGAATGTGAGAAGAAGATAGAGAAGAATTAGGGCTGAAAGACAGAGTAGAAGTTGAGACAAAACGGGGAGCAAAGACCTCGGTCTTATCGAGTGGTTTAGAGACCAGAGAACCGGAGGAATTTCAAATGGGAGGGAAGCTGGAACGGCCACATTCACGGGAAACCGCCTTTGCAAGGGACCAAAATGATCGGCTACCGGTGGCGGAAGAGTCTAGTCGTTCAGCTGTGTGACCATGAAGTGTTCTCTAGTTCCCTGTATGGTGAACGATCACTCGTTTCTAGCTTTCAAAAAACGGTGTCGAGATGTTTAGTTGAGTGAATGGCGCCACCGGCGGAACGCTGAGTTTTTCAAATGAACAGGGCGGTTGCAAACGTGGGTAAATCACTCAGGGGATCGTGGGTTGCCAGGTGTGGAGAAATCAGGAATATGAAGGTGCATACCTTGAAAAACCGTTTGAGTGAAATTGGAAACAGACACGGAAACATCAGACACAAAACAGCAGTCGTTCCAAGGGTAACAGGTGAGAAAGTTACGGAAACCATCCCAGTCAGCAGAAATGTAACCCCAAAAGGTGTTGGGACGGGATGAGAAAACTGAGTGGAAAATGAGATGAGACAATGGTCAGACGAGCCCAGAGGAGACAAGGAAGTAATATTGGAATGTGAAGGAGGAATAGAAGTAAGTATGATGTTAATAGTGAGCAGGCTTTCGCCTATACGATCAGAAATGCATGTAGGGAGGTGCACCAGTTTGCGAAGGTTGCTGACTGTAGCGAAAGACTCAGCTTCCAGTCTCATGGTTGTAGTGTACAATGAGTGCGTTGGCCAATCCTTATTTTGAACAGTAAAATCACCAAGTATGTTATTTTTGACAGCTGGGGTCTGTTGAAGATAACGTCTCAATGTTTGAAGACAGCAACCCGAAATTCAGAGGGTCATTCCGGTTGGGGAGGCACTAGACATTATAAAAATAATGGATAAATGAAGATAAACGAACTTTCAACGACGTGAACAGTAAGTCTCGGCTGTAGAATTCAAGGTGTGAAGGTCGAAAGGAGGCGGCCGATTGGTGTAAATAGGAGTGTACTCAAGCTTCGGGGAAAAAACAGGATTGAAGTAAATAGTTGGGTAACTGAAGATGACTGGTGTCTGTTGAGGAAGAAATTCAGGTTTTGGTGAAAAATAAGTCAACGGAGGGTAGACTGAATAAAGTGGTGCACAGTTTCAACATTTCCATTCAAATCAAGAATTTTAGTGAGGGCATTGAAAGCGTGATGCGAGTTATCTGAGCAAGTGCGAGCCATTGAACGGAAACGATTACCAATGTGAGTTGTGAAGTTTATTACTGATGAGATAAACGGCAACCGAACCCTGAGACTTGGAGTGAAGAACAATAGATCACGCCTCGATAGGTTGGGTGTGGTAGAGAGCCGGGCGACAGCAGAGCTGTTTACTACTGTATATTTTGATAGAAGTCGCTTTCCGGCCAATGTGTTTTTCATAGTTGGGCCCATATGATAAGGTTAGCTGGAAAGCTTTCATAATTTGGAATTTCAAAAGTGCTCTTTAACGGCGAATGCCGAACTTACTGAAAAAAAGAAAATCACAGTTAGCATCAGTATGAGCGTTGGCTTCAAGGTCATCCGAGCTCATTTCGCTAATCAATTACATTGTTATTGCAATAGCTATGGAAGGTCCATTAAAACTGGATTTTCTCGACACCCACATAAATTGAATGGAAGTAGAATTGTAGAGGTCTTTAACTGCGAATTTATTTTGCCGTATCTTGCTCAGTATTTTACCACTAATAGGCCCACCGTTTATCGGATAAACCACGGCAAAATCACCCTAAATACACTTTTAGAGAGTGGAAGACATGACAAGTCTAATGTATAGGACGATCTTATGAGCAATAGGACCAAAAAACAGTACCAGAAATCCCTATCCTGATCCAGTGTAGGAATATTCCTAGGTTCTTTCGTACCCTGTTGCACTTAAGATAGTTGCAGTTTTCAGTGCGGCTAGTATTATGTGATATGAAAGCTGTGCTGCGAGCCCAACAAATGAGAGCATGTATTTATTTCATCAGGGGATTTAAGTCATGGGGTCTTTCATTTAAGTGATGGATTTTTTTATCGTATGTGCTTTTGGTATATGATGATCTGTAGAAGGCTCACAAAAATGTCATTCGGTACGAATATCACTCGAAAATGTATCCCGCCGAAAAGTCGACATATCGTACCAACCACCTTTATGCATTTGGATGGGAATAAAACACGTTTATTTTCGTTAGTGGGCCTCAACTGGAGACACCTCCAAAGTCGGGGAAATCTTCACCTTTATGACTGAAAAGATCTCCGAATTCAATGAAAAGAAGTCAATTGGGTAGATAATAGTTTTTCAGGATAAAGCTTCATGCTTTGTTTCACGAGAGCTTTGTATATGAAATCACGCAAAGCCTTTTGTCTGTTAATTATTCACTGAACGATTTGTATAGTCATGCGCAACTTCAAAGTTTATTTCCTACAACAACCCTCTAATAGCGCAGATTTGAATGTAAATGTACAACTTTCTCTATTCTAAAAAGGACAGCCAAAGGGCTACGTTCACTCCGGCCATTGGAGTCGAAATTGAAACATGTGATGGTGCGTAAGACCATGATTTCATCACCTACTTGTTGAACTCTAAGTCGACTAGACTGTGAAAAATCCTGAAGAATAAAGTCAGATTAAATGTTTAGTACCGTGAATGAACAGAGTATTCCGAATAAAACTTTAGTTAATTCAATGTAAAATACTGTTATTCCGTTTTCTCTCAGAGGCACATATTTCGTCATAGCTGTTGCTCATTCGTAGTAGCAGGAATACGGCTTTGCTTCAATTTCGAGCACAGCTACTTACAGCATGCAAGCAGACCACATAGGTAAATGTCATAAAAAGTCATCACTACTTGCCAGTTATTGTACATATAGAATTATATGGTTCTGTCTTTATGCTGTCGTATCCGAGCACCAAAATTGCTTAGCGGACACCAGTATACATCACAAAGTACACTACCTGTGTTTGTGATCTTGTATTGTCCAACAAAACCGTATTTGGCCAGAAAGACAGAATATTGATTGTGATAAAATTCCACAGTGTAACCTTTTATAATGAGCTAATTAAGCCGGAAGGTCTAATAAAAGATGACAAAAGTATAGGACTTCACATAGCAGGGCTTCATTGTTTACCACTTAAAATCGTGTGCGACCCCCATTATTTGTGAGGGCCTCGATACATCTCAGCCTACTTCTCCCAAGACCTGTGATTGCTGCTTGGCCAAATTTCACCCAGTCTCGCTTAAGGGCCGTTATCATTTCACTGTCTGACCGGTCAACGATGGAGTCTTTTTGCACCTGGCGCGTAGGTACGACCCTTAAATTATCTGGACTGTAGGCTGGCCGCAGCGTGACCTTGATTCCACATAACAAAAGTCGCATGTTCTTAATGCATGATCAAAGAACAGAAACATTATCATGTTGGAATATGGTATCTTATGATCTGCTGATCAGTAGCAGGGAAAAAAACTGTTCCAAAGTACAAACGAATATCCGCAAAAGAATCTTCTATGTCCTCAAGTATAACTGGTTCACTTTGGGCATCTGTTGTGAAGTGTCCCTAAACCACCACTGAGCCCCTGTCGATGTTTCTTTGAATAAAATTTTACCTTCTTTTCTGATATCATGAGAACAATAATTCCAAGTGTGAGGGTCATACAAAAAGAATTCATTTTCGTCATTGAATTAGACATTGTCCCAATTATTTATCCATGATTCGTGTATTTCTCAGCGCTCGATGAGATTTGCTGTTTATTTAACGGTGTGAGAGCAATGGGCATTTTCAATTTTCTTGCATTTCACCCTACACGGAGCTCTGAACGTTTTTGTAACGTTCGTTTCCAAGCACTGACTCTGATCAAAGCCCTTGCCGTCGATTTGAAGTATAGGTCTTTGGAGACCAGATGAATTAATATGCGTCTGTCCCATTTAGTCAATTATTTTGGACGACCCATTAGTTTTTTAGGCTCACATTACCCGTTACTTTCCCGATGTCGTCGCACGACCTTTCTCGATTTCTTGCATTGCCTGGATTATAGAACGCAGGCAATTCACCATTCTCGAAAACTGTTACTTTATTTCCGTGTGTCTTTGTGTAGACAAAAATTGGTGTGAGTTCTGCAAGGTGCGTAAGTGCAACGAACTCGATTGAAAGACTCTAGACTAAAGTCAAGTACTATGGTGCATTACATGTGCTGGTGCACATAAGTCACGTGATTCCGGTTCTTATGAATTTTGAAGTAACCAAATCCACTAACCGAATAAATCGGCTTGCTGCCAAGCTCGCTGGTTCGTCTAGTTTCTCGAATTTCTCTATGGGACAGCGCAACGGAATAAGGGGTGATATAATTTTTGTCACCCTGTTTTTTTTTACGTTTTCCGATCTAATTTGGAAATTGTGAACAGTTTCGTTGGAAAACTTGGTAAATCGTGTAGTTTCGTGCCTTCGGCCATTCTGACTAGATATGGTTTCTTTGGAGATTATAAAACCGTGATTGGGCGGAAAAACGCGGGGTCCCGTACTTTTGTCGAGCACTGTGTTGTACTACTGCTGATATGATTCAAGGTAAGACGAGTGGAGTTTAAGACAACGAAGCAATGACCTGTATTCGGAACTCGTTTGGGGTAGTTTATCCGCCCATGACTTGAGTAAACTCTTCAAGGTACTGTATGGATTCCTTCGTACACGGGATCATTATCTTCTCCGAATAATGGCTAAGGACAACCAGCCGAATGTTATATTTTAGCACACGAAAGCAGCCTTCTACAATCCACATATGAATTAAAGCTGGTTGCTGTTCCGAGGGATCAAGATCGTGGCGAAACCAGGATGTGACCTTCAACACAATCCAACAGGCTTGGGAATTTTGACTTGCAACCTATGCTGATCGGTCAGTGTACAAGCACCAAAATATTAACTCGCGACGGCACCGAAGTGAAAAAGGGACAACGTTAATCAAGATATTATCCAGGCCCTAGTGAAAAGCATGCCAGGAAGGTGGGCTGTGGTCATCAAACAGAAAGACTCCAAAACCACGTCTTCAGACTCTAGTAGGTTATACAATAAGGGTTCGGATGCATTTGTTGTGGTTAAATTGCCTTTTTTCCGCAACATTTTCACTCCTATTCCAAAATTTTGCTAATCATTAGTATTCTAGTATGGAAGGGGATAAATTTGTAAATTAGAATCGGAGGAGAGATCGAGAGGTACTGGGGAAGGGTTTGTTGGAAAAATTTGAACCCAAAGGAACCACATCCCGAAGACATGTTCATGGCATGCGTCCAAATTTTATGAGCATGAACGCTAGTCATAAATAATATAAACAGCCGGGATGTGAATTATATTGGCCACTGATAAGATGTATGTTTTTCAAAAGCACAACTTTATTCACAAAAACCGGAAGCAGCATTCTTGGAACGATTTGAATTTCACAACGGATTTTGAAGCTTGTTTCTGCAACCATATAAATATACCGTGAAGTGAAGGCGGCCGGTTTATTGGATCGTCAAATGTTTTTACTAATAGTAACAAAGACAACAGTCAAAGCGATAAACTAATTACCGTTTACCAAAGGGGGATGAAGTCCTTGTTGTTACCATGACAATACTGACCTAATTGCTCTCCAAACTAATTCGCAGTGTTGGGTGGCTACGTTTAGTTCAATGACATCTGGGTGTAACGGCGCAACCCTAGATGTCCGTCGACGTAAATTGCAACTAGCGCCTAACTAGGACTAACCGTCTAATCCAATGTGCATTTGGGGTGGGTACCTGATGATCTGAACAACTTACATTCACATGATGATGCCACTGTCTAAACATTCATGTACTGTTCGTTGAAGTCAGACAAGAAAATTATGAGGCAATCAATTCTATACGTGCTGCTGTATTCGGTCAGTATGTACATACGAGCATGAAAGTTTTTCTGTACAATGTATAGTGACTTGGAATTGTTCCGGCCGATGTTCCCTGAATGAAATAAAAAAATGCCATACAAGCTGACAGTTATCGACAATCCACATCTACACTCTTCCCAACTTGAGATGCTACCCTTCACCATCACACACGCATAAATCGAAAAATACCCGAAGTAAAGGATGCACGAATCAAAGAAAGTGATGAAGATTAGTCCCATCAAAATGGAGTATTTTCGGGGATAGTGAATTTCCAGCTGATTCCAAGATGCCTCCGCTATCTGTACATCCAAAATATTCGACCGGCGAACATACCAGCTCACTTTCAATTGAACTGGAAGGTGTAACATAATAAGGACTATCCGTCGTATACGGCCAATAACAGCAATGAGTCAGTCTTTCACGCGGCTGGAGGACTTGGACGATAACGTCTGCAGTGAAATTGTCACTACTTCCATGTCTTTTTATTGGTAAGTGTGATGAGGAAAAACTCCAGTGGGTGCCTCCGAGAATCCTGATAAATTGCGCAAATCTAAGGTACGGGGACACCCTAATCTTGAACTCCACCATTCAACCGGCGTATCTGATCGTCGCTGGCTTCCCGGTCGGTTTCCAAGAGATCCACCCGCGAGATGTTTGCTGGAACTATGCCAAGTGTCTCTATCAGTGGCACAATTGCATTCCATGTTTCTTCTCATTCACTTGGTTGTCTCTTCAATCCGGTGGCTGTATCGCTCGCTATTTCGATTCCAGTTGTGCGATGCTGCGACTTAGTGACGGAAACCAGAACTCTCGACTGCCAGGTAGATGGTCAAATGAACGTACCCAGATGAGGTCAGGGGAGAACTTATAGTTTGCGCGAATAATCCCACAGATTACAGGGAGAACAATACAAGGTGGCGAACAAGCCCGTTTTCAGTAATTCATAATCATGCCTCATTTGCACTAGCTTACCGATCGATGAAACTAATAGCTACCTGTGGGACTACTTTCAAGAAAACAACATTGACGTAGGCCTTCCGCTGGACGAAGTGAAACAAATCCTATTTGTATGCACTTTTAAGGTGTAATTTAAATTCAATGACGAAATTTGTCGTCATGAAGACGGAGTAGCAATGGGGTCACCCTTGGTCCCCCTATTCGCCGATGTTTTCATGGAGAAAATCGAGAATAACCAACTGAAGTCGCCCACCAGATAATGAGTGCTTTATAAACGCTACGTGTGATATAGTGTGCTTTACAGATGACACCATGGACATAAACGTTACGTTAAACACACTCAACACAGCCCTGCAAAATATCGTGTTTATGATGAAAAAGGAAAGCCTACAACAAAATAACCTTTCTAGATATATGCCTAGGTCCGCGAGTAAATGGCTCTGCTCAGCTATCAGTGCACAGAAAAACAACGTGGGTAGTATATTCACTTTGAAAGCCGTTTGCCGCTCAAATTTCAGCGCAACCTAATTCGTTGCTTGGTTAATAGAGTGCGCAAGATCTGTACTGAGAACACACTGGACGACGAACTTAGTTTTGTGCGCCATGTGTTCCTGCAAAATGGATATTCGGATAGTTTCATTGACAGGACAATGCGACAAGTGGAAGAAAGAGTGTAGAGCGTAGTTGTCCCAAAAAATTCAGTATTCATCCGCTTGCCTTTCAAATGTGATATCCCAGCGGACATTATATATGACAGATTATCAGAAGCTATTGATAAAACATTTTAGGCGGCAAAGCTCTATGTTGCATTTACCTCAAAGCTGTCAGTGTATTTACGATTAAAGGATAAGGTGTCAGAACCTAGGGTCTTATTCCGTGTATACTCCTGTACTTGTTCCTGTGGGACTGCTTGCATTGGCAGCTTAGCCGAAAGTGTTAGTGAACACCACCCTGCTTGGTCGAACACTGGAGCAATCAAAAGAAATACCAGCGTAGTGTGTTCACAGCCTAACCACTCAGTGAATGAGACTGGAGCGTTCCGGTCAGCATACAAACTCGAAATGGGCAGTGAAGACTGGCGAAGTGCCGTTTCTTAGCCACAGCGCAAGCGGCATTCATTCGTTTCTACAATTCCCTCATGTGCCCAAAAACAGTTCCAGCAAACGCCAAAGCTTCATTGACTCATCCCTCACCCCCAAAACAAACCACAGATCCGTTGATCTGACTCATGGCACCGAAGACATCCGCTCACGGTCCAGAGGTGGGTCCAGGTCAAGCACGTAAGGCTTATAGTCTGATCAAAGCAATAGCCAGCAATTGTACGACGTTTCGCGAAAAAAGATATTCCTGATTACAGGCTGAGAACCAGAGGAAGTGAAGTCACAAGATCCGTATATCTAGCACTTTGGCTCACTTTGATGACAGGACCCACAAAATAAGCTGACTTGGTATTCGAAATGTCAGCTGGTTTGTGCTCGCCACTGTCTGTTATAACCTCTACGGTTCTTCCACATATTTCACCGGTGTGACTCCAGCACTTGACAAAATTATCATGTCTGCAGTCCAAGGGAACAAGCATAAGATAAACTCATAGAATGTATTATTAGTACGTGCAGCCTGAATCTTAGACAATGAAAAATTCACCTGGATTTAAGCGTCACTGAACATTCACTTGCGTTGTTCAAACCTGTTAGTCAGTGCCGAGGTAATTCAGCTGGTGTATCATCTGCCCGGTGAGCTTAGGTTGCCGGTTCGATTCCGACTCTCTGAGTTGAACTTTTGAATGCGAAGAATACTAGTGGATTTTCCAATCTTATTTTTGCGATACTGAAGAAACGAGATCTAACCTACTTCGCTGAAGCGTTTATGACAAACCTTTTCTCTCAGAATAATGTTTGATTACTCAGTTTTCACACCTAGTTCCTTTTGTTCAGTTTCAGACCTAACGCAAATGATTGACAGAATGAAATTTGAGAGCTTTTCAAAATATAGCTCCTAAAACGATGTTACTTTCTTTGATTAATGGAAAATGACGACTTCATCAACGTGAACGAAACGAAACTTGATCATAGTTGAGTACATCACTACCAATAGTAATTGTATATTGATGTTCAACCAGCTAATAATACGCCATGGATGTAACATCTGGAAAACTGCCTCAAAAAGATAACTAGCTGTCTTCCATGGTGTGTCTATCGAACAACAGTATTTCTCTTCCGTAATAATGCTAATCGATTTCAGTAATTTTTCAGTGACGACATTTATATTTGGAAGTCAACTGGCATGTTTTTAATTACAGGAACAAAGGAAGTAGATTAACTCAATATAGATTTCACCTATCACAGTACTATTCAGCATGCCATCCATACACGGGATATTTGGTGAGCAAAAAATTGGGGCCTCCAGAAATTCAGCTTCTCCTTTCCAAGAGATGTTCATTGCGTCGTGTTGCAACGAGAAGGTAACACACATGGGCTCAACCAGGACATCTGAATCTTCAGCCCCTAGACAGATAGCATCTGAAGCATTTAATCAGCTATAACCAGGAAATCCGTCCATAATTCAGACTGTGAATCTGAACGCGTTCAGGTGACTTGGACGTATGTCTCTAGTAGAGAATAATGTAATATTGCCCAGTTTGCAGTTACGTCTAATTGACCGGTTCCAACTCCAAGTCTCTGATCCAAGTCTCCGGTTATCCCGGGTAGAAGAGTAAGCATACATTGCAATAGGATACACCCCGTCGACCATACTTATGTGAAAACGTGTATTGAAAGGCAAATACTCTTGGTGAACTCTGATTTGTTGGGTCACCAAAGTTTGGAAGATATTTCGAAGGGGCCATTCCGTAACATTGGCTGAGGTACAAAAATCTGACCATAGGGTTCGATTCAGTAGAACAATTTTGACTACCTGATTGGAGGTCCAAGAGATCCACCCAATGGATTTTCGGAGACAGTAAGCAACTGGGCCAAAGGCCATGATCAGTAGCGAATTTGCGTTTGAAATCTCTCAGTCTGCATCCTTCACTTTCACACTTTTCTTATCTGTCTATTTGATTCTACCCTACAACCGGATGCGTTTGCGATTTATGGATCCAAACCAGAGCACAAACGTGCGAGATTATTGGTTGAGGAACTGAACTGAACTGGAAATTTAAACAACAAGATTCGTCCAAACTTAGTAAATATCTTTTTAAATGGTGCTTGTGCAGTCGGGTACTTTTTGACCCTGTTTGGAAGCAGACTATTAGTTCCTTCTGAAAGTCATTCTTCTTGAGTCGATCTGACTGTTCTACTCAGTGTCCTGATCAAACGATCACATTCTGTTCCTCGATGGCTGAGGTTCCGTTGCGATGCACTTAATTCTCGGCAGGCTTCGTTCTCTCTCCCTCTCTCTCTCTCTCAGTTAAACTGTTCGCTTCTGACTGCAGCTGTTGATGGTAATTGCGATGAGCGTCAAAGTCACACTTGTACATTATCGCATCAGCCACCAATGCGCAATGCTACAGCTCCTACGTGGTCCACCCCTACTTGAAGTGAACTCAAATATCGAAGTCGGAGTTGCGACTTTGCCCCGAATGTTTGTTATATAGAAAATCGTTTACGCCCAATACGTGCATTCCACCTAAGATAATCAATGAAAGCGGAGAGCATGCTCGTGCACGTTGCATGGTTACATGGGCTAAAAGTGTGAGATCAATTCAGGTCACTATTACTTATTGATAATCGAATTTCGTGAAGTGGAATGATAAAAACATCTCGCCTGCCGAATTTCGCACTGACGAATGCAAGCACCACTGTGTGTTACGGCCCTTAAAAAGTCCACTATGGAGCGCTAGTGTGGTTGAACAAGCGAATTATCACACAATTTGATCGATCGCGTCACCTTGCGGCACCTAGTCATGAACCTCTTACGGTAGAGCTACTTTGTCACACCACTGTATAGGTTCTAACCAATGAGAACGAAAATTTCACTTATCGTTGCCACACTGAGGAAAAAATTGGAGTAACCGACAAAGTTATTCTCGACAACCTTAACCTTTGGCTACTGCAGTTACACACGTATCATAAAGGACCACGAGCGCAAGGTTACGAAATCAGTAAATTAACGGTATGTTATTGAATGTCGTGTATCAGTTGATAATATAAATGGCAAGTAACTTACATTTTGGAAAATACAGCACTGAAAAGAATTACTGTATTATGGAGATAAGCCACGAATGTGCTGCTTCGATCATTTATTTCAAGTCTCCGAGTAATACACTAAGTCACATTGTGCTTGTGAGCCAACATTGACTATAGGCCAGTGCAAGTTTTTTGACCTGACGAATCGCTTTATGAAAATGACGAAATATTTTATAACCATATGATAACTGCTTTGGCCTTCGTAACGTATGGGCCGCGGCTCGCTTTCGATTCATTCTGAGGGATGTTATAGACCAACCTAAATGGGCCTTTTCCAGTTGCCTTAATAGTCTTTATTAAGAACTTTTCTACTATTGTACCAGATATAATCTTTGTAGTTCTAGCCTAACATCAGGTCGAATGTTTCTCCCTGATTTCTTGGGAAAATCACCTTGCTGTTTGTAATCATGTACGATGTAAGGATATTCCGTTTATCCGTGAGAGTCACGAAAATCATTAGTCGATAAACGCGCACAGAAGAATGTGATTTCTACCCTGTAGATTTTCTAGAACCTGTTACCTCATTCGGTAGGCTAAACAAATCGGTTCCGTTTGACGTCATGAAAACGGGTGTACAGTTTACTCGAATGCTCTAATGTATTCATCTCTCTCTCTCTCCCTCGATGGCAAATATACGTTTGTGTTAAGTGGCACAAGGAGATAAAGACAACTTATGAACTACACCTAAAAGGACGAGTAGTGTTAATCTAAGACTTATGAGCTTGAGGTTCGAAGTAGGTCACAACGGGTCATCTTTAAACCCGAGAGCACTCGGCCTATTTTCGGCCGGCGGTTAACCGAATCGGAAGAACTACTAACTCGTGGCGCGGTTTACCTGTTAACACCTGAATCTTTCATCATTATCTTGGAAGTAACACCCTTTTAATTTCCATCGATCTCGACATCATGCATGCTGCATTAAAACCGACAATATTCATTTCCCGGGAATACAAAGGTTGTTCAAAATTGCCCAAATGTGTTATTCTATCTATTTCTCTATGAAGGTAGCCGGAAAAATGCGCGTCGGTGTCTCTTTACAGCCTATCAGCAACGGGCATCAAAAGAAAGTTTGTCCCAGTGGTCCATCCCCGAGGATAACTTATCGGATTCAGGGAACAGCTTTCTAACAGATTTCCGCAACAATGATTGAATCGATAAACCACGTGGATGATTTGAACATTGGACGGCAAACGGGAACATTTTCTAACTTGAAATAGATGATGAATTCAGGAAATGTTCCCAGTCGCTAAACTTGGATTTTGAATGACTTCATCTCTATACACGTGTATTTTACATCAAAGGAAGCCGAAACTTCCGAGTCCGTGAAACAATATTTTCCCATCAACGATGCACGGAAACCACCACCGGTAACCACGAAAAATAATAATGCTCAATAATTTGTGACTTTTGAACTCGCAAAGCGCATTCAGTGATAATCTAAGTCCGAGGTGAGGGATAATTCTATTGCAAATTACCTGTACGCTTAACGTTGTCTGTGACGTGTTCAGTGCGATAAATTTTGGGCCTTTTTTGCTGTTTTTATAAAGTATATTGATGTTTTGCTTGCTCGGGAGATGCGACTGAGCTGAAGAAACTCGCGTGCCAGCTAACTGAGTGTGTTATTAAATTTTCGACCGATCGAATAAATCGATATCAGTGGCTCAATATGTTCCGCAGGTCCATGGTCAAGTACAACCCCCCCCCCCCCTCAGTGGGATTAGGAAATCTCTCTACATTGTTCAGATTCCACCTAGTCGATAAATAAAAAAGCTGCACTTACAAATCAATATACTGGCGAAGGAATTCATCAATGGTACCGAAGACATCACCGGACTCTAAGCAATGCTACGGCTGATTTGTTGATCGGTTTCTAATTTTATGCATTACCGAGTAATTCTATCGGCTCGAGGTAGTTTAGAACAACCGGTTCGATTTTATTCAATTTATTCATACGAGGGTGGATATTCAGTGACTACATATCGACTTGAATGTGAATAAAGTCAATACGGGTGTTCAAAAAAGCAAGTTAGGAAGGTTGGTACTGGTAATGCGTAGGATGGGAGAGGGATCAAGCAGTACGAAGAACTATAAAGAATTCACGTGCAACAGTGTGAGCAAATAAATACAAGGTTTGTATCCGCTCAGCTGCGGCTTGATCTGCAGTGGGTGTGTGAACCTTCTGTTGCGACGTGGATATCTGCTCATGAGAGAACGGTAGTTGTGTGGAACAACTAGATCGCGTGTGTGGGGTTGTATGGTTTGTGTTTGTGCCGTCTGTGTTGGCGTATCGTCTAACCACTCACGTGAGTGGTCATCGGTGTCGAGTTTAGCAAGTTCATTTTGACTGTATTTCTTTCGAAGCTGATTGGCGTGCCTGATCCACTGTTCTGCTCCTACTAGCAGCTCCCAAACAACTTGTCCTCGCTTTCCTGTAACCTTTCCCGAAATCCATGTAGGATGACGTTGTCCGAAAACTTATACATAAACACTAGGGCCTGCACTGAATACACATTTAGATCCATGAGATTGAACTTCTGGCTTCCTTAACTGTCTACCCTTTGCTGGTTGTTTAGGAAGCATCGTTTCGTACTTGGCTCTTATTTTCCGCCCAGTCAGGCGTTTGCTAAAGTGATATACCTCTTGGAACGTTTTGATTTGGAGTAATTTTATAACTAAGTAAAAAAAAGGTTGATGATGTTGTCCATCTCCTCCTCCGTTGGGTATTTTTGTACGCCTTTTCAACATATCAACGAAAGGCTCCACTTGGCCGTTCGATTACGGGTGGTATGGTAGAGTTCGTATGCGTACAATGCCATTCATCAAGCGAAATTTCGGGAAATTCCGTGGATGTAAATTTAGCACCGTTGTCTGAAACGACTGTCTCAGGGAAACCTAATCTGAAAATATGTTTCTAGGGTAACGGATCGTCGACCAGTTAGTGGGTTATCGTATGATGCAGACTTCTGGCCACTTTGAGGTAAAATCCACCAGAATTAGGAGGTAGATGTCACGAATCGGTCCAGCAAAATCAATATGAACGTGGTTTCATGGTATTGGTGTCAATGGCTATGACTGTGGTTCAACCTGTGGTAGTGATTTCAAAACTGCTGCGCAGTGGCTGCACTTTGTGACCAATTGTTGGATTTATCGGTCCGAAAAATGCCGATAAAAGTAGCTACGTATCAAAGATTTCTTTTTGTTTAGACCCGGATATGCCTCATGTAACTGTCTGAAGATATCAGTCCTCAGTGATTTCGGGATAACTATTCGTTCTCCGAAAGGAAGGCAGTCATCGGTGATAGATAGCGAATCGTGTCGTAAGAAGAACTCGTGAACCAATGGTTCAGTGTTTTTCTATGACCACCCGTGCTTCAGAATGTTTCTGATTTGATTGATGGTGTTGTCTTTATTAGTAGCTTTCTTGGTCGTGTCAGCCGTTGTTGCTAGTTACGAGGTAGAATTTACGAGCCCCTACTGAGCCTCTTTCTCAGTGCCGATGGAAGCCGTAGCCAATTCGTCATCTAATTTTTTCTGTCCCGATATTATCCGAGATAAAGCATCAACATGTCCCATCTCTGAAGAGGACTTATGCTGAATTTGAATTTGCACCCCAACAAAACTGTAGCCCACTTTTATAGGCGGATGGCGGTACGCACGGGTATAACCTTCTTTTTGTTGAGAGTGATTTGAAGTGGTTTGAGGTCGATTTGGAAGATAAACTCCCGTCCCTGGATTATTTAGTGAAATACATTAACTGGAAAGACAATGGCCAAGGCCTCATGACTAGAAGGGGAAAGTAGTTTCTTTAAAGGAGCCAGAAATATGCTCATGTCTGGTACAAACTGATTATCATAACTGACCATACTTGAACACGATTAAAATGTATAGATTTCGGTGGGTGCTGGGGTTTCACTTCTTCTTGGTCCGGATATCTACCAGTGGTGTCAACAATAAAACCAAAATACTCGGGACAGTTAGCGAAAAAAGAACGTTTTTCTGAGCGAATGTGAAAAGCAAATTGTTATATGCAATATATAAACCTGTTTAGATGATGGAAATGCTCATGAATGTTTGTGCTAACAATGAAAATATCATCCATATAAGCTGCTGCGAAAGGCAACGCCACAAGCATGGTGTCCATAACTTGCCAAATTACGGCTGCTGTGCATTTAACGCCGAAGGGTAATCTGTTATATCTGTACAGCACCTTGTGTGCATTTATGGTCAATAATTCTTATGATTCTCCGTCGATTTCTACCTGCCGATATGTACCTGAGAAATTGGTTCTGCAAAATATGCTTCCACCTTTTAATTTGGAGAAAAGATCCCCGGAAACAGGCAGATGATACTGATGTGTCTCCAAAGAATCATTCAAACCTGTTGGAAAGTCTGCACATAAGCGCAATGTGGCATTTGGTTTCTTCACAACTACAATCGGTGCTACCCCAATCTGAATAGTTCACTGGGATAATAAGACCAGCTTCATGGAAGCGGGTTAACTGTCTGATAATCTGGTCACCGGTAGCATACGGAAGGGATCTTTTTGGTCGGAATACAGCTGTGGCCTAATTTTTCCGGTAAAATGTTGCTTTCGCTTTGGTGCATAGTCCAAAACTCTCACAGGAAATAGAGTTATCTACTGTTTGTAGTTTCGCGAAAAGCAGGATTGCCTTCCCATTTTATTCAAAAAAATAAATTTTTGGCTCTTCGGATGATGAGAAGTTATTCAGATGGTCGCTGTTTGAATGGCAAAACCTGTTAATAAGTGTGCCCACATTTCCATTGTGTCAATCTACTGTATACGATTCAGATGACGGGAGCAATCATTAACAACTTATGGCAGTGGGAAGAATCTTTTATCATGAAAATTACATTCACAGTTCACCACACCCACGATAGCCTTTTGGTTATCTGAAGTATGGTGAGCTACGTGATATGTTGGTTGAATAGTTAGGCAACCTAGAACTTGCCACCAAGAATGCGTCAAAATGATTAAATTAGATTCCGAAACAAACTTACAGACCAGCGGAACACTGTTCACAGTAAGGTGCATAAATTTGCATCTAGTTGAGAGTTCGGTAGTAAAGGATAGAACAACACTTGAGCTATCAAAAAGCTTTGAATGGCTTACTTAAGTTTTAGGGTGGGCTCAATTTTGTCTGGGGTATGTTTTATTACTGGTAACAAGGTGCCTAATTGTGTCCTTTTTACCACAAAAGTTACAGATTCTGTCAACATACGGACAAAAGTTTCACGAAATGCCAGTGGCCACATTTTCAGCACGCGGTAGGAGATTTCGATTGATGGTTCTACGACGAATAAGAAACTTCTCGTTGATGGATTACTACTAGTAGTCGATTAAAGTCTGCGTACGTTGGTCCCTTCAAAATCAGTTTTGAATCCCTTTTTTATGTTTGTGATTCTTTGGCTTTCTTCATTTAAGGTCTGAATCTTGAAGCCAGAGGAGCTTTTCAGCTGAGAGGGTACCTGATGTAGTATCCTCGCATTTGATTGTGACGATAGACCAGTGAAAACAGTAAACATTTGAATTGATCTATTGATAGGTCCTTCAGCTTGAACCGTTCGGCTTCAAAGTTGATTTTCCCTGCATATGCCACAAAATCCTCTGATTGTGTCCGTCTAACTTGAAGACAGTAAAATTGGATGTGGAAAAAAGCCAACCGTGCAGAGAATATTTGTATGAGACCACTGACTGTTTCCGGAAATGCTATATCGACTGGTTTTTGAGGCAAGACGAAGATGACATACGGCTGGTCTTCCACAGGGTCAAGTTTACGCATAAGTAACCTGACGTTGTAGGCATCATTCCGTATGACAGAATCCACGTTGAATATGTCCTCAAATCTTGCGTACCAGGATTCGAGTGTGATCTCTGTTTTTGGGTCGAATCTTAATTCTGTGATGGAATTGGCGGGGATATCACTTGTTAGGTCTGTATTTGTTACCTGATGGGATGCGCTTCGGTCCATCTTTCTTGCCAACGATTCAATGAGTTTAATTTGTGCTTAAATCATTTGTATGAAATTCTCCATTTGGTTGGACATAATTCTGTTTTAACTTGAACAAGTGGGTTCATCTCCGTTACCACTGATACGTTCCCGGAGGTGAAGCCAAAACAAAACCACACTGGAGACTCGAGTATATACGAATAACAATGAAAAAAGCATCCGTCGGTCGGTAGACCATAGAACAATGCATACCGGAGGTCAGAGGTCAACAGGACCTTCTAGTCACATTCTGACTGGCTCCTAAATACAAGGAGACATGGAGCCGTTGTTGTTAATCAATTCGAAAATCGTATCACCTGCTTATATGATGCAGAAGTATGAAAGATTTTAAGCAGCAAATGAAAACTGCGATAGAAAAGCACCCTGTAGGAAGCTTATGAATAGAACAGCTTGAAAGAAGCTTGATCACAATGTCGCCTGAAAGTGGGTCCGCTGGGGAACGCACGGGATGTGTGCAAACCAGAGTCAGCAAACACGTAGAGTAACTATGTTCCGTCGATGCAATTACCTGTGTCACTAAAACTCAGGTGAGAAAATCTGCCTAACAATGACTTATCCCAACAAGTTTTGAGGGACATAACCATCAGAGCTCTGTATTCCGAACGAAATATTTTGAAAGATATTGAAACCATTCTTCATATCACGTGACCATTGAGTCACATCGTGCAATGCTCTTCACTTTTCTTTTCCGTTGTTCCTGACCTTGGTTTGGTATCAAACCGGGACGGGATAAAATTCCACTCAGTGGTACTACCCGGTGCCATGCCCGTTCAACTTGATTTGCATAAAGTTCAAATGCGTGTACGAAATCAGACTCATCTATTGGCCTTCTCACCTGTCGCCTGTGTTACTTTCCTTCAAAACATTTTTTGAACACTGGGCAATGTAGGGTAGGTAGTAAAATTGTCGATCGTCCCAAGGTGAGAAGTGGGCAAATACATGTTTACGAAGATGTAAGAGTCGTATCTAACCGGCCAATCTTACATAATGAAGTAACCTGGACCCGGACTACGCGCACTGGAAGAACGACAAGACCAGACAAGAAAAGCAAGAATGTATTCTGTCACATGTGGTTGGTACTGATTCGTTTATATACAGAAATAGGCATGTAATACTTGCAGGTAACGTGCTGATGAACCACAGGACGACTTCGCTCTACCTACACGATCTAACATTTACGGTCCAGCTTCACCTGATCCGGTGGATACTGGAAATGGACCTGTAACTCAACGGACCGCGTGTGGAGACAGTCGAATCACCACAAAAAATGTTGTATTCAAGGCATGCTATCACGTATACTTACACGAAGATGAATAAACAAACAGCTTGCACCCAGTCCGTAGTTCAACCGACAAGTCAGTTACTGGTGAGACCAAATCATCAGCATATGTTGAAAGTATCAAGGGAATCTGTGTGTGGGAGAAGTTTGGTAGAAAAAGCTTATTAGCTTAAGCATAGTTCCGAGCGGGCTACAGCATTGAAGATATACTTTCTTCTTTCTGTTAGGAAATCGTAGTGCCTTCTCATGGAACCTGGGGAAAAAAGAGTTCAGTACATTCAACGGGAGAGATAGGGGGCAGTGTTAAGTGCTTGGTGAATTTTAGTATTGGGTACCGGGAGCTCTTCTATAGGGAGTGGGATAAAAGATATCTAACTCCAGGAAAAGCCTCATACTATCGATGCTGATGAGACAAGAAGAAACATGATAATGACATTACGGCAAAAAGATGCATCGGGTGAAACAATGACAAATAATTCCACAGATTTCCAGAATAGCGCCTCTTCATAAAATGGAATTGAATAACATTGATCTGTTCGTCCTACCAAATATCTTTGTTGAAAAGATTTTGCACGTCTTATTTTGAGCTAAAGTTACCGAGTGAACCTAGTACTTCTGGGCGTCTAGCAAGAAATGTGACGATCCTTCTGGTATAAAAATTCACTCGTTCTCACAGCAACAAATAGTTATAACTGTGTTTTTCCAAATGCAGTGAGTGACTCTGAAGTACAAGCCATACAGTGTTGACTAAAGCTCCCTTCGCTAAGATAGATGTTATCTTCGCAGGTTTTCTTATGTCAGGGATCTTTTCAGAGTCGATAGGTAGTTGTTCAAAAAGTCATCCAAGAGAACTAACACCATTTGTTGGAAATACCTCACGTGGATCAGATTTATCACTTCTTATTAGAAGCATTGGTCGGTGGAACATATTGAGCGAAATCGTAGACAGCAAGGTTGAATTGTTCAAGATGAGCAGAGGCACCAGCTATGTTGATGAGTTGATTTCAACTGTGGATGACTGAAACCAGAATAGCAGAATCATTTGGTGGCTTGCTGCATATCACGGTAAATAGTCTTTCCCATCACAAAATCCGATTACAAATAGTTCGGGCGAGGAAATTGAGAACATGGCGTGTTCATCCACTCCTCGAGATCGTACGAGACTTATTTGTCCCCAGTCAGGTGGTTAGGAAATTGGCTACAAAAACCTGTTTCCCCCTCTTTTGCAGATGACGAGAAGCAACTATTTTTCGAGCTAAACTTAAGACAGTACATAACATATCCTTTAAAAATGAAAGTTTCTAAATGAAAAACGCAGGGATCATTTGAACCATCCAGTACTTTTTCGTTATCTAGATTTTCCCATAAGCCATTTCTCTGATTAACTATTTGAGTTGCTCTTCTCCTCCATGACCACCGGCTGAGTTTGCCATTGATTACGCGGCAGGTCGATGACAAAGTGTATGAATACAAGAGCACCACTGATAGCCCCACCTACTCATATAATCCAATATATTTTACAGCTGTGTGAATATCACTGGGAATCCATGGCGTAAGTCTAGCACCCTCAGTACGCCCAGCACGTCATCTATGGTCAAGTCCACCGGTTATGCTTGTCATACTCTTCTTCGGATGATATACCTAAAGCCAAGTATTTTCCTCCAATGCAGACTGGGCGCAAAATATGGAGATCACGTTCAGTGTTGTAATTGCCTAACGACATGTGAAATAACGGTGCTCTAAAATAGTTGATTTACTCCAGTCGATTTTCACACGAATGGTTAGCACTTCTATGTGGGACAACAGACTCAATACGAATAAAACCTTCTAGCTGAACCACGCATTCTTCAAAATCTTGAGGTAACCAGGATTCTTGCATTAAAATGAACCCAAATTTTCAGCATTATTTCCTATTACTGTAAGCAGTTAAGTCCATCATTTTATCCGTCAAGCATGGGATGCTTCTTGGTACGATTACGGGAATAAGATCCATTCTGTCAATATTTCTTGGAGGCCCAAATCGACATTGAGTGCGGTTTTTCCACTTTGCCTTTGTTTGAATTCTCTCAAAAAAGAAATGCGTAATATTCGCGATAGTATTTACTGATTTCAAAAATATTAGTGTGTAAAACTTCATCGGTAATCCACACAGTATTTAGAATGGGAGTAACCATAAGTAAATCAACACGAAGATAACAAAGATGATCCCACGAAAAAAGCTTGAAAACACTCAAAGTCCCTGCATTGTAGATTAACGAGGCATATGTGTGATAACCGTTGAATATTGTTGTACAGAATAATTTGGAAATATGTATTCAGCTCAACTCTAGCAAGGTAGCTTGAAATAATGGTCACGCCGAGACTTCGCTTGTCTATCGATGAATTTCCACTATACAAGACTTGAATAACATGCCGGGGATTTGGTTTGTGAATAATTACTTCAATGTTACAACATACAGACAACTACTGTCACGTGATATGCCATGATCCGGTGTTTTTAATATTCAAAATAAATCAGGTTTACATTTCGTAACGCAGATAGCTAGGACAGTGAGTGAAACAGGCTGCTTATTGAAAAAGCACAGTTGTGTAGTATTCACAATGTTTTTCCAGTTCACTTTGGTCATAGTGATATTCCTCTATTGAACACCTCACTGTCGATTCTGAGTATCAACCTTGTGTCCACGAAAGTAATCACTGATACAAGCACAACTTGCTCGCTCGATGATCCGACGGAGACCACTGTACTCACACGCATCATGTCTTGTTAATAGATGAGTGCAAAGTGTGCAAATCCGTTTACGTCTGGTCGTGTGAATGTGGTATGAGAACTAAGTGAAAGAGCGAGCAAGCCGGTGTCGTACCCGCAAACTGGAAATCAACCGAAGCAAAACCTGTACAATCCGGCTTCTTTTGGATGGCGTTGCCTAAGATTTTGCATGCAAACCATATAAGATGTCAGTGCCAGAAATGCAGGAACCGGTTTGTGTTATCGTGTATTCTTATTCCAAATACATTTTGAAACATCGGTGAATTTGCGCATCCGAAGCAAGTTCACACAAATGTTTGTCACCAGTAAAACACGTCCATTCGTTAATCAGCGTGATCAAATGTGTGAACCTACCACGTGCATGATCCTGCTTTAATGAACTTATAGTTAGTGAGCATCGTAGAGCTTTTCTTTTGACCTGTATCTTAGTTAGGACGGCAAACGTTAGTCCAGCTACTGGTAGCCGTCATAACGTAACATGGACGACGACACACAACACGATACTTGTATTTCACCGGCCAAACTAGTCAAGTCATGGAACACATACAGTCGTTTATATAGGCCTCTTTCCAGACTGCTCGGCACCAAGATTGTTATTGACGCTGCTTCAGCGCTTCGGCTGCTTTCTGTCCAGTTGCTTGTGGCCGATGGCTTCCTTCTCTTGACCGTTATTTCCCTTCGGTTGGTCCGACTGTCTCAGTTGACTGCTCGATCGGCAGCCCTTCACATGGGCTATCTTGCTGGTTGCCGGAAATCTCGCTGCTTCCTCTCTGGTCGTCTGTGTGCCTCCTTTTGCCTGCTTCGGGACGCCTCTGACATATTCGCCACCTGTTCTTTTGTCTGTGGCCCTCGTTTGGTTCGTTCGTTCGCCTTGATATTCACGCCGTTCCCTCGCCTCAGCCTTCCTTGGTACAATAACATGCGGGAAACCCAGCAATCACTTTGAGGGCTGAACAATACAAACGTGTAATTCCATGACACTCTTGGTCGAAGTTATTCTTCTGCGAGGCGAACTGGAAGCTTAGCAACAACCGGATATGGACTTTGTAGATGTATCCCGCGGCAAAACTGATTCCAGAGAATAGAGCAGTGAAATGACTAATTAACCGACAAAAGATGACCACGGGAAAATGTATACTTTGCTTATTGTTTCGGAATCCCGTCTAGTTGTAGAGTGACTAGCAGGGAATTGATAACCCGTTTAGTCAAAAAGACGAACTGTCCAATGCCTGTGGGTACTATAGGAACTAATTTTGACAACGCCCAATTAAATATCACAGTTACGAGTGGCTCGGCAACTGTAACCGGCAGTAGACCAACGAAGGCTTTGACAAGGCACGACCAACAAGGGAAGTGGACGCGAACAGAATTCCGAAGCAACACAGTAGCCAGGGGAGGGAGGGAAAAAGTACCATCAAAATGAGTGAAGCAACTATGAGAGGCGGATTAAGTACGCCACTGAAGGTAATAAACTGTAGAATGATTTGACTCTCGCACAGTGAGATGGTCTCAACAGTAAAGAAGATTGGGAGTTAGCAGACATTTACAGAGCGAATAAAACATGGGCAAAGTGACAGATGTTCGGGTCACAATGACCACATCCAGGTGTGAATCCAAGGAGTTAAGTGGGAGAACCCAAACAAATAAGAACGTGTGCCACATGAGCGGAGACCGAGGTGTCTCTGATAGATGTTCTTACAGTTGACTGTCATGTCGGCGGACGAAATCACACGATAAGAGAGCGGTCTAATAAACTGCCGGGGAATAGCACGGACAGGCAAAAGAACGAAGGCAGTTTCGAATGGGAGGTGTCGATGTTATGGTAGAGAGAGGGACCGTAGAAAAACACTCATGCGAAATGAGACCGGGCATGGATAGAACAAATAACCGTGAGCGAATCTCTAGCACATCGAATGATCATGACACAAATGTACAGACAAGTTTCCGTGTGCACGTATGTACGCATGCTTTTGTGTACACATGAATATTTCTTTCCATGCATTTATGTACGAATTTTTCATGGGGTCCTGATCGTGGAACTTGTTATTGAGATCACAAAGCTTCAAATGCTTTCGGAATTCGAATTCTGTTTTCTAAATCTCATTATCTGTCTAACAGAGGTGAGGAAAACAAAATTGTACTTGATCTGATAATGTACACGTTCCTTCACTGGCAATCGGTTGGCATTTGGTATTGTTTGACTCTGGATATCATAATAAATTTGGCTGAAGTTTTAAAAACCATAAACTGTTAAGCAATCGATTATGAATAACGGTGAAAAATATGTTGGTATGATAACCATATTATCTGCAAACTAATACAAAAACTTACGGAGAGCTGGACAAGTACAAAAGATTTTCTCAGAATTTATCCACGTCATTGGCAAGAATGACGGACTAGAGTAAAACGTATCAATTTTCGGCCGATCTCAATCCGGCTTCATGCACTCAATAAAATTGGGCACCCGTTAAAATAGTGCTTAAATTCAAATATTATTGCAAATCATTTTAGCCATCGATTTAATTTGCACACTGAAAAAATGTGACTCGAGACAAAGAATTTCCGAAGAAATTATCCCCAGTGGTTTTAACTCATTGAAAACTACCCCTCAGAGTCTCGAATTTTGACAGTGCCTATATCAGTCTGTGTTACGAACAAAAATTATCAATGCCGTTGAGATTATTCAAATGTATTATTACTTACGCGTGCTTGTGCTTACTTGTTTGGGTGTGTCGTTAGATGTTCAAGAGACGTTAAGAAAAACTCAGCGGAACAATAATTCCGAGTTACTTTAGTTGGAACGACCAGTCACTGGAGACGACGTCCCTGACTTCGCCACCCTTCAGCGACCGTCAGCAATTCAATTCTGAAAACAATGTGTCTCTGCAGAACTTAGGCGCCATCCTCGATGGCACCGGTCGTTTTGTGCCTCAACAAGTAGGTATACTAATGCAACTGTCAGTAAACAGCTGGTCGAATATTTCCAGTTAACGAGATCATTCGTTATGGATTGAAGTCACATGGGTGACTGAAACAGGGACCCCCACTGTTGGCTGATCAGTCTATGCTCGTAATCAGAATAGTTCACTGAAACGAAAAATGTGGCGTTAAATGATTTCAACGGATGACCAGTTGCATCGTCCTTTGTCGAAGCGTATATGTACACAGTTTTATTCGTTAACTGGGCCTCGAGTGACTAGCTTTGATTCGATTATGCGCATTTGTAAACACCTGCCTCTTGCGGGAAAATAGCAAAACAATCACCATCTCAATGCTCCAAACCGTTTGTTTTGGTTATCGAAAGCGTCATAACGGATGACGCATATCGAATGTTGTTACTGTTGTTGTTGCTTTGGTACAACGCGTGTAATCACGTGATTTTTCCCTTATTTCACCAGACCATGTGTGCGAGCTGTAGTCCGTGCTCAGTTCACTCCATACAACATTTTGGAAAATGGTTACCGTGTTAGTGTTCTCCGAGCAAAGCAGATTTTTTCCAGAAACGAGTATTTATCAAACATACCGAACGAATGATAAGAGCAACAACTATTCTGCAAATACTACCATTGAGAAATTTCACTTTTCAACTTTTGAGACAATGTTTAGCTCGTAGAAACAGCTTCGTTATCTGTCTGATTCGCACTCAAGTAAATACTGAGGTGTTTATGAGTAAGCGTTCTTTACGAACATATAGTTGAGTTCGATGGGGTGTGAATCTCTGCATCCGTGGATGACAATCAACTCGAACTTCAGCACATGAAATTAATTTTTTTTGTTTCCATCTGGCAAAATAGTTTGAGTCGTCTCCAGTGTCCTCAACTACGCTAAAGAAGAATACGAATAACTGAAACCGAGCTCGTTCGCCATGCAGTTTTTCTCAATAGTGCACTTCTCATAAACAACGGGGAACTCTCTTGATGGCTTTTACTTACCCCGGTAGAACTGAACACGGAAGTCGAAAGCACTAAATTGCACGATGTATTCCGGACCATTTCGCTGCATCTTCACCAGTGCGTACTACAGTCAAGGCGATCATTTATAAACGAGAATTGAACTTTATCATGAGACCAAACGCAAAGCTGCGGGCGCACACTCCCATACACACAACAAATAGTAGCAAATAAAATCACGTAACGAAGGCAAGACTAACGTAATGATCCATTACTGGTATTTGCTCAGTCTGGGGTGACGACAGTTAATTCGTAGTGCCTTCGCTTATCTCAGTAGTCTTTGACTGTTTGTGACAACTGACGGTGAAAGCCGTGCTCAGATTATCACAGCGATCATTCTCCCACGTGCACTGTGTAATTTACGATTTGAGTATTCTGCTTGAGTCTGATGACGTCAAAGACTGCGCCTGTCTCCTCATTGTTCTTTGGTAACCAAACCGGAATGTATTCAACCATTCTGTCGCGCAGTTGCCTCTCCGTTTTGCCAATGTAGGTGACTGAGCAGTCACACTTTTCTGCTATCAACATGGGTGTGTGTGTGCGCTCCTTTGCATTTGGTCTTACGATAGAGTTCAAGTTCTCGTTTATAAATAATCACCTTGGCTGCAGTATGAACTAGTGAAGATGCAACGAAATGGTCCGGAATACGCTGTAACTTTTACTTGTTATTAGGATAAAATGTGAGGCAGTGACCTACAGAAGACATTTCTTATTCACAGCTATGGGCATAGATCTCAGCGGTTTAGTAAGCTTGTGGTAATTGTAGATCAGGTTGACGGTTTTTCCAGTTATTCCACCGAGCACATTTTGAGAACTCAGGTTGGCGAATGAGCCCGTTTTCAGTGATCCATATTCGTGCCGTTACATCACAATATATTACGAAAAGTTAAGCAGTTGGATCAGTTAGACAAATAGGGAGTGATAGTGATTAACGGTGACAAAAAAGAAAGAAAATAATTATAATCCAGGCCTAAATCAAGACCGGATGTGGTCTATTTCTCACGTATTATGTCATTTTTCATCTGGTCTTCGACCAGTTGTAGGGTGGAGGGAGGGCCAGAGCAGCCTTAGAGCACAAACAAATTGTTGTTGGGCCCAGAGACGGGGTTTTTGCAGGGGATGCCGACAGCCTCAGCTGTGACCGGGATGCGACATTTTGCTTGTCTTGATTGTCGTCCCCGGATCTTATACAGGGCACGAAAACCCTCGGATGTGTTTACTGTGTGACTGGACTGAGCTAGGTGTAAAACGACCTCGCTAGTGAGCGATTTTATTGCTTCATTGTTCAACCGTGCAAGGTGGCTGTCACGGATACGTTCAGACAAACACTACCCTAGCCATCCCTCCACCTTACAACAGGCTATCGATCAGCTGATGGCTTTCTCAAGCTCCTGATAGCTGAGTTTGGTGTTTGGGCGGCACCTATTTCATCGCCGGGCTAGGCAGCATCATCATTGCGCAAACGATGTTCCTCGATCAGAAACTTGTTAAAAGATGGCCATCATCTGTAAACGTACGTCTTGTGCTTATCAGCACTTTCAGATATGGAAGATCCTCATTCTTCCTGTGGAACTTACTGCGTTGGCTTATATCAGAGTCACTTTGTGGTAGTATGCTAAGCGCATCATAAGCAAATGGATGAATCGGTCACAAGGTGACACTCAAGAGAACAACATCTAGTTTTCCCTGTTCTTACCATTGGCTTTCAAAAGCCCTCCGGTTTAGTGACGGTACGGACATCATCAGACCTTAATTAGAGTTGTCAGCGAAATGACTTTTTCGAATCATTTGTTTTCCGTATGCAGACACAGGCGCACATTAAATAATGCAACCCTGGGTCTAGCGTCTGGATGTATTCTTGATAAAGCGGTGATTTATGCAGCAAAAATTGCAGTCCATAGGTATTTTGAGTACTATGATGAGAAACATGAGGTGCTGAGTGATAATAATAAAGATGATAATATTAACATTTATAACAATAAAAATAATAATATGAATGACTGTGATAAGGATGGTGATGGTGATGGTGATAGCGACCCATGTTTTACTGGTTTGCAGGTAATGGCGCCCTTTCCAAAAGTCAGTTTAGGTGAATATTGGAGGAGCATTTTGAAGTCAGTATATCCAAGGTAGTATTTTTGTCTTGTTCGTCAGTCGCACCTGAAAACACAGACACAGGTTCAGTGTAGGCCGTATTATTTCTCGGTATTCGCTGAAAATAAACGGGTTTACCAAAGTCGACCAGTCTTTAGACGTCTGACCCACTGTATAAAATCTCGAACGTTACGTTAGTTGGAACTTTGATGGCCTTCGTCAAGACCATGTAAACGTGTTAGAAGAGGACAAGCGGTGGTGTGTGAACTTACATCCGTTCCGGATGGTCTAGAAAGTTTGATGTTTTCTCTAACTTATTCCGCTCCATTATTAACTGTTTCATTATTAGATGACGTCCTATACTCTCGCTTTCTCGAGGCACTGAGATCAGTAATAAGTAGATAGCTCAGTCTGGCTTCATAGAGACAACAAACGGCTCTCTGACGGTTTCGCACCCACTGAAATTTTATTTTTGTTCAGCTGTCTATGGATAGCTGCCGAAGATTATGTGCATAAATAGCTCTTACTTGCTTTTTGGTTCCAAGGACCACTGTTGTACCCCAGAAGGGAAAATGAGGTTTTAGACAGAATTCTCTTACACCTTAAGGAAGGTTTTCACCTACAAATCAATATTCTTGTTTAAACGGCTGATCATACACCATCAGGCTTTCGTGAAGAGTCACCTTTTCGTAACCGAATGGTAGTCAGAACCGCTGAATGTGCTATTTGCCAGCCAGTTCTTCCGTTCCGCAAATAGCGAAGTTACCTATCACGGAATTAGGCTTCTGGCTGATATGCTGGTCCGTTCGGTCAACCAGGGGTTCATTTGCGGACAGCCTGAAAGCCACATTTATTCACCCCTCTACGGACAACCAAATACCACGAAAACTCCACATTTTCCTCAGAAATAGAGTCCTTTTGTACCGGTGAAGTCTTCGGGTTACTTCGAAGCTCAAAAACAGCCTATGCTTTGGTCCAGATAACCTCCTCTCGGATTTGGAGCAAGTCTGACAAGAAAAAATCGTAACTTCCTTCATCAACAAATCCGTTGATACCGTTATCCTTACAAGTTTCGAAGCAAATTCAACAGGAGCATCCAGTAAGCAGTTATCTCAGTTTGTCATTCCATCTCAAAGTGCTTGAGCAGTTTTGTGAAATCGGTTCTCTGAGTGGCACTCGAATAATACCTTGCTTTCAACTGCGATCCAAGTCCTTCACTTCCTCAAAAGCCAGATTACTTAGGGTGCCCTGGTTCTTTACCTCCATGCTTGAAAGACTAACTCTCCGGTGTAACTCAACGCTCAAAATATTGGTGCAATTTTTTCGAATTCACCAATGAACACCTTTAGAGTTCCGCATGGTACCGTTCGTTCCCGTATCTTTCCACCGCGCATACTAGCGACCTGTGTGCTGTACCAAGTGAGCAATTGTTCAGTTATGCTGATGATACAGTGCTCTGTCAGTAAATCTCTAATCAACCAGATATCTTCTATTTTTACGAAAGTTTATAGAAAACTCTTCGCCTTATTCCCGCCTACGTCTCGACGATTCCTTATGTTTTCAGGGTACCTTCTCTTGTTCCTGTTCCCGTAACCCACTGAACAATCGGACAATAACAAGGTCCTCGTTTCCACAGTGGACTCCGTCAAATACCTAGATTTTATCATCAACATCAACTGACAGTGATTTCCCATGTTACCTACCGTGTAAAATTATTGCATTGATTGTCCTTTCATGTTCATAGACTAAGGCAATTTGGTGCCAAACAGGCAGTTATTTTTCCTGTTCGCCATTAATATATTCTCACAATTTTACTTTACGGCTGTCCCATGATTGGTCCTGGTCTTCTTTACAAAGATCGTACTATGCTACTCAGAGGCTTGGTTATTATCAGTCTAGTTTCTTTGATTCCTTTAGGTTACTTTATTTCCAACTTGTGATATACATGTTACAGCTGGAATATTCTGATAGACCTCACCAATAGTCTATGCCGTTACTTATTTGCATACCATTCGTGTCCCCCTACAGGTTTCATATTCTGACTTTTCCCCTCCTATACGAAAATCCATCGCAGCACTGCAGTGCCCCATTTACTACGTGTTATAAATATAATGATGAATACTCTTTCTGCTTCCTTTTTATTTATTATACAACATTGTCAACAACTCAGGAAGAGGGGGGGGGGGACATTAGGAGGCTGCCAAATAGGAAAGTGACCGGCGGTGGCGGGAATCGAACCCGGGTCGTCCACTCTCCGAAGTCCACGGCGATAACCACCTGACCACCGCCGGTTCTGGTTAACCAAGTGAAAGTCACAAAGGAACTTCGCATGAACCTCGGAGGCTGAATCTTTTGTTTAACTTTTAGGCTCTCTACAGTTTTTGAGCTCATCAAAGTGACAAACACTAGCCAACATCTTTCTTCGGATAAAGTTTGTTTGTTACCTAACTGAGGTTCTCAAAATTATGCAATGCAACTAATTATTCAGCTGACTTGTCTTGAGATCCGCGGTTATAATAATTTATATTTTCTGCTTCACGCACTTCCGATGCGACTTGAAAAAACAATTGAGAATTCAATGGATAAAGTACTTTGGCGGCAAACAATGTTATGTCTGGTCATGGGCACTGTACAACAATCGTGTATTCCTTTTTTGTTTTAGAGTAATGCGGACTTCATAAAACCGCGGAGAAAATTCATCAAATTCCCGATGGATCAGTATGCTTTAGAATGATTTTTGGGCAACTGAGAAATGCTTATTGAATGGTGAATATTAAAACCTCCATTAGTACGTGAAACTAATAAACTTTTCAGTCTGCAATTTGAGCTTACTTTCAAGGGTAGAGAAAAGTGTGAAACACATAAAACTTTTGCTGTCGTTACGACCCTCGGTGATATGAACGGAGCACCAAAATCACCGGATAGTTTGAGGCTTACGTTGAGGAATATGGTGGTTGTTCTCTCAGCCACTGTTTTATTGGTGTCAATAATAAGTTCAGTTAAACAAACGTTACATGAACCAGTAAGTCCACTCATCCCAAAGCTTCTGACTGTACAAAGAATTTTCGCTTTACAAGCCAGATTTTGATTGTCACTACCGAGCATGTGTGTGCTGCACACTTCGTGTAACGTTATCACTTCCAGTGTAACAAACTGTTCGGTTGAGGCGTGCGTGCTGTTCCGGATTGTTCAAAATCCATATCACATACTCAATACGCATGCGTATGACTTTTGAATTGTGACTGCAGGCAACACCCATCATGTGGTGTTCGTGGATGACAGCCCAGGCGGTGTACTATTCCCTCGGTTTTGCTATATATCACTGCGCACACAAATAGATTGTACTGGAGGTGATTCCCTGTCTGCATGACCATTCATGTGACTAGTGAATTTTGTTCCGTTTACCGAATCGGATGAAAGAAGCGCAAGTTTCGACTGTGATTGCGGGTTCCACGTTGGACCCGTGCCGTACGGCGAGAGTGTTCGATGATAGGCTGTAAACTGGATAACGAGATACACTGCGCTATCACTGAGTCGGTTCCTCTGAAATGCCGAACATTAATGCGAGAAGGAAGACACTATGGTCAGAAGCCGTAAACACCACGGGAGCGGATAGTATCAAAATTAGTACAGTTATTGTGAAACATTCAACGTGATTAATTCGGTCCTTAGGAAGGTTGATCGTATTCAACATGCGGTAGACGATCCAATATGGATTTTTACATAATCAACATTATCGTGCGAATATGTTTCATTCCACTTCAGACTCTGATTGCTTTATATGTCTATAGATATTGACAGTCATACATTAGATCAAACTCTACCATCCAACAACAAGTGACATGCATTTGATGACCACGCAGTGCGTTTGCAATTCAGCTGGCAATGGTCTGTTTCTTTACATATTTACCGCTTATAAGAGTGAAGTAATTTCTAAGCCCAAAAAGAAAATATATCCCAGTGCTAAATCATGGGTCCTCCAATTTCAGTTCACACAATTCAGTCGTTGCACGAACATCACGAATCTCCTGGGGCCAAGTTGACCGACGGCACCGGCACAGCTTTGACATGATACATGAATTATTCCCGTTTGGATTCAGAACCGTAATGAGCGTTTTGGTGGAATGTTTTTATAGATACCTTTTGAAAGACGATAAAATGTACAATGGTCATAGCGCTATGTTTCACAGGGGAAAAAGTTGCCGGAAATGCACTTTAGTTGGATGGAGTGCGTGTAATGCATTCTAGATTATTCTAAGATGAAACTGAAACCAAATTCGAAACCCAATGCATGATAGTGTGCAAAACTTGTCACTGCTCCACTTAGTTTTATTTATAACTGTCTACAAAAACATCATCTCAGGCGCCCATTTCGACTCTTTTTTTCGCCATCCGGTTCACTGCACATTCACACAACCTCAAAACTTAATATGAAAAATCCCCGGATTGATCATTTCTGCTTTACTTCGAAGTAGTCTGTAAAACTGGTTCTGGCTGTGATCTTGTTGATTGTTATTTGCGGGCTTCATTCACCGGGCTATGGTTCCAAGTGTGCTAGGCAAGATAATATATCCTTGCAACCCAAATGTGATTTCATTACGAGACTAAAATTGGGAGTATCCAACATCGGCCCAGATAGTGCCGCCAGTCTGATTTCCACTTAACAGGTATTTGAGATTAAAAGGGAAGGAATTGATTGAGTTCTATCCATAAACCAATACCGATAGATGTCAAAGTATACTTAAATGCCCTTATTTGAATAAACGCCGTGGAAAACATTTTCTTTCCTTGTATATTTGTGGACACTTAGTGGCGTATCATACAGCGAAAGAAACTCATCATGAAAAAGACATGAAACAAAATGTTTCTCTGTGAAATAACTGTGGGTTTTGGAAATTCAACTGCGTCATATGCCTTTAAATTGTTTTGGCTCATAGCACCATTCCTACTTTGCTAAAAATGCAGTTATAGTTACGAATGTCACCAGACGAGGTAATATCATCAGTTGAAACGTGGCGGTCAAAGTAATGGTCCGTCTTCTTGCAAACGTGAACCGATGATCTGACTTTTATGTGCTATGGGTGATCAATTGTGGGAACGTGATTCTTTGACTGTTCTGTCAAAAGAGTGGCCCTGCGACTGCTGCATAACTCGGTTCCGGAGAAGCGTTTGCGTGGGTAACCGTTTTCATTGATCTGAAGTCCGCAGTGCTTTGGTCCGTCAGTTTTGGTCACGTCAGCTGAGTTTTTCAATATTTTCGTCATAGAACTAGTCTGTTCGTTTCGCTCCGCGGCGATCGTCGATGAGGCTTGCTGAAGAGCACTTCTGCTTGAGTATTTTCCTTACAATCCGACCTATTCGTTCAATCTAAAATCCTGCTAGATTCAGAGTACACTCCAGTTACCTTTGGTTTACATCCATCAATGACTTCGTATGAACTTTCTTGTATATATTCTGTTTTGATCTGCATCCGTAGGAACAGCTGTTCGCGTTTGACCGACATCGCATCTGGCAAACTAAAATCCCTTCTGCCTTAATCGAGTTCGATCCTAAACCTGAGCACAAATCACAATGTTCCTGTGAATCTCCAGTGGAAAACAACCAATATTCTATTAGTTTCCGACGGATGTTTTCTTCGTCATAGCTTTGTCCATTGTTTCCGAAAGAAGAGAGCTGAAGTTAATTGAATTTATTGTTATGTAGCAATCTAGTCTATTCTATATTTCAATCTCTGGTTCCGAATCTTTTTCGAACTTTTTCTGTTGTTCTCTTCTTCAACGTCGGGTGATTTCTATTTATTTGTTTTCATAAGATTAGATTCACATGATGATGAAGCCTTTCCGTCGGTAGAAACGAGTACGATGAAAGCAATCCTTGTAATCGTCAACATTTATTGGAGCTCTGAGTATCAATTTACTTTCACAGTCACCTTCATAATTTAGGGTCTGGTTGTGATGACAGATGTCCTCTTTGGAGTTTCTCCTGCCTATACAGATGCTATTGACCCTTAGGCAAGGGTTCCAGTTGTTCACGTGGAGAAGTCTATGCAGCTCAGTTACGTTTCCTAATTTCTACCAAACTTTGTTTGTTGGCATATTCTTTCGACAGTATGTCGCAATACTTTCCTTCAGGAGTTCATGCGGTCAAAAATTTAAGTAAACTCTTGTGCGAACTTTTGAAAACTAAACATATTTTGAATTACTCCAAGAAATTATGAAATTCCAAATTACCAATCGACATCAGGAATCCCGTAAGAGATAAGCCCAATTAAGTCATTTGTGGTACAAAATAGTATATCTTTATGACATTCGGTCCGTTGTTGTACTAAACATGACACTTGACGTTTACGGTTGTGGCCAAAAATGAGAAACTGCTTTCCGAAAGCTACCGAACATCACCTAACGATAACGCAGTTATCCTCAAGTCTATTGACGTGACAACATACAATAGTGATGAAGGTGACGAATTGGGGAGAGGACCTGAACGGTTCTAAATGGTATGAAAATTCACTCACAATATTTATCAATCCAAAGGCGTGACGAATACCGTCTACTGGTAGGTTTCTTGTGTTATGTAAACCTTTGGTGGATAAATTAGGTTTGCGACTGGCAACTCAGTCGGCGATCGACGGACTCTGTTTCAGTGATGCACCTGAACCGGTGAAAGTGAATGTTACACTGTTTATTGCTAAGTTGCTTTTTTCTGTTTGTTTCATTTTAATGATCACGAATTTTGTCGTTTTATGCACATTAGATTCTTCTCTGTGCATGGGCAAGTTAAAATTGCAGTGTATTTTTCCTGAGTTGCTTGTGTTTTTTTCATGATTTGTGGAAGTTAAGTTCGAACTCTCCTCATTCTCTGCATTGTTAACTAGTGCATTTTCATCCACGTGCCAATCACAGCTCCGTCATTGGGGCTTATCACCCACGAACATCGAGCAACCGAGAAAATACCTGCGACGAGTTACTTCGGAGATCATTTGGACATGTGATTGACTTCATACCAGATTTTTGGATGTCTACTGTACTGTAAACCCCTTTGCGTCTGCTTATGTAATGCATTTTTGTGTACAAAACGTTTACTTGCCGTTTATCCCATCAAGCCGCCACACAGTTAGCGAGCCCGATGTGAAATTGTAGCGTAGAATGCTAGAGCAACAGAAGGACGCGAATGTCAAACCAATCAGACCAACCGATCGAGAGCCACGGAAAAAAGAACAGACGACGAATATGTCAAAGTCACCCCGAGGCAGACAAAAGAAGGCATACGGACTAGCATATGGAGAGCTGCGAGACCTCAGGCAACCAACACGATAGCCCATATAAGGGGCTACCGATCAAGCTGTCAACCGGAGCAATTGGACCAGCTGAGTAGAAATGGTGCACAAGAGAATCAAGTTAACGGTCACAGACAACTGACCAGAAAGTAGCCGAAATACTCAGGCAGCCAGAGGATCACTGTCGCCAAAACGCGGTCTGAAAAAAAGGTTATGTAAACGATTGTACGTGTTTCATGCACTGACTTGCTTGGACGTCCAAATACAAGTGTCCTCACCCGTTTTGCCATTTTAGTTACAATATGATGTGCTTTGCAAAGCTTTCGCTCAGAAACCTAGCATTGCGGAAACTTGGACACAGAGAGAAGCACATATGTCCGATATATTCAAAGGAGAATAAATACCAATCGAATGGATGCTTGTGGATTCGCCTCTGACAGACAGTATGGTTGCGCGTCTCGCGGTGAGTGTAAATCATATCATCTGTCTGACCGAATCCTGTCTACTTATCAATACATAAGATCGGTGATGGCGGAAAGCATCGCCTGAGACCGAGTTCGGATACCGGAGCTGCTGAACACTTTCAACTTGCAGAATGGTGATTGGAGGTGGCGGTTACCACGGGTGACTGGGGAAACGTTGGCCTCTGCACTAGTGCTGAGGAAGAGCCGCTGTTTTATGTATTTTTCAAAGAAGCAGAACAAGCTACTTGTGACGGTGCCAACTTCAGCTTTCATGAATACTATTGACTACACCGTTTCCCAGTAGCTCAGTTTTATCATGTAAATTGGCGAATACGCATAATGGATGCACTTTCACTCCTTTTTTACAAGTCGACAGCGGCAATGACAGAAGCTTTCATTTTTAGGTTCGTCGGATAGGACAAGGATATAGAGACTATGATGGTCAGCATATGCGGAAATTCAGGAGGCTAGGTCAATAAAAACAACCAGTGCAGTTATATTGCATCCTCGGGACAGTCGGTGTGTATGAATGGATATTCACTGGCGTCGCACGAATCCGAGAGGTCGTACCGCGGTAGGTCAGTTCGTGGAGCGGTTGTCTGGTAAATCGAACAAAACTGGTTCTATTTGGGGTTGCGGCTTAGACCTGCGGATGTTTAAGCATGATTATGGATTGTCCATTACCTGCTTCATTCCAACTCCTCATGTCATCGATAAAAACTCCACAGATACATCAGAATGTTGTCGAATTAGCACTGGTCTCGTCGACTGTATTAGCTTAGAGGATATGATAAGTTAGAGACTATTTAGTCGAAGACACACACTAAAGCAACCAAACTGGATGGCGCGATTGTACTATTTGCTGTGCATTTTGGGCCGGAGATTCACAAACCTTCTCGGAATGAATATGACTTCGGAGTGTCTTCCATCTGATAAGCACAGTGATAAATCCTTGGGTGATAATACTACCCCTTTAACATGGACCATGGAACACATTCTGCACGGCTAAGATCTGGTTAAATCAGTTCGCCTAAGGTTCGCATAAACAGATCTTTAAAGCGACACCGCATGGTTCCTCTTGAAACGTCAATAAAAGTCTACGGTGTCAATAAACAACAACCACTTTGGGAGTAGTGAGGAAAAATAGTAGAAGTGATTGAAGAATTTTTTTGCCATGCATGTTCGTATTTCCATGTTACTTGTCTAAAAGACTCCCCATCATTCTGTTCCAATGGGAGAGGGTCTTTGTGCAAGGCAAACTGAAAACATATAAATGAACTATTCTTCAATTAGTGGAACTTGTTTAGTTTGAACCAGTTAAAAGACTCAATGCACATTTCAATGTCAACCTTTATTCAACTAAGGTTATTAAACGAATCGTTGTGAATTGCTTATACAACGCACGAGTCGGACCATGGATGTTCAGCGAAGAATATTTCTCCATGTAAACGAATTTCGACCTAAATCGATTTACTATACAAAGCTTCCTGACTGGTGACCGGAGCACCAGCACAGCTTGAACGAATTTGTAGTTCGCTGGTTGACATCAGCTTCATTCAAAGTGTCGAATGTGCACACTTCTTAGTTATCGGATTCCTAGGAAAATGTACTGAAGTGGGTGTGCTATAATAAATGTGAAGGGGTGGGGGTGGGGGTAGTTCACAGCATAACCATATACGTCTAAAGTGATATCATTCAAGGGGAAAGTAATTAACACTATTTTTTGCGATAAAGCAAACTACAAAGTCTGTGATCTCCAGTAACGTCTCTAGGACAAAGGCCATCCGAATTTACTGTAGGCACGCACGCTATACTAAGCCACCGATGCCTGATTGCACATCCCTGAATACTGCGGGCGAGAATCCGGCCTATCATTTAGACGGTCATCATGCCATTCGGTTTCAACCAGTTTTTTCGTTATCCGTCACATAAATTGTTACGATTTCGCATTCTTAAATGTGATACTTGATACACTGCAATAACCCTCAATTTTTCTACCAATAAAAGATGTGCGCTTCAGTTTATTAGAAATGACAGAATCCAGATGAACCAATGGCTAGATTTTTCAGTGTATAGTAACTCATTATTTATATTGATATTACTTATTAAATCGAACTCAGCCGAGATGGCCACTTTCGTGGGTCAGAAGGAGTCACATCAGTTATCATTCATCCGAGACTCAACATGTTGTTCATTTCATGATAATAGGCACATTACAAAGAAGAGTTATCTGAAAAGTGGAACTCCGGTTATAAAAGCATGTGACCTACAATCTACGGAACATTTTATAACCACCCCAGACATCATTTCTAATAGCATGCATTATCTAGAGATTTATTTGGAACAAATATGTGACGTGGATCCACGATTCCGTTGTTTTCACTGTCCATCTCTATCACCCGCAAGGGCAACCAGTCTGATAGGAGATTTTAACTTGGGTGTGGAATGATTTATTTTGCAAAATCAACGCGTAAATCTCGATTGAAAACAATGGCTATTTCATCTGTTCGGTTAGAAATCATTTGCTGTCATCGTTTCCCCCTTCGGGGACTGAAACCCGACGTCAGTGCGTGTGAATCACATGCATAATTCTTTAGACTATCCGGTACTAAGTGGTTCGGTTTCAGGCAACACTAATTGATGCGCTGCCCATTCGTCACCCAACTGGCCCTCAGATCCATGGCGAAAGTCTTCTCCGTAGAGATCTAAGTGAAAACAGCTGTTGACGGATAACTGGGATGGCCCAGTGGATAAATTGCGTGAATCGTAATCCTTTATGCTGACTGTGTTTGATTCTCGTTTCGGACTGGATGAATGGCGGGTATTTATTCGGCGGGCTTTTTACTGTAATTCAAAAGACGGGTTTAGCGGAACAGGTACTAACTGCCAAAAGGGCGAACTACATTGTTCACAGCTGAAAGGCAAGAACGTGGTTTTACCTGCTTATTATTCAGAAGTAGGATGTGATGATATTTGACGGGGTTATTTACATTCGGTTTTATGTACTTTATCTGTCACCCAGACTATTTGATGCATAACCAATTCCTTTGGATACATTTTACAATGACACTTTCCGGTTGTCCTTGCTGCTTGGTGTCAATGAAGTCACGCTATACGCTGTGTTCTATCCGTGGGAATTCACCAGATATCTGAAATATATGAATTTCTCCTAGGGGAAACGGGTTTTGGAAAGTCAGCAATAAACTGAATGAACGGAATTTCCGGAGAGCTGATTAATCATTACTGTTAACATCTTCGTGGACGGAAAGTCAAATTACGGAAGCAAAATGTGCCTATACCAATTATCATATGCACCAGTCGTCCAACCCTGTCTGGAAGTATGACGGAATAGGACGATTTGTCCACACATAAAAGTATAATCGTCTGTGTCAGTCTTCCTCAGATGTCTTGTCTCCGCACGGATATCGATAAAGAAGTTACCACACTGAACGGGTTCACTACCTTTCGTCCGGGCTCGTTCGCGTAAACCTGGTACAGATTTTACTATTCACTTTAATGGACAATAGAATACTTGACCCTCGCAACATTCGACCATTTTCACTACCACCTCCAAGGTCTTTACTCGGATTTGCATAGCTTGACATATATATATATATATATATATATATATATATATATATATATATATATATATATGTCGCCTATCAATCATCGATCTTGCAAACATTTACATTTTCACTACTTACTCCCCATCTGATATAGATAAAATATTCTTTCCTGCACCGGCAAATCCACTGTCTTTTGTCTGTGGATACTTTGATATGGTTGACTTGAGTTTCCTTACATCCCTGGGCATGATCATTATTGTCACATTCCACGTTAGATGCTAAACTAAATATTTTTCTTGGGAACTATCCAAACTTGTTCCACGGTGCCTGCCATCCTCCACTTGGCTGTTTTGATTAGCTGATTGCATAGATATACCAAATGATTTATTCTAGGGCTATACGTTTTACACAACCACAATCAAAAGAGATTCCGGAGGTGATGCAACCCGGACAAACTCGTGCGACTCAGAGACATGACAGATGTATCTCTCCCATACATATCTTCCCACTACAAACCCTCCCCTTTTGTGACCATTCAGCCTAATACCAGAACTTCTGTTCAAGGACATGTTGGGTTGCCCCATGGATGCTTTGTACTTGAGACCCGACTATCATTTGCAAGGTAGTTGTATAAATGAACACGCGTTGAAGGTCGGAAACCACAGTATTCTGATAAATTTGTTCAGATCGATCAAAAGTGAGCTGAAAGCCATGTAAGTTTAATAACTAACTGCTGGCAGAGATCGCCATGGAGTGTGGAGGATGATTATATAATTAGGAGGCCCCAATCCACGTAAGTGTTCACCTCGCGCAGGCTTTGAATAACTCATTCGTCGCTTCACTGCAGTTTCAAACCCAACAGGCACTAAAATATTCGGGCTAACTTTCATCAAACACTGCCATCACCTCCTTAAAATAGAATAAAGGAACAATTAGCCTCCCTCCAAACAAGATAATTAGTCCAAAAAGCCTGCCGTCAATAATCAAAAAGTAACTTATGGGAACACTGACCCCCAAAAAATCAGAACTGTTCCACGCAGAAAAAAAAAACATTCCCAACTGCTGAAAGGTGGTCTCTGTTACCCGATGATAAAAATTTCCCATCCCCTTCACGTCAACTAGGCCCAGGGGGGTTGAAAGTGCCAAATCAATTTCCTGATCTAGCATCAGTTTGCGTATCGACGAGCCAGCCTAACTGTGAACATTCTCGTTTTACCTTGCTCCGTCTTCAATGGACTAGAGAATTCGAGAGGTCAAAGTGTTTCTTTAAAATTAAGGTGACTCATTCAACTGTCTCTACAGATCCAGACTTCTCTATGGTATGGTAGACTGCGGAATTACCAAATCTCGCGTACAGATATTGTCTAAGTTATTGTCCAATCCAGAAAATTTCACTCGATATCAAAAGTTAACCCCCAACCCCTTAAAGCTCCTTTCTACTACCAGCTCTTATTAAGGTGCTGTTCTATTACTGTTCTTGATGTCTACCTAAGTCTCTTCTAAGCTTGCTTACAATGACAGCTCACGTAAACTCGCGGATGAAGTAATCCCCGATTTACTTCATTCTACTAGTGCTGTTCAGACACTTATAAAAAACGGTCCATAAGCTCCGGTATTGTATTTTATCTCTACAATAATACCACACATTCAGATCATCTTGAGTCCCATATAGTCTTATTATTTGCAGGTGACTTTATTGCTAGAGCGTCATATGCCAAATGACTCGAAGTTATTACAGCCTGCGGTCGTTCACGGTCTAATTCACTGCTGCCTTCCGAAACGGTAAATGTTTGACCTTTTATGTCCAACTACTGGAATTGTTTTCAACACTTCCTCACTCATTTAGACCCTTTATACTCTCACTAGTCTCACCACTATGGCTTCGTGCTTCTCTAACCTTACCTTTACGGGTTTCCTAGCTAAAGATTTCAAGTTTTTTTTTTATCAGAGCTTCCGACGTCTTCCTCAAAGTAGTTGGACCCTTCAACCACCAGCTCACCCAACGTATAAAATCAAACCACCGCCACCACAACCACTAACATCACCAACAGTAATAACAACAGCACCAACACCCATAATACCACCATCACCAAAACTACCACCCATAACACCACCATCACTAAATCATCATCATCACCATCATCATCATCATCATCATCATCATCATCATCATCATCATCATCATCATCATTATCATCATTGTACAGCTTCCACATCCTGAAGGTTTCGCAGGGCATTCTCCATTATTTCGTCCGTGACGAACTTGAACAGAATGGAAAAATGGGACATCCCTGTCGAACACAGCTGATGGTTTCGAATGGACTTGGTAGATCACCATAAACCCATAATATGGCCAGAAGTATGAGAGTTCAACAACCTAAGTACATTCACGAACTTCTGGGGCATACCTTACCGGTGAAGAGCACCGAATAACCCTGTTCGGTCAACGGAATCAAAGGCGCATTCCAAGTCAAGGTTAACAGTTACTGCTGGCCGACGGCGTGTTTGTGGCGCATCAAGTATTTGACGAAGAGCAAAAATCTGTTCTGTGCATCCTCGACTTGAGCAGAATCCGGCCCGCTGTTCGCGAGATTTCCTCTAGGGAGCGGGTATAAAGCGGTGCAGCATAATTGAGGATAATACTTTGGTGACTATCGGAATTGAGCTAATCCCACGGCGATTATCACAGTCATTGCATATTCCTTTGTTGAAAAAGGGGAAATGAGAATGACTAGCCCCATAATAATGGAATACGCTCCTCGTTCCATATGTCACGGATCAGGGTGGTAAGTGGTTTTATTAGCGCATCATCACCCATTTTGAAAAAATGGAGGAATTTCGTCTGGACCGGCCGCTGCTGCAAGCTTTAGTGATCGAATACATGACTCCACTTCCACTTCCGATGGAGGCTCAAGTGATACCACCCAAGGAATTGCAGTTGTTGAGGTCAGAGAAACTACTTTAGGGCTCGGCCAGCTAAACTGTTCCTTGAAGTATTCGGCCCAACGGTCGAGCCTTTGCTGTTTGCCATGGATGAGTTTTCTATTTCTACCGCATATCGTTTCACCAACCTGGATGCGTCGTCCACTGGTGTAGCGAATAAGTTTGAATAGTCTTTGACTGTAACCTGAAGCAACTGCTACTTCCATTTCTTCGGCTACCTTAACCCATCAATTTTCGCGATCATTCTTAAGGCTTTTCGTAACCTGTTTTTGTGTGTTTTCGCATCTCATTCATCTCCTTACTGTTCGGGAGCTGACACTTTTGTTCTATTAACCTGATCGACTCTTGCGAGATCCAGTATCGTTTATGGACATCGGATCTAGGACCACAGGCGAAACCTGCTGCCATGTGCATTGCCTGCTGGATATGAGCCCGATGCTCATCTACACTACTGTTCTTCGTAGATCCTAACTCGTGTGCTAACTTCTGCTCATAACGGATGCGTACTTCTGGATCACACAAACGTTGCATAGCTAACCGGGTTTGCTGTTTGCAACGATGACCATGGAGCCGGAGAGATAATCGCAATAAAACTAATGCATTGTCCAACTCTACGTAAGTGGATCAGTAAGATCTGCTGTTCTGAATAGAACTGCGCCACCGGTAGTTTACTGCGATATGATCAATCTGGCTTAGAGTACTTGTAGAATTAGAGCGCCATATCGTTGTGCGACTCGAGCTGTGTCAGAATAAACGATTGTTTGCATAAAACTGAAGAAGCTTATCCCCGTTATCTGTGCACTGAGAGGGTAAAACACACGGAGCTCACCTAACACAGGCTTCTGACGCACTAAGTTGGCCAACTTGTGTAATAAAGTCATCACCCAGCACTACAATGTCAGGAACTTTACTACTGCGGACGAGGGTGGCGAGTTCTCCGAAGAACTCATCCTTATTCATGTCAGAGCTGCAGTCTGTTGCAGTTTATGCAGAGATTACAAACAGGCTGCGCTTAACACAACTGTCCTTTCGAAAGCCGACTGACTGCTGGAGACTTAAAGCACACAAATAACTGGTAACAGGGATCCAGTTTAAAATGGCAGTCTCAGTGTTTTCAGCCAAGACTACTTCCACACCACGTTGACTCACAGCTCCAGCTGCTCCGTCTTCTGAGGTGCGCGGAAAATACTTCGATGAGATACCAAGAGCAGTTAGCTGGATCGCACTACTTCAATCCTGGATGCCGTTTTCATATCCATCTTCAGTGAATCTATTGTGAGCGCTGGGCACGCCTGCTGACCGGCCTGCTTGATAGTACGCACGGTAAAGGAGCCGAGATTCAGAGGCTGACGAGACTTGAGAAGATGAGTTACTAGGCAGAGGATTATTTACGCCGCTATTTGACAATGAACCGTTGCGGGTATCGGGCATGCTATCAGTGGGATAATTATGGGTGGATAGAGGGGGCAAACAGAGTTGGTTGGTGACAAAAGACACTATCACCATCAACTCCAAAACCACCACCATCACCACCACGTTTTCATCAAAGATACTGGATGACTAATAAAATCGACATTATGGAGATCTTATTAGGTGTTTCTACCTCCTTTACTAGACCCTATTATAAAAACCTTCAACCTTCACTAACACCTACAAATCATCCACGGTTGTTTATCTCACCAGATTCCTTATCATCCCAAACATCTTTACTAGCGAACGGAAAAACTGGCTAAAATAAACAATTTCATTTCTGTTCCTATCTTCTTATTATCCCTGTATCTGAGGATTTATATAGCGTCTAAACATTTATCTCCAAGTGCATAAAATGATTCACTGACTTGACATGACCTAAGGGATCACTATTGCTACTTCGCATTCAAAAAAACATCAAATAGGTATATATAAGCTAGAGAAGGTCATTTCTAAATATCAAATATAGATGACTTTAAGAAAGATGTTCAACCATGAAGCTATCCAATTGCTGTTCCATCTTTGAATCCAAATTACCCATTATCAAACCGGTTGGTCATATAAACTTTGGTAGTATAGTTGGAGATCAACACAACGGCTCCAATACATCACCTGAGAGACTTGCAAGGTTTTTACTTCGCGGTTTGGGTGGGTGGGTGGGGGGGGGATCGAACAAAGCCACGAACGAGCATCAACGGTGTTTTCTGTGGTGACCTTGGGACAACACATATACATGAGACATTGATACTGACTAACAAATATCATTATCACGTGTCTGCTTTTCAGTGGACGGTGGATTAAGGCTCCGAAGATTAGGGGTAAACAGCACGATTTATCCCTTACTAAAAAGGCTCCATGATGTTCATTTTTCATTCCTAATGTCTCTCTCGTGTGTGTGTGTGTGTGTGTGTGTGTGTGTGTGTGTGTGTGTGTGTGTGTGTGTGTGTGTGTGTGCGAAGGGAGGGAGGAAGAGGGTGCACGGTGAGATATATCATCTTTACAGTCCATAAATTCGAGCTTTGCGGTTCATGATGCACCGTCTACATTTACGTAGTCCAGAAATAGTCGTGTTTGAGCGGCATGTCTCAAAACGATTCAGTAAGTAGCTGAATTTTCTCGACCGAATCTCTGGAGTAAATCAAACAGATCTCTGCGAATTCGCCAGTTCTAAGTCGAAGAAGTCGGAACCAAGATTACTAGTGGAAAAGTTTAAAAATTCACATTACCACATTGTGGGTTTTTATTACATTGTTTTGTCATGAAATGAATTGGTGTAAAAAGAGTGAGGCATTTGAAAACCTCGTACGCAAATCAGGTCAGTCAACAGGCTAACAAAATATTCGCCACAGAACTTTCATCAAGAGGGTGCATCATGATGCACGAGATGTTTGTCCCTCTATCTCTCTCTCGTACACACACAAACATACAGGTGTCTATTATCATAAATGTTGTCCAGGTGGAAGTAGATATCATGATAGACATTTCACCAGGTATCGCACGTGTCCACTGCAGGTTTGTGTACTTGCATCGTCGCTCGTCAATGCATACGGATAGGACGAAGGAAAAACAAAAGTGGTAGCACAGGAGTCCAGGGAGTTTTGTACAACTCTCATTAAAATCTGCTGTTTCGTGTTTTACCAGAAGCTAGATTGTATGTGACTGACAGATTCATGAGAATCCCTTTATTTAACAAGGTCGTTGAATTAATTCAATCCTAATTTGATGAGAGAACATAACAGATTGCCCGGATGAGTGACACTCGTTCAGTCCAACAAATCAAATCGGCTCCAGGGTTATTACCGGCTAATAGTAGACAGATTGAACTGTCTTAGCTGATGGACGAGATATTTAGTTCAGCTAACATATTGGTCGGTAATCACCTACCTGGTGAGGGGACACATGAACTTATCTGGAAATCACGTTTTATTCAGGTTATCGGTTTTCCACATCTGATCTTTGGTACTAATTCTGTTCATAGTGCATTGCTTCCGAAAATGGTAAACACGGTGTTAAGCATCCAGTAATATCCACTGTACAAGCGTACTCGGTTAACCAACCTTTGTTTTCAATAAGAATGCGACTAACTTGGTGGTTTAGCACCACGAACTCTCGGATTAAATGCTTTCACAAACTGTCAGCAACACTCCAAAGATCGGATGTGTTTCCCACTAAAATGAGCCCTATCTGCTGTTTCCTATTTGCGGGTAAACCTTTGGCTTCTCGCAAAAACTTTCCGTTAGTAGGCACTACGCTACCGGTGCTAGGCGAATGATGTTTGTCTTAGGCATCAGACCCTGACGGTCCATTTCACCAAGCTTTGAGTCGCCACCACTCCTAGCCATAACATCTTAGCCCAAGAAACGAGAATATTATTGGTACTTATTACTTAACCAACTTTTTCACAAGATGCCTAGCAGTCCTAGATCTGGCCAACAACCATTATTCTTATGTGACATGATATCCTGTTTCACTTAAGTAGAGTATCTTCCGACTTTCACTCATTGCTGCCGTAAACGACACTTGGGGTACAAAACAACGGGCATATCCTTAATACCACCTGCATCAGTAGAAAACTGCTTTACTGATAACCTAAAGATATTTTCTGATGGAACAGTCTACGGTAATTCTCACTTTGCTCCAGTTAAATACCGTTGGTGAATGTAACTTTGATATGTCAAGGTTATTCACTTCTTAGAAAGTTAAAACATATGCGTTGAGTGTTCCCTCATTCCAGATAGAGCTACGAGCAAACGTTCTCTAAGAAAGAGCAACTGAGGATCATATTTATGCAATATGTGGAACGAGAACATTGTTTTACTGAATACTTTACAACCGGGATGAAGTTCACAATTATCTATACGAGGTTCCAAATGAAAAAAAATTTAATTTTGGTCTATTGAATGAGAAGAGAATGTTTACCTTAGCCCTATCGAGGCAATTGTACAAGTGGTTCCTCCAATCACATAGGGCTAAATGGCCCATCTTTTACATTAAATCCGTCGAAGCAAACACTGTGCATCTCCTGGATTCTTGTGAGGAACTATCAGCAATTCATATCCAGCAACTTTCTTTATGAAACTGATATTTAACTTGCAAGATTGTGACTCACTCGCATTAGACAGCAAACTGTTAGCTGCTTGAGTCAACGGTAACAATATTTGAGGACAATATTTTGAATGAGAATCATCTACACCTGACAACGACCCCAGGGAATTCCTTATACTGTAGTATTGTTCATGTATGCCGTGGCCACCATATTGTTTACAGAAACTTCTGTGCGACCGAAAAACTTCAATGTTGTGTAACTTAGCACCACGAATGAAGTTCCTATACAAGACTGAGATATCGACCAGGTAACTACGTTTGTTGTTGTACTGTTAAATAATAGGTCATTGCAGAGCTGGGATCGATGTCAAAGTTAACATATCTTGTGTCAAAATTTTTAGTCTACAAAGCACTGTATGATGCATTATCATCAAAATAATTAACCTGAAAACCAAAAGGCTTCGGCACTGGATAGCTCAACGTAGACCAGAACGACGCGGTCAGGCAAAATGTACTATCTGAAACAGAGGAATCCGGCGCTCTGATGTCATTTTTGGCCACAGTAGATTGCGTCTTCGATTTGCACAGCCGTTTCGGTATGTCTTCTGCTACTCACTGAACCAAGCAGCAAATATTACCGGAAACGTGTCCGTCACCAGACCTGCAAATGAACCACATAGATAGATAGATGATGTGAGATATTGCCTAGAGAGAAAGAGACTAGGTGATTTTGGGTAAAATGGCCACTACTCATAACACGTAATCTCGATAATGTGGGCGTGACTCATTTGAACAACCTAATGGACCGCAATAAAGGGGAAAACGATGAAAACTTAACATAATTTGATCGTAATATTCTCATTGTTCTCTTTTCTCGGCTTCTGGTGTTCTGAATAATATCGACAGCAACGGCGTTCTTATGAGTCAATTTCCAGTTTGCAGGGGATAGCTGGTTGCACCGAGTTCATACTCATCAACCATGCCGAGACATAGCTGCGAACATGGAGAATATTGAGCAACGCCAACAACCGGTGGTTGAGTCAAAAAAAATAAGTAGAAATATGTTAGGCTTCAGAAGGATCGACTTCGTGAGAGATAAAAGATCAGGGCGAAGTTAATTTGGAGTGAACTTTAAAAAATATTCGACACGAAAAAGAGGATAAAGTAATGAGGTGGAGTATTGGGAAGAAACTCAAGGATTGATATCAGATTTGTTCCTAACTCATTCCAATAATAAGTCTGGAAAATTCGAACCACCATCTCATAGAAGTCCCATCAATTCATTAGCATCATCTTATTTTATACGCTGTTCTTTATTGTAACAACGAATATTTACATGAAACAGAGCTGGTGGACATTGAAAAAGCAGGAAAAATACCAGACGAACTATCCTAAAACAGAGAAATTGGAAGTGAAAACTGAGTAATTCGCGGAAAAGAAAAGAGAATCTTTCAACTTCATGAACTACCGCTAAAACAATTTGCTTCACGTAATATGCATCAACTTGTGAATATCGAATTCAAACACAATATTTGTTTCCTCAAACACCTGATAACTGCCACTCCGGATTGTACGCAGTCATCAACAAATATTCTGTAGTTCCAATCCACGAGTGTATGGGTGTCTGAGTTGGTAGACAATCGTACCCTCGTGGTAATTTCCATCTCTTTCGTCTCCATCACATAACCAGTTCTAACTTGTGGATCCACAAATCTCAAGCGTATATCAGTGGCTGCAATCCGACAAGCCACTCGACAATCCGACTAACTAGGTTGAGGGTAAACGAGGTCTGAAATCCTCGGTGGGATGGAGTTCGACATGTGAAGGCAGTTACCCTGAATGGACAGACGGGAATTCTTGCATAAATCAACGTCCGTGAGGAAAGTCTGTCAACATAACAAGGCCATATGGACTCCTGAGTTGCATTCAATTCAATTGAATGGCGAAAGAACTCACAGGGAGCCACTGACAACTACACATCAACACGAAGCTGCCTTGCAGTCTGCACTTGGTTGTACAAAAATAGGGCTATGTCCTCAAAACAACGCCGAGTGACATTGTGGACATCTCTTGTAACAAACACCTATAAAATGTCGTGATCATGTCTCGCAGCCTCGATCAAATATATTAATGAAGCCGAATAATCTTATCCAAGAGACCAGTTGCATGAAAGTGAGGTAAATTAAGGTGAAGTATATCAATCCAATTTAGAATTTTCCATTTCTCAATTGCAGAAGAAATCTAGTTCATCCTGTTGTGCAATGATTCAACAACTCGCCAACTCGAAAAAGAGATTCATATTGTTGTGTTCCCAACCAGTAGTAGCAGAACACGTGTCTCTTACACTCCATTTATTTACAAGAACGTAAATGTTACCAAACTGTGGCCGGCGCCCAAACAGCAAACGAGCGACCAAGCAAGCAAGCAATTAAGTGGGTGAATGTGCAAGCGAGTAAAATAGCTGAGCTACATGCGTTCACACACGTAATCAAGTGAGGTCAGTTGGTATATGGAAAGGTCGATCAGTCAGTACTGTCCGCGCCGAAGTATGACCAGATATCAATACCAAGTAAGCTGAAGTTTATGTGTGGGAGGAATATTGATTGATTTCTCGCGTTGTACCAGTGATTTTAACCAGACACAAAACCACCACTATTTTCCTGATGAAAGAAATCCATGGCGCACAACGAGTGATGGTAATCGTAGTGTTGCCGAAGACGGAAGTCACAGTAGTAGCATCATCAGTAGCAGTAGTCGTAGTCATATTAGTTACAAGATTCGTGGTCGCACTAGCAGCGGCAGTAGTCACAGAAGTAGTTTTAGAAGTATTAGTAGTAGTAATATTAGTGGTAGTGGTAGTAGTAGTTCCAGTAGCAATAGTATTAGCAGTAGTAGTAGTAGTATTATTAGTAGCATCAGCAGCAGTATTCACAGTACTATTTTTGTTATTATTATTATTATTATTATTAGTAGTAGTAGTAGTATTAGTATTAGTATTAAGAGTAGTAGTGGCAGTGGTAGTGGTGCAAGTAGCACGATGCTATACGCGGCCGTCTCAAATATTAGGGCCAATCAGTCACCACACTGAGCTAAAAGGCTATTCTTGAGGATTTTGTATGCAAAATGTTAGGTGCTGTTTCACGAAAATGCTATCCTCATTACTTGAAACAATGCTAAAGCTGACGCTTGAGTAGTAGAAGAGAATTTCGGTTAAACCTGATTGCTGAACTTAGGACACCCATGCCAGCTTCGGTGAATTTTACCTATTTTCACTAAATTACCCTTTCACAACCAATAACACTTATTACAGTCAGTTTTGCAATAATATACACTAGTTACAAGCATTTCCATTCACGTTCTCTATATTTACGAATTAAATAAAAGGCTGGGCAGAATACTCAAGTGGATGTCCGTTGTGATTGACAAAGCTGGCAAAATGGAAAGGACATTCCAAAGAGCAAACCCATGAAAAGACTGAAATCGTTTCGTGGTGCGCTCCTGTTGATACCGTGTGAGTTCAGAATGTCAGGCTTGAAAGTAAGTATTTATTATCAGTCTAAAATTATTAGATATCTACCGGTTTCCATGTTATTACTTCCAATGATGGAGTTCACAACAAAGGTCTGAACACATGGCCAGTTTTCACCGGGAAGTTCAAAATGATGTCATCGCGTAATGCACTGTAGTTTTCCGCTTTCTGTTCATTGTACTAAGGTTTATTCACAGAGATGAAGAGAAATTTAAAAATATGGTTAAAAGGGTTCGACTGTTCCCCTGTTTAGCTATCCATTTCAGTCCGATAGGAGAGAGACCGCGTATGTTTTCACTGCTGAACGTGGAGCAATAACGACCCGGCTCCGATTCATACCATCATCGGTTACTTCCACATGGTGCAACCAGTAATTAACCGCGCTCTGCTTTCTGAAATGTTGTACTTTGTCGAGCGATAAATGAAGGAATATATATATATATATATATATATATATATATATATATATATATATATAATTAATACCTGATTCTTAGGAAAAACAGAAAAAATTTTGTATTCCACGATAAAAGTGTTTCTTTTATATGAACTTCTTTATGCCACACCCTCATGTCGTCTTTGTTGAATTATATTAACTGTGGATTTTTTACTAAAGTCATAAAATCTTGCAAACTTCGCCATCATTTTCAGCGATGTACTGTTCTTATTGTACTGATTTCGTCGACTGAAACATCAAAACACTTTCCATCATTCCTGCGAAAAACTGGTTCAAATTCCACAAGTGCTTCTTTTGCTAACTTGGGACCCACCAGCTGCAGAGGCCTTCTGCTCAGGCTGGAAATGTCAACGGTCTCATTTTCCCTGAAACACTTAGCTACTGAAAAATAGTTGGCCCTGCCGATAACGTGCGAACATCTGAAAATAAGCCTCAAGGCAGACATTCGTAAATGAGAGACAATCGTTTTTCGTATGTCAATTGGTATCAGACTGTTTTGCGTGTGACAAAATCATTTCTTAGCGTTCACCTCAAATTTTAACGTCCTAATTGCTCTGAGCGGAATTGTCCTTTATCTGTCCATTGAGATCCAATCTGAGATGGAACTGAAAGAAACCATTTTGTGAGCGCAATCTCTCAGTTGTCCCTCTCGCAGATACTCCACATGCTGCAGGCTTGTGAAACATATGCGAGTATCGGTTCGCACCGAACTGTTCCCTCCGCGAAGGAAATCTGAGCGAGCACCGACTGGGTTGTCTATCTTATTTTGTCAGTGGTCATTTCAAATTTATATTGGTCAGAATGTGTATTCCTTATCTAATTGGACAGATGTCGCGCAGCAATTTCGTGCCTGTTGAGAATATACGTGACAACGTTGTCCGTTGATTCAAAGGAAAATCATGCTGCAATCAATCAATATTACAAGGTGGTTCAAAGTGTCGGATGCCATGTGCTAATGTTAATCAGACGAGTAATCAGTGTGATCTATTTATAAGGTGTCCAAACTTCGTTCGTGTCGCCTGTTAGCCCATCTAGCAAATCAGACGTCGTACTGAGGTGTGGATGAGGGTTAAGTTCATGTTTAGATTTGACTACTAACGACGGCGACAACCATTATCATTTTGACCAATCTGACAGTGTTTTATTTTGCGTATCCGTGGCCAATAGTGCCGATTTGCATATATTTTCTCTCTAAATTGTCCATCAACGTGTTCTTCGAAGCGATCGATACGGAAATACAAGTAGAACCTCGGCTATACAATTCTTCGGAACTGTATGTCACCAATCGATCTCGGAATGTGTTAAGATTATCAACTTCCATCTGACGTATTAGACTGAACCGTGTTAGATTGGACCAAGCTCTTTAACAGTCTCCAGGATTCAACCAACAAATCGACATTTGGATTGATCTAATCCACCAAATTCATCTTCTCGTGTATTTGGTCCAACGTAGTTAAACACGGATAAGAAAAATAATAGCAAAATTCTCCTCCCCCTCAGTTTTTCCATAGTTGTACAGGTAACATGACTGCGTAAACAAGCGAAAAACTGCTATATTCAATGCGCGTTCGTATTATTTTGATAAATTAAGTTTCGATTTGATCGTACAATGAAATAATTCATTCACTTAAGAATTCCATGTGAGCTTCGTTGTGACTGCGGTTATTATGTTGGAGTTGTTGTCGGTGTTGAGGTTGAGGTTGAGCTTGAGGTTGCTGATGCTTAGAATCGATTCGTCTGATCAGAATAATAGTTAGATTTGCAACGTGAACCTGATCACATGTCACCAAGCGGGTTGTGGATAAATAAACGATCAAATGCAAAGTAAACAAGGTCATGTCCTGATGTGACAAATCCGTCCTGGACTTGTTTAGCAGACCTAATAGAACGAGACCGACGTGGATGGATGGATGAATGTGAACAGGTTGACAAGAACGCACACGTGTTTCAACCGAAGTGATCCATTTTTGTAGCAAGCATCACCTCACTTCCGGATTGAAGCGTGGTCCCTGATCATTTGGTGAATGGTGCTTTTATACACCCTCTTCTCTTCCTCTTGGCTGTCAAGCGGCAACTGTAAATGGAATAGTGTGAGTCGTTTGTCTTTCATCAAGAACCGACAAATATATATATATATATATATATATATATATATATATATTCGTTTCTAATGCGGTCTCTTTCACGGATTTAAAAGGCATAATTGTACAGACAATGTCTGTTTGTTAATTTGTAATTTGGGTAATCATGAAAATTGGTGTAGCTTAATTCCAAAAATATGGGAGGTTAGTAGTTATTGCTTTGTGGTTAGACAGAAGTCAGCAAAAAAGTGGTAATGGGTTTCGGGGATCATCTATTTCCGGTTATGACCAAAACGTCAGAGTCCGTATCAAACTGAGCTCGAAGATTCTTTTGGGATCGTGGCCAGGGCCGTTGGAAACCAATGAGGAAGCGCTTTTCCAGACTATGGCTATGAACTGAGTATTCTGATCGCTGTAGCCTTCGCCTGAAAGGCGTGTTTTGTAATTGCACTTCTACAAATAAATACAACGTCAACGGTACGTGTTCTACTGCTAACTACAAAACACAACTCTGACACCACGAACAGGATCTGAACGCAGTCCGATCTATTGCCTTAGAGAAGTTTACATTGTTGCTGAATAAGCAGCACGCCCGAATAGTTCAGTGCAGATATCACCGAGTGTTCCTGTTACTCTCCGGTCTTAGTAGTTGCGGTCACATCTACCTCTTTCACACTGATGGCGGGTAATGACCGGACCAGCTGTGAAGAGATTTTGTGATTACTTTTTCGGGCTTTTCAGTGCATTCCAATATGCCACCGACGACGAGCGTGCGGGAAATTGTTATACTTGTAACTCACCCGTCTTGATGTTCGAGGATGATTTGCTTCCTACGAAACACTGAACCAGGTTGTTTTGGAACATAGAAAGAATGTACTGAAGCTTTACTCCGGGTCATCTGACTGAGGTGGCCAAAAACGACTTATTCAGAGCTATGCTGATACTTGCAATTGTGAGTATGTTGTACTTAGACTGCGGGGAAGTTTACGTTGGATGAAGGTTTTTTTCCTGATTTCTTGTTGATTTTCCATCCAGATCTAACGCATGTGTATCCACCATTGCACCAGCTCCGGATAATTACAATGTATTGTTATGTTGTATTTGTGTTCTCACTGTCACCACGACAACTGTGTCAGCTTCTATTACTACTTCTAGGGCTATGATTACTAATATTTTTGTTGCAACTACTACTGAGATGACAACCACTACATCTACTTCTGTTGGTGTTCCATTTTAGATTCTGACAGGATTATTGTTAATGACATTCTTTCCTGTTCTTGTCCAACGGTAATTTCTCACAGACTAATTTATTATCGCTCACGCTTGCGTATGTCCTATGTGCATCCTTGTTCATACTGGCGCTGTCCTATGTACTGTTTTGTGTCGTCACGTGCGTATAACAACAACAACACCAAGTTCTACCATCACAGCTACTAACACTGTTATAATCTACAAGAAGTGCCTGATAATTCGGCTGTTCATTGACCATAGCTCGTTAGGACATGGACAAAACTAACCAACCTTTAGAATAATGCTTCTTTGCAAGATAGATGCCCTGCTCACTCGAAGGCCGTCATTATACAGGGGAGAAAACAGTCGTATGGTTCACATGTCGTTGTTCACCTTATTGCTTAAGGTCTCCTTGATATGGAGGCATTGCTTCGTATTTACTACTAATACTACTACTATTACCACTACTATTAATACTACTACTACTACTGCTAATACTATTGCTACTGGTACTACTACTACTACTACCACTACCACTAATATTACTACTACTAATACTTCTAAAACTACTTCTGTGACTACTGCCGCTGCTAGTGCGACCACGAATCTTGTAACTAATATGACTACGACTACTGCTACTGATGATGCTACTACTGTGACTTCCGTCTTCGGCAACACTACGATTACCATCACTCGTTGTGCGCCATGGATTTCTTTCATCAGGAAAATAGTGGTGGTTTTGTGTCTGGTTAAAATCACTGGTACAACGCGAGAAATCAATCAATATTCCTCCCACACATAAACTTCAGCTTACTTGGTATTGATATCTGGTCATACTTCGGCGCGGACAGTACTGACTGATCGACCTTTCCATATACCAACTGACCTCACTTGATTACGTGTGTGAACGCATGTAGCTCAGCTATTTTACTCGCTTGCACATTCACCCACTTAATTGCTTGCTTGCTTGGTCGCTCGTTTGCTGTTTGGGCGCCGGCCACAGTTTGGTAACATTTACGTTCTTGTAAATAAATGGAGTGTAAGAGACACGTGTTCTGCTACTACTGGTTGGGAACACAACAATATGAATCTCTTTTTCGAGTTGGCGAGTTGTTGAATCATTGCACAACAGGATGAACTAGATTTCTTCTGCAATTGAGAAATGGAAAATTCTAAATTGGATTGATATACTTCACCTTAATTTACCTCACTTTCATGCAACTGGTCTCTTGGATAAGATTATTCGGCTTCATTAATATATTTGATCGAGGCTGCGAGACATGATCACGACATTTTATAGGTGTTTGTTACAAGAGATGTCCACAATGTCACTCGGCGTTGTTTTGAGGACATAGCCCTATTTTTGTACAACCAAGTGCAGACTGCAAGGCAGCTTCGTGTTGATGTGTAGTTGTCAGTGGCTCCCTGTGAGTTCTTTCGCCATTCAATTGAATTGAATGCAACTCAGGAGTCCATATGGCCTTGTTATGTTGACAGACTTTCCTCACGGACGTTGATTTATGCAAGAATTCCCGTCTGTCCATTCAGGGTAACTGCCTTCACATGTCGAACTCCATCCCACCGAGGATTTCAGACCTCGTTTACCCTCAACCTAGTTAGTCGGATTGTCGAGTGGCTTGTCGGATTGCAGCCACTGATATACGCTTGAGATTTGTGGATCCACAAGTTAGAACTGGTTATGTGATGGAGACGAAAGAGATGGAAATTACCACGAGGGTACGATTGTCTACCAACTCAGACACCCATACACTCGTGGATTGGAACTACAGAATATTTGTTGATGACTGCGTACAATCCGGAGTGGCAGTTATCAGGTGTTTGAGGAAACAAATATTGTGTTTGAATTCGATATTCACAAGTTGATGCATATTACGTGAAGCAAATTGTTTTAGCGGTAGTTCATGAAGTTGAAAGATTCTCTTTTCTTTTCCGCGAATTACTCAGTTTTCACTTCCAATTTCTCTGTTTTAGGATAGTTCGTCTGGTATTTTTCCTGCTTTTTCAATGTCCACCAGCTCTGTTTCATGTAAATATTCGTTGTTACAATAAAGAACAGCGTATAAAATAAGATGATGCTAATGAATTGATGGGACTTCTATGAGATGGTGGTTCGAATTTTCCAGACTTATTATTGGAATGAGTTAGGAACAAATCTGATATCAATCCTTGAGTTTCTTCCCAATACTCCACCTCATTACTTTATCCTCTTTTTCGTGTCGAATATTTTTTAAAGTTCACTCCAAATTAACTTCGCCCTGATCTTTTATCTCTCACGAAGTCGATCCTTCTGAAGCCTAACATATTTCTACTTATTTTTTTTGACTCAACCACCGGTTGTTGGCGTTGCTCAATATTCTCCATGTTCGCAGCTATGTCTCGGCATGGTTGATGAGTATGAACTCGGTGCAACCAGCTATCCCCTGCAAACTGGAAATTGACTCATAAGAACGCCGTTGCTGTCGATATTATTCAGAACACCAGAAGCCGAGAAAAGAGAACAATGAGAATATTACGATCAAATTATGTTAAGTTTTCATCGTTTTCCCCTTTATTGCGGTCCATTAGGTTGTTCAAATGAGTCACGCCCACATTATCGAGATTACGTGTTATGAGTAGTGGCCATTTTACCCAAAATCACCTAGTCTCTTTCTCTCTAGGCAATATCTCACATCATCTATCTATCTATGTGGTTCATTTGCAGGTCTGGTGACGGACACGTTTCCGGTAATATTTGCTGCTTGGTTCAGTGAGTAGCAGAAGACATACCGAAACGGCTGTGCAAATCGAAGACGCAATCTACTGTGGCCAAAAATGACATCAGAGCGCCGGATTCCTCTGTTTCAGATAGTACATTTTGCCTGACCGCGTCGTTCTGGTCTACGTTGAGCTATCCAGTGCCGAAGCCTTTTGGTTTTCAGGTTAATTATTTTGATGATAATGCATCATACAGTGCTTTGTAGACTAAAAATTTTGACACAAGATATGTTAACTTTGACATCGATCCCAGCTCTGCAATGACCTATTATTTAACAGTACAACAACAAACGTAGTTACCTGGTCGATATCTCAGTCTTGTATAGGAACTTCATTCGTGGTGCTAAGTTACACAACATTGAAGTTTTTCGGTCGCACAGAAGTTTCTGTAAACAATATGGTGGCCACGGCATACATGAACAATACTACAGTATAAGGAATTCCCTGGGGTCGTTGTCAGGTGTAGATGATTCTCATTCAAAATATTGTCCTCAAATATTGTTACCGTTGACTCAAGCAGCTAACAGTTTGCTGTCTAATGCGAGTGAGTCACAATCTTGCAAGTTAAATATCAGTTTCATAAAGAAAGTTGCTGGATATGAATTGCTGATAGTTCCTCACAAGAATCCAGGAGATGCACAGTGTTTGCTTCGACGGATTTAATGTAAAAGATGGGCCATTTAGCCCTATGTGATTGGAGGAACCACTTGTACAATTGCCTCGATAGGGCTAAGGTAATCATGCGCCTCTCAGTTAATAGACCGAGGAACTTCATGTAGTGGTGATTCGTCAACGTGATCGAATTCCATTCGTGAATCAAACGTGTTATGCCTAATCGGTATGATTTTGCTGTTCTACATGAAACAAAGTTTTTTGTACACTTCACGATAATCTGTTTGATTTTTGATCCAGTGGAATTTCCTTCGTACTAATTGAACGAAGACAAATCGTGTGCACTGAATTACTACGCAATTTTTTTATTCCTGATCTGCTTTTTCTTTTATTCAATAAGTCTACACCGGCTCAAGAATACCGTTTTTCTGCAATCATGCTATTACTGATCGTGGCAAACGATGACGTAACCCGTTATTGCTGCCTGGGATTGACATTTATGAATTCATCAAACCTGTCATGTCTTACCGGCTTTCATTGTTTATGTGATGGCAAAGATCTCCCTGTGTTTCTGCTCTAGCTGTAATCACATGAAAGTATAAGCAGTTCATGGTGTAGGTCACTGAATTATGATTGTATCAATCCTAAGAAAAATGTTGCTAATGGGCCCTTAAGCTCCAATTTAGCTTGCCTATCTGCTAAGGCGCATGGTACTTCGGAATAATATACAATAATCTGCATTTTTCACCCAGGAATTAGGCAATACACTGGCGTATTTTTTCATATGGTTACAAAAGTTTGTTCCTTTTGGTGCTTGTACGATGCGTGAAGCACCCTGTGAATCGCTGAGGTGAATTATGTTTTGTCTACATTATTGCCCTAATCCGAAGCAGTCCCTCATCATTTTATCCGACTGACTCTTCCGAAAGCTTAAACATGGTAATAAAAGTTTGTTTTCGGTAAAGTCAAATTACGCCTAACCTAGGCTCTGTGTTTCGCACGAAGTGAAAAGCTGCGAAAATTAATGTTTTCCCAAATGTTTTATTGACCTCGCTTTCGGATTGACCGTTGTGAAGTAGTTGCTTCCGTTCTTACAAAGTGATGTGAACCTTCCTGGCAATTATCCATGTTGGAAGCAGCGGCTAAGTACGTATGGGTGCAAATTCTCACCAAAGGGCAGGTTAAATATGTTCCAGTGACCGTTGCTTGTCAGCCACTCTCATAACGTTGTATCGAACAACATCGGAAACCCAAAGATGTTTGCGAACAAAGCAACTGCAGTCGAAAAGGGGCAGTTTTTTTTGCTTTGCCCCGTAAGGGTGATCACCTGTTCATTCAGATGAATCTTAGTCTTGCCTGACAAAGAAACACTCCTATTGTAGCTCAGTTTCGTGCTGCAGACAACCAGTGGTGGATTTAATGTACGTAAAGACGTTCTACTTGCACCTCAGGAACGTCTTCTATCAGGTGTCACGGCTAACTACCAACTACTACTATTATTACAAATAATACTGCTACTACTACTACTACTACTGCCACTACTACTACTAATAATCACTCAAACTATGTTACCTGACCCAATGCTTTACTTTTCCTACCTATCAGTTCACTTGCAAATTTAGTAACGTACAGACGGACAAGAGGATCAGCACTTTGCTCAAAGGGCTTTGGAGCACACCCAAAATTTGTGAAAATCGAAGGTGCAATCAGATGTGATCTCATAGAATGACATTAAAAGGCCAGTTCATTTGAATGCAAAATCAATCTCGTGTTCTGATTAGCAATTCCGGCTTACTTAGAAAATTTCTTCGCTGTAATTTCAGTCACAGTAGAACACTCAACTGCTGCCCTCCATTTATATGTATGAATGTAAACACAAAACCCGGCCGTAGCCGGTGAGCAACCAGCAATCAACCAGACAAGCAAGTAGTCAGGCAAGTTCGTAAGTGAAAGGAGGTCAAGCAAGGTCAATCGATGGGTTTCAGGATCGATCAGTTAGCACTGTCCTGGCTAGAGAATAGATGAAGCATGATCAACAGGCATATGCCAACAAAACTAGGGGAGGGGGGTGGTGTTGATAGACTTTCCGTGTAGTATGTGTGACTGCCATGATGTTATGATCGCACTGATGATGGGTGGCAACATGCCCTTGTGAAGACATTTCGGAATGCTCTACGGATGTCTCGGGTGACAGAATTGAGCCCTTGCCAGATTTCCAACCGACATCGCTGACTCGTGACTTGTGCACCAGATTACCAAGTGAGTTTTGATACGTTCTATAGGAATGACTGTAGAACCATCGAAACCAAACAATTTAGATACCTAACCTCCTGACTGAAACCACTTAACTGTGCACCATTCGTTGTAGACTCTATTTCTCTTTCGTATTGTCATTTTTGCTTCCTTATCAGCAGTCACATCTCTCGTGTGGAAAATAATTCCCTTAACAAAAAAGAGCGACAGAAGTGAAGCGATCAGCTGAATATCCAGCACGGTCACTTATTCCTTTGCGTTTCCAGGATCTCTCTCAAAATAATTTTCTTGTTCTGTTTGTATGAATAATCTATGCTAATGTGCTTACGTGACAATGAAACACCTTCCGTCAAAAAATTATCACATTCCCATTTGGAATACAGTTAGAAAATAACAACCAAAGTTTACGCAAAGAAGTTAGCGCACTTCTCTGTTACTACGCTCTGTATGTTCGGCAACATGCGAGACAGGTATGGAACAGGAGAGTTCATATGAATATTGGGGGGAGATGAAATACATCGAAAATTAGAACGTTTTTGGGTAAGCGTAACAGACATTCAAATCGGCGTGCAACAGGTGCTTACTGACTAGAAGTATTTTTTGGAAACAATGTATACGTAATAAGTCTGAAGGTCAGTTTTCCAACACAGTGATCAAAATAATACTGATTATCATTAGACTGCAAATCATAACTTTGAGTTCTTTTTCAGAAAACCAGGGAGTATTACAGAACAATAGGACAACGGAGAACGTGGTAGTAGATTTAAGTCAACAAAACAGATGGTGTAGCTTACGAGAGTGCTACTCTATTTAATATGCGTAAACTATATAGGAGTGTTATTCATTGTTATCCCAGTTCAGTCCGGTTCAGATAACCATTATCCATGTGCTGGATGCAGTGGCTTTGGTTGCTATCTCCTATCGGCAACCTCAAAAAGAAATAATGGAAAAGAAAAACGTGCGAAAGAAGTAAGAGAACTGCAAGTATTGGTATCAAGTCGACGAAGCAAATTTGTGGATACAAGGACGCCACGGATCGCGACACCTAGCCACATACTCCAAAGTATCTAACCACAGAATGAGAGGGTCCCTTGGACCCGATCCAGGACGTTTAAGAAGCTCCACATGGTCAAGTCCACTGGTTAAGTCCTTGATAGCGTCAATTCTAGGAGAGGAGCTGTTATTATTCACCCTATTACATTTTAGAATTGAAAACAGAGTTAAAACGCACTCCAAAAGTGCCAATGGGTTCAGTAAGATATCAGATCAGATGAGAAAGTGATTAATATTTAACACAGTTTTGCTGTTTGTATCAAAACCAGAAGAATCGAAGATGGACTGGGGCAGAACGAGATCATATGCGTCTTTTCAAAGACTAGCGTGAGAGTTAGCAAGCATATCGCTGATCTAAGTGGAATATATCTATGAGGAGAGAACGGCACCTTGGTTGGTCAGGCTCTTGGAAGAAGGCTTTCCTTATTTGGTACACTGTATTCTCTCAGTGAGGCAATTAATCAGAGAAGCGAATGTAGTGGGCATCTAATTTGGCTACGAGCCATGATCCAGGAGTTAATAAGAAGGGGAAAAGCAGTCTAGAAGATCAAACCCCAACTTACTTCGCCTTCTTCGTTTAAACATTAACTCGCAAGGCCAAAGATGGAGGCTGCAACAACTAGAGTACGTGCATTAGGATTGTAAGCACACAGAAAACCGCCATGAGTGACGTTCACACGTGAGTGCACGCGCCTCAGCGTAACCATCTCTGTGGTTTTCATCACGATGTACGTTGAAGACCTTGGGTGAAAGCATTTCGTGATGACTATAGACTCAATGGTCTTTGGAATGGCAACAATTTTGACCGATTTCCATGATTCGGCGACAGCACTGTTACTCAGAGATTGATTCACGTCAGACGTCGTGGTTTAGGCTAGAAAAGTGCAGGAGGATGATGACCTAAACCATAGGTAGAGGTTACTTTGTTAGCATGCAGTGGTTTACACAATCATGGGAAAGCGGCTCGACGGTTACACTTACACAGGACGTGGAGGACGGCGGGGTATCGGTTGATTGGTAAATAAACGCATCAGTAAGTTTGTCAACTTCAAAATACAGGCTCAAGTGCTCGAGGCTTTGTCCACACCGAGGTTTGAAGCCTTTCATAAATGAATATGGGCGTCAGTTTTGTTCGAATGAACTCAAAATATGGCTAGATAAAATTGGATCTGGTCGAGTAAGAACGCCTTCTCGATACCCATATTCCAATGAACCGATAAAACACATCAACCGAACACTGAAAATTGCTATGATATCTACGGGATCAAAACAGTTCTCTGATCTCAACACATTCATTGATAGTTTTCCAATTCATTATTGGAACACTATGCATGCTACAAGCAAAAATACTCCATCAATGTAATTCAAGCAATTAAATCCACGTTACTCATTGCAATGCCCTGATTCAATGGAGGGATACTACTTGGATGGTATTCCAATGAGGCAACTTGTTTCATGACTTGTAGAAATCACAGACCTTGCCAGTTCACATAAGACATCCAGATAAGTTCGACTGACAGGTACCATAATGAAACTTGGAAACTGTGGGGAACGAAAACAGGATGACTAGAAAATTGAATCACAGCCAGCTTCAGACCTCAATACAAAACAAACAAAAAAAACAGATAGACGGAAATCCTTGCAGCAATCAATCCCATGGGGTAAGAGCGTTGATAATTTTCTGTCTGTCCAAAGTGCACCCTGTCGAAGGAAGAACATACATCGACACGACCTCCTGAGTTCTGTGTACAGAGTTTAATTTCGGATCATACTCTACCTATTAGGGATCAGAATTGATTCACCTGTCCGGGTTTTGTTCAGTGACGCCGAATTATTTTTCAGCTGTGAACTGACTGTGTTTGTGAGCAATGTTAGTGTGGTACTGCTAGCTTCTTGCTGGCAAATCAGTGAGAGTATCTAAATGCTGACCGACTGACACCCGTCTTTATTGTTCACCCCACATTCTATTATCCACTAGAGCTATATAATTCATGGACGTAAGGCACAAAATCTACAACACGCTCAGGTCCGATTTGGTTCAGATTTCCGATGAAGGGATAACAAATTCCGGAACGAGCTTTTTGCGGTCTGCGCGTGTATAAATCGTAGACCAAAATCAGACTGTGAACAGCCTAATCTACCCCAGTTGCTAGGGATCCAGATTTTATCACGCTTGGGAGCAGGATTCATGTAATTTGAATATTTTCAAATATCTTGTAAGAGGCCTTTTTTAGCAGATTCATGGACACTCAAAAAGGACTCATCCAGGTTGAAGAGCTGTTCCATTTATTTAAACCGTTTCCAAAATTAGGACACCAGCAACATGATCCTTACAAGTTTGTGCCCTCTTGTGTCACCTTTATTGAACATCCAATATCACGTTACAAATTGTCGAGAGATTTTCTTCCAGGACAGTTGGTGGTACAAAGAAAAATGATGTTAATTTGGTCTAACTTTATGGATGTAACGTCTTCCGAGGAGACTTGCTCAAGAACCCGAAGAGCAGAAGTGAAATCAGTGTACAATCTTTCACATCTAATTGTGATTCAACTCGATGCAGACCAGTTGCATCACTTTTCGCTATAAGTCACGTTTTCGTGGCCCCTTTCGAAACGTAGTCCACACCAGAACTCGTGTAGCTCCTGATACTTCCACTGGTTCATGCATTGCCTTTCCAACCATATGGATGCACACCTTGGTCCTTTTTAATGCACGACAGCACGCAGTTTCGCGAGACTCGACTTATCTTTTTCAGCCACCTTGGTTTCATGATTATAGTGCACTTCCAAACAAGCCACCATGTATTTCTGGGCTCAGTAATTATAAAGCACTTCCAGGTATTCTCCTCAATAACTCCTCTAATTATTGCATGTCTTTTCTTTATCCGAAAGCTAGTATTAAAAGTAACTCATAGATTAACTCCTCACACTCCTCGCTAACTGATCGCAAACGAGCTGGTACCTCTGAGTACCTAGATAGGTATGGAGCGCTTGTTTGGTCGAACAATTTTTCTGTTTCCCCTTCTCGCATTGCATTCACATAATATAAACACTTAACCGAGAGCTTTCGATTTGCTGCTACTTGTTTTGGGTTATTACAAGTTATCACGTTCGATCCAATTTGTTCTCCTTTCCTCATCTGTAAAAGATCCAAATATCTAAAGAAAGGTCATATTAATCTGGCTGGCATCATGCTCGAAAGCATATCAACTCTAAACAAAAAGGAAACCACCACTTCTGAATATTAGGGACACAGACAACGTTTTACGGAAAGCCCCCAAAAAGTTGCATTGTACTAAACACAAGTAAAAGCAAACGTTCAAGTTGTTAATCACCAATTCATCATTCAACGCGATGCACCACCACTTCCTCCAGCCTCTCTTGACTCCCTCTGAACCGGACACTGTCCCGTCTGGCTACGTTCTCAAAGTTCTACCGCAAGTCAAGACGGTTGGTTATGACTTGCTATCTCCAAGGTTACTAGAAGCCGGCAATTTCGAAATCACACCACTATGACTAATCTGCTAATCACTGTAATGATAATGGGGTGATTCCCAATTGTTGGAAATCTGTACATATCACAACTGTGCCCGAGATCGGATCCAACCTTTTCCAACAGGCTGCATGTAAGCTTTACTGGAAACATTCATGAATGTATCTCTCATACTGCTAATTTTCTAATGGCCCACAGATCATTTCTTTTGGTAAAAGCTACTGCTCTTCTCTCTAAGTTAACTCTTATACTTTTCACTTTGTAATTACATCCCCGATTCTTGTTTCATTTTACGTTATCATGCTCTTAGTTTCAACCAGTTCTAATGGCTGGAAATAAGTCGATGATTTTCCCATGGATGTTCCTGCAACGGAAGCGACAGTTTGAAGTTTCTTTAAGACAGTATGAATAAACTATGTTTCCAGTTCATTTTTCATTTTCTCTTCCGCAAAGTCGCCACAAATGTTGATACGCCGTTCAGTCTGCAATGAAGATCGAGTTACCAAACAGTTTTTACTAGCACTCCAAGTCCTTGTGTTGGTAAGTAACATCGCCCTAAGAGTTCTTCCGGTCGGTAACTAGGTGAAATTCAAACTCATAACCTTTATTGTACTAGTGATGTTGAAAAGGCGTTTGTTTAAGTCAGAAAAACAAGCTTTCTTCATTCACTTTGAAGAACCAAGCTTACTTAGTGGGCTCATACTTAAGTTTGAACCTCCTTGCTTTCTCCTCCGTAATTCGTCTTGGTTCGAAGGGAAAATAAGTCAGTCTCATCGCCAAATCTCTCGTTGAGACAGCACTAACCGAAGCATTCTCCCAGAATTCGTCATTTACGGGCATAGTGATTCTCGCGAAAAATTCACTACTGGGTTATTAGCTAACACCCAAGCTACCCAAAGCTGCATCGGAATCAAAATTCAGAATCCTTTCATCATGCATATCTAGGTAAAGAAACAGCCTCATCCCCGAACTTGCCATTTTTTTTCCTGATCGAGACTAAGTACTTATTGATCTTATCGCTCACTTTTGTAGTTAACCGAAACGTGGTGGCTACTCCATTTTGCTGTCTCGCCTTACTCTCTTCGTTCCACATATCACTAAAACTTTTCTTTGAATTCCGCATTACACCATATACGTGCTGAATATTCATCCTGCTTCGGGTGCATAAATGCAATTATTGGCTTATTCATCTGTATCGTATGTTTACTCCGTACCTACGGGTGAATGCTGTCGGAGGCTCGTGACCCATAATCCCAAGAATCCATTGATCTGTCAAAAATGACTGAAAACAGAAATGTGGAGAGTTCCAGTGAACATCCACGCGACACCGCAAAATCTAAGGCAAGATTGCGATCCTGGTTTAACCGAAACGCCATCTACCAGCGAAGTTAACCTCCGGTAGATGGTTCACAAAATATGAGACCGCTTTGGCACTCGTCCGTCAGATACGTCGAGAGCAGGACCGAATGGTCATTGTCTAGGCTTCCACGAACAAGGGATTCCCTATTATATGAAACTTGACCTGCCCAGAAAGTAGCATCTACGTACTCAAAGTGACTGTCGAACTTCGTCATGGATTTATCTCTTCTCGGTATATTCGAATAACAGTCGTAGGTAACAAAATGTGAACTGAACTGATGGTAACTCGTGAGAACAATGCAAAGTTGTTGTTTACTTGAAGAAGTTCAGGGAACTTGTGAATTGCATTTTTGAACCAAAAAGAATGGATCCGTAAATGAGTGATTGTTTCTTGGAATAATTAGGTCCAAAAGAAATCTAGTGCTGGGATAAGACAGTGGAATATTTCAAGCGGGCCGCTGACTGACCAATTTATCTTTAGTTAACGGGGGATAGACGGGCTCTTGTTTTTTATATTTTGTAGCCCATTTTTCATGGTGACAACTGATTCAGAGGAGTTTTTATTATGATAACCGGTGTATTTTTGGATATCGTGGCAATAATTCTGTGTGCGGACCTAAAGTGAACGCTCGGCTGACAGGCCGATATTTTACCAATGATATCGAACACAATGAAAACAGCACAACTCCGCTTGTTTTTCAATAATTTTATTGATAACTCATTGGTAGCGCACCAGTTTCGGGGAACGATCACTTTCAGGGACTGGTTTCTGTGGGGTCCATGATCCGAATCGCTCTGCTGGTTTTCGAAGGTGGCCTTCATGGTTGTTTGGCTAGTGGTTGAACAAAAAGAACCTAACTGAACTAAACCAATTACAAGTGACTAGCTTAACTCGACCGGGTTTATCACTGGTGGCAAAATTGACCTATCTGATGAAGCCGTCGATTTACCGAAAAATCATCTATCTGAGGTGGCCGTTTGTACTGTTTTTCTTGTCGCATTACTCGCATTCCCCTCCGTTGACATCGGACTTTTGTTGACAGTATTCCTGCTATCACATACCCTTCGCTATCTTCCGGGTTGAAAGACCCGAGTAACTCCTCCTTCACAATAGCAAATTCTGGGCGGTACAAAGTAATCCCCAATTGTTCCCCATTGTCCTTCTTTTATACATCAGAACAGGAAGAGAACATGAGGCACGAGATGCAAGCTTTTCGTTTGTTCTCATCTACTGCGAAAGTGAAACACTTCAATTCAAATATTATAGGGCGAGAAACACATTGCCGTGGAATGCGCCAAGTTGCAAGCTCTGTAAAGTTTCTGTAAGAGCACTGTGAAAGCTTTTAGTTAACCCCACTCGACTGCCATATTATTCTCCACGTGTGAACCGAAATGTTTTACGCATGCGGTAAGCAAGAATAGACGGAATTCTAGCATCTCGCGAGTTACGTATTCTTTCTGTTCTGATGATTTGGATAAGGGGGACCAAGTGCTTTAAATGTCCTCCCTTCGATTGCAAGACCCTATTCGTAATAGCGATCTTTGGTTAGTTCATCTGGTACCGAAAATTATGCGTACTCCCCATAGATTTTTTTCGCAAAAACGAATCAGGTACATTTTTGCCCCCGAAAAGTCTCACCTGGTAACGTGTATCCATCAGTTTTGACTTTTCATGGTCTCCATCCTGTTAACTCTTAGGAGTTACCGAACTGTTTACTGAAACTCTGGGTCTTATGTTAAATCATTTTTTTCCAGATCGAAACTCCACGTCCACTGGTAGAGTAGCTTCTCCAATATTATATCTTCTGAAGGTATCAGGAATGTGCATACAACTTGTGCCGAGACACACAAGTCAAATATTACTTGTGTCTGGGATAGGCAGGCGTACAACTCTGTCAGCTGTCGGCTGCCTCATAAAGCTTTTGAACTAGCAATCCCTAGTTCCATTGGGACGGTATAAGGTTTATTTACAGTCGGAAAGTGATGGTACCCAAGTAAACTATATCAAACCTACTTCTGAAATGAAAAAAAAAATATGATGTTGTAGCTGGATGACAGGAAAACATTCCCCGAAAGCACACGACGCGTTTGGCGGTTGTTGCCACTCATCAGTTATGCGTACGCGGTACTCTCGTTCCCAATCATTCTCATACTATGCATGAGCACTCCACATTAGCTTGATCACCTCAATCTCATCTGAATGATGAGCAGGGTGCATGAACGGGGAGTGCAGTTTTAGAATCACAAGGTGATTGTTTCAAACTTATTTCGTCGGTTAGTGAACGACAAGCCTCAGAACGACGACACATGGTCCTAAGCAGAGCTTCTGCAGCTGAGTAGTATGGGGTTGTATATGAGAGGTACAACACGGTAATGCCCATTTCGAAATCCAAATGTGGGTCCATGAATCCTCGTTCTGAAGGTTATCCGTGTTAACCGACAAAATAACTTGTGAAGAATCACAGTGTGGTTCTAAAAATGGACCCCTTGTCCAGGCACTCTCCGTGGAATCCAAATGAATTTACAGCTGTATATCAACGCTACTTTGATACATTCTTCCAGTAACCCCTCTGTCTTCTTCGGGTGTTACTATGGATTTCGAATAATTCTCTGCATGTTTATTATTCTTCCTAAGTATGAAAATCTTTCGGTTGCAGGTACGGATCTCCTCTCTAGGCAACTATCAGGATTCCCAGCTTGAAAAACCTACGAAAACTTGGGCTTATCGATTACTGTCTAACTAGTCAAGTACACACTTGCGGCAACCAGTCACTACTGTTCAAAATACAGAAGAACCGAAAACAGCGGGCACATAAAAACTGTTTCGCCCATTAGCAAACGCATTAGTTGCACTAAACTTTACACAGAAGTCTGTTTTTAGTCGTCTTCAAACACATCACCATTAGAGTTGGTGCCTGGTTCTCCAATTACCTTAACAACAGATCTCAGGAAACCAAGGCAGGGCACAATTTTAGTGAAACTCTTGCGAACAGTTCTGGAAAATTCAAGAGCACTGTCCTGTTCACTTTACTGCCTTCAACTGTTAGTAGTAGTCTACCATTAACCTCTCCTTCTGAGCTATTCAAGCAGGCTTATGATGTTGTTCACCGTTAGGTTATTTCCTATCCCCTAGATGTTAAAGTGTCTTTTCAATCGGATCTGATGGCAAATGAACCCCTTCAAGTATTAGCTTTCAGAACCGACAACTGGACTCTAGTATCATCCATCCCATACCTCCCATATAATTTGCGAAAACTATGGAAATAATAACTGGAGAAATGCATCATTCCAGATCATTTTATCCCTCCGTGTGATAACTCAAAAAACGAATTCTGGTTATTTTTCTGAACTGGACATGACCAAAGCTTCTCTTATCAGGGACGACTCATTTATCATCAAAAGGGGAAACCAGCTGGCAGTTCCGCACAGTTCCGTGAGAATACAAGGATAGATTAGAATCCGAACAAATAGCAACTATTATCGGATTACAGAGAGGATTTGATTAATCGGATATATCATTTCGCAGACTGATGACTTGCGTGTCACATTTCATACTCAACTTCACCAAGCAGGACAGAGGTGACGGTTAGGATAGTTGTATGCTATCTGAGCAAATCATCTAATTACTTACGTGAATCATAGATATTGTGTTGTTATTAAGTATACATCAGAATCAAAATCTCACACAGCATTCTTCGCTGTTTCACATTCAGTCACTGGATTCCAAGATGGGTAGAACTTCGGGATATCTTTCGTCACCCATGGATAGACGATGGGAGCATTCATCTTGATTCCCACTAAGTATCTTCCAGGAATCTTTTAGAATATAAGACAAAATAAAATGGTCAGCACTAAAGTAGCTCATTATTTCAAACTGTTCACTTTCTTCGGTCAATCGTATTAGGTTACGCCATGATATGACGTCTTAGGTCCAGTAAACATGGCCAGTTATTGGGCCAGTCATAACAAAATTGTGAAATGATTCAACCAGATTAAATACCTGAGTATGTTGTACTAATCTGAAACGCACTGTGAGCACAGTAATTAGGCTCGTGATTGAATAAGCACTGCAACTGGATACTCCAAATAGGTCAGATAGGGTGAAAAATTCCTAAAGAAAATGAATAACTCGGGGCTCAGAGTCGTTGCTGAATTATGGGTCGTGCAAACATTCACTGGTCTCTTTCTGAAGGAGAAGTATTGATGGAGCAACAAAGCTGCACCACTTGTTTGCATCAATGACATGATCTGCATTTTTCTCACCGCAATAATAATATACTATAAAAATAATGGCAATAATAATAAATATTATTACCATTCATCGACGAAATCATCATCCGCATCGCCAACAGTGGTAGTAGCACTACTCCAATCATCATCGTGTGAATCATCATAGTGATAATTATTTTGCTATTTGTGACTGATTCACCAGTGCTTGCACCAATCAAGGTTATCGTGCGGTGTTCATCGAAATTGTCTTCCATTTTTGATACCGTTCACCCCATGGAGAAAATCGTTACTCTTGGTAAGATTTTTGAAATTTGAAATGCCCTCAATAACCTCTTCCGATATTAATTCAAAAATTTCATTTCATCCACTAATTATTCTTAGATTAATTCAAGTGAATGCTTCGTGCACCCCTACGGGTGAATAGTCAGCCTTCACGTAACCATATACATTTCGACAAAAAAAGGAGAGTAATACAATGCAAAAAAATGAAGGACTAAAGTAATGGATAACAAACATCTGTGCTATTCCAAATAATGTGTTACTTCAGATATTGCGGAAACTGGATTTTGCAAAATCCTCGCTAGGTAGGAAATAGTAGAACGGCTTTCTGCCCGAGGGCTAGCAAAAAGATGTTTGTATTGAGATTCTGTGGAAGAAATGGATATACATTTCACAACTTCATGTAGAGGATAAGAAAAGTCAGTAAGGATCTTTGTAGACAACTTCTGACAAGCTTTTTATGTCAGGATGCAATGGAGTGAGTGAAATTCTGTCAGTATATTATATATATATATATACATATATATATATATATCTGGCTGGTGATAAACATATGAACGATCTGGTAATTAAATTGAAATCTTTCAGCAACAGGCCATGAAAGATGACAGGTGAGGCATATAACCGCTGAGGTAAGACATGGAGAAACAAGGCATTTGACAAGACGAATAGGTACGGAGTGGAACTTAAAAATGGGAAGCGGAGAAATACAAGCTTTTAGTTTTCACAGAAATAAAACCACCGTGTTTAGACTTCGTATAGTTGCAATCGAGAAACACTGCAAGGGACCTAACTGGATCAAGGTGATTAAGCTGTCCCCCAATTATAGAAAGCAAAGTGAACCCGCTTTGGAAATTGGCTTGCTTACTATGGTTCAAAAAGAAAAATACAGTATCAACCCATTCACTTCGGTTAAGGCCTAAGTTATGAGCCTTGGACCAACTTGATATCCAAGTGACCCGATTTTGGAGGGTAGGAAATGTTAGGTCGCAAGCGCACGGCATACCAGATAGGACACCTTCCACGTACCTGATGAGAAGATTATTTCCACATGCAGGAATGGATGTATGCATGAAATAAGAATGGGGACCATATGGCATCTTGGAGAACGCCACGTGTAGTGATAACAAAAGAAGAGATTTTACTGTTATAACGAATGCACTGCTGGTGATTCTGAAATTATTCGGCCAACAGATAAACACGTGAAGATTCAATGCCGGAAATTGAGCGAAAGGAAAGCAACTTATTCCTGTCGACACTGTTGAATGCATCACTGTAGTCTAGGAAGCATTGCCTCACAGCATTACTCTCCCAGCCAAGTAAGGATAGAATGTAATTTGTCCGTATAAACGAGGGCATCGAGGGTGGAAAGGGATTGTCAGTAAGCCCAGGATCTGAGACTAAAATGTTCAGTCAGTCTTTGGGGAACTAATCATTCGAAAACTTTGAGGGAAACAGAGTCATGAGCAACTGAATGGAATTTCGAAGGACTTTTTTCGGAATAGGAGTTATAGCTGCTGTCCTCCTGTGTAGAATCTTTACATCCCTTTAGACAGTGGTTAAATATATTGAAAAGAATAAGGCTGGGAGTGAACGCACACTCCTTGGGCTCTGTGGAGCTGAGTCTGTCCGGTCCGGAGGATTTTACGGAGTTAAAGGGTAGCAATTTCATGTAGACGTTCACTGTGGGGATGCAAAATGGCGGTTCCTGAGACTGATCTTCTTCAAGAAGTACAGAAACCAGGTTAGGAGATATAACTTGACGGAAGTGAGATTTTACGTTTGAAGGCGTACTCCATTTTCAGGCTAAGCTATTTAAAGTGGACCGATTATGAATGATCAGGGCTCGAGTACAAAATTCGACTGGTCAGCGGAGATTGAATCGAAAATTTGAGTAGGTAATGAGAAGGTCTCAGGTAACTGAAATATCGTCATTTGAGTACATAGAAAATTCTCTCTGAGCAACCATTTCCCGAAGCTTTGGGTTGTTCTTCGGACAAACCTGTCTCTTTCGAACTATGGGACCAAGGCGTTGGGTGAAGTGTGTGTGTGGGGGGGGGGTTGTTTTGACGGTAAATCTAACGTGAGATTTTGGTTACTGCGTGATCAGAGGAGCACAGTAGAGAGCCCCTCGAAAGAAAAAAACCCAAGGGCTCTTGACTAAATAGTCCAAAATGGCCTCCAGTCTAGGTGGTAATGTAACCGAAGGGATACACAAAGCTCACTTAAAAAAGATTAAAATCACCAGCAATGATATCAAATGAAATACTTATATAACTCAACGGAAGTTGTAAAACTGAGTCAACAAATAGTTGGTAGCCTGTCGTGGGACATTTAGGGGGTACATACATCCACTACCAGATGTCAGTGGAAATTGCTCAAAAACTTGTGTTTGCATTCGTTTATGAAACAGATAACGAAAAAGGTAGAGTAGGTAAAAACGGTTCTGACTTGCTCACTTGACCATCAAAGATATATGTGATAAATCCTCTGCGTCTCCTGCGATGTGATGTTCGGTGATCCACACGGTATCCGATGAAACCATCAAATGCAACTAATTCATCGTCAGTATTGCTCGGAAGCCGGGTTTCTTCGCTGTTTTCACCCCATAAACTGAAGGCTTGCTTCCTTGCTGGAAAATCGACCCATTTTCGGGCATACTGAAGCGCTCGTTGACTTCAACTGACACTAGTGGAGAACAGCTGCATGGTACTACCCACACTCTGAGTAAAATGTATTCAACGACCATCAAAAGTCATGACTTCTTTCAACATAGTCCTCTAGATTTCCGGATTTTGTGACGGCAGACTGCTGGAAATGGACTTCGGATAGTTATTCTTACTCTAGTTTGGTAATGACGTTAAATCAAACTTTCTAGGAATTGTCTTACACCGAATGGATCTTAGCTTATCACCGTAGAGTCACTGTCCTAATAAAATTCTTTTAATTTCGATGGCTTAAATGGACCTCGAACGTTTACGATTTTACGTGTTGTATGCTGTGTAGTAGAAAATGAAATATTGGAGACTTAGCTGGTTAAAGCTCTTAAAATGCTTTCACCTGTAATAGATACATCAACAAATCCAACCTACAGACAATCACCGAGTTGCTTTGTTGTCAACCTATATTTTTACTCTCGTTTATTGCGGACTTTTCAGTGAGCTGATCTATCGATCAGCTTGTGTACCCAAAAATCAACTGAAATTCAAGCATGTGAGTTATGCCTATGTGATAGGTTTACATGTTAAATGAAGAAATCGATATTTCTTTTATCAACACACCGAAGACACCGAATCACGCAGAGAAATCTCGATCTTTCGTGATGGAACATGGTTCAATGATGAAAGAACTTTTGGTTGGATGAAAATCCCCTGGGATCTAAAGTTACTGAATCTTCATAAAATATTTCTGAACTGTTGGGATACTTACTCCTGCTAGTAAGTAGTACGTAGATCTGTGGGTAAAGTTTCTCAGAAGCACACGAATCCCAGATGTGAATCAATAATATGAAAATGAGTGGACAGAAGAGAACCGCGTATTGGGCCGCGTGAGCGTTATTATACACGAAAGAGATCAAATGCTTCCAAGGAACTGTTCCACATATCCACATACCATGTACTGCCAATATCAAACTAGTGATAGCAGTGTCATCGTCCTCCTGATGAGCTTCCACTAGACCACAAAGAACCACCAGCGAAGCAGAGTTGTGATTCTCTAGGGCACTCTTCAACGGGCAGCATCCACTCCCACCCCTGATTCACCAAAGAGATAATTGTGGACGAGAACACGAAGTTCAGGGAGGATGCTTGCAAAACCAGGATTTTTGTTACTGCTTAAAAACCGCAGTTGGAAGTCACCTTCATACCATATAGAAGTCCCTTCGTTGGAACCTCAGATGAACGGATATAAATGACGGGTGACAAGTAAACCAAGTGTGAGAGGTGACAGGCAGGTAGACCATTCATATGTGCCCAACGATGATAATCAGTACATTCCTAAACTCTTCTCAGTGGATTCGATTTGACTCACCCCTCACTGAGCCGAAAAGTGACTGATCGAGGGTGTGGAACGCGTCTTTCAAAAGTCGTCCTCCGTATTAAGTAGTCAGCAAACTGCGAAACAATAACACATGCACAAATTTCACCACCCCTCTCCCTGGAAGGCTCAGTGCACGAATTCGATAGCTTCGGATACTCTTCAGATCCGGCTGCGCTGTCTCCTACTACCCTCAGTAAGGCCCTATGTAGACCATACCAACGGCAGGGACTTTGTCCCTATAGTTTTCTTCAAATTACGGATCATTTTAGCGAACACAATGTCTTCCCAAACGAATAGGCGAGATACTGAGAACACTGACAGGTTGCAAAATTCAACTGAGTAGAAGTAAGGATACTGGATATTAAAAAGCATGACGCTCAAATTTGAATCTTGGTATCTTTGGAAGGAAGAACCGTAGTACTTTCACAGTGGACTTCACTCTATCCTCGGTATCTGTTTGTCAGTAGTGAGCGCAACTTATCCAAATTCTGCTTCGCTTACCGTATAATTTCCAGCTTTTTTTTCGTGAATGTAAACTTTACCGTTTAGACTTTTCAATCCATGATTTCTCGTTTCAGGTGTCCTGTGTCAAAAAGTACGTGCCGAGATCGAAGATCGAACCACTAGTTTTGCACGTCCGAATGGTTTTTCTACCACAGAGTTACACGGGTTTGGAAAGCCGGACATGAATCATAAACGAGACTCTGCAATTAGGTCCTACCCTGAAATGAAGACTTGGCCTTAAATGTAGACAACGTCACTTTTATCACTGGGAGATCGCACTGCTTTTCTGCAAATCCGAAGTAGAACACTGATAAATTAGTGATTCTTAGATAACTTTTAGCAGACCCGTTGATTCAGCTCATGGTCTGGGTGAATCACTGAATGATAGAATACCAATCTATTCCTTCAATCAATTCCAGCTTGGACACCCTATCTAGACCATAAGCATCGTAGAGTTTATCCGTACGGTCAGTGTGCTGGTTTTCGGCCGTTCTTTTAACATACGTGCATATTGTCTGCTGTGTACGGCCTGCACATTTCTTGAAGGTCTGCATATCCAGCTCGAGCGAAGGCGTGGATTTTGCCTACTTGCGTTCAGTCGTGCACATGAGCAATGATAAATTATGTGGAGTAGAATTTCGCCAGTATGTACGGCGATAGTTCATGTCTACCGTATTAATGGTGGACATTTAGGAACAATTCAGTAAAATAGTTCACAAATTGCATACCACATTTTGGTCTTTTTATTCTGATGATGGTACCGGTTGACTACGTACTGCTTGCTCCTTCCTCAGTTCAATTCACAATCGGAGGATGGCAAATAAGCACTCGCGCCCGAACATGCACGCTCGCAAGCACCAAAGTCACGAATCCTGCACCGTAACGAACTCCAGTGACGGCGAGTGCACTCGATGCAGAATCGTCCGAATTCGCAGTTTGAGGGGAAAATTAGACGATGTGTTTTGTAAGTGAGAAGGTCACAGGAGCTGTATGTCTTTTGGCTGCGCCTGACAGTGAAGAATGAAGTAGTAGTCGTGATAGTACTACGTGGAGTTTTTTATTTTATTTGATCATCACATCGCAGTGGTGTGATGTTTTGGGAGTTGAGGAGACGTAAGTAAGCGGTTGCTCAAACAGAAAGAATAGAGTAAGGTGACCTGGTGATGGCTGGATTCAAAAGTAGGATTCCAAAATCCTTAGTTCCGACTGCAACCTGAAAAAGCTACAGGCTCACTAATCTTCTAGTCAAGGATAATTTGCTAATAAAACCACGGAGTGTTTAACATATGCGTTGATAGTTGATAATGTACCGAAGTAATTACCAGCTTGAATAAATAAAATGGTAGCTCGGAATTGGGCAATATGTATCTTTACCAACCAGACACCACTTAGTAAGCTACATTTTCCGAAGTTATTCTCCAAGGATTCGGTGGATTCAAAAAGTTCCTCAATCATTTTTATTCTACCTCAACAGTGTGATAAATTCGTATAGATAAATCATCATAAGTTAATCGAAAAGCACATTCGGTTCCCTGTTTTTACCCAGCTAATGCCATGCTGTGTGGCGTTGATGATTTCAAGGTCTTCGTGGACTGCCGGAGGTCAGAGTATTAGAAGATATGATCAGCTTGAAAAGGCATTCATCATGCAGTGTTGACACTGAACTCGCCCGTGAAAACCCCGAAGGCTAGCTCTGAGCAGCTCTTTTCTTCTGTCTTGTACAGTGACTTCACTGGGAGCATATCCAAGGCGTCCAAAGGCAACTTGAGCCGGATGTGGAAGATTCTATGTTTTTCACTTGCCCATCTGTCGAGCATTAGCTCGAATACATTGTTGGTTGAGAGTGTGTGGGTGTGTGTAGGAATGTATGCCCCCTAATGGACGAGCGAGATTTACTGTATAAAATCCAAATGCTGTTAGGGAAATCTGTAGAAATAACAGGGTTGTATGGTCCTCTGGGTTACATCAGTTTAACCGAATAGCGAACAAACTCCTAAGGAGCCATAGGCAATCGTGTATCAGCACTTTAATTCCTTGCAGCCAGCACTTGCTTGTGCAAAGGCCAGAGGTGCGGCCTCCACAAAAGAGCCCATGGACTCATAGGACGTCCGTTGTGCCAAACTCCCAAGAGACTTCGCGACCATATCTTCATGAAGCCGGCTTATCCAACCAAGAATCCAGCCGCCGGGGATACATTATATATATATATATATATATATATATATATATATATATATATATATATCCCAATAAGAGGCATCTTGTCACAAGAACACATGGCAGTTTCAATTTTTTCTTAAAACCAAATTTTAAGGCTCCTCATTTATAATGATCAAGTTCACTTTTAAACAATTTACCATAAACTGTGGCATAGTTCTTTTGCCACTGAAATGTCTGTGAAGCTTTTCGTCACAAGATCTTGCTTATCAATCACCACTCCACCGAATGATATTTCAGTGACAGATTGGACTTTATATAACCCCGTATTTGTTTACAAAATCCCTTTAGTGACATCTTTATGACATTATGCTCGGCTCCTTTACCTTTGTGTATGCTTTCCAAGATTTAAATTTACCCAAATTGTTTATCTATGTTTATCCACAGGTACGATTTTAGAAGTTGCCGACGTCTTCAATTCTTCCGATGGCAACCGAGGCTTTGATTTTTTTTTAGACAAATCGTACTAAAGGTGTATGCATGAGATCTCAAGTGGCGAGAAATGAAAGAAGGCATTCGCTATTACATTATCACAGATTTACAAAAACGGCAATTCAAATTCAAACATTTTGGTGACAGGTGTTGAAACAAAGCGACGGATCTTCAATCGCAAGCTGTTTGATTATACCACATTGTGAATCATTTAATCAAAAAGTTAACCCAGTAGTGAATGCAGTTTTGATGCCTCCGTCGTTTGTTTTACGACTTTCGTATATGACGAATATGTCTTAGTACAAACTCCAGGTGCATGTAATCACGAAACAGATCTTTCTGTTCATGTACCGGTGTTCGCGAGCGCCATAAAAGCAGTCCAACAACACCCACTGCTGTCTGTTATTTCAACCGAATCCGTGGCAATGGCTGTCCATCACCCAAGATGAACTGATCTTATCTAACCACTCGTGAGTGAAACTTCATTACCATGTTTATTTCCTCTCCTGCAGATCCGATCGTCACTTTCCCCATTAAAGAAGAACTATCTTCACACTCGGGGAAAGCGGAATCTCCGAGGTACACAGGGCTTACAAGGGGACTTGGAGAGGAAATATTGTTTGTGGGCTCATGGAACCATGTGTTTAGTCACCAGTTGAGCCTGATGATAAGATCATAGATCAGTGACCCCCTGGGGTGCAACATCGGCCACATTAACTGACAGCTGCAAATGTGAATTGGTTAACCATTTATTATTAGTGAGTTACTTACGCCCCCAAACGATGAGAGGGTATGTCAGACACAGCAGGTTTAAATAAAAGAATAACCAAACAGAATGATGCTAATTTTAAAGGCAAAACTGAATTTATCTACCCATTTGAATGTGGCATTCATGTGTGGACGTATGCAAATAAGGAAGTATGCGTCGGTTTGCTTTCATATATATATATATGTTTGTATATGTGTATTCGTATATATATATATATATATATATATATATATATATATATTTATAGGTTAGTATGTATGTATGTATGTATGTTTGTATGCATTCCTAGGGATAGATTTACGTGTGTGCGTATGTGCGTATGTATGAATCTATCTGTGTATGTGTGGGCATATGTACTGAACGTACGAGTAATCGATCTCTGCTTGAACACGGGTTTCGTATTCTAGGACTTGGTCTACATGATAATTCATAGTAAACAGTTGTCGTTACCTGAATCTTTCAGAGGAAGAGGTGAATAATCTGGACGAAAGGGTCCATCCGTGTACTTTTTCAGCCTGCCTTCATCAAGGGGCACTGATTTTCACTGAGCGCTGTACTTCAATACCAGCCGATGTGATATAATCAGTACGCAAGTAACCCCCACAAATGAAGAAACATTTTTAAAGTTTGGAGATGGGACGCTTAAGAAAACCATCAATCTAACAAACGAGCCAATACAGACGAAAAGCGACAGGGTTCCTTAGACTGCTGTCACGCATTACATTCGACGAACATAATCGCGTATTTGGACGGGTAAGCAACGTTCGCATTGCCTTGCAAGACCATGACTTAGTGAAACCGAATTACCTACAAAAATGAGCAGTAATCTTAAGATAATTATTAGCCGTCCCACGTTCTACATGTTTCGATTCATTTGGTTGACCTTTTATCTTATTATCTACGACAGCTGGCTGTTTGGATTTCAAAGGTGATTGTTTGGCGCCCTCAAGTTCACTGCAGTTCGCATCCGTAATTGTTTCAAAAAAAGTACTACTCCCCCAAATCACTTTGTCAGACACTATCGCTGTTAGTCATTAGAAGACTAATTAACTGGTGCATATTTTAAGAAACCACTGCAGCACGTAGACTTGTCATAGAAAAACAACCTGCAAAAAGCAGCATTTACCGAAGGGTTTAAATGATTATTCGTAGAAAAAAGAACAATTCAATCACAGCTCCACCAATTCTGTCCACTTAATCAGGTCTTTGTACGGCCTGAACAACGTCAGTGTGCTGGACTGTAAAGAAAATCTGATCGGATCATTTCTACTTCCAACCAACGGCTGCTATATTTTAAATGCATAGGCATAACCGAATTCAAGGCACTGAAATACAACGGGGACAGCTACAAACGGAAACGTTTGTCCTCTTGCGTGCTGCACCGAAAGAGGGATCCAGCTCCGTCTCATTCTCCTCCAGCTGACAGCAGCCAAGCGGTCAACGTTATCACATATGGCGTCTCGATTTCTACCGCGATTGATCACTTTCACATCGGGAAGCCTTTGATTGGATCTGCCCTAATCTATGAACACCGTACGGCGTCTTACTAAAAATAAGATTGCTTACAATTCCATTTCTCTATAAAAAGTTTAAATCTGACGGTAATGCGTAAAGGGTTTGACAATGAATTACCGAAAAACAACAGTTTCATCTAATAGGACATTTTTGAGAAGAATAATACTTCTCTAGTACATAAAACTATTGTTAATATTCGTGTTCTCAGGGCTATACGTTCATAGTAGCTAAAATTCTGTCTCTCCACCGAGTTCATATTTGATAAATTAAAAGCTAGCCGTCTGGATTATTTTAACGGCCGTTGTGGTTATACGGTCGGGGAAGAATGAGAACAGACAGGTGGATGAGTTTCATCGAATTGAATAGTCATCAATTAACAGGAGAACACCGCGTATCAAACTTTCACTTATCTGCATGAAGTTGGCGAGCCGAATCTTGGGCAAAATTGGTCAACTAGCAGACATCAAAATGAATAAGACGAGAGGCACCGACCATATCGACAGAGGTCGACAAAGTAATACATGAATAATATTCTATTGATCAGAGAGGAGAGGTGCGAGATTATGTATTGCTAAATTGACAAGCAGTGCTGGACTACTCGTATAATCCTAGAGCTGAGTTGCACATAATTAAAACTGAAAATGACAAATTATCGGTTATGAAGAACGAATGACTTATCGACATTTCTGAAGTCTGAAAACAACACTGGAGCACACAAAGGCTAATATTGCATGTGTTTTATTTGGTGCACCAGATATAATTCAGAAGTCAAACACAAAGGTTCTGCTTGTCGAGATATTATTCTTGCATATCCCTATGCGGAAGACTTCACAATACAATATCTATCGAGCCGCGTATTGACCGGCAGATGAATGTGAAATGGAGGTAGTTGAGAAATCTCAACCACTGGTTTAGCCGTGTAGGCCATGTCAGCTTACCAGGTAGCGTCCACCAAGTTCACTAAAACGGTGATTTGATACATCAAATAACACGTTTCTAGGCGCTTGGTTTCTCACTATTTCCACACACAACTAAGTCGTTGTTGCACTGTCTCTTCTGTTTCCTCACTTCTATTTCATCAATTTTACTACAAGATAGCAACAAATTCGTCACAACAAATTCTGGATTAAAGAATTCTCAAAATGAAGTTGAAAATGATTCATTCTCAGGTCGAAACAACCTACTTGGCTTTAGGTAAGGAAATGGTTGTCTGTTATCTACCCACTTGTTTCTTGAAGGCTGATTATTTGTTTACTTGCAGACAGTGGTCCATCAACATAAAAAACAAAATCATGAAGAATTGAGGCGGAATAACTCTACATATAAAGGAGGACTACAAAATAATTGCAGAACACAAGTGCAGTTCAAATGCCGCCAAAATTTCTATAGAAGTACGCGAGTTCAATAGTGAACAGTTGAAGTTCCAAGTGACAGAACCATTGTATTCTACACATCATGATTTAGGACTGCACCGAATCCCCAATCTTGGGTTACCTTCCCAAGTTGACCAGTATCTTTCATCTTACCAGCATACACAAAACATACTGATCCTATGCAAATGCTTACTGTTGGAATCTTCACGGTCACCCATCAACTTTGACCTTATTTCCCGTTGATTTTATCGCAGGAATGGCAAGTGATTGATTGCATTTCATCGATTATAATCTAAAAAACGGATAGAGTTGATGCTTCTTATAATTTTTCTGCCATGTTCGAGGCTTTTCCCATTGTAATCCACAAATCTCAACAATAGCTTTCGTAATCACATTCTCGATGATTATGTTTCTCATGATCATCAAGTGTAAGCCATTTACCGATCAAGGTGTGCTGCTATTCTCATCATTGTCATAACTTTGTTCGTTACTTCCGTTGTGAAAAAGAGGCAAAGAATTACTCGATTTCACTTGAGAAATATTTGGTGCAGTAATAGTTGTTTATCTAATTTATTTGGGCTTTCTGCCAAACTAACGATGCTATTCACCGTAAGAGGTCTGTGCATCAGATTGATTCCCACGTGGGCGGCAAACAGCATAATCTAGATAGTGAAATAATATAGAGTCCACTGATATCAAACTTTCTTATTATTCATCTCATTGGTTTCGACTATCAGCGATGTTTGCAGCTTAAGTTCTAGACTGTCACGAGCTCTTGATCACTAAGCTCGTGGATTCCGACAGGGTGAAATCCCCAGAGTACAGGTCACTTCAATCGATGATTGGACCTTAGCGACCAAGCCGAGAAGCTTCCTTGTTCGGAACTTGCCTCTTCTTCTTACTGGACAGTAATTATAATAATCAAACCATAGTAGCTTCCGTGGTTTCTTATGATTACTTGTGACTTGACACAGCTTGGCGAATCACTTCATGAGTGAACAGAAACTCCCACTGCTTGAATTTTGTCAGTTATGATTATTTTCGCCACATAAATAATGGGATTCGACAGTGAGTTCTTGGTTCCCATAACCTGGAAGGAGCACGCATTCATATCCGGGAAGTACGGCAGCAGAACAAGAAGACCCAAACGTTATCCTGGATAGATCTTCATGATAAAGATTTCGTGCATCAGATTCAAACTGACACTGACACAGTTTATCGGCTTTCGACACTTCACGAAGATGGTGGAGAAACGCAAAAGTGGCTGAAAAGACTCCGGGATCGGTTTTCACAAAATTTGGGAGGGAAAATACAACAACTGATTAAAAAAATTAATTGGATCATCCAAACAAAGGCGGCTGGTGGAGGAAGATGCGTACCGATAAGTAAATGAGGTATTGTTATATATATCGAAAATCTCACTTCCACCATTTTGTATGAAGCTCCGTGACGCTCAGGTGGAGCCAAATATTGACACAAAGATTGGCATACTTGATTCAAGACAAAGTAGTGTGAACAAATGCCTGTTGAAATGATTTTGAACGGGGTATTTTCCAATCCATGAGTGTGCATGGAATGAGCACACACGTTTAGTTTGAATGGGATGGCTCGGTTGAAGTGGCATCAACAAGTATACTTCACATCGACTCATACTTAGCAACATTGTCAAGTAGCATTTTCAGTATGAGTGAAACAGTCCTCATATTGTAAAAGGACTCGCGGAATATCGACTGACCCACTGACTAACTGAGTTCAATTTGAATCTCGAGGTAAATATCTAGTCAAATTCGAAATTGATAAATGCAATCGATGAACACAAACCACACACGAACCAGTGTATCGTAATTTATATAGATGCACACAGAACACCCTGCTTGGTTTGTGTGAATTTATTCAAGATCTGTTGGAGAAGCAACTGGAGTAAATATAACATGATACAAAATTTTTTGTATGAATGCAATAGTGAAAGAATTGTCAAGAAAATAATGTCAAGAAGTGAATTGAATGGCCAATTGAAAGGATATTCATCAACTCATGCGAAACCGCCAAGACCTGTAAACAGCATAATAGTTCATTTTAATCGATTCTCATCGCACTTAGTAAAATTCTTACAGCAAATTCAATGAATGACATGAAAACATGTTTTGGAAATATGTCGCAACTCGACAACTGACTGTACAGCGAAACACTCATTCTCCGTCTGTGTGTGTTCAAATTAAAGACCAACACGAGCTATTTCCGAACATATTTGTGTCCCAATTGTCGAATATTTGCCATCAATCAAATAAGCGTCGAATTTCTCCCTTCGTAAAACACCGGCAGTCATCTAAGTCAAATATTCGGATCATGATTATGTATTAGATCCAGGTGGTACAAAAGCCGACTAATTGAGTGGGATATAAACTAAGGTCGAGAATTCACGAGAAAACAAATAGCATAGATTCAGGTGAGTAATACACAGGCGGAAGTACAGAGAGTCCAGGATGGAAACGATCAGTCTAACTTTTACTTTTGCTCATCTGATACGTGTGCCCATAATTTGATCCTGGTAATTCAAAACCTCCCCGTGTGGTCGTACTTGGGGTTAGCTATGACTGGCCCAAAACGAGCTATTGGCGAGTCACAGCTGTGATTCTTTCATGAACTAGTCCACAGGAGAAGGAATATTATCGTTGGGATTTGTTTTCTCGTGAATTCTCGACCTTAGTTTGTATCCCACTCAATTAGTCGGCTTTTGTACCACCTGGATCTAATACATAATCATGATCCGAATATTTGACTTAGATGACTGCCGGTGTTTTACGAAGGGAGAAATTCGACGCGTATTTGATTGATGGCAAATATTCGACAATTGGGACACAAATATGTTCGGAAATAGCTCGTGTTGGTCTTTAATTTGAACACACACAGACGGAGAATGAGTGTTTCGCTGTACAGTCAGTTGTCGAGTTGCGACATATTTCCAAAACATGTTTTCATGTCATTCATTGAATTTGCTGTAAGAATTTTACTAAGTGCGATGAGAATCGATTAAAATGAACTATTATGCTGTTTACAGGTCTTGGCGGTTTCGCATGAGTTGATGAATATCCTTTCAATTGGCCATTCAATTCACTTCTTGACATTATTTTCTTGACAATTCTTTCACTATTGCATTCATACAAAAAATTTTGTATCATGTTATATTTACTCCAGTTGCTTCTCCAACAGATCTTGAATAAATTCACACAAACCAAGCAGGGTGTTCTGTGTGCATCTATATAAATTACGATACACTGGTTCGTGTGTGGTTTGTGTTCATCGATTGCATTTATCAATTTCGAATTTGACTAGATATTTACCTCGAGATTCAAATTGAACTCAGTTAGTCAGTGGGTCAGTCGATATTCCGCGAGTCCTTTTACAATATGAGGACTGTTTCACTCATACTGAAAATGCTACTTGACAATGTTGCTAAGTATGAGTCGATGTGAAGTATACTTGTTGATGCCACTTCAACCGAGCCATCCCATTCAAACTAAACGTGTGTGCTCATTCCATGCACACTCATGGATTGGAAAATACCCCGTTCAAAATCATTTCAACAGGCATTTGTTCACACTACTTTGTCTTGAATCAAGTATGCCAATCTTTGTGTCAATATTTGGCTCCACCTGAGCGTCACGGAGCTTCATACAAAATGGTGGAAGTGAGATTTTCGATATATATAACAATACCTCATTTACTTATCGGTACGCATCTTCCTCCACCAGCCGCCTTTGTTTGGATGATCCAATTAATTTTTTTAATCAGTTGTTGTATTTTCCCTCCCAAATTTTGTGAAAACCGATCCCGGAGTCTTTTCAGCCACTTTTGCGTTTCTCCACCATCTTCGTGAAGTGTCGAAAGCCGATAAACTGTGTCAGTGTCAGTTTGAATCTGATGCACGAAATCTTTATCATGAAGATCTATCCAGGAGAACGTTTGGGTCTTCTTGTTCTGCTGCCGTACTTCCCGGATATGAATGCGTGCTCCTTCCAGGTTATGGGAACCAAGAACTCACTGTCGAATCCCATTATTTATGTGGCGAAAATAATCATAACTGACAAAATTCAAGCAGTGGGAGTTTCTGTTCACTCATGAAGTGATTCGCCAAGCTGTGTCAAGTCACAAGTAATCATAAGAAACCACGGAAGCTACTATGGTTTGATTATTATAATTACTTTCCAGTAAGAAGAAGAGGCAAGTTCCGAACAAGGAAGCTTCTCGGCTTGGTCGCTAAGGTCCAATCATCGATTGAAGTGACCTGTACTCTGGGGATTTCACCCTGTCGGAATCCACGAGCTTAGTGATCAAGAGCTCGTGATAGTCTAGAACTTAAGCTGCAAACATCGCTGATAGTCGAAACCAATGAGATGAATAATAAGAAAGTTTGATATCAGTGGACTCTATATTATTTCACTATCTAGATTATGCTGTTTGCCGCCCACGTGGGAATCAATCTGATGCACAGACCTCTTACGGTGAATAGCATCGTTAGTTTGGCAGAAAGCCCAAATAAATTAGATAAACAACTATTACTGCACCAAATATTTCTCAAGTGAAATCGAGTAATTCTTTGCCTCTTTTTCACAACGGAAGTAACGAACAAAGTTATGACAATGATGAGAATAGCAGCACACCTTGATCGGTAAATGGCTTACACTTGATGATCATGAGAAACATAATCCTCTTCAAGAATGTGATTACGAAAGCTATTGTTGAGATTTGTGGATTACAATCGGAAAAGCCTCAAACATGGCACAAAAATTACAAGAAGCATCAACTCTATCCGTTTTTTGGATTATAATCGATGAAATGCAATCAATCACTTGCCATTCCTGCGATAAAATCAACGGGAAATAAGGTCAAAGTTGATGGGTGACCGTGAAGATTCCAACAGTAAGCATTTGCATAGGATCAGTATGTTTTGTGTATGCTGGTAAGATGAAAGATACTCGTCAACTTGGGAAGGTAACCCAAGATTGGGGATTCGGTGCAGTCCTAAATCATGATGTGTAGAGTACAATGGTTCTGTCGCTTGGGACTTCAAACTGTTCACTATTAGACTCGCGTGCTTCTATAGAAGTTTTGGCGGCATTTGAACTGCACTTGTGTTTTGCGATTATTTTGTAGTCCTCCTTTATATGTAGAGTTATTCCGCCTCAATTCTTCATGATTTTGTTGTTTATGTTGATGGACCACTGTCTGCAAGTAAACAAATAATCAGCCTTCAAGAAACAAGTGGGTAGATAACAGACAACCATTTCCTTACCTAAAGCCAAGTAGGTTGTTTCGACCTGAGAATGAATCATTTTCAACTTCATTTTGAGAATTCTTTAATCCAGAATTTGTTGTGACGAATTTGTTGCTATCTTGTAGTAAAATTGATGAAATAGAAGTGAGGAAACAGAAGAGACAGTGCAACAACGACTTAGTTGTGTGTGGAAATAGTGAGAAATCAAGCGCCTAGAAACGTGTTATTTGATGTATCAAATCACCGTTTTAGTGAACTTGGTGGACGCTACCTGGTAAGCTGACATGGCCTACACGGCTAAACCAGTGGTTGAGATTTCTCAACTACCTCCATTTCACATTCATCTGCCGGTCAATACGCGGCTCGATAGATATTGTATTGTGAAGTCTTCCGCATAGGGATATGCAAGAATAATATCTCGACAAGCAGAACCTTTGTGTTTGACTTCTGAATTATATCTGGTGCACCAAATAAAACACATGCAATATTAGCCTTTGTGTGCTCCAGTGTTGTTTTCAGACTTCAGAAATGTCGATAATTCATTCGTATTTCGGAATTGATTTTTTGTCATTTTCAGCCAATTGCAGCTACGAATCTAATCTATGGGATAATATGACGAGTCCACTTAAGCGCTTTCGCCAAATTCCTTGGGAGAATCAGATGTCTCGTATATGCGGCAGATGATTGTGTGTGTAAATACGTATTTCACCTCACCTCACACCTTAAATATTCGACAGATTCTGTCGGTTTTGATTGCAATTGTCTTTTACCATTGGGTCTGTTGTCCCTACCTTTTAGCTGCGTTGAGTTTGTACAAGCAATGATGCTCGTCCCGGTGATCTTTGCTTGATTCAGGTTTGTGACTGGGTAATTTCACTAACTTTTCTGAACCACAGCTGACTGGATTATAAACAGCTACTCGGTTTCTATGTTTTGATGCTACTACAATGTACACAGCTTTTTGTTTGCATTTAAGAAACAGACTTTTACACCTCATTCTTTCTTTCCATACATTTTACCATTGGTTCACCAAATATCAGAGGTAAGCGTACTGTTTCGAAATGCTTGATGGACACTAATGAATGGTTCAGTCATCTGACACATTTGAAAAGGGAAAGGAATTATCACTTTTGACCGTAACCAGACGATGGAGTCATCAGTGGGATGAAAAAGTTGAATACCCAATTTCTTTCCATAAGAATGACTCACTTTTAACCGTGTTTGACCTCACCCATTTCCGCAACTTTACCGTCTATCTGATTATCATTACTGATTACCGTACCTCATGGGCGTTGCCTCTACAACCGCCGCAACGCCAACCACGAGTTGCTTTTGATGTTCTGTATTGATCATCGAGTTCTGGTATACTGATATATGACTTCGCTGGTGCACAAACGCATTGACGTGCAACAGACTTGATGAGACTTGCTCGAGATAATGGATCAATGAAGAGTGATTAACAAAGCATCTGCGTGAAAGAGAATGACCGATACTCACAGTACAATTCATCTTTCTTATTACCGTCATCAAGCCATTCCCTAGGATTTTTCAACTGTTTTCTGAAGGCGTTTAAACTTTTGTACCAAGCCAACGCGAAAATATTTACCCAAAACCTAAGTATCGTTGCATGAATCTCGAATGGCTATACCGGTAAATCACCAAGACCAAGCTTCAGTGAAACTGAATTCTTGAACAGTCATGGGCAAAATCAAAATACTTTTAGAGTATTCGAGATAGTATTCCCCTATGAGAAGATACAAAAGCAAATTAAGAACGCCCATACTCCCTCACTAGTCGCTTTCACTCACCCAGTTGTCAACAGCATCGCCCTAAGTCTAAGTGTAGTGTGACTAGTACAGTCGATTTCATCCGTCGTGCTTATGTTCATTTAGAATAAGCTGGGGACCGATAGGAAATCCGGCAGTGCCTGTTGTCCTCAGGATAACAAACTATTCCAACTTTTTGTAGGCATAAACATCGAGGTCACGTCGCAAAACAACTGGTGATTACGAGAGATGATTTCCTTTAGGTGAAGACAGAACCGAAACGGTAACGCCGAACAGAGCTTTGCTGATTTATTTCCCGTAGTTTCAGAGTGCTCAGTCATTTTCCAGACATAACTGGTGTCCCTACCTCGGGTTTAGCTGTATTTTTTGCATTTGTGCTACTGAATACATCCTTTTATCTGTACAGATTTCAGATTAAAAATTGGTCTTGACCCGTGATAGATGGATTGGTTTTGTTTGAAATTCTTGAGTCCTTAGAACGAGATAATGTAATTATATTAGCGTACTGGTTGCATTTTGACAACCTGGCACCATAATACAAGATGATTCTGAGAATACGACAAAATTAGTTAATGGTCTGAAATCAGAGTAAACAATTCAGCAATGCTCAGACTCATGCGCTATTTTTTGCACAAGAGCGAAAGGCTTTTTCCTTTCTGTTAAAGCTTGAAACTGTTTGACGGGATAATACCAACAGTTTGATGCTGTTTACGCTACAACAAGTGGGCTACACAGAATGGACTCAAAACTTTAAAGTTCTCGTTTTCGCTTATCAAGAACTATTCAAGTGTATGATGTCAACTTTTTAAGTGTTTTCGATGTCCGGGCCAGTACAGAACTAAGTGCAACGTCAAAGTGCAACGAAAAACCCAATGGAAGGTCCATTTGAGTGGAATCAGTGGAGGGGAACATGTGAAAACTAGGAACGATGGGTTCAACACCAATAAACCATCAAGAACAATAAGGTAGATAATAAGTGTATTTTCCACAATCTCATTTCCGGAGTGAAAGGTTTGAATAAGCGAATGATAAGAGAGTGGGTAGGAATAATACCTGAGGCCTCTCTGTTGAAGAGGACGATCATTCCAAAAAACTCCTGATAACAGAAATTGTCTTTTAGATCTCAAAAGCTTCTTCACTAACGCACATGACGCCATCTCTGATAGCCCCTCTGTAGGTGATCAGACTTCTGAGTTCTACATGGATAGCTTTGCATACAGGAGCTCATAAAATGATCTTATAAGTGCCACATACCGGAGACACAGACATCATCCCTACACAAATTTGTCAGTACTGGTCCATCGTACTTGTGTAGGTAGTGTAGTACTGAATAAGTGAGGAGTGTTTAGTCATACGGTTGCGAAAAGGTATACGAACAGTTAACGAGTGTTCCGGAAGACCTAATTCGGACTTTGATTCAAAATACTGATTCGAAACTGCATCCTGATTTCGTATTCGAAGGAAGCTATGAACACCATGCATGTTCGTGCCCTGGTAAGTCCAACTGGCGGTGTTGTTAGACCGGAAAGCTTAATTATGTGCCCCAGTGAACTTTGGTTAACTAGAGCCGGTGGCACTTTTTCTTTAATCGCGCCCCATTGATTCACATATTTCTCACTGTTTTCTCTGTAGTCGGTATGGCTTCACTGGACTGCTGTTTCTAATGATCATTGCGAGATGAGTAGCTGGGTAACGAGCAAGTGGTCTACCTTGCTAAGATAAACTGGCTTGCTGTTAAAAGAGAAGATCAGGTCATGTGAATCAAAATGTCTAGAAAATGACTGAATTTGAATTTGTTGTGGTACATGGAGTCATTGTTGCACTTTTATATCGATGGATAACACATCGCGACATCAGAAATCGATCTCCTTGTATCCAGATCAGAGATGACTAACACACAGATCCACACCGTTTATCCTTAATTGTACTGACAGAAGATAAGCTTTGGTAACGAGAGTTCACGCTCGACTCAAGAAAAACTGGATTCATTGAGTCCCGACAAATGAAGGCGAGCCACAATATCATTGGCTCATTCGTACTCGTAGTATTTGTTGTGTTTGTAATTGTGCGCATATGTGTGTGTGTGTGTGTGTGTGTGTGTGGTAATGTACGTCTCAGAGAAAAGTACACATGAAGCGATCTGCTTCAGTCTGCAGTCACTTGTGACTCAACTCGTTTCTGTGCTAGTGCTGTTGGACGGTCGGTAGATTTAGTACATAAATTCAGTGAGAAAAGTGCACGCCGAAAAGTTGAGAAACATTTACAATGTTGGATTTGGTTGAAGTATCAGTTGCCAGCTAAGTTGCACATAGATCTGTTAGGTGGAAAACAGTAATTTAGTATGCATGTGGTCTTGATATAATCGGATACTATGTAAATATTTCATGTCGGAGATGATCCCAATCATCTGGCATTTTGGTTACAGTGGGTACATTATACATTCACTTGTAATGCAGAATATTATAACTCACATGAAACGTCATATGGCGTGTCATTTTTCTGATACACGCTTAATCGAACTAAGGTCCAAAGCATCATTAATCTCCTATAATAAAAACCCAGAAAAAAGACACGCATTGCGAGATTTTAAAATTGCATACGTAAAACAGACTGATGTTGATAAGATATTTTGGACATTTTCAGTCAACACTTAGAAATTCGGAGTCTCCAGACACTCACAGATTTGCCGTCAACTTCATGGGCAAACGGATCGATTGCGTTAAAGTTTTCAGCATTCACGAAAGTGATTTACGTGAACTTCACTCAGTACAAATAGCCTCGGACTTCAATTGTTCGTCAAAGGCTGGGAAGGTGCTGGATATTTGTCTGAGCCCTTCGATCAACTGTCCACGTAATCCGGATTAAGTGCCTAACTTTGAACTTATGATGAATATCAAAAAGCCCTCCGCAAGTGGCCAACAACCTTGCAAGGCATATTTACTCTTTGGTTCTGTCCTTTCATGTTCCTTTCCTCTGTCCTATTGCACCTAACCTGAAGAGAAATCCTCGATCACTGTCATTAGGGACAGTTTATAAGGCAGGGTTCCTAGTAGCATTTTCACCTATCTGCCACGAACATTGCTTAAGTCCTCCTAACCAATATACGCCGTTAGCATCACGTCCGACACAGGACTTGTGTGAATAAAGTTGGATATCACAATTTTTCTTGGTCAGTCATTTAATTCCATTTTAGCCTCAATCGGGACTTTCATGATAACTGGATAAAAGACTGCAAACAGTGTATTCCATTTTGTATTAATTTTTAGACCCTACTGCCTAAGCAGTTGGAGTGTAAATAGTCTCGAATTTAGAAATATTTGGGAAGACTTTCGGTTGGATAATCAAACTTTTTTTCTTGAAAACGCTGAATAGTGACGAGATGCCAAGTGAAGTCCTACGAATATGACAGCCGTGATCGGTTCAGTCTTCAATTTGGGACTTTCTACCGAAGATATTTTACCTCTACACACTCGTGTAGCAAATGTGAAAGAGGTGGGGATAAGTAAACATTAGAGAAGCATGAAACCAAGTAGATGTTTTATGTATCCTGAAGGGTGGATATTCGTCTATCATATAACCATGGTGTTACTGAATGTAAAATAACCTTCAAAGGTGGCACATTTTCATATTCTCAGTGAAAGGGCTCATAGGATTTGTTAACCTTATGGACACTGCACACGTGACTCACCTTGGTCTAAAAAGCTTCCTGTATCCGTTAAATTTTCTTACATACGTATAAAAGTTGGAACGAGTTTTTCCTTGTTTAAAGCACTACCGTACGAAGTAGCTCTTTCTTTCCTAATTTCTGCGCTTTATATTGTAAGAAAAGGGAAGGGTGTAGATCAAGCGCAGTATTCCAGACATTGCTGATGCCACTGACTCTGATTATGGCGGTATCCGTCACGGTCTCTAGCAATCTTTTCCGGCTTCAATTTTGCACCAACCGGATAGACCAAAAGTCCCCACTGCAACTGAAAAGAAGCAAATTTCTCATAAGTTTTTCATACTTCACGGAAGGCTATGTTACCACATAAGCAGTGTCAACCTCGGGAAGCATTGTACGCAGAAGAACTCTGTCCACATACATGCGCATCACGTGTATAGACCAGAGCAGCCTAGGGAGCAATACCGACACCAAAACATAACTAATACTACTGGTGCCTTTGATATTCCCTATCAGAGTATCTCCTCTTATTAGAACAATGCTTCGAAGAAATTAGTATATGAAAATGGACAAACTTGTTGTTTGCCGAATGAAAGGGGATTATTCATAATCCCACTATAGGCCTAGTCCCTTTAGGTTTGAAACGTATCAGGGTAACCTTATCCTTCTGATTATATTTCCTAACTGAACATTGCCTATGGCAGTCAAAATCGTTAATGGGTCGTAAAACAAGTCTTGAAAAACGTTGTCCGTGGTGAGTGAAAAGTTGACAACCTAACAACGATTTTTACTACGCTGTGTTACTGAACAATAGCATTTCACCATAGTAGTTCACACTGCGCGTCGATTTTTCGGTTCACTCCAAAACGATATCGGTTTTAACTCAGGACACTCCCCTCATTTTGTCCCAAGTTCTTATAATCTACATGTTCATTTGAAACATGCTTTTCCCGAAATTATCTTGAAAAGAAAACCAGAGTAGTAATATAGCACGATTTATGTCCGGGACGATTTCGCTGCATCTCAACATGGTACATACTGCAAAACGATACTGTTTATATAAGTTCATGTAAAACCATTTTGTTCGACAAATTTAGGGAAAATTACAATAGTCAAGTTACGTCACCACGGTAAAGACACATTAACAAAGAGCTGTTTCTGCTGATACAATATAGGTTTCCATCGATGTATGGCAATAGCTTCAGCAGACCTCAAAAGCCTGGTATTTTTTGCCATGTAAATGACCCGAAACGCAGTGCTTCGGTCAGCTGGATGTTGCGTCATCAGCTTTGAATGGAAGACTAAGTGTGACTAGTAATTTTTCTACTGAACAATTCGTTTGTCTGATGACACTAGGCTTGCTGTGCCTTTCGATAAACGCATCGGGATAAGCGTTTTCAGTCAAGGCTTCTTTCAGTCGTCGTATTTCGTTGTCAATCATGTCTTCTGTGCAGACACGTCGTGCCCTTTCAGGTAGTATTCGGACCAGGCCAGAAAAGTTTGTGAAGAATTTGTCACCGGCTACACTGAATGAACTTTAATTACAGGCTCTTTCCTGCGGTCTGTGTTTCTGCATACCACCGAGTAAAATAAACAGCATAGAGACACAGGCGCAATTCGAATATCCATTCGAACAACTAAAAATAGTCAAACCAACTTCAAAAGATGCGGAGACTTGGTTCAAAGCAAAGCTGGTTGACTTGGAGAGACGGTACCGGATGACATCTTCCAGACATCAGTCACTCCTCACACCTGAGCACTTATCCGCCATTAAAGAGCTACAGTTGCGACCTGATTTGTTAATTTTACTCCCTGACAAGGGGTCCAGAGCAGTGCTGATGGATCGGAATGATTATGAGAAGAAGATGAAAAGTGTTCTTGATGATCCCAGCAAGTTTGTACGCGAAGATAACTGTGATGACCCCAAAGAAATAGAACAACGGATATCGACAGAAGTACAGTTTCCACTAGAAGGACACCTCATCAAAGAAAGCACAGCTCACCATCTGAAGCCAAAAGGAACTGAAACTCCACAACTGTATGGTTTGCCGAAACTACACAAACCCGGAGTGCCACTTCGACCAATACTATCTATGACAAATTTATCACAACAAGAATTGGCGAAATGGCTGGTGAAACTGCTTCAGCCAGTTCATAAATCAATGGTCAGACACACTATCAAAGGCAGTTTCGAAATAGTAAAGCTTTTGGACCAGAATAATGTGAAAGGGAAACACATGGCTTCATTTGATGTCCAATCACTGACCACGAATCACTGAAAACGATCCCGTTCGCTATCTTGTGTTGGCCGTAGGGTTATCAATATATGATAACGATTGATAATGGGGAATAAACTTCCATGTTTTTCATCCAGAAGGCCACAACACAGCCTACAATCAAAGCGGCAACTTTATGCTCACGAGGCAGTTGCTGCACCAAATTGACTATCACAGTACGGTCATTCAGATGTGAATTACGTAAATGAAGATTCAGTATAGCTCATTGCCCATCTCAACAATGGGATAAATCGAGAGCAGTGTTGCTTTGCACCTGTAAATTAATAAAAACTTTAAGAGCAGATAGGATTCACTTCTGAATTGCGTTTTACACTGCAATGACTAAAGAATTCCCCGAGGAAAATCAAATTCTTATCAAAAAGACGGACTGGGAAGGCAGGTATATAAATTTGATTTAATAATAGCATAGAATTATTCGGAGAAAATCGGGACTCAGTCTTATTGTAACTGAAGCAAGAGAGAGAGGGAGGCCGGAGCTGGGAAAACTAGGAGAGTAAACAAGAGTTCTCCCAATGAATAGATCTACAGCTGTGAGTTGATCACTTGTCATCATCTTCCTCTAACATCAGGTTGGGAATTACTATACGACGTGGAATTCTATTGCTATATCCTGGAAATCATCCATTGAACTTCTATTGAAAACCTTTTGTGTTTTAATCAGTGCTTTTCTTCTTGAGGTAGTTTCCTTCAAGGTGTCGGTGTTTCTCTGCTAGCTACCTTAACCGTGACCCTTCTAGATCATCCGTTCAAGAAAGTCGGCGATCATTTAGCTCTGTCTGTGTCCCAGGAGTTTGAATGTTAATGAGTTTCCTGAAATTTTCTCACTGATCCGAATCTTTTTTGAGCAATCTGGCTCTCGGGTGAACAATACCATATATCAAGAGTGATTCTTTCCATCTTGTAACAGCGTTTCACAGCAGGTACCACCAAAACTAAATATTTTCCTTTTGTATGTTCACGTCGTGAAATTACTAGGTGTACTCTTGAAAAAAACACCCGTTGGTTTTTACATACTGAAATTACCTTTGAAAAACTGCTTTGATTATCCCTTCGAAATCATTTACTTAGACAATTTAGTGCTCCGCATTTTGTCTTTTCTTTCCCCATAAACCCACGTAAATGTGCCATAAATCCATGCTAATCTTTCATTAGTTTCTCTGGTATACTTTAAAGGACTGCTTCAATCTCCGTGTAGGTTTGCGTACCATAGACGTTATCTCGGATATAGTCCTAGGAGATCTCATATCGAAAGTACGTGATAAGCGTATAAGGGCATCTATCGTATTGGCAGAAAAGATCATCGCTGACGTCTAACACTGACTTCATGATGAACTCTCATCTAGCAAACCCCACCTGTTGACCATTTTCATGTCTCGAGCACTTCCTTCAAAATTATCGCTCTACAAAGATTCCGCAGTTCCGTTCGTTGCTCATATTTTACCAAAAGTTGATGAAGCTTTTGTCTGAACCATCAACCACTTTCCTCGTGTAGACTGCTCTTTCCATTTTTTTTCTCTAGAGCTGAAAAGTATCGTAAAAACATGCTCAACCAAAGCAGCAGTGGTGTCTTTGGTATTTATGATTAAGCTTCTAATTATAGTATGTCACTTGGCTTATGATTCCCTCCAATGCTATTCCAACTGCACTTGGTTCCAGCAAAAACACTCTGATGGTCACCGTACAAAATGACACTTGCACCGATCCATTTCAGTGAATTTGACGTGAATCTTACACTTCTGTCTCAGCTCTAGACACAAGAGACTAATCTGGTTTAGACAGTCTAATAACTGATTACACTTGCACGCTATCTACTCACGTGACTTTCATCTCGCATGGTGAACGCACGGACTCGTGTTTCGTCTCTGTCTCTGCCACTGTCACACCGAGTTGCGATTCGAAGTGTTCCACATCGTATTTATAAAAAATCTATGAAAAATGACATTCAGATACTCAGCGTGTAACAGACCAACTGCCATAGCGCATCACTCGGCTGAAGTGAAAGAGGTTCACGTCAGTTTTCATTGCACTCGTCATCACGCCCGACCACAACCGCTTATGTGCGATCATATTTTCCGGATGGTGATAGCCATTTTCACCACTTATTTGGTTCAGTTCATCTCAGTTGTAGCTGTTATCACTTTTGAAACCGAGTTTTGGTTGATGTCACGTAATACCCTTTGAAATTATGTGCTTCATAGTATGAGGACAATATGGACAAAGTACGGGTGATATCATGAAATTTGGGAGGGGATTTTTTGTTCGCACTAAACCATCTTGCTTATGGATTTTGTAGACCCCAGCTGGGTAGAATGACATGAACTGCTAGGTCACATTCGTAGTTCGAGGTTTTCATACCTTTCATGTTGTCATAAACTTGTCATACTTGGCCATCTTCTAAACTCTAAGTGAATCAGCGAACGTGATGCACAAGGGAGACATTCCCCAGATATTGAAGCAGGGAAGCGGAAGGGTATTTTTCATTTATTCGCACAAATTATCTTTCATCTTTGCCAAACCCGAAAGCCGCTGAATGTAGTAATGTAACCAGTAGGCCATTGAAAAAAGAATTGTCACATTGGCGTAAAATTTCAGACGTCAGTGCTATTGTGAGTGTTCACGAGTCAGAAGTTATACCGAGGAACACGATTACAACTTCTGCACCTGTAAACACAAGCACATTACAGAGAGACCATCCGTATGGGACACGAATAGGGGAGATTTTATTCTGGTGGATTATATGGTAAAAATTATTTAGGCTTTTCTCACCACCTTCAACCCATCTTCTCTAATTATTCAGTTCCTTCAATAACCTCTTCATATCTATCTTCTTCCTGAAATGAACCAGTAAATCCTCTGCAACTTGAAGGCAGAAAAGTAAAATGAGGTTAATTTTTATTGCTTACTTCCTTTTCGTTATGTTTTAACTATAGAATATTTCACCCCAGGTCTCCCGGCCAAATTGAGGCGACCAATCGGGGAATGACTGACCGCCACGGTAAGGTTGGGACGGGAGAGAAGTGCGTGAATTCCACTGAAATGCTCGTTTGCCTAACTCCGGTCAATCCACATCACTTTCTCATCAGCTGTCACAAAGCCAGCACAGAAGAACATTATGAATCCTAAACAAGTATGACGCTAAATATTTCCTTAGAGTGTCTGACCCAATAAGTAAACGGAAGCTAAGCGCATTAGTTGTTACTCGGTGTGAGTGTAGATCTATTTTTTCCTATCTAGTCAAGTCAGGTCAAGTGATTGCTTTACGCACCCCGAGAGGTGAATATTCCACTTTCACATAACCATGTACACGTACTGAAAAAAATGGAACACTGGGAAAAGAGTTGTTTGCATTCATATTATTCCAAATGTTGTGTTACTTTGAGTGTTACGTAAGCTGGATTGTGTACATACCTTGCCAGATAGGGCATAATAGAACTGTTATAAGCCCTAGTGCGTGTATAAGGATGTTTGTATTGATAAAGGAGGGAAGAAGTGGATATGCTTTTCGCTAGGTGTTTTTGAAGAGGATGGGCAGAGTCAGTGAGAATCTTTGTATACAGCTTTTGGCAAGCTATGCTGTGTTGGTATGTGACAAAGTGAGTAAAATGCCGTCGGAGTAGGCCACTGGAAGGTGATAAAATCTTAAGGGATCTAGCAATGAACTTCAAGTTTTTCAACAACAGGCCAGGAAAGATGACGGGTGAAGGATAAAGCCACTGAGGTAAGACGCACGAGAGTACAAAGCGTTTGATAAGATGAGTGGGCACTGAGTGGAATTTAAGACATGAAACACAGAAAGACAAGCATCTTGTTTTCGTAAAAGAAGAAGGCAACATGTCTTGACCAAGTAAAGCTACTATCGAGCAGCACTCCAAGGTATTTCACTGAATCAAGTTGGTTCAGCTGTTCCCCATTTATTGTACTGGAAATGCAGTAGTTTTCAAAAGTGGATAGCTTGCTTCCGTTCGAACGAGAAAATGAGATTTCACTACACTTGACTGGGTTAAGGCTCAAGTTATGAGCATTAGATCAATCTGAAATTTTCGGGATGACATTTTGTAGGATAGAAAGAGTAGAATCGCAGGTATACGGCATACCAGATATGTTATCACCCTCGTATATGGTTAGAACGATGGTTTCCTGTACAGGGATAGTAGAAATGTACACAGAAGATAAAAATGGGGATAGTATGGCACCATCAGGTCCTCCAAGGATAGTTGTAACAAGAGAGAGTTTCAAAAGCAGTTTTGGTAGCCGCGCAGAAGGCAGCCTTAAAAGAGGGATTTCGAGTAAATACCACCCGGGAATGATTTCAAACGTCACATAACTGAGAGCTAAAAACGGAGTTAGGATTAACATTCATCACCGGGGCAGGTCCAAGCCGATAGGTTATTTACACGGTTTCCATAACTTGAGGCTATTTTCGTTTTGTAGTAGTTTTCTTCAGCGAGATATTGCAGACTTATATTTTGGTTAGAATGTATTCATTGAAACTTTCTACCCCGGAAGACCTAGGGTTTCTTCTTCCAGTCGCTTTGCGGATGAGATTTACAGCTTCTTTTTATGCTGATGACTGGCCGATTAGATGAAATCCTCTGCTCTACTTTTAATGATGACGGGGCTTCAGTAGTTGAGTCGACAAACAAATGCAGTTTCAACTCGGAGGCTGTGAAATCATTTCACCGTTGGTGTAGGTATGCAGATCGTTTGACTGCTTCAGCATAGTTACTGTTTGATGGTAGAGTTCAGAAGCCTTACCCACCATAATCTCATTCGTGCATCAGGAGTGTCAATGGCTGCTGCTGCTGAAAGAGTCCACTAGGAAATGACATCTGTTAGTCAGCGACAGTTCTCTTTGGGTAGGTCTAAGCAAAACTCAAAAATGACGACATTGTGGTCACCTGTTCGAGTCTTGGATGTAATTAGCCTTGCGAAGAAATATACGGAGTTTACATGCACAAGGATGAATGAATATACCACCACTCAGTAGGCACAACTGATGAGCCGCGACAACCATAAAACCCGTCTTGTTCTTCTTATATGCATTGCGATCCATCACAAAAATAACTACTGCCAATAGCTTAGATACCTAATACTCAGCCGACAAACGTCATCCATTGGTGGATACAACGGAGAAGTTACCAGTCTGTGAGTATTTTGGATGGATTTATTCAGATATATATATATATATATATATATATATATATATATATATCGATCGCAAGCAGTATGTAAGCTTGTGGGCAAAATATCCCCGGAAGTACACGACCGGTTTCGCGGTTAATGCCGCTTATCTGGTATGCGCACGCGGTACTCCTCTGCCCATTCGTCTTCATGCTTGTACTCTCCGATCTTATATGTACACTAGGATTTAATTTGAATCGTCTGGAGTGTGAATGGTACTCTGCATTCAAGAGCCCACAAAAGAGTTACAGCTGTAATTTCTCATAGTTATTCGTGTCTGGGTCACAGCTAACCCAACAAAGTGAACTTATAAGATCGGAGAGTCATTCTAATGGAATCGCGGAGCCATGATGAATGTGTCAACTTGAGGGCACAGTGTATGTGGGGGCCTTTTGAATGGCATCCATACACAAGCTGTGGTTCCATGTATTCCGAAGTCTCCCGGACAAAAGCTAGGCTTTAATTTACTTTGTTAGAGGTTATCAAACCGATGAAATTGATTAACTGCAGTCGCTGATCAGAGGCGGCATCTACTCCTAGAAAGTTCGTCGATTTTCTCTAGATTTATAATCTCTTCTGTTGAGGACATCATGACGCCTCCATTTTCAACCACGCTTTAAATGAGAATCAAAGGAGCATTTGACTGAATTTCACTGAAATTCACTTAGTTCAACCGCAAGGGTTTGATTCATCAGGTTGAGTGTGGAGGCAGATTGGTTACAAACTTAATCAGTAATTTGTTCTTCAAGTGTGTTTTTTTGTTTCGGAATTCTGTTGTACAACTGCGTTCCAATTCAGTGGAAGAATTCGAAACAAAATGGGCAGTTGAGAAAGCAAAAGGAATTTGTAAAAATACACTCAAACAGTGAGAAAATCTGATAGACACTTTTCGAGGAAATACTTTTCTTTCTTCGAGATGAATTACACATCTTCATGTGGCACTCATTCACGATTATTACCATGCATTTCCAAAAATGGAAATATAACAGGCACGTGATTCCCTCCACTGGTTGTATTCAGTATTCTTCTTCAGACTGACTAGTCAAGCTATTGGTTGGATAACGTTTGGAAGTCTGTTGATCAGCAATAAGAAGGACCGCTTTTTAATGAGAGTCACATTCCTTTCAGACTCAGGTGTTCATCCAAAATCGATTGTTGATTAGTACGTTTATATCAGCTTTTGGAGCTCACGAGAACACGGGATTCAGACATGGCTTTGCTCGTATCACTTAAACTGCAGAAATGACTGAATTTCTAAGTAGGTATCACACACACACATACAAACTTACATCGACAGTGGCTTATCTATATAGTTACGAGGTGGCTTAAAACAGCAATCCAGTCTAGCCGGGATGAATGATTGCTAACACGCTTGAGATAAAACAATTTACCGGACAGTTTAGTCTACATATCATCCATAAATCATTCGCACACGTGGATACCAGGAATGTGAAACGGTGGACGTACGATGCGAACAGTTAAAGCCGATACCCACCACCGTCTGAACAAGAACAGAAGTGTAGTAAAAGAAGAAAAACTTTTATGTGGGCAAACAGTTGATAGGGAAACTGTTCTACAAATTGAAAATATCATCGAACACAGGGTAGGCAATTGTCGTAAGTGGAGATGATCACCTTTAATTAAGAAAATAAAGAAACTCACAAGGGGCAATGAAGAAACCGCGTCCGAGGCTTGGGTTTGAAATCTATCACCTCCAACACTATCAGAAGACGACTAAGATATCCTTAGAAGGGGACTGAAATTCAGCCTAGAAAAGGCCACTCCAAAGGAACACCTAACCGAAATGGAGCCCACATTCATGTCTCCTAGCTACTGAACGAAACAAAATAAGAGCAGATACAAATAATATTTCCTATATGCTCTGAACACGGTCATTCAATGCTCTCTGTAACACATAATACTGAACTAAAACTCTGAGGAAGGACAAAATTATCGTCGTCTTACCCGTAGATAAGGAAAGAATGACGCTCGTAATGAACGAAACAGATTATATCCAGTAGTCTAAGAAACTGCGAACGACAGTACCACTTTCCGCCCGTTTGGCTAGGATTCATCTATAACACTGGAAAAGAAATCCAATGAAACCCTGAAGAATTTACAGGATTTGCGAAGGATAACTTGAGAGGAATGTTCAAGGATGGGTTCTGAGACCATAAACCTAGCACAATTTTGCGGATTGCCGAAAGTACAGAAGTACGATGATCTACTGAGACCAATAGTCTTCCTTCCGGGAACCCCAAAATGAATTCTGGTTCAAGAATTGTGGAAAAACCTGAAATCTTTGAAAAGTGGATCAAATCACTCCGTATCTAAGGCCTAACGGTTCCTAGACAAACTGAAGGATATCAACGTGGAAAGGAGGAAGCAATGTTTTCGTTCCAAATCAAAGTGCTCTTTATTTCAGTTGATTCAAGCCTGGCAAATAACACAAAAAGCACCTTCTTCAAGAATACCAGTTAGGCACGTCAATAAAAACACGAACTATTTCTCTACTGGAATGGGCCAAGGGAGAAAGATGTTTCACATATTTCTGGACTGTTAAACCTAGTTGTACGAACATGCTTTAAATTTGATGGTGACATTTTGGAAGTAATAAATAGGACACCAATTGGACTATCGATATCTGAATTTCTTGCAGAAGCCGCATTGCAAAACCTTGAAAACATTGCACTATCAAGTATTCAGTCAAAGCTGTAAATCAGTGTTGTGTATGGCACCTATGTCGCCATCAACAGCAAGGACATTGAAAAGGCACGTAACAACCAACACCGTTTTCGAGCTCAGTTGGCTAGTCACGTGATGCTAAAGCTTGGGTCGCGTCCACGTTTGGGTTGGAAAGCCGCCAGAGACAATCACCGTAGCTTTCCGCATCAAAATTCTGTGGTTTCTATTTCAAATGACTTCTACTGGAGGATTCTAGTCTGTGTTAGGTTTTTAGCTAATCGATGGACTAACGAGAGGGTAATTATTGTTTATTGTTGGGTGACACTCTGGCAGTTTGTTTCCGGCCTGCTGTGAGAGTCTAAAATTGGTGATGTTCGTATCAGCATTTTTTGGTTTCTACTGTTGTATAATATTGACAAAATATTTAAGGAAAGAGGTAGAGGCTAATCAGAGACCGTTAAACGAGGATAGTTACGGGCGATGGCAAGATTTGAAGAGTCCAAAGTATACCAAGGTAGTCTTTTGAAAAGTTCCGGCCATGATACGTCAATTATTGCGTATTTAGGCTGTATTATCAGCATCCGTGACTTAGCTATTAAAATCATTTCGCATGTGTTACTAACCTGCAAATAACCAGTAGACCATGACACCTAGTTGCAGAGTTCCGGAAGAAGGTTGTGATGCGCTCGGCGAAACAAAAACGATCGGTCTTCCTTGGACTTTCTCAAATAACGAGCACTGCATTATGAAACAAAAAATTAGACGTGTAGACCAAAGTATAAAACACGAGCGAACTGTACATAACATCCGTCCAACCGGTTCCGATGACGAGTGAACTTCAACCTCGGAATTATAGGCAACCAAAAAGGAATCTCTAGATAACGGTTCACGTCAAATGAGCACAAGTCCGGCCCCAATAAACTCGAAATCAGGTTTAACACGAAATTAACTTAGGTTCTCCCATTTCTGGCAGCATATTCAGCGAAAGTACTTCTGACGGGTTATGGATCGATGTTTGACTCTTTCGTCGTTTGTATTTTACATCAAGTCCATTTCAAATATCCATACAAAAAGATGAACGACGGGGTGGAATAGAAGTCAATTTTGTGTTGTGCATCAAAAAGAATAAACGTCTGAAACGTAGTTTTACTCGTGGGAAAAATCGCTATATAATTCGAGTCAATAATTGACAAACTAGGGCGTTGTAGCTGTAACTGACACTGTTGAATGTCATATTTTGGAGTCATTGACTGTACACCCCAGGCACAGATACCTCACTGTTGACACTTTGGGGAGAAACACCCTATGCTTCAGAGGTAGATCAAAACAGGGCTAAAGTGGTCACTGATCACACAAATGCGTCTTTTATTCACAGCACCATAAAATACCATCTGGTAGCACAAATAAGTAGCAAAGAGTGCATAACAATCGGGCGATAACTTGGAAAGTTGTAAACCATTTTCCGATTACGTGGAAATGACTTTCGTTTCTATGATACAGTAGTCACACGGTTTAACGAACTTACAGCACTATGAAACTGTGCAGTCTTCAGAAGAAGAGATCAGGAATAAGTAAATATTCTTAGCGGAGCAGACGAGGAATTATTTACACTAGCCAATGCATTCAAGACCTAATCTCGAAGTCCAGTTTTTTCAGTCAAATCACCTCAATATCATAGTATCTCCCTATGCCAAGTTGCATTACATACATGTTGAAAAATTCTCCGTACAGAAAAGGCATAAAGAGAATCCACTTACAGAGTTTTAGAAGTGACGCAAACGAACGTACCGCAGAAACCAACCCTAAAAGCACACCGAAGACTACGGGCTATCAATCAATTTCTGTGAAGGTCGATACCTTGATTATATGAAATTCAGCACAGAGCTGTGAATCCGTCATCGAGGAGAAGATTTTGTAGTTGATCTGTCCCTGGGCAAACTATAAAATTCGCCGACATCCGATTCAATGGGGAAAAAGGTCATTGCCGTACGCTGTTTTCAGAAATGATATTAATTATACGGCAAAATAACAAACGTACATTCCAGTCTGTTTCCCATGTTCAGTTGATAGTTCACTGTGGTAATGGGGTGCACCGTTCACGGGAAAATTTACGATGCAGCTTTGCGGCAATTATTGCGGGAAGCCTAAACTAATCAGAATCACTATGGTTATGTACTACGGAAATCAGCTGGGATTGGTTCACTTTTGAACCCTCTTTTATACCTTTGATCTTACCAATATATATACTAATGAGCCCGGCCGAGGAATTCACGCAGAGTTCTGCAGCTTTAGTCTTCCTTCTATTTCACTTTGTGTAGTTCCGGGTTAAAGGGGTTTCAATGTATGTCCTCAGGTCACGTATGCCGTGTATTACATCAATCCTTTCTGGTATTGAATGCCATATGGGCCATAAATCTTCCGCTTTAATTTCACACCACAGTTTTTGTGAATCATATGACTCTGCCAAAACTGTTGGTACAATGCTTCAACCTTAGTGACAGAATGACAGTGGGGTCCGTGAAGTTGGAATTTAACGGTGATCCCGTGTTCCTCAAAAGTAGGTGGTCACCGAGAATTTCCGAAAGTTTTAGGGGAAAAGCAGCAGAACGACATGAGTACTGAAATCATCTTGTTTTCCTGGGCTACTCCGATAGTATTTACAACAAACAGCAGTAAAGAATTATTGCCTATTTGTGGCAACTATAGGCTGACTTTGAATCCAAGAGTACGGCACTGTGTTCCAACTGCTATGGAACGGGAATATTTTATGAAATACATGTTGGGCATTGAATGTTTTCGAAGGCTTGTCTAGTTGACATATGCCTGCGAATTTGGCTACCTGGTGAATCAAGGCCAATTACCACCATCAGTTTCACTGGGATCTCTCTCAGTACAATTTCCTACCACTGGGTTTGCGCGTTTCCTCTAGCTGTCATTGACAGGGTGATTGATAGTTTGGGCGGGGTAATGGCTATTGAGAGGATGTGATGGCCTCCGAAGAACCAAACAAATAAAACAAATGTCACTTGAAGACGACCTTAGAGGTGTTTGCTGCAAAAAGATTCTTATCAGTAGAAACAATGTAAGGAGTGTATCGAAAATTCAATGCTCCACTTGTTGCTTTTACTACAAAATTTATAATATCAATAACACAGCGTTGTTGGTAGATTTACTTTGCTTACCTTTCGGTTACAATGGGCAATCTTACAATCATTCCTTCAAAAAGCAGATTCAGTATCAACGAATAGGAGTTCCTCGGTTTTACGGTATCCGCCGGACTCTGATCACTTCAAACAAATTACCCAAATGAACACCCTGAAGAATAGGGCACCCTAAAATCTCATCCATGGATATCTGTAGTATTATAACAGATACATGTAGAATATCCCAACTGGAGTGCACCCGTTGTCCCTGGCTCAGTCGAGTAGGGTGTGACTGTGGACTGATCCGTGTGGGAGTACATTCGGTGATTTCATCAATAACACGGTTGAATGACCGAAATCTCCCGTTTGCACCATCCAAAGTTGAACTAGTTTCAAAGCTCAAACCTGGCGGATGCTCGATCGCTTGACATTCAAAACTCCCTAATGTTACTCACAGGCATCTAACGAAGCACTGACCGCATTCTGGGTGGTACGTCGGTTCCGTAATACTTGTTTGGGTTGAAGTTTATTACTAACACTGTTCGCTGAGTGTTACATTTCGGATTCAACCCGAACAGGTCCGTTTCCAGTCCAGAGCGACCATTACGTAACGATAAATCATTATACTAGAAGTGTTTAATTATTTCAGTTCTAATAGGCCTGAAAAATCGTTCCTGTTTTTTGATTTTCCGTCAAGTTTCTCGCTATTCGTGGTGGTTGGAAAAATCAATTGCATAGCTATAAACCAAAGCAAATTGTACATGCTCATGTCTGAGATCCGTTTCTGAATAGGTATCATGCTTTCATATTGACTGAATCCTACTCATAGTGGCTCCAGATATTTCTAACATGCAGACCAGACACATTTTTTGTACTTCAGGCTTTGGGAAAGTGCTTCAGTCGTGAAGGTATTCCGCCCATTTATCTTACTAATATGTGTTCCCAAATTCTGTGCTTCGAGTTGAAATTTCGGTCATGTAGCTGGTGATATCTTCGGACTGCCCCTAGTTACCCATGTTCTGATTTGTCCGTACATCAACCACAGTACGGATAAAGTGACTTTTTTTGACCTTTTTTGACCGTGTACGCCAAGGACCGTTGTCCGCACAGTGTAAAAGATTTAAAGTTATTAGTTATTACAAGGTAAACCTAACAAGGTGATCTGAAGCTGTTAACCAAACTAAATACGCTCTGTCATCGTCTGTTAGGTCCATTTTTGAACTACTGAGACCCGTAAATTGTTTACGTCGAGCGAACATTCAGGCAGGAAGAACTTGGTTGTCCATTGACCAGTCGGTGCACAGGAGCCACTAGTGCACAATCGATGACTAAAAAACCACTGACAGTTATGTTACCAAGGCTGCATGAACAGTAAATGCTCATTTGGGGAAAGCCTTATTGCTGGACAAGATAGACTGGGAGCAATGGTTCTACAGGAAATAGAAGGGCAAAGGAATCTAGGCCTGAATTCAAGATTTGGAAATTTATGACTTTATTTGAACAAAGGTAGACTTTGTACATGCATAAATGTTGACTTTTATACCTTAAACATGAGGCATCTTCCGAGAATAAGTTCTAGAGCAACTTTGGAGCCAAAAAAACATAGGACAGGGTCTTCTTTTCAATGAAACACGACACTATTACCTATGTTGTGGGCTTTAGCGATCGGCCTAAGCTGGTATTATTCAAGTGGTTTAGAGCGTCTGATTGCTAACTCAAAAGCTAGAGGTTCCAATACCCGCAGTGGCTGGTTACTTAGGTGGTAGACAGTAGTCCACTGTCGGTACCACGCCTGACCAATTGGGACCATGTGTGGTTCTCCACTCCAAGTCTCGGAGTCCGGTTTCCCGTTATCCCCAGTAGTGCAGTGGGTCTTTGTGGCTTATACTCGTGCGACAGCCTATAATAAAGAAGCCTAGTCTAACCCGATTCAAAAGGTCAGTAATTCGAGGGCATCAGTATGTGAAATACCGAGGATTTTTGCGTACCACACCCTCAGTGGCTTTATTGTGACTCGAGCAACCTGGTGACATAGAAACACTAATGAAGCAACAGGTTATTTGGACCGAAAGACAATGGAACCGCGTTAGACAGGACTACAAAATTGTTGATTCTGTCCAGTGTCCATTGCGAATCAAGACTGCAACTGTGAACAGAAGTCAACTTAACGAAACTAGGCAAATTTCGATAACAAACATACGTGGAAAACTTTCATATGCCCAATACCGAATGTCATCAAGCTGCTATCACTGCTACCTTGTTGCGGGGACTCCCTGAATTTCGCAAACCCTGATTCGAGGTCTCTTGCTGCTACTCACGATTCGGAAACAGAAACTAACAGAGCCATTCGAGTCTTATTTTCTCCCTCCCTGGTCGTTATCAGACTAGAACCTGATGTAACGTAACTTTCGATGAGGAGCAATACGAAGTTTGAAAATCAAGCACCGACCTAAGTAAATGATCTGCTCTACAGAGAAAAGGGTTATGAACATGATCTAAAAGTGCGATTTTCAATCATTTAAACAAATTCATAAAATATTTTGTCCCACGTGTCTCACTGTCAAGAATTCCGGTTGAATTTTGGGGTTGACAGTCAAGACACCTAAAATGTCGCATACCAGCCGCAGAGGAAGCTATCGGAATCCGCCTCCACAAATATTCCTACCCTGTGAGTTCAAAAGCGATTTGTGTGTTCTTCACCTCGCCTGGCGCACTCTACACCCTTGAAAAAGCCCTAAACCAGACGAAAACCGACAAAAAGTGTGGCAGTCAACATTTTCTGTCGGGTTTAACTTAACCCGCGCCTTTTAGTTTTACCAATATTCCATATCACTTCCACCCATTTGTCTAATTGATCCAATTCTCAAACTTCGTAATATACTGTGATATCCCGGCATGAGTATGAACCACTGAAAACGAGCGGGCTCGCTACTCTGTGTTTTTCAAAACTTTAGACAGAATCTTCAGTTCCTGGGATGCAACACAGTACAACCTTGCAACCTAACAGTGGTGACTGAGTTTCCTTTCTCCGACCATCCTCTAAGCACAAAGCGCTCCGTTACGGCAACACACATCCGACTGGCTGAGGGTGAGTATCGGTCACAGTTTCAGTTTATTCAACCATTACCATCGCACCTCTGAGCGCTGGTTTCGGTTGCTACCTTCCAGCACCGTCCAGTAAACGGCAAAAGAATAGAAACATACAGCGAAAAAAGATCCAGAAAAAACAAAGTATGAAGCGGAAATCAAGAAGACAAAAAAAGAGTTTAAATGAAACTAAGCCACTGGCCACGAAAACTAGCCATACCACTTAATGTCACCAACCATTTGATAGGTGGGTCGCGTGGACCCTAACCTGAAAGTCTAACACGTCCTACGTAACCAAGTCTACTGGTCGAGGTTTCCATACCTTTTTGCCATGTCATGGACTGACCACCTCGACTTACCTTCCAAACACCACTTGCCTTAGAGAACAACGTACACCGAGGAAGTCTATCGGTGAGCATGCGTACCACATGTCCCAACCACCTCAACCTGCTTAGATTAGATTCAGTACTTAATCCAGAAACTTACCTCTGGTTCTGAGGGTGAGTAGCCAGACAAAAGCAACGTGGTGTTGTTCGAGGGCGTGGTGGATTCTTCACCTGGCAGCGAGCTGTCTATATGAAAACCACAGAAGTCTATAGACAACAACGTGACGTGCGCGAATGTGGCCCGCCACTAAATAAGGCCATCGCCTCTTGCCTATTAATCAGGTCGCCTGAGTTGGATAAGATTCAGTAGGACGTATTGGTCATCCTCGACTGGCAGACAACCATCCCAAAGGCCTATGAACCGCTCGATCGGTTACCGACTCCTAACACAAATTTTCTGTTGCCTGACAGGTAGCACTTGGTTGTACGCGACCTAGAGTTGCTACCTCGGAAAAATAAAGTGGGGTGAGGCTGGGGACATCACTTCGTACCCCATTTCCAAGACTCATCATTTACGGTTCTTCTATACACACCGCTCACGGACAGGTGCCATTCGAGACATCCATGAGGCCGACTCATTTTCTCGCATGAGCTAGCCGCATAAAAGTGAAGTATCATAAACCTCTGCAGTGTTCCATTTCATTTTAGTTCCGGGGCGATACTATTTCAAATACTTTTCCTATTATTGAATGGCTGCAATCTTTTTCAGAAGTTTTACCTATGCCCTATCCTAATCAAGTGGCTGCGGATTTTTTGACATAACTAATGGAGAAGAGGTGCACAATAGCAGCTTGATTTTGGAAAATATCAGTCTCAGTAGTCACGCCCTAAGTCGATAACTGTCTGTCATCATTTTGTGCTAGTAAGTAATCCACGAAAACCAAATCGAAACCAAAAGGACGAACGCATAGTTTGTTGTCCTCACGTTTTTTTTTAAACTTTCGTCTATTTTTCTTCTCCCTTTATGTAGGATTGTGCATAATTCATCACTCAGTCAATGACTCAGCACAGACTGGGTTTTGTGTCTGTCGACTGTCGGAAACGTCAATCAGTATGATGCTGTAGACGAAGTTAACCGGGAACATACACAGAAAGCGCATGCTTTACCAACTGACTCGCAAAACCACATCGGGGTGTCAGAAACGGAACAAGTGAATCACAGTTACAATGATACAGAGTATCCCAGAGTCGGATTCCAAAGTGACTGCACCGGAGTTGGCCCATATGCCCACAAGCTCATGGTATTGGTCTATGAAATGCACAGGTACCCTGCCGGAGCCTCACGTGATACTCGGGAGTGGTTGCGATTTTCGACGTGCCCTCGCCTTTTAGGTGGCTCCATTACAATTTATTTGCCATGTAGTAATCCGCACAAAATAGAGCACAGAAGAAATCATATTTGTCCACCTCATCCGGACCTTCCGCTGACCTGTGGTACTTCAGCTCTCAAAAACGAAGGATTTCCAACCGCGGAAAATATTTGAAACGTACCGTTCGAACTAATAATGGGAACAGAGTGACCATCAGGTAGAATGACATTAATCGGAACAACTGACACTATTCTTCGATATGAGCAGTATGGTATCGCATGTGGATGAGATGAGACGAGAAGATTTGCCCGGAAGCACACGACGCGTTTGGCGGTTGTTGCCACTCATCTGGTATGCGTACACGGCACTCTCGTTCCCAGTCATTCCCATACTATACTTGAGCACTCCACATTAGCTTGATCACCTCAATCTCATTAGAATGATGAGAATCGTGCACGGATGGAGAGTGCAATTTTAGAATAACGAATAATTCTTTTAAAGTTTGGAAGAACCACCTTGTGATTCTAAAAATGCACTTTCCGTCCATGCATGCACCACTGGATTCAAATGCGATTTCCGCTGTAAACAGACACTGTTGTTCATTTGACTTGTATTCTTTGACTCACAAGAGAGCAGGTGTAATGGTACAACCTACTGCTATTGACCGGAGTAAATTGTATCATCTTCTAGAAACCCGTTTCTCGCTCATTCTGTGAAGAATGAAATGTGCAACGTGCACATGAAAAACAACTTTGGAAGAATAGAAGTCCAGTAATTTGTTGCATAAATGGTAAAAAGTTTATAAACCCCAGATCAGCATCTATACCAACATCTAACCTTCAGGTAAAATCCGAGTTTTGAGAAATGCGATATCGATCGAAAATCATGTCAAACAAATAAACCGAACTGAGTGAACTCAGCAACACCCGCTTCCAGAGATCCTTTATAAATAACGAAGTCACTACATCATTGCGGCTACTGATGGTCAAGCACAAACAAAGATTTGAGAACAAGTGGGCAGAGTTTAGGGTGGGTCAAATTAAAATCGTCAGATCCAAATATACAGAGGAAAGCTCAGCTTCTTCAACTCTATTTCAGAAGTCCTGGTTCACATCACAATCTGACCTACAAAGTGGTGTCATGATGCAGTATTTCCAGAGATCGGTTTTTTTTTATTTCGTGACACTCGATCAGAGCAAGATAACTAAGAAGCTTGTGTCCTTCTATAGGATCATTTAGTTTTCGAGGAGATTCTGGGCAAACTCAGTTTCAATCCTACTAATGTATACTTGAATAACGCACAGACACTCTTACGCAAACAATCTCAATTGTAAAATTATCAATACCAACTTGATAGTAAAACAGGAACACTAAAGCGTAGTTGTTGAAAATTTATTGGTTAATGGGCAATTCTTTAATTACAGTTTCCTGAAAGCTCAAGTACGAGTGAGTTTTCGAAGACAATCGATTAAATGGATCGTCTGAGCAAGGCGTTATTGACTTGAGGCTTGTTCAACAATGAAGGTTTTGCAAAACAGTGGCAGAGTTTCCTCAGATCCTCGTGAACATCTAATTTCAAAAATTATTTTGAATTTGTCATACAGACTTCAAATTACCCCCGCATGCTTCAGATTTTTGCAAAAACGTCCTGCGGGAAGCTTTGATAGGGCAGCATCCGAATGATCCATTCACTTATTGGTTAATGGTCGCGGAGGTATGTGCTCAAGCATTGCAATCAAAGGCTTCCCTTTGTTACGGGAACACTTTCTTTATATTAGGTAAGACTATCATTAGCGTTATCTACTTTATTGTACTCAACTCTGGGTTCCCCATGAAGGTTACAGCTGAGAAACAGTGATTAGGCTCACTGCACCTAGTGCATGCTTATTAAATGATCAAAGGAAACCGCGTTGAGCGAGCGAAGTCATATGCCTATTCTTATGAATGGAAATACACGGAAACCTCGAATGTGATCGAAGGTCGATCGCAAACAGTACCTAGATACAGCTAAATGAAACAGTTCAGTTCAAATGTATGATTACACCTTTGGTAATGTATTGATATCTAACGGCCGAAACAATTTTAGTGTTTCTTTGATCAACTCAGATACTCACAATGACTGGCTAACCTTTTTTATTCGTTATCTTAGTGGGCGGGAACGAAACTCAATTTCTATGCTATCTGTACCGGCTGATGTAAAAAAACATCCAAAGTTCAACATCCAGGCGAGTCTTTTCATGATCTTATATTGTAATCTTGTGTATTCTCAGTTCTCATAGATCAGGGCGAAGAATCAGTAGCCCTTTCAAAAATACTATGTGAAGAGTAGGGTGGACGTTCTGAACACCTAGCACAGTGCACGTTAGTTCGTGTTGTTATTTTTGAGATTACTATTATCATTATTCTGAAATCATATTCCCTTTCCTGTTTGTTGTACGGAATGGGGCAGTAGTTTAGGAAGGGTTCACGGCCAGTTCGAGGTAGCCGCAAGAGAAATGCTACATGGTGATAGGATACGAACCGAGGATTATGAGATTCAAAGTTAGCTGTGGTGGCCGGTTGACCCCCATCACTTACTTACTTCAAAGTCGAGGAAGATTGTATCCTCAACCACACAATTTAACTGTTTCGTTATAAACGTGAACGACTGTGATTGGCCAGTACAAAGTCTGCCAAAACTATCACACCCTGATCCACGCCTTCGTGACTCCATTTCTCTTCAAACCCAATCATTAGTTACTAAGAAACATAGGGCCTTCTACGTCCGACGGGGAATAATAAAATTCTTCATAGTCTATCTTAGTTCAAATCCCTTTCGAAACCTCCTAGTCCGTTTTTTAGGCTTATCTGATAGATATATATATTTGCAATTGATATATATCCCGGGCCACCAGGTAATTCAAATTGAAACGGTATCTGTTGATGTTTTCGATATCCATGCTGATAATGCAGGCAGAATATTTCGTTGCCATGCAATCGCTACCTGGTAAGGCAGAAGAAGAATTCAAATATAGAGTATTCCATATATCCTCTCGGTCATTTCAGAGTAGTAATATTATCAATGATAATATTTGAGATCATTCGGATGTTATTGATAGTGAGCTTCGAAGATTGGGCGTCCCATAGCTGTTTGTTTACCGAAGGATTGCCCTCTGAAATGCTGAGAACTGACTTAAGGTTTCCTATCCGTTGTTTTCAGTTATCAAGTATAAGGTAAGCTTCCGGATGTGACTAATATTTGAGCTGTTCAGAGAAAAACTATAGACAAGACATCTCTGTAGTCAGTAGTTTTGCAACTGAAAAAGTGAGAAACAAATCAAGCTTTTATTCTTTATTTTTTGTTACGGCAATATGGTTATGAGAAATAACAGAATTGACGATTTCACAGTGTATGAATCTAGATAAACATTGAAATCTTGCAATGGCTGTGATGAATTCTTTTTTCTAATAAATATTCCCTTTTTTAGATCCTGAGATGAACTTCTGGGACCCAAGGCTCTAGGCGGTCACCGACGACATGAAGAGGATATCAAGTCGAAAAGTGGACTAAATCGGATCCAACAACTGAATCAGTTAGCAGTTTAGCATTCTGCTAGCTCTGTGTTAGTGGTACAGTAGTAACCAGGTTATGTTTGTGTTTAAATTTTCTCGCAGTTTGCTGTTTTGAAATTTTGTAAATAAATTTGGCGTGTTTCTTCCTTGGTAAAACGGTGTATCACCCTTGTCAGTAGACCAAAAACAGCATAACATGTCTCCGCGAGCAAAGCTCCTGCACATTGGCTGAAGCTTCTGGGAGAAAAGGTTGAACCATTTTTATTTTCATTGACAGCCATACACGTATCTTTGTACTACTGGAAAAGCTCCTCTTCAGACTGAAACAGTGGCCTGCTTTTCAGTCCAGCGATTACCTTTATTAAATTTGCATCACACTGTTGCTTGTTTTTTACTGAACGTTTATGTGTTTCCTCAGCAGTCTCCGTAACAGGGCAGCTTATTGGTTTTCGGTTAACGAATTTCAGGTCAAGAAATATCGAACAGCATAGTCTGATAATGCTTCAGCCCGACAAGGACTGTGACTTTAGCACGCAAGCAGCCTTGGAACTTTAACATGGCCCTATTTTGCTTTTTGGCTGTGAATTTACCGTGAACATTGCACTTATTTATTCACCCCATATCCAGTGTCACCCTCGAAGAAGAAAAACGCTTGTGGATGGAAAACGGCTTTACTTGGCGACGAGTCACTTGGGTTCATTCGCACGATTCCATTTAAAGTCCGTCTGTTACCACCAGCTCGGTGCACAGATGCCGGGAACACACAAACACAAACACACACAAACACAAAACATGTTTCTTCCGACAGCAGCGTTTGTTCTTCCCACGCCCGAAGTCTCACGAAGTATTGCGATAATTTTTTTCATTGCCTTCTCGTAAGCAGGTGTTATTTTGAGCTTTGTCTTTAAGGTGCCCGTATTTTGCTTTCAATTCTCTGTTCAGTGTTGAAAACAAAAATGATTATTATTTTGATTTTCGTGTGATTTATTTATTTACTATTCGACGAAACACAGTATTTCTTAAAGCCTGCTATATATGGAAGTGACTGACGGTGGTGGGAATCGAACCCGGATCTTAAATATCCAAAGTCCATGAAGAGGAATGTAAGACCACGGCCGGGTGAACTTAAATCATCCAACTACTTCCATTACTTGTCACCACTTATTGCCTCCTGACCGTTGACCTTTCAATACCGCCAAACGAAGAATGTGGTTCCCGAGTTGGAATTCCACTTTCATGGGTTAGCTTTCCCTATGAACAACCTTATTTGGTGTCTTTGCAAAATTGTTTATAATGAATATAACCAGCTTATACGGCTGCCGGGCGTACCCATACGTACTCACCTAGCATCTGACGGAGCTAACGCGCCCAACTGCTCTCCAGACAACTTTTCTCGACCTCGCCCGATTGGGTTTACAGTGTGGGCTTGTCCGGATTTCTGGTTTACACTCACTGCGAATAAAACAGGTAGGGTTTGAAATCAGTGAGACGAACCTGTCTCCGTGTTGGAATTTTATGCTGAAGCTTAGTTGTGTAATTCATTTGGATAATCACGTTAGGGTTACTTTTCATTGCAGATTACGATGACACAAACAGGCACTTTGAGGTCTTGCTGACTCAAAGAAGAGTATTCAGGTGGTAAGTAGTCAGCATACAATCGGTTCTCTTAAGTTCTGTCTCAATAGCATGAAGAATGAACTTCTTTCTCCAGAGTCATAGAAAAGGTGAGGAAGTTGAAGGCTATAACAACTGGAGGAAAACTTCCCGGAGGTTTTCAAAGTGATGCGAAAGCTGATAGGTCCTTCACCAAAAGAATTCATTCGGAGAGCATTCTTTATGACATAGTAATCGAAACAAGATTTCAAGGAATAGCGTCTTACAGAATATTCCTATCCCTGTTAATCTTGGTTGTATGATAAGACATACCTAAATCAATAAATGGCCGATGGATTTCGTGAAAAAACGAATGTTAGAGATTATCTGCATACTGCCTAACTGCTACCTAGCTGAAGAAATCAGTTAGTAGGGCAGAACTAAGTGTGCCTACTGCACAGATTCTGTTACTTGAAGTCGTCCATCGAAAACTAGAAATCTTTCCGGATCTGAAAATGTGTCGATAATCTGGTTGGAAGAAAATTCCACTCAGCTTTTCCAAACCTTCACCTTGGTTCAGTCCACAATCACTTTTACAGGCTATTTTTCATTCAGCTGGACGAGTAAGTCAAATGGAACTGAACCGAAAGAAAAGTATGCCCACGGCAAAAGCCTAAGCTAATCTTCTTTTTTACAATGCAGTTCGAGATTCATCCCCAGAAACGTCGAGTTAATTTCATTTATCAGGATGGGTGAACGCAAAGACTAATTCAAAGTGACCTAATTTCCATGGGTGGAAATGTCACTTACAGTAATCATACTGGACTAAAATGATAAGATAAACGAAGCAATTCGATCCCATCGATTCACATAGTGTCAGAACCTGACATTCACACCGATCATTTGCACACATTTTGGTCGTACGCTGACTGACAGGTATTCATGTGGAGCTATAGCAGCACGTCAGATTGGGTCAACCTACCGGTCTCTCCAACATTTGCCACGGTTTATTGCAAGACCAGTCATATGTGACCGGTGCATCGGACCAAAGAAAATGATAAACTAATCTGTGGTATAAGCGGTCTGGGAAGAGGTTCAGAATGCCCAGCCGTTCCATCCTTTCAATCACCGAAACGTATCTTTCCTTGCTGTTACGGCTGTGTGATAATTTATCGGACTGGTTAGGGTGATAAGAGAGCTGTGATAGCAACACGCATTATGAATCGAGTGAAAGTTAAAAGCCTGTTGCTTATCACTAACGTCTTAAAGCAACATATACTCGCAAGCTAGTTTGCTGATATGTTCGCTATACTCAGCATGCCGCGAATTTCACTTTCAGGCCTGTGCATTTGTATGCGCCTTCGGTTATTCTGTTTCACAAAACTTGACCTGTGGCCATACGTATCACATATTGTGCCCTATTTCCAAAGAAGTACATTGGAAAGATTCAATGTTCTGAATCAACTCAAAATCCTGTATGATATTCTGATCCCTAATCCGCTGCTAACACCAGAAAATCTCATCTGTATCCGCGTCCTAGGAGGGGATATTTTTACAGTTTCGTAATGCAAGTAATCGACGATTAGATTTACATGTAAAGCGATTCATCATGCCATAAAAATAATCAGTTTATCACTGAAAATCACAGAAAAATACCACTGTTCGTTAGGCTCTTCCTCCAGTCAATCGGCTCGCCCCATGACTGGAGGCAACGCACAAGTCTGCACGAGTAGATTTTGTAGGCTCACGCTCAAGAGAAAGCTTTGCCTCCAACTGTACGTCTAGATACCCTTTGAATTGCATCCCACTCTTCTCTTTCTACACCACCGCCACTAAATGGTTCTAGAAGTTCTTTGCCGTTCTGGAAACAAGATATATCAGAGACGGGTCGATCGAGTTAAGCTTCCTCTACTCTGGAGAACGGTTCCTATCAAGTCGTCCATCCGAAAAGTAAGCTCTGTTTGCGCTTTTGGACTCACAACGTCTTGAATAATCTTCCTCAGGTCAGTATTTTCCTACGGACTCGCCAGTAGTATTTGGGGAATAACACACAAGAACTCTGGCTTCCTGCACAGCCACAGACAAGCCTCGTAATGAGGCGTTCGGTCTTGTTCATTTGCAGCAAGTCGATTGAAGTAAATGGTTGAGTAGCAGCACATCCGTTTTCAAGTCTCAGACGAGGGTGGGAATTGCACAACACTTGGAAGTCTTTGTGACTCAAATGGTCAAAAGGTCGACGTATTGCTCCCATCATGGTTCTGGTAGAAGTGCAGGCCTTATCCGCGAAAGTCTGATTATTCTGCCTTGGGTCTTGTTAGGAATGAGCATCAGAACATACCCACCGAGCCCTAACTGCGAGACAAACACGCGGGGAAAGAAAGCCAGCGGAGGACCCAGCCGCCAGGCTATTCCAGCTATTACTTAATGGTTTGCTTGCTGGTACCACAGCACAATATTGTGCAGGTAAAGGGGTAGTATCGTTGAAAGGCCATTTACTCACTCAGAGGTCAGCACCATCGAATACATGGTTTTGAGTCATTTGTCCATAAGCGTGGGTCAGCTGATTTACTGTTCAAATACAGAAATAAATCCGCTTGAGTGTTATGAACATATTGACTAACAAGCTGTCTGTTTGACTGTCTCATACTGATCAACGGAAGTGAAGTTAGGGCTAGTAGCAATCTATATATTGCAGTGTGTGATAACTAAAGGAAAGCAATGTTTTTGTGAGGGTTGATTGAGAAGCACCGCATAACAAGGTTTAAGCTAATCTAATATAATAATAATATTATTAATAATAATCTCTACTTGAATGACCACTTTTATGTACTGGGAACCAGGTGATTAGTTCACACTCACGCTGACCGTTTGCACTGGGATTGACCAGCACATCGCCGAATAACGGAACAACACTGATTCACATGCCACCAGGTGTCCTGAGAACCAAGGTGAAAGTTATTTTTACACTCCTCGCCTCCAGTTCTTTAGTCTCGGAGCGAAACTTCGGGATAGTATTGATTTCAACAAGTATTTCAGTCATCTGATCTCGGTGCACGAGACATTCCAGTCCGTAAAAATGAATTTTTGTGTATGGATTTATTCATGTCGATCATCCGAAGAGCAGCAGGCATAATCATAGGTACTGGTTATTTTCATATGCACTGATCAAAACAACATTTGGACACAAAAAGAATGATGCTCAGAACAAACTCAGACTTTTTCACGCATACTTTCAGAATGGGGCAGATGTGCGGGAGTGAAGTGAGAACTAATCCGCACGAACCACGAAATGACGAGACTCATAGATACAGCCCCAACTATGGTTTGGTCAATACCACCCTGTCAACCAAGTTTCGTCCACCTCATTAGACTGGGACTAGAGTAGAGGCTACTTTACCCCCGAAAACTCTTCTGAATCCACAATGAGACACGAAGATAGATTCAATTCGATCTACGTTATACATTCTGAATAAAATAGAATACTTCCGTCGTTACGGCTTTTTAGCACCTGATCTTTGTAGATATTTTTAAAAAGTAGTCAATGTTTGTGAACACTTAATTTACTCCGTAATTACTCGACTAAACAAACTGTGAAACGAATGGTAACTCCATACAAGTTGCACCACTTCACGTGATACTCAGGTCAACTTATGTTCCACAAATTCATGAAAATGAGCCAGTCACAGGATATTGTGCATTAGGGCGTGTCAGTCTTGACACATACGCAGTACAGTGGCAGTAAAATTATTTGTGTTCACAATTCGACTTTATCACCTATTAGGCGACATTCTCTACCTCTGTTAATGGGAATAATGCCGTGTATCCAACCACAAAATAGCTGTTTTTATACGACGGCTTCCTTTGTTAGCGCACTGAAGATCCCCACTGATGGAAAATGATCCCCTTAGCAAATTGCAATGCGTTTATGAGTTCAATCTCGTAAATGACTTGAAATGCAGTATTACGATGACTTGGATGTCGCTTCATCGGTGTAGATAGAGTCTGTCTTACGGAAGGTGTGCTCTGGTTTTGAATATTCGGAACAACCTTTCACGGTCATGAACATGAAAAGAGAGCACAGCAGACTAATATTGCACCGTTTATGTCCAGAAGAATTTCGCTGTCTCCTCAAGAGCATATCACAGTTTGTGTAACACAAATGATTAGGTTTGCAAACCACTGGTAACGAAACCACCGGTAAAATGTTCGCAAAAACTCGTTTATATCACGGAAACAACGGAGAAGAAAATAATCACTTTTGCTTGCACAAATTAGGATTCCATTTTTTGTCTTTAACAAACTCGGCAAATTGCAGCAGGCGTGAACTGGTATCACTTAAAATCGCGGTGAGCTCTTTTTCCCCGTCAAGGCGATGCCGCTTCCCGACAATGACTTTCAACGGAAGACCATAACGAGTGCTTTGTAAGTGACCTCTGGCCTTGTGCTTTCCCTTGGGCAAAATAAGTGTCCAGTCGCTTTCAGATATGATAAAATACAGTAAAATCTAACCGGATGGAAATTGTCTAATGTGGCTCTGCTATCTTCTTTGCAAGCTTTGAGCATTGCCAGCATGCATTTGGTTGACAAACTGGTTTTTTTATTGGGTGAATGATAAATACCACAGAAGTGAACGAGATAGCAGCCCAAACTTGAGTTGGGTTTAAAACCAAGGTAAGTCATTTATAGTAACAAAACCATATTCGAGCTTACGTACGTTGATTACTACTTACAGAAAAATAATGGCTGGGTGGAACCAATAGCATCCACAATCGTAAACTTTAGCCTCTTTGAAACTCACAGATGAAGCCGTGTTTGATCTGACAGGAGCTATTGAAATCTATTCAGGCTGGAGCTTTGCAAACCGAATTAAAGCGAAGGCCAAGACCGCAGAATTGTTCAGAATTGATTTGCATGGATACGTTATATCGAAGGAAATAATTGGCAACTGTAGTTGGCTGAAGCTGCTCGGCGTATGCGACCGCAAAACCGTACAGTAGTGCGTTTTGTGTAATGCCTACAGCGTCACACAATTGGGTCAAACATTGTTGGTAGCCATAGGCCATGAAGTGATTCATCACCCGAGATCAACGTTTAGCTCAACATTGGAACGAATACGGGAACCACTTTGTAGCAAGTCTATAAGGACTCATCAGCAGTGCATACCCAACAAGCCCGACGCTAGAGCTAGAACAGTTGGGTGACTACTGAATAGTAAACAAAAGGGTGTGAACAAAAAGCAATTAAACAGTTCTGAGCGCAAAATAGGGTTCCATGTTGACAGAATATTCACGAAATGCTTCCGTATCATGTCGTATTGGTGTGAAACAAGCTCATGATAAGTATTTTCCGAGAAGCTCAGCCGCAGAGCTCTGATCTGTAAGCACACTGGGTTTTTACCCCAGTGAAAGATTCCATGGATGTTCGTAGAGCATAAATCTTCACTATGAATCGGGTGGACACCGTGATTTATATTTCCCAACATGACTTAATAGACTTCAAACAAGAATCCAAGAAGAAGCCACCGAAAATCAGTTATTTTTGCTCCCACCATTGTTTCCACTTCTGTGAGAATTATGTCAACCTGACCAATTGTACGTAACGAAATAGCTCGCGTCCGGACTGCGCGCATCGGGAATCGACAAGACCAGACAATGAAGGTAAGAATACATTCTTTCGATTGGTACTCAATCATTCGCATACAAGAGGAGGTGTGCATTTATTGATAGATAAAGTACTGATCAATTACAAAGCGATTCCACCTTATCAACACGATCCAACTGTCGAAGTCCGGCTTCACCTGGTCGGTTGGATACTGGAAATGAAACTGTAACGCACAGGACAGAGTGTCAAAACACTCGAATCACAGCAACCTCTAACATCTTCAGCAGTTCATCTCGTTTCTGAAAGCTGTTAATCATATCAGTAATCAATTCTGTAGCCGGCTGTCTCAGGGAAAATCTCTTTCGTTCTACAGGATAGAAGTTGACACAAATTATTCGAGGAGTGTGTTCGTCACTCCACCAAGAGCTCATGGAATAATTGTTACTGGCCAGCAAGATCTGCTTTCTGAGTTCAGGTCTTCTTGGCTATCAGGTTATTAAACATTTAAAGCTACCTACCAATTGTAGTAAATTCTCTTTACGGTAATCGACATTTGGTGGAGCCCTTTAAAATTTAGGACCCAGAAACTACGCTGATACGGTTGTGCGTCAACTAAAAGATAGCAAAGATCTCATTTCAAATTTACTTGTAAACACGCATTCTGAAACATAGAAAAATCATAGTAATCAAATGCATCCAGAAGGAATTCTCTCTTTTAATTTGGATTTTCACCCCTACCAACATCATGTAACGTTTCTACGGGGAAGAATGCAATCACACTGGACCGTTGCTATTCCAGCCGCAATTCAGTTTTTGACGTCCTATATTAAAACTTAGTTCTTTAAAAGACCTTAAATGGTTAATCATGAACACACTCAACCCCGAAAAACATTTTGAGTTTCTCTGATAAGCATACTCGTTGATCCTAGCAACCAGACAAAAAGTTAAAATATCTGATATTACAACAAGATCCCAGGGAAAATTCGCCCAATTATATTTAGGATTTGATACTGGTAACTGGAATCAATACAAACAGGAACTGCACTGACGATGTCACCTCGACTGGTGATGAAACGTTTGCGATCTAAACGCCAAGCTCAGCGATCAGAACATCATAGCAGGAACCAGTTTGATATTCCCCGTAGACATCCGATGCCGAGTCCAGCTGCAGCTATTCCGGGAACTTGATTTCGTTTGTTACACAACTAACGGACAAGCAATTTACTTTGGACGAGGTAATTCGCAGTTCTCCGGGCCAGCTGGTTGGTTTGGTTAGAGAGAACGAGGACTGAAGTTATCGAAATTTTGCTCAAAGTTCCTCAGTTACCTGTGAAAACATCTACTGTTTCGCCGTTCAGCAGGCGGCCAGTCAGCAAACCTACGAATTCGGCAGGCCTCTGTGTAGACGTCGACATTAATTTAAAAAACCACGTCCCCGTTCATATCCTGCCACCGATAAGTGCACTCTAGATGGGTCGTAAAAACAGTCCGTAGCAAAAAACAGCAAATATCATGCTAAAAATACGGATGAAATGGAAAACGAAATATGTCAGAATTTATATATCTTTCGTTAGTTGGATGGATGGATTGATGGATTGATGGATTGATGGATGAATCCTAGTATATACGTAAATATATGTTTGTGTCTATACATGTGCGCATTTATATATATATATATATATATATATATATATATATATATATATATATACGTATGTACATATTATATATATATATATATATATATATATATATATATATATACTGATTTATAGTTACCCATCTACGGCCAATTTTCATAATCACTGCAAACTATTTAAAGCCGCGACCATAAGAATTCTATTGGGTCAAAAGTTTTTAAGTATTTTTGAGAATGACAGAAAACAACTCCGGAGTGATAAACCGAAAATCTCTCCTGGCGTAATGCAATAACTAGTTATAGGATTTTTTGCAATGAGAAACTTCTTATTCCGTTTATTGCCATGTGAATCAATATTCACCTTGATCCGTTTATGTTTCTCACCCAGAGGAAAGTGGTAACATTTTATTCTTGTCTACATTGCCATGACCGTGCGTACGGATGGAGCTGTAAAGAGCGGAATCTACAGTAAAATAAGTTTTGGCCGCGGTGAATAACCACCATTTTAATTCTCACCAATGGCTTACAAATGTGAATTGTCCGAAACCTTTTCAGCATCACTGGAAATCAAGTACGAAATATGTTGCAGGCCAAAGGTTATCCGGAAAATCTAGTCTTTCCAAACCAAAAGTCAAGAAAGTCGAAATGAAGCGGGCAACTATTTGTTCATTAAAATTAAATGAAATTCTAATTTAACTTAAGGATACACTTGCGCAGCTGCACAATTGTTTTCGCTACAGACGACTAAAAGTTTGAGTTTTCTAAACCATCCACGCACTAGGTGGTTCCAATGTCTCACACGTTATCTATCAGTTCTGAATGGCTTTAAATATTTCTGTCGGTTGTAGCTCAGGTTGCTGGTTCCCATGATATTCTGATCTTTCAATCTGTCGTTTTGATTGCAAAAGTTTCATCACCAGTCCAGATGGTATCGTCAGTGCATTTATGCGGTTGGTTGTGATCTGTATTCCTAGATTTGTCATCGGTCCTGACCTCGAGCCTCACAGATGACCTTGTGTCCAAACCTCTACGTTTGTCTTTCGATTTGATCTCTACCAGCTAGACCTTTGGTTTGCAACTGCTGATGTTCCCTTTGAGAAGAGTGACCTCTTGTGCTTTGTTATGTTGTTTCCACCTCTGGTATTTGAATTCTCAGTGATTTCGTTCTGAAGATGTTTGACTGTGAGAAATTCGAATTCAGTTTTACAGGTTGTAAGATTTTGGTGCACTGATTCCATTTTTGAATTTCTTAGTTAGTTTAGCTGTTCGCTCCCCAACCGACTGTAAAAGTGATTCGATTCAACATGTCCACTGACCGAGTTATTTGAAGAGTAACAAGCTTTCAGATACTCCATTTTGTGTTTCACTGTTGCTTAGTCCGGAATTTTAACCTTATCCAGATTGAACTTGTGTTTTACTTGATCCTCATGGACGGATAAAGGAGAGAATCGGCCACGTCTCGTAGTAACCGGTTTGTGCTGGTGCGTTCGAGAGGCCACTTATTTCCCGATTTAACCGATGTAGCTTTTGCCACTGTGCGTGCACTTGACCTTGTACACAAAGTTTCTACGTTCTTCGGTTTTGAGCAGCTCTTCTGATTTTGTCATGAGTCTTCCCTCGGTTTGGTTGGTCTGTGAGTAACTGTCATGCCTTGAGATTGAAGCAGTCTTAAAGTTGTTTCAGATACGTTTCTGATATGTGCTAGAGTTATCCTGTAGCGGATTTTCGCGGACGTCAAACTTGTTAGAATGCGATTTCAAGCTTACAGCTTAGGTGAACCGGTTATACATAGGCATCGGTAATTAGGTCTACTACGGTAATGATTGCCTGATCTCAGAAGCACCCAATTCCGACACCAGATCTTCCAAATGCTACAGGTAACATTTCTTCTCGAATCATTCTTCATAGCCACATAAAGTGGTTTATAGTTAGATACAACCTTGCTTCAAAGTACTTCCGCACATCCCAAGCACAAGGGGTTCATTTTCAGAAGCTCTGAAGGACACTTGGGTGACTCTCATCAGTCATCCACTGAGGTAGGTAACTGGTCAAGCAAACTTTTCTCGGTTTCTCTGGTAGATCGAAAATTTAGGTTAGCCTCAGTTCGTTCAATTGACTGGTTGTTTGCAGTCTGCTTGTTTAAATCCGCTTGCTGCCTTCCTACAGAGGATCGTCGCCGACTTAATCCATGAGGCTCTGGAAACAAGATACACTCTGGCTCGTCAGCTCAGGCCATCAGCTCCTTTAACTTCCCATCACCAGCCAGCTCTGCAGGGCAACCAATATGACCATCAAAATCCGCCCACTACTATCTTTCCGCTAATTTTATTCGTTGGATGGGAACTGCATCCACATACGTCGCCCGTGCATCTAAAATCCTTCGGTGTTGTTGTGTTCCTTGACTTATTTTCCCATTCATCCCATACATGGTTCTTCCCATGAAGTTTCTTGGGTATCCATTTCACTGGAACATCCTGGAAAGGTAGTCTTCTTCTTGCGTTGGTAAAATGGATAGTTGCTTGATTCAACAAGCATTAGAAGACATAAACAAAAGTCTGTCAAAATTGATGATGGAGCCCACGGTAGCCACACAATGACGTAAATTTCTTTGATTGCACCACATTTGATTGCAATTAGCCTCATTGTTAACTTGACCCAGTTTTTCGTAGTAGTGTTGCATGGTCAAAGTCCGAAGCTCTTAATGTTCAGTGACGCTTATTATGATGCCTCAGTTAGAGCTCGACGAACAAAAACGTTAACGCAGAATGTTTGTTTACCTTAGTATTAACCAAACGGATCTCATTCTCCCTCACCGTACGCACTGTTAGGGCATCGAATCTGGCTTTCTTGACGGTTTCAACTTTTCCCCTATTGTAACAATACATAGATAGACATGTTTTGTGTTCGTGGTAGACGGGATTAAGTGAAATACTTGCATCTTGCAGTGGATATCTTCCTTCTGTTACTAAGAAGCCTTTTTATCCGTCTCGTGTTATCCTGGTTAGGTGTAAGCTTTCCTTTTGAAATGTTTTTTGATGGACACGGCTGATCCCCCAGCAGCGGCCTTCTCTTTACACACAGCAGCCTTCGCTATCATGACGTGAGTGCAAATCACCTGACGGCATCGGTATTAAGTACCAATACTCAGAATAATCGAATGTTTATCAAGACTACATTAAATGGTGATCCAAAAAATGGATCGTACCTGAAACAATCACCAGAGGGAATATTCTCATCGGAGTCTGTGAGAATACGACCAAGCTCACTGACGATATCAGTTACAAAATTAAACTGAACGCAATTATTTATTACCTTCGGAAGTAACTATTTCTACTCTTGTTCAATCACTCAATAATTCGTAATGAGAATAGCAACCCATCTCCTAAATATTGATTGGTCAGTGAACTGAAAGTAGAATAAGGGCTCCAGGTTGTAGGGGAATTGCTTTTGGTGTGAAATAATTCGCTGAAAACGGTATCACTACCAGCCACATTTTCAAGAACTGCCAGAAAGCCACCAGTACATTGATTGATGGTGTGTCTGCTTTCAAATAAACCAGTATGTAATGACGTTACCAGGCTGTGTAATATCCAGTCAAAATGTAATCACATTTATATGGATGTTCTGAATAGATGGTTTCAAGTATTAAAATTCGTTGATTTATATCGTAATTTCTCGACACTGTTATATAAAAAATGATACTCAGCGTAGAAGTGTTCAAGTTATATTATCGGCAGTATTGGTATCGTCATCCAGCGGTAGTGAAAAAGTTATCATTGTGGATCCAGTTCCACTCACCACCGGCTACTCTCCGACTCGACCGAATGCGATTGCATAAATGAGGCGGATAAAAAGTTCCTCTCTTTGTTATTCGTCAGTCCCATTTTTTCCGTTGATCCGTGTGCAGTGACGGAAACCTAGGTGTACTTCCGGTGATTCAAAGACTTCTATGCACAACTCGATATACTGAAATATCATGCATATGATCAAGAATGAGTCAGTCAGACAAACTCGGAACCACTTACGTCCCGACGGAGTTGAATTTCATTGTAGTTTTTATGCATATAGAGTAACTGATGTTATCAAATAAGGATGCATGTGAAAACGACGGAGAAAGATGTTAGCAGTGTCTGTTTTCTAATCTGTGGACGCGTATAGTCCCGATTCGGATGGTTTTTTAGTGCGGTTAAAGAGGACGACCTGTATACTATAGGTAATCCTTGTGAATGCCTCAGACAGCGAATCAGTCACTTACGACCATAGATTAAGCATAAAACCCATCAGCACCCGAATTATATCATATCAAGAATTTTTCGTGTATTCTTTAAAGCAGCGCACACTGTTTTGTCAACATCTCGTAAAAAACAGAACATAAACTCAGTGCACAGTGTGTGGTGGCACAACCGGACTCGGGCTTTACCGAGAAGTTCATTTTCATTCTCGGTTAGTGTTCGTTACAAAAGAAATGAAATAGTAGTCACTCCAAACAGCCAGTCACACGATAAACTGACTCAGCTCAATCAGCCGAGCAAGTTGACGTAAAAATCACGCTATGAATTCTCAGAAAGATTTTTGTTTGACATCTGTCACATGATATTCTGTGCTTCACTTACTTGTTTAGGTAGCTTCCTCACTGGTCTCACGAAAAGGCATCAGCAGCGTGGAGAAGCTTTGTTGTTATTAAACACTTGAATGAAATGTACCTAGATTTCAACAGACCAACTCCTATTTTACCGGTTATTTTTTCTTTTTCACCCGCTGATGTCATCAATCAGCTTATTAGAATTATTGGCACTTTTTTCTCGAATTAGATTTCTACGATTCCGTCATACCCTAACCTATATTTTCATTATTAGTATCGTTGGATTCTGTAGAGAAAACGCGAGATAGTCACACCATGACAAGAAGCAACGACAACAACGAAAAACGTGACACCGTTCCGACACGTCCACGTCACAGGCAGCTAACGACGTGGACCAACAGGCCTGTAGGGTCATCGGATGTGTGCCGGAAGTAACGTTCTTCCCTGGGAGTTGCAAGTGCATAATCTGCCATAGCATAAAATAAATGAAAACCCAATGAGCTGAGGCCCAGTAAATCTATACGTAGGCACCAGGGCTTACAGCAGAATAGCGGTCTATAGCCATACGTTATAGTCTGTCCAATCTTCGCTCGCCATGGAAAGTCAACATGAGCAATCATTGGTTAATGAATAAAGGTATGGCAGAACTGACACCTCCGGAATTGATCCAAATGTTAGACGTAGTGAGCCCCGGTGGAACTTAAATCCATTTTGGAAGCTGTGACCGTTTTAGTACCGCGCATGCTTTGTCAGCTGAACTAAGGGACGAAGCCAAAAATCATTGCTTACCGTCACCAAAAGGATTCAGCAACGATGAATTGCTTCAGCCGGTCACTAAATTAGCCCCTTATTGTAATCAGAAAACTTGTTCTGGGGTAGCTTGCTTCTCCAGTCATTTAAACCGTAATAGTTATGAGAGTATTAATAAGAGTTACAAGTGGGAGATTGTGGATGGCTTTATTGGAATCAAGTCACATCTGCGTGAAGGACAAATTGCATCCTAATGATGATGGATGATGACTAGCCTAAGCCATGTACATGTTATTTCACCGGACTTGATGAACTTGATATCATTATGCACACAGCGTTTTTTAAATGAGACTCAAATCCGGAAGGCTTCTGTGAATTCGAGGGACTTCCGCTGCCCAATCGTTATCAGGTTTTTCGGCCTAAATTTAAACGGCTCCCTACACATCCTGAGAGCTCCATTCGATTTGCTGCCCTAATCTGATTCTCCTGCAGTTTCTCTGGAATTCACCATTCTTCCCCCTGAAATAATCACGCTCATTCGTCGTTCAGGTTCTCGACCGGAAGCGTTACGTCTAAAGTAGCATGCTTCGCGGGTGCCGTGTAACTCCAAAATACCTGTGGCCGATACTAATTGAGTTTGGACAAAAAAACGCAAACGAGCTGGATGGCAAGCTGTTCTTTACCTGCACCCCTCCGGCTAGGATGTCTGCCCCTCCGTTATCAGCTTGAAAGTTCGCTCACTCTTCTCAAAGAATTCGGACCTAATACGTAATCTGACTATACAAATTCATGTTGATACACGTGCAGTTTATATTCAAGAATGGTGGTTGAATTTGAATTGTGACGACTCTTTGGTACGCATCAATTGATTTCTTTGCTGCCGTCAAGATAGGTTTCTGAGCAAGGATAAATATGGAGGCCCTGTGACAATGTACGTAAAATCATTCTGGGGTGACAAGTCTACTGTTATGGTTAAGTACTCTTCAAACGTATAGACTGTTTGGTTATTCAGAGTTTCCTGAGACTTTCTCGTTTTCAAAGTACAGTAATGACTAACTTGTGTGTAGCCCGGCTTTGCCCACCTTCAGACATCAATTCCTTCGACAGTGCATTTGTATCATTACTAATTCTTGTTTTGGATGAAGAAATTTACGTTATTGGTGGGGACTTTATTCATTCCTGTACATACCCACTACTTTCTTTCGGTTTATTGGATATTAGTGACTCCCTCACGAGATCAGTTTCTGTGTCGGATAAGGCAATTACCAATAATCCTTACTTGTTCTCTCTTAGAATGATAGCTCCTATTTCGGCAGGCAGTTGCAGCTTACTTAATCACACACTGATCATAAATGCAAAACAGTTTAAATTTGGCCTTCGAAACATTTTGCCCCGTAACATCTCTCTACTGAATGCAGCCATCGGTTCTGCCTTCTCATAGTTTCACTACTATTCGCTCTCCCGAGTTACTGAACTCTCCACTGATACTCTTTGTACCATATTCAACCCTTGCTTCCCAAAATAACCCTGTTTGTTTCCGGTGGCAGGGTGGTCTCCCTACTGTTAAAGTTTCTCAGAAGACAAAGGAACGCGCCCACAAGTCTTGCCGAGGTTCGGAATTGAATCACTACTCGCGCCGAATGAAGGCTGAGATAAGACGATAGGATGTGACGCTTTCCGACGAGTTTCTGAGAACTAAGAATCCCAAGTTTCTACAGTATTGTATAAAGCCACTTTGTGATCACAAAAAACTAAACCCATCACCAATGACACCAACGCGGGCCTCCTTGATGATACTTTTATACATCCTTCCAGTGACTGTCCCTCGTCGTATTCTCCAAGTGTTAGTACAGACTTCGAAGCCTTCTCTATTTCCGAAATATTCAAAATTCTCCTCAAATCTAAAGCTTCTTCTTCTGCAGGTCAGTTAGACCTCCTTCCTGCGATTCCAAGGCATGGGGCTGACCAGTCTGTGGAACCCAAGTCAATTTTTGAATGAATCCTTATCAAATTGTACGGTCCCTGATTTCTGGCGACCTGGCACCATCATTCCGATTCCCAAGGACATCAACACAAATGAAACAGGGAGGTGTTTTCATGCAATATTTCTCACGTAGGCAGCACCAATAATTCCCGAGAAGGCTATACCTGGTCATTTTCAAATCCACCAGAAAGCACCTCAGCACCCTGGTCAGTTAGCTCACGAACCCAAAAGGTCCACTGTCGATACTGTTGTTTCCTTGGTCCAATTCAATAATAAATCCACAGACAAATCCGCTCTACCTGTCCCCTTTTCGTTTCTTGATTGTTCTTCAACCTTTGATTCAGTACCCCGTTCTCTTCTTCTTCTTCTTCTTCGAAAGCTTGAAGCTTTCAATAGTCTCTCGCAAATTCTTGCCCGACTCTCTAATTGTTTTCACAATAGAATGCAGAAAACTAAGTTGCAGTACAAACGTTCCTAACCCCAAGTCATCAAATCTGAAGTACTCCAGCGTGCAGTGTTATCTCCCTACTTAATTTCCACACAGATCGGTGACCCACCGGTTTCTTCTCCGTCTAAACTATTCACTTACATTACCGATGCTATCTGGTTTCTCTGACATCAGAATCTTCAGCGAAAATCTATCACAAAACGAAAATTTCCCCTCTCGATCTGGTTTAAAACTGAACCCTTCCAAGTGTCTAAAGTGTGTTTTAGCGGTTATAGTTCTCCTAGTCCTACAAATTCTGTCAAAGATGGCCGTTTCGCATTCACTATTGTGTAAATAAACTGCTATGCCTATGTTTTCAAGTAAGAAATCTCGGGCAGTTTCGAGCAACACTAACAACTATTTTCTAAATTTATTCTTCCATAATTTCTTCCGGTCATCTTGTGCTGTTTATCCGTAGTTTCCTTCGACCTTTTGAAACAAAACTTCAAATCCCTTCGCCACAGATTGGCAATTATTAGCCGCGCTCGATCCCTCATCCTTGATTTCCTTTTGAATGAACCTGTCAATCAACATCACGACGAGACTGCATCCTGAAGTGATGTGATGGCTTGCGCGCCTCCATGACACAAAGAGCTATACAGGATGGCTTCTTTGGGCCGGAGATGCAACCATACCTGTCAGGTCAGTGGGTAGAGGTCGGACAAAGTCCATTCTCTTGGTCCTCCAGGTTGGGGGTTGATTTGAGCTGGCAACTGAATCGGAAAAATCAGTGGGAGAATAATTGATCCAAGCAAATGGACTTCCACCAAGCCATTTCGCTGCCTTGCGGATAGGTTCTTGTTAGAAGTAAAGGCTTCGGATGAGGACCCTAATCGTTCTCCTGCTTTGCGGCTTGACACCCTAGCAGTACCCGTCGAACATCTCCCATGGACTGCACGAATAGAAAGAATTCCATACTGCATCGATCGTCACGCAGGATAATCAGGACCGCACTGCCCATTGCATCGAGCGGGGTGGGTAGTGATAAGTGTGCTACTGCTCAGAGTTCCCTCTCTTTTATTCAACCTTTATCTTCTGTCCCCCAACCACCTCAGTTTGACCCTACTATCCACTTATAATGCTCCCACTGACAACAGGCCCTATACTCGTAACGATTCATTGCCCATTAATATGAATAAACCGCTGTCTGTTAATTCACAGTTTCTCAAACCTCGTCAACCTCTGAATCTCGGCTCCTTCAACGTGCGTGCACTCACGCAGGCCGGTCAGCAGGCGTGTCTAACCCTCACACTGACCCCTCTGAAGAATGATGTCTGCTGCGTAAGTGAAACGCGTATTCAAGTTCGAGCAGTGTGATTCAACTAACTGCTCTTGGTATCTCATCGAGGTATTTTCTGCGCACTTCAGGAAACGAAGTGGCTCGAGCTGCCTAGTCACTGTGATGTAGGAATAATCTCGACTGACAAGGCTGAGGCTGCCCTTTTAGTCTGGATCCCGACTAACATTCATTCGTGTGCTGTGAGACTCCAGGGGTCAGTCGGCTTTCAAAAAGATAGTTGTGTTAAGCGCAGTTTGTTTGTAATCTCGGCATAAATTCCAACAGAATGCAGCTCTGAGGTGCAGAAGGATGAGTTCTATCATGAACTCGCTACCCTCGTTCGCAGCGGTAAACGTTCTGACATTGTAGTGCCAGTTGGTGACTTCGATGCACAAGTTGGCAAACTCAGTGCGTCAGAAGCTTGTTTAGGTGGCCGTTGTGATTTACCCTCTCAGTGCACAGATAACGGGGATAAGCTTCTCCAGTTTTATGCAAACAATCGGTTATTCTGACACAGCTCGAGTCGCACAACGATATGGCGCTCTAATTCTACAAGTACTCTAAGCCAGATTGATCATATCACAGTAAACTACCGGTGGCGCAGTTCTGTTCAGAACAGCAGATCTTACTGATCCACTTACGTAGAGTTGGACCATGCATTAGTTTTATTGCGATTATCTCTCCGGCTCCATGGTCATCGTTGCAAACCGTAAACTCGGTTAGCTGTGCAACGTATGTGTGATCCAGAAGTACGCATCCGTTATGAGCAGAAGTTAGCACATGAGCTAGGATCTACGAAGAACAGTAGTGTAGATGAGCATCGGGCTCATATCCAGCAGGCAATGCATGTGGCAACAGGTTTCGCCTGTGGTCCTAGATCCGATGTCCATAAACGATACTGGATCTCGCAAGAGTCGATCAGGTTAATAGAGCAAAAGTGTCAGCTCCCGAACAATAAGGAGATGAATGAGATGCGAAAACACACAAAAACAGGTTACGAAAAGCCTTAAGAATGATCGCGAAAATTGATGGGTTAAGGTAGCCGAAGAAATGGAAGTAGCAGTTGCTTCAGGTTACAATCAAAGACTGTTCAAACTTATTCGCTACACCAGTGGACGACGCACCCAGGTTGGTGAAACGATATGCGGTAGAAATAGAAAACTCATCCATGGCAAACAGCAAAGGCTCGACCGTTGGGCCGAATACTTCAAGGAACAGTTTAGCTGGCCGAGCCCTAAAGTAGTTTCTCTGACCTCAACAACTGCAATTCCTTGGGTGGTATCACTTGAGCCTCCATCGGAAGTGGAAGTGGAGTCATGCATTCGATTGCTAAAGTGAGGGAAAGCGGCAGATCCCGACGAACTTCCCCCAGTTCTTTTCAAACTGGGTGGTGGGGCGCTGATAAAATCACTCACCGTCTTGCTCCGTGACATTTGGAACTCGAAGCGTATTCCGTTAATATGGAGTGAGTCGTTGATTGTCCCCATCCTCGAGAAGGAAATACGCAATAACTGTAGTAACCATCGTGGGATTAGCTTAATTCCTCTAGTCGTCAATATATTAGCCTCGATTTTGCTGCACCGTCTTACACCGGCTCGCGAGAGGAACACCCGCAAACATCAGGCTGGATTCCGCCCAGGTCGAGGATGCATAGACCAGAATTCTACTCTTCGCCAACTACTTGAATCGCGTCACATGCACCGCAGACCGACAAGAACGGTTTTCTTGGACTTGAAAGGGACCTTCGATGCAGTTGATCGAGCAGCACTATTTAATGCCCCAGAAGTTCGTGAACCTACGGAGATCATTGTATTTTCATACTTCTGGCCACGTTAGAGTTAACGGTGAACTATCCTGTCGGTTCGAAACGACCAGTGGTATTCGACAAGGATGTCCCATGTCTACATTCCTGTTCAATTTTGTCATGGACGAAATAATGGAGAATGCGTTGCAAAATCTTCAGGATGTAGGCGTCGAACTACGAAATAGTGGAAAGCTATATGACCTAGATTACGCGGAAGACGTTGTCTGCTTGTTCGAATCCACGGAACATGCTCAACGTGCACTAGATAGACTTGCGAAAGTTGTAGGTCAATTCGGCGTGCACTTTGCACCTCAAAAGTGTGAGGTGATGTTGAAAGACTGGATGTCAACGATTCCGAGCTTGATGCTCGCTAGAGAGGTGCTGGCAAATGTTGACCACTTTACCTACCTCGACAGCAGTGTGACGACCGATGGGAGCACAGTAGTAGAGGTGAGCACGCGGATATCCAAGACCCGAGTGACGTAGGCTGGACTGAACCACTTGTGACAGTGACGTAATATTTCACTGAAGTTGAAAGGTGGTTTGTCATGTGCCACGATGAGTTCAGTTTTGTTGTATGGTTGCTAGAACTTGGATTCTTGTGCGGAAGACATTCGTTTTCTTGGGGTTCTCGACCATCGATGTTTACGCAGTATCACTAGGATTGGATGGAATAGCCGAGTAAGCAACGATGAGGTCAGAAAGCGAGTACTGGGTACTAATTCAGAGAACGTGCTGTTACAGCATTTCCAGCTTAGTAGACTTCGTTGGTTAGGACACGTGTTACGTATGGCAAGGACACGTCTACCGTACCTTGCCCCATTTTCCTTTCTTCCTATGGAGTGCAGGAAGCCACGTGGAGGTCAACAGATGACTTGGCAGCGATGAATGAGAAAATATACTACTAGGGAATAATCAGAAAACTTAGGAAATGTAGTTGTCTAACGTCTTCGTGGTTGGGTTCCAAAAGATCCACCTACCAGTTGGGGGGAGGCACTGAAGGACATGGCAGCGAACCGTGAACAGTGGCGATCGTGTTGTCATTTTCCGTGGAATCGAAGTGACTGGTCAATATGCGTTAGTACAGTTAGACTGTGTATTCCGTGCGTTGGCTACTAGGGCATTCTTTCCTTTTCCCACCAGTGTAGGTCCATTTCCTGTCCGTTTTATGTGTTCATACTTTCTAATTCAACGTGCAACATGGTGAGAAAGCAGTGGTCAGTGGAACTTGCCCTACTGTTAACGCTGTGTGATGATGATGACGATGATGGTATTGAATCTCGCGTAGTCGGGGCTCACAGGATATTACGAGATACAAAGCATCTATTACACTTAGACTCATCTCTTTATCGCTCTCACTTGTCCACCTGATCTGAAATTTGACGCTTTTATTCCAGAATCACCGCATAAAAAAAATCGCTTTTGCGCTATCTGGTGCGGGTATTGACCGAGAAGTTCAAGACCAGAACTGAATTACTTTCTAAATTTGATTGATGTTTTCTTTTCTACTCTCACGTAACTCTGGAGCTTACCGTTTTGTATTTCGTTTATTTTATCTCATTTTTGTCTGAGCACTTTTGAGTGAAATGTGGGCCCGCTGCTTGCAAAAATCTATACAAATACAAAACGGCATTGCTGTCATAGAATTTGGAATTCTGAAACATGACCACCAGCTCTTACGGCCGGTAAAGGCATGCGAATAAGTTGGCCAGTATCCTAGTTGTCCTACCTGATCAATAATTTATCACTTCAGTACACTGATTCTGATGGTCACCCTACGGTTCCAGTCAGTAGAAAGTGGAATAAATCGAAACAGAATGAAGAGAAGGTACTGATAAAAAGGGTTTATTCGAAAGCCTTAAAGATATAACGATTCCAAATACAAGTACGCCTTTGACTAGGGTACCTATCTATGTTGCTACTTGTCTCCAACCCTCCAGTTTGCAAATTCATGAAATGCCAATCCTGGAGCCTCGCAAGTCCCACGCAACCAACAAAGAAAGACGTCAAGAAAGTCTCACTGGGAACATCCTTCTATATACAACTTGAAAATGTGCCATATTTTTGAAGGATAATACTTATTCATTGATCCATTATTTGGCAGAATCGCCGTCGCGAGGTCTTTTTGTTCTACTTGTTCAGGGATTCCTCAGTTCGTATTTTCAGTTTAAAGTACCTATCTTTTCAGCATGACAGCGAGACGGCCAAATGATCGTAAGTGCCACTCTTCACATTGTTCTTCGTGTTGTATCTGCAATGTTACGCAAGAGCAATCCACATCTAGTAGGACAGCACCGTAGGTCGTCAGTGAAAGCTCGCGTTTCGACTGCTTGTGTAAGTGACATGCCATCCATCCACTACTGAGATCTCGTTGCACAAAACACAAAGCTGGCTAGTCCCTGAAATCATTTTGTTCTGGTAAGGTCATCCATTTGAAAGGAATTTTCCAATGCCGTCGAGATTTTTGTGTTTTGCAGTTTCGCTTTAGTGAAGGTGACAATTTCCTCACATCAAGTAGCGCACTCTGTCAGTTGTCTGTTATCGTAAAAAGGAAGACAAAAGATCATCCGCAGCACGATTTTCACATGCGAGTCTAAATACCACTTGGAAATTTTAAATGAGTAAACTGGCGAACCATCAATGAACGCATTTTTATTTAAGATCAGCATTTCTCCACGTAAGAGTAGTTTTTGAGGCAGTTTCGTCACTTCTAAAGGTGGAAACAGTAACGACAGAAAGAAACTCCATTTTTCACAAGCCTAAACAATTACAAACACTCTGCCCTCTCCTGCGGAAGTATTCTGGAAGGCCAAGATCAGATTTATTCTTATATTTCAACTTAAGAAGCATCAGTGGTAAAGATAGGAAGATCTCAATAGTTTTAAATATTTGTGTTGGTTGCCTTTTCAAATTTGATGGTGAACACCAATGGGTTCACCAATATCCGGATTTCTCGCTGAAGCTGTAATGCAGGCCCTGGGAAACATTGCACTACCAAGGATCCGGCTGAAACTTTGGGTCAAAGATGTAGATGACACTTTCGTCATCACAAAACGCTCGGATATTGAAAACACAAAAAACAATTAATAACATCTTCAACGACATTAAGTTCACCAAGGAATCAGAGAACAATGGAGAATTGGCATTTTTGGACGTGCTTGTGAAAAGAAATGCCAACGGCACACTGGAGACATCCATGTCTCGGAAACTAACACACACGGATCATATATTAAGCTTTCACAATAATCACCCAAATCACCATGAAAGGTTATGCATTCGGACCCTGTTCACGAGATCTAAAACCCAGTGCAGCACAATTGGACAGAGAACGCATGAAGAAAACCACCTCTTCAGAATGTTCCAGAGAAACGGTTATCCAAGAAACTTCATAAGAAGAACCGTGTATAGGAGGAATAGGAAAACGAATCAAAGAACACAACCAGACAGAAGGATCACAATACCATACATCAAAAAAGTCTCTGAAACAACTGCAAGATTGCTTCAATCCCAAGACATAACAGTTGCCCACAGACCAACCAAAATCATGAGAAAACTCATGTCAAAACCAAAAGAACAACTCAAAACCGAAGAAAGAGGAAACGTTATATACAAAGTCAAGTGTATGAACTGCGACAGATGCTACATCGGTCAAACCGGGAGAAAAGTTGCCACTCGAATGCACGAGCATAAAAGGGCCACAAAGAGACATGACCCATTCTCTCTCATATCCATCCACGAGGATCAAGAAGGACACAAATTCAATCTGGACGACATTAAAATTTTGGAAAAGCATCCACGAGGCAAGCAATGGAGTTTTTGGAAGCCTGGTACTCTTCAAACAACTCAATCAATAGACATATCGAATTGGATCAGATGTACAGTCGGACGAAGATCAGACAGTTGAACTAATCAAGAAAGTCAGAAGCGGACTTAGTGGACCAAAATCATTCAACCCGTATTATTAAATCTGAGTTTTTAAACTCATAATTCTTCGGAACTGACTCGTCGAGAATCCAAATCATAAATGGAAACAACAACACAAAGCGAAAAGAATACTAGCTCACCGAATGGGACGTCAACCGTCAAAGGTCAGAGGTCAAGTTCTTAGAGGCGAAGTCGAAAAACAAACGTCGAGCCTTGGGCACAGTGTAGTCTACGAAGCTCAAGGTCAGGACTAATGACAAACCTATACATTTAAGAGAGATCACTACCAGCAGCGCACATGCACTGACGATGTCACCTCGACTGGTGATGAAAGGTTGGCGATCTAAACGCCGAGCTCAGTGATCAGAACATCATGGCAAACTCAGGAAGATTTTTCATTCAAAATCGGCATCACATAAGGAGAAATTGTAAGGTGCTCTTTTTACACGAATGCCTTTTTCTTTTCATGAACCCAAAGTAACATCACTATTCTGTTTCGTGACTCCCAGGCAGCACAGGTAGACACTTAGCTGTTATTACTTTTTACGTTTTTTATGCGATTACGCAGCTACGATACGGTACAAGTGCATTTTCCGGGTTCATCAATGAACTTCACTGCCCCCAGATACACGAGGATGGTCCGGCTAGGGTGTTTCAGGCTCCCGGATGACTATAGTCCTAAACTCCTTCCGAAGTGCTCACAAATGACCGTGCATCTCAAACAGCCTCTGCTGAGAAAGTCCTACACTCTGCTTTCTCGTAGAACAAGTGTTTTCATCCGACTGTGATGACGAAAGCGAAGATGGCTGAACCCTGATTCGAAATCAACCACGTGTGGAGTATGGAGGACTACAACACTACTCGCCGGTATCTGTCGTGGAGGGGTGTAGTGGGCGTACGATCTCAGTACTGTGTCTGATTCAACTCGTGCACACCGTGTGGAGAAACGATCAACATTCCTCTCAAGAACAGACATACACCAACTTTGCTTCGATCTTCAATCACGTTACAGCTCCAGCAGTACTGAATTATCGGTTTTGCTACGTACGCCACGAAAAGTGTATTTAAGCACTTTTTGCTAACTTAATTGACGGCTTGCAGATTACTTCCCGGCTACGGCCAAGTATTGTGATTCATTCCGTACAAATTTAAACTTAACACTGAGCATGCAGCAATTGACTCCCAGAAGTTTCCAGATTAGGCGAAAGGATCACACAATTGCTCAGCAGCTGATCTTATCAAAGGGTGCTGCCATGCAGGACGCGCTTGGCTGCTCAAAGGCTAAAGGTGCCTCCTCGAACAGAAATGACTAATATGGTCTGGTTGACAGATTAGTACAACATTCCGCTACGCAGGCAGCAGTGACAGATTCCACAACCAGGAAAGGCCGCTGTTCTATGCTGAAGAACGTTATGAGTCCTACAAATGGTCGGCTGCTACCGAACGAGGAGCATCTAGGATACTCTTTTGGATTTGACTTCTGGTGCCCGGAAAACGGGGGACGATTTTGGTCTTGTGCTCAGACCATCGCCTGTTCCTCGCCAGTATGAACTCCAGACGCTGTAATCGCCAGTACTCCACGTGGCTTTCACCTTCTGCCAGTCAGTGGTGGACCCAGAGCAACCACGTCACTGTAAGCCACAAATGGCGGGGTTGCATACGAGATTGTCGCTCTTATTGGAGAACCCGCTTGATTCCGGTCACGAATTAGTTTGCACTAAGTTGTCCATGTGCTTTAGTGAGCCCTCCAAACGCAGGCTGTAACTATGGCCAATTTGCGACTGATTTTCCGATCTATCTCTTCTTTCGTTCTTTCAAAACGCGCTGACTAAAAAGCAACATTGGTTTCTCATTAAGAATATTTCTCCTTCTTCTTCTCTAGCGATTTTTGGCCCATCCCGTTGCGCCGTGAGATCTAGAACTTCTGCCAAATCTCTGCACCTTCTCGACGTACACCAGTCGATCCCGGCTGGAAGCGAGTATAACGCAGCACGATTCTTAACGAGACGTGCACTTTAAGCGAGTTTCCGTAAGGACCGCAAAGTTTGTTGATCGCAGCGTGTACCAGAGATAGAACGTGTTGCCACCATGGGAGATTCCCGCAAGTGTTCTATCTCACTCGAGTCACTGGTAGGAAGTCGCTAGGTGGGAGTGAAACAATCTGTGAAGCTGACGATTCGCTCTGGGTCCACCACTGACTGGCAGAAGGTGAAAGCCACGTGGAGTACTGGCGATTACAGCGTCTGGAGTTCATACTGGCGAGGAACAGGCGATGGTCTGAGCACAAGACCAAAATCGTCCCCCGTTTTCCGGGCACCAGAAGTCAAATCCAAAAGAGTATCCTAGATGCTCCTCGTTCGGTGACAGCCGACCAACTTTCAAGTGTTACGTCAATTTTCTCTGGGCTAAGACTTGTTGTATGTTAGATGGTGGGCCACAGAATCCTGGAAACATACACAAGTTTTTTTCTGAGCACGAAGAGGTTTTTTTGGCTAGTGACAACATCCTTAGTTGCTGCTTGTGTGCAAAGTTTTACCGATCTTGACTAGTGACCCCGAACCTTATACGGGGCACTGAAACGTGTATATATCATTTCCTAAAAGGGAAGTAAATTCTTGTGTCTGGAAGAGAGGAGAATAGAAGATTGGTCCGGAAGCACATGAAGCGTGTGGCGGTTGTTGCAGCTCATCTGATATATGTATACGCGGTACTCTCGTGCCCAGCCATCTCTATACTTGAGTATTCCACATTATGTTGATCACACCCTAGTCTCATTTGAATCGTGAAGAGCGTGCATGAACAGAATGCCCATTTTTCGAATCACGCGGCGATACAGCACCATAATACTCATTTCGAAAATCAATACTTGGGACCATGTGTCTTCGTACTGAAGGTTGTCGTTGACTAACCCACGAAATAACTTCGCAAGAATCACTCTGGGATTCTATAAATGGACTCTTCATCCAAGCAAGCTCCATACGATTCCAAAGAGATTACAGCTGTTATCATGTATCATCCTTGAACTTTTTCTGACCGGTAGGCGAACAAGAATATACATAAATTACAGCTATGGATGCAGAGGTGATCTTAGAACCATCGGTAGTACTCTGTATTGAAACAATTCTTCCATGGTGAGGAAGGCGGGAGTTGGTCCTGAGGCTTTTTGCAGAATAAATTTCGTAGGCCCAGCTCAGATGAGAAACGAGCACCAGTCAGCTGGAAGAATGTTTCATAAGATGACAGCGCAAACTGGTCCACTATTATCCGACTGTTAGAGGCTTGCAAATCTTTAAATATTTTAATTGAGTCGTCTTTCATTATTTCCGAAAAACCAACGGGTTCGATAAAATCATCCGGTAAAACATGCTGCAAGGTTTGGTGTACAATCTTCCTTCGTGTTAGTGGTGTTGGTTGAGGTTACTAAATAGCCACTGTTAAGGCGTTCGGGTTTTTCGTTGAATTCGATGAAAGTTGAGAGAATTCACCCATCAGTTATACTAAACCGAGCAGTGTAGCTAGATTCTGCTGCATGTTTGCTTAGTGGAATAGTGCATGTGCGGGATAAAGATGATGAAATGACTAAAGCAACCACGAAAATTCGGACCATTAAGGAACAGTTATCACCGGCAGAAACACAAACCACAGAAAACCACAACGTGACCTGGAGGGTAACAATTACATAATTCCAAATTTCTATCATGAAGTTAGTTCAACTGGAATGAACTAGGATGAACACGTCTAACTGAATTGGCATTTTACAGCTGATGCCCAAGGTAATTTCTTTGCGATTCATGTGGATTAGTATCAATATTCGACAAGGAAGACAGCAATAATCGTACCGCGTTCACCTACCGCAGGTTTTGCTGTGTACATAGGCTTTCCGTTGCGAATGATCACGACGAAGAAATTTATGTATAGTCCAGATGTCGGATTAGTTTCCGGATCTGGGAAACTTCGTGTCGGGTTGCTTAGCTACGAGGCCAATGTTTGTAAAACCTCCTTAGCTCCATTCTAAAAAAGGTTATTGGGTTCCTCTATTAGCTGGCATTCTCTTACACCGTTGTCAGCCACATCGGAAATTAGCTGTCGAATGAGCATGGCACCTTCGATTTTGTTCTCTAACAAGTGGTATTGTATTGTATTGAAAACTTTACCAAGTAAACAACAACGAAACTCACATTTCAGCCAAATAGAGGGAAAACTTATCATTGACACTTTGAAATACGCATAAAAAAATGGTAAGTTAGAAATAAAACTGGTTCAACCACCGAGGTTAATCCGAAGTTCGTGTGACTTTTATTTTGTCAAGCAAAACACGTGCTAAGCAAGGCACTGTAGAGTTACGATGAACTTTTATGCGGGATGGGATAAGTCGAAATTCAGAACGTACGGAGGGATACGAAAGGCATGCCGATAAGTCACGATACAGGGGATGGGTTGGGCCAGCGAGAAACTTCTTGGCGAATTTTTCACAGGCTATAACGTGCAAACTTGTGCAAACGTGCACACCTGGAAATTAGGTGTATGAAGTCTGCCAGGGTCGCCAATGGGCCCCGTTTTCAAATAGCGTGATGTGAAACGGAGCAACAAAAATATTCACGTGGCGTCCGCACGACTGATCTGAAACGTCCAAGACATTTTGCGCGCCGTCCTGAGACTGTAGATTTAAGTGTAGCTGGCTCTCTTTGCGGAAGGAACGCAAATGTTTCAGCTTCTGGCTCTGTGTAGCTCGTTTCCGTTGGTAGTAAATCCAGATAGTTCTTGAATGATATTTTCCACTGGTCCCAATTTCCGTAGGTTTAGCAGCAGGATGTAGGATGCTGTATACTTAAATTCATGGGGCAGGTTTTGTAATCGCAACCCCAAAATGTGTTAACCGTGATGAAATGTGCAAGCGACTGTTTCGTGAGCTGAACTACTTTCTCTGCTTACATATTGCTACAATGGATAGTGAAAATGACCACCAGTAGAAAACGCGTTCAACAGTGAGACGGTCTGATTAACACGTAAAAACCAACCATGGTCAAGGTCAGGACACATCACGTGCGGGTGGCCGGCTGTTTGGAGAACGCATAAGGATCGATTCAACAATCGTGAACAAATCTGGTGCCCGGCATTTTATCAGCCAAATAAGTTCACTTACGCCAAGACAGTAAAAGTACGTGAATAAGAACAGTAGAACAGCCAACTTTTTCAAGAAAAGGGTTCACTTTTGAAGGAACAGGGCCTCAGCTGGCTGAGGACAGGGAATCTTGTGACTTTCTCAGTTTCACTTCATATCAAGCCAGAATGTTACGATAATCCATTTGCAAAAAGATACTCACCTCGGTTCGGACATGTGCATACTTGTGAATCCACAGGGACACCCGTTCCTCGTTCGTAATTTTTACAACAATGAGCGACGAAGCTTTCTCTGGAATTCGACTTATTTTCCTTCGCTCTATAATAACTACTTTCCGTAGTAACCACAATACAGTAAAAGTGAAACCACCAGCTTCACTGATCGTAATTTTAATGGTGGTAGTAGTGGTAATGCAAAATCTAATCACTCCGCTGGAGTTTTCATGCGTTACTTTCGGTTTACGCATTTACCATTGCTTGCAAACACCAACTCACTGAGCAGCTGACAGAATCTGCGACGCCGATGGAACAATAAAACATCAGTGAACAGTGGAAAAACAATCAGGTCTAGAGCGACAAATCAGAAGCTCCCATAGGAGCTTCAGTCACGCTTTCCAGAAAAGGTGAGTTAGTGTCTTCCACTATGATCCATAAAGAAAACCCTCAAATTTCAAATAGTATGTTTCTTCGAAATAAAAACCTTCTTACCAGAGACATTGTTCATTGTTTTCAGGAGAAAATTCATTCTGCTGAATGGGCAGCTGCCTTGCGGGCAGAACCCATGGACAAAGTGATGAAGCATTCATGTAATTCTCCACAGCACCCTTCCTAAAACATTGACTGGCCTCGCTGATAACAAGTCAAATGGTATCACCGAAGATACAAACCACAATCATCGTGATAGTAATAAACAAATTAATTCGATTTCATTAATTAGTTTTCGTACAAATTTCCCATCCTCAGATTTCACCAATATAAGACACTATCAAAGTCCACAAAGGTCACTTTACAGATACATGAATACGTGGGTAGAGTAAGTTACCTGCGGAAGATGATTATCTCTTTAGTAGTAGAATTACCACCATTAGCAGAAGTAGCGGTAGACGTAATACGTGTGCTAGCAGCATCAGAGACAAACGAAGTATTGGTAACAATATTGGGAAAAATACTGTTGCTTTTATTGACAGTAATATCATAAAACTAATAGTGTGTGTGATAGTAGTAGTAGTAGTAGTAGTAGTAGTAGTAGTAGTAGTAGTAGTAGTAGTAGTAGTAGTAGTAGTAGTAGTAGTAGTAGTAGTAGTAGTAGTAGTAGTAGTAGTAGTAGTAGTAGTAGTAGTAGTAGTAGTAGTAGTAGTAGTAGTAGTAGTAGTAGTAGTAGTAGTAGTAGTAGTAGTAGTAGTAGTAGTAGTAGTAGTAGTAGTGGAAGTGGTAGTGGCATTCGCAATCCCAATCATGATTTTCCAGGACATTTTACCTCTTAGTTTTGTCGCGATTGTAGCGTCGTGGGACTGATAGCGGTGCTATTATCCACTACTTGAACGAGTTCAATGAACCGAGTTAACCGGACACAAATCAATACAATTTGATTTTAGAAATCAGCGAAATTGACCCAAATCAAACAGCCTGTACATTTCATTTCAATCACCGAAAGTATCCTCCCTTTTGGCTCAGTAAACAGCCTCACTTCAAAATAACCTACCTCGACTTATCGACTAAGAATCTGATTTTGACCACTTCCGATGTGAACGGTTGATCAGCCGTAACTGCGTCACTCTGATCATTTTTATTTCGAGCAAAATGTTTTGTAAAAAATATGCTCATTAAGGGCGACAATAGGTGACAACTAATCTCGTGAATAATTGGGGTTAGTTTCGCTTTACCGCAAACCGAACCCATAACACGAAAAAGAAATAGTGTCTGATCTGTGCACATCTTGTTGCTCACTGCATTTTGTGCTAGAATAGAAAAACGCATTCATTGTTCCCACACAACCACTCGAACACAGGTTCTAATTCTGAGCAAGTGTTGTTACTCATGGAGAGTTGTAGACGAAGGCAAGAAAAGAGAAAGAAAGATAATCTTGTATGCAACCAACCAAGAAGAGATTGTGCCATATTGATTCCCTTGGAATACAATCAATGAATCTAGGTCCGTGGATGAATGGAATCTCATCATCAGTGCACACAGACAGATAGACCCACTACAGGTTCAAATGTGCATCACACCACTCACCTTCATTTACACTAAATTGTCCAAGCAGCTAACATGTGGCGCCATGTTGCGCTGTTCTGAATTAATCTTGTGATTTTGATCTGAGCGTCTGCATCGGGGTTACGTGTGTGTGTGTGTGTGTGTGTGTGTGTGTGTTTGTGTGCTTCATTCTCCCAGTAAGAAAGCCGGAATGCGACTCTCGTTTGATCCGAACTGAACGCGGACGTGTGTAGCTCGTAATTGTGTGTTATTGATGATTGTACGCTTTTCGGGATGAGCTACCACACTTTTGCAGTTCATCGTCATTACTGTCGATGTCCCGGTCTTGATTCATCCTTTTAAAACCTTCCAAAGACGAGCACTTTTGATAACAGTTCACATAAAATCTTTCCTTTCTTGTCATCCTTTGTTATACTAGGTGTGATTGTGACAGAAAAGAGTGTTTAAATGATCCTAGGATGAACTCAATGCGTTGTATGAACAGAAACAGTTAAATTTGGCAACTGTAGGCTTCTGAACCTAAGAAATGTCATATTTTACCAATGCATTTACAGCTCCGTAAAAATTACATCTATATAAATTATATATATATATATATATATATATATATATATATATATGATTTTTTCTATAGGACGGTATACGATAACAGTGAAAGATGATGCACGGGTTGTATTACGATGACCCATTTACCGGGTTCTGGATACACCGGGTGTGTTGAGTTCTAATCAGATTAATAGACAAGAATCGACCACGGGTCGCGTCGTATACATACCATTGCCATGGGTTCGAAATACAGCCATAGCTCAAAGTCAATACAATAATTATAACATTTCGTAATACTTTTTCGGAACAGTCTTAAGACCTTCAAGATTAGAGACGGTAGGATACCTTCTATAGGTGCCTGGTGACCTACAGCTGTTAGCTGTGCTTTCAAGGTAGAGATCCACGTCATCTCCTGGTGAGCTTCCAGCATCAGTTCAACGGACCCATAGTTCTCCTCGTCCACTACGTCGGCTGATAGTGAATTCACAAACAAAATGCACCTCCGGATGGCCGGTAAAACGGCCGTAACCCGGTGGACGGCAACTCCATGAGTGTCAGAGCCCACATTCTAGTGCTTTCCTGATCCAGGATGGGGAATTCGACCTGCAATCGGGGCCCGGACACAGACTGGGTTTTATTTGATCCTCTGATACATCTTTGGAAACAAAGTGGCTATCTGCAGCCTCAAGCCGCAGCTGAATCACCGTAGTTCTACTACGAGACGAAGGTGGCCCGCTATATTCCCTTCAACTTCTGGAAAGCTGCAGTTCCGCCAAACCTCATTTATTAATGTAGGTGCAAGGTGTACATCAGTCGAATACTCAAAGCCCAGGATGATAAAACTCTCCCTATTCCAGCTGATGGTACAAGTAAACGTAACGCTTTTAGAAGCTACTACGTGTCAGTTCTTGTTGCGAATTTCGTAATTGAAAATACGAAATTTATTACGTCATTGATAACCACCGGGTTGATCAGAGAATTTTGTGAACTAAAATATGAAGCTTTATGTTTGCCATTTTGTAGTCGTCATAAGAAGGAAAAGAACTCTATCTAATGAGTTGTGACCGAAGAATTAGGATGGAAGAGGTGATGGCTAACATGCACTGTCAATAGCTGTGCGATGGATGAAGGAGAATAAGGTATCCACAAGATCCACTGCGATAAGCAGCAATATATGCTTAGTTGCTCCGTAAAAAGGTTTCTTTCTAATTTTTGCGTGCTACTCGAAGCCGTAGTGAAAGTTTACCCCATATTCAGCCTGGAACAATGGCTATGAAAGTTTGCCAATAGAAGTCCGAATTTGTTTATTTCTGAGTAATTTCACTTTTACACGAATTAATCACCGAGACAAACTAGTGAATCGCATTGTCTCTTGTGCCTCCAAATGCCTCCAAATGGTCTGGAGTGAGTATCTCAGGTTCCCGGATGGCTATAGTTCTAAACTCCTTTCGAAGTGCTCACAAATGACCGTGCATCTCAAACAGCCTCTGCTGAGGAAGTCCTACACACTGCTTTCTCGTAGAACAAGTGCTTTCATCCGAATGTGGTGACGATAGCGAACGCTCAGTGCTCTCCATCTGATTGATTGACTGGTAGTCACTCTAGAGATGGCTGAACCCTGATTCGAAATCAACCGCGTGTGGCGTATGGAGGAGTACAACACTACTCACCGGTTTCTGTCGTGGAGGGGTGTAGCGGGCACATAGGATATCTGGATTCATCCGAAGGGCGTATGCACTGTGCAATCAGCCAAAAGCCCCTGAGTTATGGGCCACAGGCTTCATCCCGCTGAATTGTGGGTTAGGTGTTGGATAGCTAAAGACTCCGGTTGTGAACCCCTATGAGACTCAGCTGTTTTGATCCGTGCAAAGTGGCAGTATTGCGCTTACAAACAAATCATGAAATTATTGGGTTGCTTTCTACGTTGACGAGTAGCTTACGGATTTTCTTTACTCATTCTTGATTGCAAGCATATCCAACCGCAAACCCATTCGTTTTCTTATTTTCTCTCCTTACCACTGATGCGTAATGTACCCATTCTGATGCACATCGGTCAACAAGCCGGTTTAGACGGGACATTGTATAAGGCTGGTGTTGATATCCCCTGCCTACAGGAGGCCAGTATTAAAGACCCTACTCGGACAATAAAGTTATCACCGGCTAAAAAGGAAGTTTTATTTTAATTGCATTATTCAGGAGACTCTGAATCTGAGAGTTCTGGTCTCTCAGAAGTTGGGGTAGCCTTGACGGATAGAGCTGAACCTAGTCTTCTAAGGTGAATTCTGGTTGATATTGCTCTATGTGATGTACGAATCAGATGATCGTTCAAGTAAAGTAGATAAAGAGCTATTAGGCCACCTTTGTTTCTAATACATGCGTACGCCTCTACGTTTTATTGTCGGGATGCCGTGAAGGATAGGTTCTACCAATATCTTCACGAATTAATAAGTGCAACACATAACACGGACGCCGTGGTTCTTGCTGGGGACTTAACAGCCGGGGTCAGTAATATGGCACTGCTTCAGTTCAGACTATGGTGAAATATTTTTAAATCCGTGCTCTAGTCACCGACTTTTTCTATCCAGCACCAGCTTTATTAACGAAAAGCTGTGTTCTGCCATTTGGCCACCTCCTCCGTCGACTCAGGACTGGGCTATGATAGATCGTATTTCAAATTAGCTATAGATGGCGAGGCTGTATACAAAACTGCAGTTTATACTGGAGAGCTAGTCTTGATTTTGGCCACGCACCAGTGTGTGCCACACTCTCGATGTTTTTTTGACGAGACTACTATAAAGAGGATGTCTTCAATTGATGTTCTCAGACTATCAGTGCCTAGCATGCTAGTAAATTCCAAAGTAAAGTGGAAGATAGATTGAGCGCCACAATGTCGTTCCCCCTAAAGCAAACTTGGGCTCTTGTAAAATCTGCTTTGAATTCCGCTTTTGTGGCTAACCGTGGCGTACCTCCAGGCCGGACAGTCATTGGATAAAGACAAACTCCAGCTGCGAATGAATCCAATTTGGCTCTAAAACGTGAGCTAACTGCAAACGATCTCGGTAATCGATGTTCGGAACGAGCTGCTGAGATAGAACCACCTGCTGCATCCATGGAAATTTTGAGAGTTGTTCCACGTTATCCGTATTACTTGTACCTAAAGATGCGGTGTCAGAGAGACAACCTTCGAAGCCGACGAAAAGTCTATCCATAGTTTTCATTGGCGTCTAGAAAGATGGGGTGAACAATTCAACTTGCAACTCAACTGATCTCAAGATCCAGCTGCTTGATGAAAGTCGTGTCCAGTGGTCCACGTTCTCACATCTACCCAGTGAAGCTGAGATTCCATGTGCTCTTGAACTTCTCAAGAGCCACAAGGCTCCATACCGAGACGGCACATCACCAGCTGTATTCTAAGACGCAGGACAAGATATAGGAAAAGAGTTAACGCATGTATTCTCTAGGATATGGGAAGTGGAGAGATTTCCTTCGGAGTAAATGGAATCGACCGTATTTCCCGTCGTCAAGAAAGGATCCGGAACTATCTGTGGCAATCACGGAGAAATCGGCTTAATCCAACTTTAGTCGAAGATTTTTGCGTCTTTTGTTCTTAGTAGAGGAGCAATCGGGTTTTCTCCCTGACTGAGGCTACACTGACTAAATATTCACCCTCCGTCAGCCGTTGGAGCACCGACACATTTACCGAGGACCAATTACCTCCACATTCTTGTATATCTGAGCAACATTTGATTCAGCTGACAGGGCTGCCGCTTGGGAAAGCTTGGTGAGAAACGACGTGCCTGAAAAATTCGTACCAACGATCATAATACTCTACAGCCATAATTTGGGACGAGTAATAACCTACGGTAGGCCTTCTTCCCTTTTTTGTCTCCGATGAAGTTCGGCAGGGGTTTCCTATTCCACCGTTTCTCTTTACCTTTGCGATCGACAAAGCTTTTAAGAAATCGGTCGAGGGCCTCGTAGGCGGTGATGACAAACTCTTCCCCGAGCACAGAATTACTGATCTGGAATAAGCCGACGATATAATCCTGCGTGATTCTAAGGTCTCAGCTGCTCAACTTCTACTGAACCGCATGATAACTGATGTGGACTGAAATGGAATGTACTTCGCACCATCAAAGTGCAAGGCCGTACTCCAGGATCGACGAAAGCCTGTCCTCGCACTCTACTTGGTTAACAAAAGACTGCAAATTACCGAAAGTTTTGTTTATTCGGGCCGTTGTGTTACTGGTAGTGGCGGTGTAAGAGAGGAAATATCCATGCATGTTTCAGAGGCCAGACTTGCTTTTTCGAACCTCGCACTTCTCTGTTGCCGACGAGACATCAGTCCTTCCTATAACTGCCGAGTGTATACTACCGCTGTGTACCCTTTACTGCTGTATGGTTGTGAAACGTGGCCCCTCCGAGTTCATATATCCTTCACCTGGCGGTGTTTAATACTTGATGCTTACGCAACTTTACCCATGTTGGGTGAGAGCAACGCGTCAGCAAAGACCAAATAAGTAGTCGAGTGTTAGGCAAAACCGACTCCTCCTTAGAACAGACCATATTGCAGCACCTTCTCAGCTGGCCAAGTCATGTATCAAGGATGCCTACCCAAAGCTTGCTGCTTTCCTCATTGTTTGTGATCCCTAAGCCTGACTGGAAGAAAGAGGGGGGATAACAAGCAATGGATTGGCGCAGAGGAACGTCTGTCACATGTGGGGCCATTTAGGTTGCCAGGTTGGAAAAGTAAAATCACGAGGAACACCGGCTCGTCTCACTAATGGGCTTATGGCTCGAAACAAAAAACAAGCTTTCCCCGTTATAAATTTGAAGATAGATGTCAAAAACCGACTGCACGATATATCCTGGATCATTTCGCTGCATCTTAACAAAGCGCGTACTGCAGTCGAAGTGGCTGTTTTCATAGCAAAATGGATGAACGAATTGTTTATAAACAAAGACAAAATCACATTACGCACATGAACATACACCCCTATCGAATAACCATGCAACAGTTATCACATTTCGATACCACTACAATGATAAAATGATCACAAGCTCGCGTACTTTGCACAGTTCACTCGACAGTCCACTGTCGACAAGGCCTTTATACACCTAAATAGTTTGGAGGGGGTGGTCGAGTATACCACTTTGATAGCCTGACTTGCGATGACGCAATGCTTAGTTTCGCAAAGATGTCGAGCAACGGATGATCTGATTGACCTTTGCCCAGTTGACGGTTCAATCGCGGTGAAATTGTCATCCATTGTCTAATTAAGTCACACCAGAATGTGCTCAACCATCTGATGACGTAACTGCCTTGTCGTCCTGCCTATGTAGGTCACTGAGCTCTCACTTTAGAATTGTCACATGCGGTTTGATTTGGCGTGGACAGGTGATGGTTCTTTCATCAATGGCTTAGTTAACCGATTAGTTGGAAATACAATTACCGGGTCCGGTGCATAGTAGGTCGGCTGACAGCTGGCTGCAAACGTTTTCTGATCAATTGACTTAAATCTTCACCTCTGTAAGGGAGTTTTAGGTATACTTTCGTCTTGGAAGCTGTGGTTGGAATATCTTTTCTTGGCTACAGGTGGCGATAATTTGCTAGGAATGACGTTGGATTTCCATTTGCCATCAGAATTTTAGTGATCCGATTGATTTTCTCATTTGCAGTATCCACCCTGCAAATCTGCTGAGCTCTGTAAAACAGTGCTGTACACTGTGTTTATCTTGTACTTTACCGGGAAGAAGGTACTGAAATAGATATATAGCCCCGTCCAGGGGTCTTTTCGGGGGATGCAGATTACTGAACAAGGCAAGCAGCTCTTTACCTTCTTGCTTGTTCCTCGTGATAACAAAAATATCATCTGTGAAAAGGCCATAGAGTATCTTGTTGGATATTTTGTTCATAATCTTGTTTTCTAAGTGAGCAACAAAACTATCCGCGAGAATAGAGCCCAATCGGCTGCCCATGGGAACTCCGTCAGTTTGTCGATAACTTTCATTGGGGAAGCGGAACTTCACATTAGACGTACGTAATAGCAATATACGTGTCAGTTTGGTATTCGCTAATCCGATATGAATATGATGCTTGTCGATTATCTGACATATAAAATCGATATTTCCTTGCAAGGGGACATTTGTAAATAGTGAGATAATATCCGAAGTAAGCAAAGGTCGGTTCTGGATATTTTATTCCCAATAGGTTTCACATTTCGAAACTACCCTTCATTGCGTGACTTGTGACCGAGTCCCTGACTGGTTTCAGTAACTTGGTTAACAGTTTCACCAGATAGTGTTGTGGGGAGTTAGTCGTTGACTTCTATTTTCAGATATCACTCGAAATCGAAGTCAGTGGCGGAAGTGTACTGATTTTCGTTGTAATCATCAAGCATGGGAAAAGAAAGTATAAAATAAACTCAAAAGTGTGCGCACCACAAAACAAGGGAAAACTCTGCTTTTTCCATTGCTTTTTTAATCTGATTTCATCTACCCGTTCCTCTCCGCACATGTCATGTTTTGACTGACACAGCTTGAAATTAGACGAACCTGGATATATATATATATATATATATATATATATATATATATATATATATATATATATATATATATATATATATATATATATATATATATATATATATATATATATATATATATATATATATATATATATATATATTTGCAGTTTACTCATTTTTTACTTTTATGCAACTGTCTCCTAAGAAAGGATGAGCTGGCTTTATGAATTTTGCGGACTGAATCTGACCACGAAAGGCAGTCAGGGGCGAGATCGACTGTGCACTGGAGCAGCGAAATTCATGAAGAATGTTGGGAATAGTATAAAAAGGCGTCCCCAGCTTCACTCGGCTTTTTGTTCGAGGCTGTTCCTGTAGCCCGTGCACAACCAAGTGCTACCTGTCGGGCAACAGTAAGTTCGTGTGTTCCCAGTCAGTGACCGATCGATCGATACATGCGCTTTACGATGGTGGTCTACCAATCCCAGACACCCAATGTATCCATTGCGCATAGTTACCAATGGCTCTCTAGGAGCCCGTTAGCCATTCACTAGAAGTAACCATGATCCGGGGGTCCATGCTGTCCTGTTGGTTGGAAAGTTTTCTATTTTAGCCTTTGGACCAAACAGTATATCACGTGCTGCCTTTCGAGAGCAGCTGTCTTCGCATGCTGAGCACCATCCCACCGGCTACCCTCCCACTTGGTTTGGCCCACCTGTCGAGCAGCTTACCCGGGGGTGTGGCTGCTGGTGCATGCTTAAGCTTCGTGGAGGTGATAGTTGAGTAGCCGACAAAGACCAGGAAGATGGAAGACGCCTGTAGAAGCATGACAGACTACCAACTCAGAGGTGCTGCTCCTCGCAGTCACCCCATACAACCCACTATATATATATATATATATATATATATATATATATATATATATATATATATATATATATATATATATATATATATATATATATATATATATATATATATATATACTGATCCAAAAAAGGAGCTCAGGTTGAAAGAACGGAGGAACAACATGGTTCTTTTCTACCTAGAGTAAACAGAGTCGGAATAGGGAAATAAAGATCCTGGTTGGAGTAGCAAGCACGGCATGCTACTGCTGGTATCAGCCAAGTGAGTTGAATTAGTTTCAGAAGGCTATCCAAGAGAGAGGGGGGGGGGGGGAGAGAGTAATTCACGACTTTTAGTGGAAACCCCGTAGGAAGTCAGCCGGAAGAACAGAGGGTATCTTATTCACCTGCAACCCACCTCGTTCCCTCGTGTTCCCTTAGCCCCTCTTACATAAGTACACACATCAGCCCCCGAATACTGCCAGTGGCGTTGCGAATTGCAGTTTCTTCAATCTAGGTGAACGGATAACTTTCGTTTTGTATACACTGATAGTCTTATGGAGCAGGCATTGGTTTTTATTCACCTGAGCAGATAAGTGAATTTGCTTCTCCATTTGAGAAGCTTTATGGTGTCACAGTATATATTCGTCTGAGAAAAAAAGTAAATGTGAGTTAAAATCATCACAGAATTCATTCAAACCAATTTAATTATCGTGATCTGACCATAAACCGCGGAGGCAGCAAGAAGTTTTAGTGGGTTATTTCTGGAACAGATATATCAAGGAGGAAACTGATGGTAGGATGGTCACCTTTGCCAACTAGCAAGATCAAGTGTGATAGAAATCGAGCCTAAAAACCGCAGAATGATTCTGATAGTCATCCTCGTCACTACTGGCTTTTGGCTGTTCGGAACTTCGTCACTCATTATATCATGCATCTAGATTTCAGGGTCATCGTACAGATATCACTCCACAATTTGTCTCGTCAATCTTCTACCGCAGTGGAAAAAGAAAATTGCTAGTTTCGTTTGATCTGTTGTTGACTGCTAATCCGAATAACGAGCAGAAAGGTAGTGAACTGTTAACTGCCTGGTAAAAGAGCAATACGTCATATTGGCCAAACAAGCACTAACAAAGAAAGGGAATAATAGGTGAGTAACACACCAAGGCAAGCGGAATTAGCAGCCTCATTCACTCACTCGTACTCTCGCCTTTGACAAATAGTCCTCGTCTAGATGTAAAACTACTTACGTCCCCATTTGTCTTTTACGCTGCTATCTCCTGCTAGAAAGTAAGTCGGCTCCAAGAAAATCTCGTATCATAGCCGACCATGCGCGGCGGTTGGAAGCGAGTTCGCTGCAGGCACCTATCCAGGTTTTCTTCCACTGGCCAGCCCCATAGACCGACTGTAACGCTAGGCTTTCTTTGTCCTTCTCAGCGGTGTTTATTCAAGTTTTTAGTTGGCTACCAAGGCAACAGCACCGTCCAGGACAGGGTTCGGGACAGAGTGTTTAGTTAATTAGTCCCCTCTGGGGTAATCGAATGATATGGCCCGGCCATCACTGTCGGCGACGTTAGAGGAAGATGGTCAGTTCATCAGTTTCACAGCTCCATCTTCTAACTTCAATTCCTGATGCTCCAATGAGCAAGTTTACTTTTAAGATACGCCGCAGGCAACAGTGATCATACACCTCCTACCTTCGGGTACCCTCTGCTCTTAGTGGTCAAGTTTCGCATCCGTAGCTGAGTAGGGGACCTGCAAGGTAGATGCGCACTTTAGTCCGAAGACTGATTTCATTGCGGGTCCACGAAGCCCGTCGAAGCTGAAGAAATGCTTTCCTGACTTTGTACATCCGCAGTAATACTTCACTTTTCGCCTGACCGTTCAGAAGCAGTATGGAGCCTTGATAATTGAAACGTTGAACTCTTTCGATCAGTTGGTCACTAATGGATAGCTATTGAGCTGATGTCCCTGGAAATTGGACGTATCTTTAGTTTATGGGGCATTTACTTATGGCCGGATGGACTTCGATAAGAAATTACTTCGATAGCTGACTGGTTTGAGTGCGGCAGGGGAGTTCGCTAGCACAATAATGTCTTCCGAAATGCGTATCTCATGACTCAGCTGGATACCAAGGTAGTTGGTGAATTCACGCCTTATTGTCCAGTCACAGGAGTATTTAAACAGTATTAGTGAAAAAGGGCATCCCTGGTAGACACCATTAGTGAGTGAGAACTCCGAGGATTCTTCGCTATACGTACGGACTCGTGCCTCAGTGAACGAATAGCATCATCTCAGAAGCCTCTCGAGTTTATCGGGCAACCCTTCGGAGTCCATTATGGCCCAGAGACATTCCCGGTTAACTGAATCAAAAGAGACTGGGAAATCGACGGAGCAGGCAATTGGGTTCTGTCGGGTGCGGTAGCCTCCCAGAGCAGAGAAGCAGATGAGTATCAAAAAGCCGAAAATCTCTAACCGTCTACCGTCATTTTAAGATATCAACCAAGATAATCGGCTTACAGTTCTCTGATAAAGATGCATCCTTGAGGATACATTAAATCGATAAGTAAGTTGGCTTAGTCGAATATATCTGTATGGTTCACATTTAGATTTCATCACCCTGAAATCCAGGTCAGTTCGGCCAGATACATATATGAAAATTTGGAACATTTTAGCAAGCGGCAAGATATGCTGAAGATTTGGGTCCAACAACTCTTAAACAACCCAAAGAATCAGATAAGACTGGAGACAGAAACCGGTACCATCTCGATACTTGAGATAGAACTGTGGTTGACCGGTTCACGACTATATCTGCAGTATCTGTTAGGAAGCCATAATGAAAAATCTTCCCCCAAACAAGGTCACAATCAGTTGAGCATGGTAAGTCGAATTGATCACTCAGTAATCGACGCTGTTGGATCTATAGGTAGGAATTTCAACTGGCAGAAGTGCAATCAGTCCGTCAAGGCAGAAACTTGAATGGACTGCTGAATTCTAGAAAGTCCTATTTGACCTTTAAATACTATGTTCCCACGAGACTTTCGAACCATGGGGAGACAAGAAGCCTTGTAACACCGATCTGTAGACGATGATGCTGACTGAGTTAGGTCTTACTGAGTTTCTACCCACAAGACTGCTGAATGTAGGACTCAGGCCTGAGGGCGATCTTTTCACTGCTAATCACGTTGAGCAAAACATCCCCGATTTTCATTACAATCCGAAGGCAGAAGTGCCGTTTGAGGAGTGGTACAAACGACCTAAACACGTATTCACAGTGGGGTTAGCACCTTATGATGATAAAGTCAAGGTTCGATTGTTGCTGTTTAGTTCGGGACCTGCTAAGCATGTCCGATATGCCAACCATATTCTGTCCGCTGAACCGATAAGCCTGATACTTCATGACAATGTGCGGATATTTAAAAAGAACTTTGGCCAGAATCCCTCCCTCTTCAATGTTCGACTCAACGGTCTCCAAATGGTCAAGAAGAATATTGACGACTTCGTCACCTATAGTGGTTTATTCAACCGAGAGTTTGTCATCTTTTTTGTCTGGAATCCCTCAGAGAAGACCAGTTTCTTTACCTTCTATTTATTTATGGTTTGAGTGGACTCCGTTAAGATAGAAGAGCTCTCCTGTTAGCCAAAATCCATCAGGAGCCACAAAATCGAGCCACCAGAAGAGGTAGACGAATCTGAATTTATTGTCAACTTGAATCACGGTTCGCTTATCATCTGGCTACAACAGAGACCTGTTCCAATGGTACATGCCGTCAAGCAGAAGGAAGATTCCCCGCAACGGAGAAATTACCCACCTCGAAATGACTGGCTTTCTTTAGCACCATCATGCTCCAGCGAGGCCTTTCGATTTGGCCGTTTTATTGTGCTCTTAACTGCTTAGGCACTTTCATATTATAATATTTTACAGTTTCTATTCTTTTCCACATCAACCTTGTGTCCTCGATGCTAAAGCACGACGAGTTTGTTTTGATTTTCTTATGAGATACCGCTGAAACGAATGGAAATTCGGGATTACGCCATTTTTCCTATTCTGTGGTGAGTAAAGTGGAAAGAACTAAACTGCATGCGAATGGGAAAATTCGTAAACATCGGGCCTGATGGAAGGTAGCTCTCTCGAAGAGAAATATAAAATCAGTGGTTGCCCCGCTGGCCCTGTCGTCTAATGTCCGTTCAATCATGTCTCGAAAATGCCTGATATCACCTACTTACTGAATTCTTTAGGAAATGCGAGCTGTAGTGTTGTTTTATTTCAAGAATGGTGGTTTCATTTGGCGATAGGGCATGAGTTATCGAAGCTTGATCGATTCACCAGACACAGGCTGGACAGACAGACAGGCAGGAAATCCAAAGGAGGTGTTGTTACCTACGTACGTCATGTTTGGTGTCGTACATCTTGAGGCATAGTTACACACAATGCACAAAATATTTGCGCTCAAACCACTGAGCGTAAGACACGCTTTATCTCTGGAGACTCTTTTATTGTTCTGTCTAATCTGTACGTAACCCCCCCCCCCCCCCCCCCGCTGTACTTCAGGGAACTAGTCAACTTCTTGGACTCATTCTATTCGTGTCTAATGCAGTGAATTGACAGTTAACATTTTATTGCTTTCTTGCTTTAAAAGAACAACTAATAAACGGCTTACAAGAAAAGCTTACTCGACCACGATTGTCTTTTCCTCATCGAGCTCTTCATTGACGAGCGCGGCTTGCTGATCAGCACGATTCAATCACCATTGGTTTTTCTCTGTCACGTATTTATTGCCATTGCCAAGCATTTAATTGATAACTTCTCACCAAAAGCTTAATTCTTACAAATAAAGTGCATCCTTGACTTGACTTGACTTAGTTTGTAGACATTGTGGGGCGTAGCATTTTTTATCGATTATGTTCATGCAGATTTTTCTGCTAGTTTTGAGTTTATCGACAAGTTCGCAAGCTGCCTGGATAGCACTCTACACTCACGGTCGGTTTAGCGTAACATTCATAAAAGTGAGCCACTCGGGCTGTCTCTGAATATATATTAAATCACTAATCAGTCAACAACGATGTTAGATCAACTCCGTGTCTTACACTAATCGGACATAAGTTTCTCAGAGGTAATTATTGTTGTTTCATGATACGGTACTCGCTCGCCAATGCCCTGTCAGTACTACCTATCACTTTGCATAATCGAGGTCCTCCCGGCAACTCTAAAACTTAGGGCACTTCCGAGATGAAAGAAACTTTCACTGGATGAGATCTCGTTCCTTTTGTTCGTTCTATCGATCAACCCCAACTTGGCTCCAAACCCCATACAGAAAAATTACACTTTGCCACATGATGAAAAAAGAAAGTTAAAGATCACTTATCCTCTTTGCTAAACAAAATTTCACTTAGTGGTGCTCAGCACGATATTCACTGATAGTAACTGCCCGAAGACAATCGGTCGGAACAGCTATACAATAGTTTCGAGAGTTTTAAATGGAAAGCGGGTCACTGATATTGGGCAAAGATAACAGTACATTTCAGAAAATTTTCCATTAAATTTAGTTAGGTTTTTTTCCGCATTGTCTTTCGCCGTGATCAGAAATCTTTGCATATTTACTCAGATAGTCTTTGTACTACCGAATGTGGGCTTCATCGAAATCTGTTTGTAGGGTTAACCTGAGGAGGATGTAGTACGGTGGAGACTGTTACAGCCAAACGAAAGAGGTGAGAGGGGAATCGATCGAGCTGATCAGCCAACAGTCCGGTGTTTAAGAATGAGACATGACAGGTCAAGGCAAATTTGTTGAATGTGTGTCTAGTTCTCGAACGAGCTCGACGAGAAAGCAGGGCTGCGAGATTTCGTTGTATTCACCAAACCAGACGCCTCAAAAGGTCTACGGCACTCCAGCACTCCAAAATCAATTTTTCCTCTATTTACGCTTTCTAGTTTCTTTTGGTTTGTGTGTCCGTGGACACTGAGCAGGTCTTCTTCTGCATCAGTATCGCTGTTTTCCCCAGTGGTTAGTGTGGCATCTTCAGCGCAGTCCAGTTCAGCTCACTCAGAGCAGTTAATGGCCATGAAGAACCGTCCAGAATTCATTCAGCGATATACACACATGTTCTGTACCTACCACCATCTAATCGCCAAGAAAAAATCGAAGTTTTTAATTAACGACCCAGCTTGACACTGCAGTTATCATGAGCACTTTGATGGAATATGTTCATTGCTCAATATCCGAGATCAATTCCTCTCGCTCATGATCTAAGGCCTCTTTGGAAGTCCACGTAGTCTGCAGTTCTACAGGCTCCTCAGGTAGACTATCCCCGTTGTTTACCACTCTGCCGCTAGGGTACTACGATCCGATTGTCAAATTGGCTCGAGCTTTCGTGGAATTTTCCTCACGACTCGTAGTTCGGCAGTCTGAGGACTCCTGGAACATACTCCTGTTTGAGACCGGAAAAACTCTTTATCATCCAAACATCCATATGAGATTTCCCAAAAAACCCCTTTTGCAAATAGAAATTTCCGAGACTACGGAGTTTATGCTCGTACCTTGTGCTCCTCTGGTCTTCAACCGTTCCGTTGGTAAATCTTTCATCCCTCTCCAAACAGGTGGCTTTTTTGTGGAAGGGCAATCAAGCATACACGCCACATTCTGGGTGATGTCTAAATATAATCTTTCACAGCGATTTCCGGCAAGCCAAGGCTGACCACCTAGTCTGTGACGTCTTCTTGACTGCATCATTTATGATGCATTCCTTTTGTTCCTTGTTTGAATCTGTTTTGTCTATGGAGCGCAGCTTTGAAAACTATCGCATTTCATTCTCCAGACCGTTGCTTCCTGTTTGTTTATAAGATCAAATACTTATCTGCCTCTTTCGATTTCTGTGGCATTTTCTGCTGAATCATGATGTGACGAGAACTTTGAAAGCTATTATAATTATGAAGGCATGGTCAAGATGGAATGACTGATTTCCCGTACGCACTGTTGATATTTCATTCACCTAGGATAGATGAACAGACAGCTTGCTTATCGGTCCTACCCACTACCACTCATGAAAAGTGAAATAAATCATTGAAAATCGATCATCAAGATAGACTGGTTGGAATATTTCGTCATAGCCCTTTCGTGCATCTACAACCCGTTGCGCGTACGGTATGCTGTCTGGTGGTCTCTCCTTTTGTGTGTGTGTGTGTGTGTGTGTGTGTGTGTGTGTGTGTGTGTACTCATACAGTAGCGTGAGAACTGAATCAAACGTGTCTACATTCAGACAAATACACACACTGGCAATTTTCACTTAGTCCGTTCGCTTACGTTTTTCCCACTCTCACTTACGTCATTTGCCGGAATTAGGAGTCCGAAAAATGATACAGTTGCGTGAGTGAATTCACGTGACAAAAAAATGCCTATTTGGCGTTGTTCGTTGCCCCTACCGCCTTTCTCTCTTCGTGCCCTTTGTCTAACTGAGGGCACGGATTTCGGACTCAATTTAGTGCCTACTGACGCGATATCATGGAGAAAAAATTCAACCGACCATCTTCGTATTGTACGTTCTGTTATCTCGGAGGATGCGGATCCATTCTACTCTATGGCACATTGGATTCGCATTTTTACCCCATCTGTGTATCTTTGTAAATTTCGTGGGAACTCTCGTATTCACAATTCGGTTCAGATATTTGTTCAAATCCTCAAATGACATCCGGATTAAATCATTTAATTTGGTTCTAAATATTGAGCTGAAATCCCTGCATTTGCTTTAAAGCTGAATTTTACCTAATAATCCGTGTTTCAATCACGAGTCAATGCAAGTACGGAAGAAGTGAGTAGTCATAAATATTTATAATAGAGAGAATATGCTTGCTGGTCTGAACACCTGGGAGATAAGTTGGAGTATGGTTGATGAGTGCTGCTCAAAACTCATTTGGTAATCAATGTTAAGATTTCTTGAGCTTGGACATGAAAATTCTGCTCGCCGTATCAAAAAACGCCTTTACACTGGGTTAGTCCAGATCCCATAATTTCCACTTTGTATTTGTCAAACCTTCCCCTTGTTTCTCATGCGCTTTGATCATTAGAGTACGCCGACCACCCTAGCCTCCAAGCACGACCGATAATTGGGTCACACAAATTTTATCTTTGTTTCTATGACGGGACGTGATCTTTGTTAACCCGTATATGTCTTGGGTCCGTTTGTTGGCCTTGACTTTTCGTGTTGCTCATCAACGAACCCTGGTCCAAAACAGATTCTATCGCTTACGTAATCTTTCTTTCCTGTGGTGTCCCTTTGTGGACTGACCCACCGGTTCCCACGATGAGTACGTTGGCGTTGTTGTTTCCGTACAATCCACCCCATTCACGTAAAGGTTCTTATCCGACCCGTTCTGCTATTGCCTTATGATTGCCTGGGTTACTTGACTTTGCCCTACCGCCTGGGCGCAATTATCTCTCTCTCTCTCTCTCTCTCTCTCTCTCTCTCTCTCTCTCTCTCTCTTCTCTTGCCTTGCCTGAATAAATGACTTCCCGTTTTGATCAAGCCATTTTTTCATAGCCATAGCTATTCCGCTTGTTCGTCATCACGACTGTGCCTGTGTGTGCCTTCAGGCGATCACTTTTCTTCTGATAGTTAATTGGCCAAAATGCTTCCCATAAATAACGAATTCCTTTGTGAACCACTTGACCCGCTCCTGTATTGTCGTTTCGTGCTCCCCCTGTCTATTGTTGCCTGGACGTTTTTAAGCTTATTTTGACTATCTTGACTCCGTGATTGGGTTGCCCACCATTTTGGGGTGTAATAATCCTTTTGTTTGATAATTGGTCCTACAGTACATGTCGTAAGGTGAGCTTGTGTTCTCTGCCTTTAGATTTGGGGTTCGCTCATCCTCAAGTCACTGAATAACAGGACGAAAATTCTGTACACAACAATGAATCCGGCACATAGTTTGCCGATCATCCTTGCACAAATGAGTGAGGAAGCACAGTTCGTTACCTACAAACCGCTTCGTCGAAATCCAAACATAAGAGCTCGTAAAAGTTACCGAAATATATCCAGGTATATCAGAACAGCTTTAATCCTAAGTAAAGATTTGCGTAATACTTGTTGCGTTACTGACTTTTTTTTAATACAGATACAAAGATTTCTGTACGAAACCCAATACCAGCATTTCGACCACATCTAATTTTACAGTCTGTAACGTTAAACCACATTTTATTCGTTTATCGCAAGATAGTCTGTGTCACCCAGTCAAAAATGAGTCCTTCAATTCTTGTGGAAATGTCGAGGGAAATGAGGGATGGATATGGTGAAGACCGTGATGGGATAACAGGTCTAATGGTTCAATAACCAAAGAAGAAGGGGCGATAAACATGCAAAAACTGGAAATGAGTTTAGGATGAGATTAGGTTTTTAAAATTTGGAAAGCTCAAGCCATGAAGGAGCGTAACTGAAAGATAAGATTGACAATCTATGTTGGTGTGATGAAAGCCCTCGAGTTAACGCTAGGTCTATGAGGGAAATGGACCTACCCGTCAACCGTACGTAATGGAACATCTCGTACTCAGAGTAAGCTTACCAAAAAACTGACAAGATCAGACAGAAATAGCAGGAATGTATCCCGCCACACTTGATTAGTAAGGCCCGTTTGTATACAAATGAAGACAGGCAGCTATCGTCAAATAGTGTACCGATCAATCATAAAGCAACCCAATTGTATCTGCACGATCGGACTTTGAAAGCCCTTTTTCACCTTATTAGTTGAATACCAGGAATGATGCCAGAGCACTGGGTCACACACGGGAGCATTCAATTCATCATAGCCAGCCATCACCTTATTCTGGAAAACCAAATCAGGGAAATTTTGAACTGCTGCTGCCTCAGAGCTGCACAATAATCTATCGTATCAAGCAAGTGAGCCGTGTGATCCGTATTAATGAACTGCTTTTTCATTGCTAAGTCCATTGCTTTTTGGTTTTTGCCTGGCGTGAATTGGAACACGTAACCATGGCTACTAGTTAACATCAGAGTATTTTTTGAAGACCCTAAGAATTTGTTCCTTCTATACTGGTTTGGAAGCAACAGAATCAGCCGAACTAGGTACTTTACCAACTGATCTCAGCTCTGGACAGTGTACTTTTAGCCTAAAAACACCGATTCTCCAAAGCATAGCTCTAGCTCAATGGATTAAGTATACACAGGTTGACCAAATTATCTGTTGCGATGTGTCTTTTCCGACAACCATTCCTCGGAACAGCACTGATCTATTCGCCATGACCTAACTGATAGGAAGTACTGAAATCAATCCCACCCGGAAATACGTGAACCAAAATAACAAGACCAAGGCTGTGGAGTAGCGCGTTAACTGTATTTCAGAACGGGTTTTTTTATAAATATGGTAAATCAGAGCAAATAATTGGTAGGTTAGAAGTTGGCCAATCACAGGGAGCCCATGCTGTACCTGTCTTCGGCGATCCGCGTGCGTAGCTACGAAGCTGTACCTGGTCGTGTCACGTATGATGCCTACTGAATCACCACAATCATTGAACGTGATCAATTGGCATACGTTTTGCTCTAGTCCATACAACCCAATTCGTCTGGGTCAAATATCTATTGCCTAGATTTGATTCCTGAATACGAACTTCACTTTACACTATATACTCATGATGTTACCAGAAAATAGGGTGGTCTGATTACCTTTGGGTTAGGACTTAAAGGTATACTCGAGCATTTCAATTACGTTTGAGCTTGCACGAGCGTCCATTTGTTCCTTCCCACCCCTCCCCCGGCCCTATACAAGCGATGCTTTGGTACGCACGGCTGATCTATATTCTATAGTCTTCTAGTAGCATTTTTTATTACAATGGTTCCACACTCAGCTTTTCTGTTTTCAAAAGGGATTTATGCTTACACTAAATAACAAAGCAGAGATAGTCTTCCTGACAGTTGACATCACTACATCATATCGTCTGCGTTTGTTTGTTAGCTTGAGCTATGCACCCATTTGTGGATCCGAATATCTGAACTTTAGTTCATTCTTGTGTTTATAAGGTAGATACTTAGTTCAAGAGTATTGATTTACGTTTCGAGTTCCAAGGTTACCACGTCTAACTTATTAAGACCTTATTTAATTCGCCAATCCAAGTAAAAAGTCGCGATTACCTGTTTTCCCTGTCAAAGTAGTGGCTTCTTTGATTTTATGCACGCCCAACTCACTCTATGCATGCCATAAAGCCCAGTTATAAGTGATTGTGAAAACTAGGTTTTATTACTATATCCTATTATCTTTCATCTACCTTCTTTGAATCGTCACTCACCTGCGATATTTTTGTTCCTGTCTTTGTAGTTGTTTTCATCACCACGGTCGTCGTTATCTTGTTCTGTTCTTGCTCTTGTTGTTGACGCTGTAGCTGCAGTGGCTTCTGGTGCGGTGGGTGCCTGATTTGATATCCTCATGTTCAAGATCTGACAAATGCCTTGTGTATGAGTCACGGGTGAAGCCAAGTACACACAATCATCAATTGCATACGGCAATAAAAGTGCACACTACAAAATGACCTCGTGTCGGGATCAGTGATAAACGGCTGGTCGGGTGGTTTTCGACAGTTGGCATCTCTCGCATGACGAGACCACACGGAATGCCTCTCTCGTAAGGACATCTGGAGGGCAAGGTTGTACGTATTTTGAGGGCTAGCACCCAAAAGGTTTCAACCCCTCCCCCCTCAAAACAAGATGGTTTAGGGACATGGCATGACATCGACCAGGCACAGTTTGGCCTAAAACTACCCCACACAATCGGAGTAAACCGTAAGCGAAATGAACACAGAGGCCGGTAGCTGAAAAACAGCTATCACACGCACGTGATAAAAGCACACTGCTAGGCAATGTACAGTGAAGGTGACCGTAGTACCAAAAACTGAAAACGAACGGCTCCATCAGTAGAGCCAATAATAGAAGTTGTAAACAATAATGCCAAACACAATGGAAGATATTCTCCATGAATTTACTGTGCGATGGTGGGCAGGAATCCATTGGGTATTCGCCTCTCGGGGTGACTTGACTGTCGCCCGGTTCGTGACTTCGCCTGACATGTTTGGGACCTTATGCAGTTCTCAATTCCAAGTCTCAGGTTCACGGCGGTCAGCTCTCCCTGATAGTATAGTGGACCTTTTGAGGCATCGCATTCTAGTCCAGTCATTAACAATCGACGAAATAATAATACAATAAAAGCTATTTCAGGACGGAAATCCCCCCAAAAGCAATGAAACTCTGCCATTCGCTGTACTTTTCATGCAAGTGGCAAACTCCCGTACCACCAGATATCCGCCTCATTGAGAGTCATCGGACTCATTCCTCCACTGAAGTGCACGGGACTGGATATTTCGTCTCTGTCTGTAAATCCTCCATCAGTTTATCCATCTTATTGAACAGCAGATTCAAACTCGATACATGACCGACCTCACAGACCATTGTTGACAGGACGTGAATATGTTCGTAACTCCCCTACAGGATGATTGGAAGTGTTTTGCAATATGGCTAAGTGCGGCCGTCGGTGGCAAATCTGAATGATGATGATTTTCACAAGAATCTCCGTTGGTTGCTCATTTTTCGGTCAGTCTCGATCATACACCATTAGTGAACGCCAAGTAGTCCATAATGTTCCAACAATTAAGGCATTAATGTTAGAAAGATGTTCCGAAAGCAATCCACGGAGTTTAGTTCAATTGGATGAATACCATGCGCAGTTAGTGCGTACATTTTTGGCAGTCCTGTCTTTATCAATATTGAAAAGGTTCAAACAATTAGATTAATAGAGGGTACAGCCTCTTATCTATCATTCAGTTGCGTCCGGGACTCGGTAGTGAAATAACTACAACGCGACCGACGAATAAAGACAGCCAGTCTTTTGTGTCTATCTAAACATACCTTTATGCACATCTGCTATAGTCAACATTTAGCTGCCCACAGTCGTCTCACTTATTGAGAATTTTATGCTTAGCACACGAAGCAACATAAACCTACTCTTTTTTCCCCTGTTTTCCTACGATTAATTTGATCTTAGCCATTTAGAAGATCAGATTTTGTATGCTGGTGTGTCTTCTCACTACTACACCAAATATTCGTACCGATTTTAAGCATGAAACAGGTAGTTCGATTTATCCCGAGAGAACTTCCGAGTAGAGTGCGAAAAGCTATAACGCCCCCCCCCCCCACCCCTGGACCCACGGCAAAAACAACCAGGTAATTGCGGGTAATGGCGACCTTTATTGTTGATGACTGGAATACAAAGTTCAGATACGCTGTTATTGAAGTTCCGGATGCGCTTACCCTTGATAGTATACCTTCTATTGAGGATGGTGAATGTCAACCCTTACGGAGTGTCGAGGACTCTTCCATCCGCATAGACTCTCCTCGCTACAAGACCCCGAAAATTTTTAATAGGGTTCAAGTTCGGAGTGTGAGTGGACCCGTCCTTGCTCTTGGTGTTCCCGTAAGGTGACCATATTCTGCTGAGTGTGGACGCATACGTGAAGGCTTCGTTGTGTTGAATATTCTGTGATACTCAGTCAATTTTCCGAAATAATCGGGAGTAAAAATTCATTCATTCTTCTGATGAATGAGTTAGTGGTCTTCAGCCCTTCTAAGACTACCAGATAGGGTTTTGCCCTTTGATTAAACCAAACCAAAACTATCACCGGGAAACCACGGGAGATACGACTCGCTTCACCTGAATTCATGCTTGTAGTACACTGTTCCATCAGGACTTTCGAAATGTAACTTTTCTTATCGGTAAACATCACAATAATGCATTCAACAATCCAAGTGATGTGATTTCCGACGCAGTCATCTTGATCTTCCAAATGGCATCCAGTCATCCAAGGTATTTATTTCATCTTTCTGTGCAGCAGACGTCATGCACGGCTTAGCGGTTGCAGTAGACGCCAAAAGCTTACTTCCAGCTACAAGGACTTTAACCTCTTTGATGGTTCGTTGGTTTGATGCACCATGCGAGAATGTTCTTGTCCCCTGCTCAGAGATTCTTCTTCTTCAGATTCCACATTTTTCCTTGGTTGCCTAGTGATTGAGATACTGCAGAAAGTTACGAATAAGTTTTCCTAGAAAAGTGGCGCTTGTGTATCCCCAAGTCTTAGGATGCAATCAGTTCTCCTTGCTCCAGAGAGCTTTGAACCTCATGTCATCCATCGATCTGGACTAATGTGTGGTGTATGTGTCGCGTCCGTGTAGCCAAGAAGAAAGTTGTACGACAGTGTATATTTGCACAGCTAGCTCCTCCACAAATGAGCAGACAACGACTGAACGGACCACCATCTGTCATTCCTAGTGTAACGATCGACTGCAGAGCACGGAATGGAGGTGATAGAACCCATTGCGCAAAATAAAAAGGTATGATGCAGTATAATTTCCCTCGAAAGCAGTATAATCGGGGTTAGTTTAATTTTGGTTTTGTTTTTATTCAAAGAAAGTTGGGCGTTGATCAGCGTGGTCTATTTATGAACTTTTATTTGCAAAGTGAGCAAATTCAAATTCAAACGAAAGATTTCGTATGAAACAAAGCACCACTAGTCAGTATCAGGGGTGTTTGTTCGAACGTATACGTACAACTCGCTTTCGCTTTGTTCTACCCAAGGCATTGTCACCTCTTCTGCAGCTGAAGGTAGATTCTTACAAATCCCCTTGCAGCTCTATCCAGATCAAGTACAGCCTTGGGCTTCCTCCTAACTGCTAGGTATGTGTCATGCTGGAATCATGCCGGTTAATACCTCGTCGGTGGGAAAGGAGTTGGTTACCTATGGAACCGAAAATTATGAGTAGAAATCTTGTTGACAAAGAAAGAGCTCGAATGTAACCACAACCGTGACCAGAGCCATTTCACATAAAGTCTCTAACCATCCCGTACATTATATATATATATATATATATATATATATATATATATGTCGAGAGAGAGAGAGAGATTTGGTGCCCTGGAAACTGACTTTGATAAATAGGTTTGCTCACCATATTGTCTTTCTGTCCATTTGACTCTTGATTCAACTGTGGAATGAGAGGGGGAATGATTAAGGACCGTTTTCACAGTCAAGATTCAACACAACTGTCTCAGTTTGTTCATCCAACAAGGTGAGATGTGCTTCACCATCAGGATTGTATATATCATTTGATGTCATTAGTGATAACACTGTATTTCTGTCAATTGGTCAGCCTTCCTGCATCACTCTTGACCACGTTAGGAGTAAATATATAAAAAAGACGAAGCACTGCGTTCCCTCCACCTTATTTGTACTTATATACTTTATATCGCGAATGCAAAACATGTCAGCTTACACTCTTGTTTTCAAGTACTGTTTTGTTTATGAATTAGTATGTTTTATGTTTGCGGCAGTGACGAGCGGCAAAAATGGTTACTATTCCTAATCAGCCTTCCTTCCGCTCGCGTGAAATGAAAAATGCACTTGGACCCGGCATCACGCTCCTTACTCAAGTCAATTCAAGCCAGGTGAAGTGTATGCACTATGCAACCGATGGTGAATAAGCAGCTTCTGCCAACCACAGGCCTGCGAAAATAGTCAATGGCTATTCCGGCTGCTGATACCATTGATAAATTAGCTTACAAATCGTGATGCTGTTTTGATCTCGTCAGACGGGTCCTGTTCTTCTGATTGGGAAGTGATTGACTTATAGAATAATGGTCCTGCGGAAAAGCGCACTACCTATAAGATTCTTCAAGTCCATCAAGGAGAATTTTCCAAGATATTTGTTGTTTCTCCATTGCAGGATTACGAGAGGTTACGGAAACAATATGTGTAAGCCTTATCAACACGCAAACACTACAAACATTCCCTATTCGTCAAACAATTGTGATTTCCTTAACAGATCAGCTGATCAAGCAGTTCACCGCTATTCATGGTTTTACGTCCCTCTTGATATATAACCAATTTCATTCAGTTGCCGAAAGAAGAATCGCCTGCAATAATCGCTTTCCCACCTTTGTGTATGTGTGTTTGTGTGCCGACTAGACTCGAAAACTACCGGTGGTTCCTGAGTAGCGTAAATACCGGACCATCAAGTTTGAGGCACCTAGTTCGAACCCATCAGTAAAGATCAAATTTAGTGAAGCACAGCATTCTGTGGTCACCTGGATCATTGCAATGTGTCGTCCGTTGGAACTTGATGCGGTTCTGTCACTCAGGACGAAGAATCATTATTACTTGCCTTCTAGAATAATTTAGTGAGTCCACTGGGACTACGGAATGAACTCACTCCACTAGACTTGTACGAAAGAGTGGATCTGAAAAAGCCTATGCGGCAGTCTGCAAGCACTTACTGCAAATTATCCCTAAAACTATCCGAGTTTCCTAAAAATAATGCTAACATGGTGAAGAATTTGTGGATTGTCACCTGACGCTTCGTTGAATTTCCCCTTACTTATTTTTTCTGGACGGGCAGTTCGACTATCACGGGATGAGATCATACAAAAGTACCAGTTCCCTCCCCCCCCCCACCCCCCTTCCAATCAGAGTGATGATTATTTCAATAATTTGTTCGCGACGAAGTATAACATTGCTTTGAAAGAATACCAGAATTGAAACTGGGGTCACATCTCTACATATATTGTCGACGAAACAAGTCGTGAATGTCACTCTACTTCTCACAATGATGGAGTTACTAAAGGAATTTAATCTCTAGATGTTCACGTAGGACCTTTTATTTATGTAAAAGGTGAAGTAATTTAGTAAAGCTCTGCACCTTGTAGGAGAAAAGACTAACTACTGCAAAGAAATGCATGAATTCACAGTCTTCTATACCGCGAAAATCGATGCACTGCAGACCACACATAAACGCGAACCCAAAAACACACATACACTGCATGGGTAGAATTTTCATAGTGAATCAATGAGAAAATCGATCGATTTACCGAAAATCGTTCACCTCGACTTTATCACCAAAAGATAGATTCTCATTTCGAATCACACGTGGATCTCAGAAGGCACATTATTGGTTCATTAAATGGGACAAGATATTTTAAATCGACAGAGACCAATATATCACCTTTAATTAGATCCGTTCCCATCAACCATATACACTGAAACAGCGGGTTGACAAAAGTATAGGAGCACAGAATAGAAAAGACTGCATTTGAAACTAATAATTACTCTCGGGTTTAGTTATGATACTTCTGTTCAAATACGAAGCAAATACGTGGCACCACTGATGAGCAATATACGAGTTGAGCACAATTCAGCCCACTTGAATCGGGGCAACCTAATCACCTGATTTCGTACATCGTTTATTGGTCGAATTCGTGTCTGTCCGATGAAAGAGGTGATATGGTGCACCTAACCGCATCGCGCACACACGTTTGAATTACCACAACTAACCCACCTCGTTCGCTCCCATCAGCCCTGCGTACAAGAAACTGTCAACTCTATTTCAAGTCTCACGAGAAAATCACTTTTAGTAGTAGGTTTGTTTTTATGGTAGCTGTTTCAATGCCTGGGGACGATTTATCCTTAGAACACCTTGTTCAAGAAAGCTGAGTAGACACACTAATCTATGTTGAAAATCTGTCTACTGAATCCAAATAATTACACAAGTGGTCCCCCCAAGTCATCCTTCTATCACCATATCTGTTTTCTGCATGTGTCACATTTCCCTTGCGTGACTAATGCCTTCATCTGCACCATGCTGCTAGATAGCTACCGAAACCAGAGCACAAGAATTCGTTGGTGATTTTTGAACGCACTGAACTGAACGGAAATGCGCAGACGATGTGATTTTTAGAAAGCCCAATTCTACCAGCTTCACGTATCCCCTTTTACAACAAAGAGTAACTGAGCTCGTCAAATGTTCTTCATGTCAAAATCCAAGGTTTTAGACGGTCCCGCCGTCACCCGGAGTAGTGTTGTGACGGCACTGAAACATTACTGACCGAACAGACTGAACCGGTTATTGATAAAACCTGTTTCACCGATCCGTTCCAGGAAGAAGACTGCTCAACGCATTAGAGGCGAAACAGACGGAAGATACGTTGGAAGTGTCGTACGAACATGACGCTGAAGAAGGGGCCAGGAGGTCAGACTGGAAACTTTATGAATGTCAGATTTATGTGTACCTAGGAATATACAATACAATTGCCCTTGTCGGTTCGTACTGTGTTCTCCTTGTGACTGGTCGTTAATTAGTCGTATTTGCTGTGTGCCTGGAGTTGTCCGGTGAGTTCTCGGTGAGTGTTGCGGGAAACGATCGTGCCTGCAAAAAACAATAACGTTAGCCGTCTATTACAGTTCTCACGTTACAGAATCACTGCCTTTCTTATTGGGGACTTATGAGGTTCGCCACTCCAAGTTCCGGGATTAAGCAGCCGGTTTCACCCAAAAGCTCTTGAAATTCCCAACCCACAGAAAATCGTCGCTCATTTCTGTTCAGTATTCTAAACGAAAAACCTCTGTTTCTCATCAAAGTTCACATTTCTAACCATAATATTGATTTTACTCATCATTTCCTCCAAGCTTCCCCTCCCATTGTCTTATTATTGACTGAGACGCGAACCTCTTCGTCGTCAGACGCTACCCATCCTCAGTTTCCGAACTACGTTTTCAATTCCACTTTTCATCTGAAGCTGGCTTCTGTGCCTACTTCCACCAGCCAGTCACTACCACTTCCAACCTCATCCATGCTCTTGCCGACAGCGCCACCCTTCAATAAACCCTTGCGTATCTCACCTCCCACCATACCACTGCTAATACTAACCGTGACCTTTGTGCTCTTGTAACATCGCTCAAATCGGACCTTGGAAATATCTCGTCCAGGGGCTCTAAAATCGTGTTCTTTTCAAAGCTTCCAAAACACCTCCTCCGTCAATTTCTGTCAAACACCGTTCTATTACTCTCCATTTAAATTCTGATTCGGGTCCCCTTCGTTCCTCCAACTCAACGTCTTCCTCGGGTCCTCAGATCTTCTCTATTTATTGGTCTTCAAAAATATTTTCACTTGAATTTCGTGCTGCTAGCCACTTTACCTACCTCGGCAGCAGTGTAACGACGGATGGGAGCACAGTAGTAGAGGTGAGCACGCGGATATCCAAGACCCGAGCGAGGTAGGCTGGACTGAACCACTTGTGGCAGTGACGTGATATTTCACGAAAGTTGAAAGGTGGTTTGTCATGTGCCACGATGAGTTCAGTTTTGTTGTATGGTTGCTAGAATTTGGGTTCGTGTGCGGAAGACATTCGTCTTCTTGGGGTTCTCGACCATCGATGTTTACGCAGTATCACTAGGATTGGATGGAATAGCCGAGTAAGCAACGATGAGGTCAGAAAGCGAGTATTGGGTACTAATTCAGAGAACGTGCTGTTACAGCATTTCCAGCTTAGTAGACTTCGTTGGTTAGGACACGTGTTACGTATGGCAAGGACACGTCTACCGTACCTTGCCCCACTTCGTTGGTTAGGACACCCATCTATCCGTGTAGGTCCACTCCCTGTCCATTTTGTGTGTTCATACTTTCTAATTCAACGTGCAACATGGTGAGGAAGCAGTGGTCAGTGGAACTTGCCCTACTGTTTGTCTTCCGCTCACGAACCCAAATTCTAGCAACCATACAACAAAACTGAACTCATCGTGGCACATGACAAACCACCTTTCAACTTTCGTGAAATATCACGTCACTGCCACAAGTGGTTCAGTCCAGCCTACCTCGCTCGGGTCTTGGATATCCGCGTGCTCACCTCTACTACTGTGCTCCCATCGGTCGTCACACTACTGTCGAGGTAGGTAAAGTGGTCAACATTTGCCAGCACCTCCCTATCGAGCATCAAGCTCGGAATCGTTGACGTCTAGTCTTTCAACATCACCTTACACTTTTGAGGTGCAAAGTGCACGCCGAATTGACCTACAACTCTCGCAAGTCTATCTAGTGCACGTTGAGCATGTTCCGTGGATTCGAACAAGCAGACAACGTCTTCCGCGTAATCTAGGTCATATAGCTTTCCACTATTTCGTAGTTCGACGCCCACATCCTGAAGATTTGGTGGAAGTCCATTTGCTTGGATCAATTATTCTCCCACTGATTTTGCGGAATAAGTTGCCAGCTCAAATCGACCCCCAACCTGGAGGACCAGGAGACTGGACTTTGTGTGGCCTCTACCCATTGACCTGTCAGGTATGATTGCATCTCCGGCCCAAAGAAGCCATCCTGTATAGCTCTTTGTGTCATGGAGGCGCGCAGGCCATCACATCACGTCAAGGTTCAGTCTCGTCACGTCACCGAATATCTCCAACCACCCGGTGGACGGACTTAATGGACTCTTACCTGAAGCCTGATACTCATCAATCGGGTAGGTTCACTAGCGAAGGTTTTCATAGTCCTTCACCTTGTTAAGGACTGACCAGCTCGGTCCATTCTTCAAACCATATCTGCTTCAAAGAAAAGTGCAAGCCGAGAATTCAATTGTTGGCACGCCTAAGAAATGTCACCACCGCCTTTAACCTGCTTACACGGAGCGCTAGAGAGAGTGATCTCTGCGTACCAACACTTTATGCTTAACCTCAGCACTGCTGATGCGGTCGGTATTCCACCATACCGCGCATCTGCTAGCATTAACGGACGTGTTGCTGAGCTGTATAAAAGAAACAGCTTAACTGCCGCAGGGTACACTCGACCCTCGTTGAACAAACCATATCTTTGGGGAATGGTTTCCAGGAGCTGGAGTCGGTACAGCTTTCCGTTATTGTATGATCCTGGAAGATATTCACACCATGACTACTCCGATGCATCATCACCCACTAGAACTCGTCACATCAAACTAATGTTACCAACTCGATTCCTGCGGATGCATTCTTGATCAAGTGTTCCAGTTCGATGATTTCAGAATCTATCGCGTTTGTTTTCCGAAAAGAATTCGTAGTCAAAAATGGCCACTTCATTCACCATTGAAATGCCATGAAAGAACTCGGCACCTATTCTCTCCCACCTACAGTGATTGATAGGGAAGCCACCCTGACAAGTACTCGCTTACACCACGTACCAGAGCAGGATTCAGCTCATCTACTCTGCATCATCACGCGGCCATGAGCGGAAATGTCGCTAGATTTACCTTTAGTGGTGAACAGATTTCTTCATAGGGCAAACAATATTTGAGATTTGGTGAGGCTTGGGTGGTTGAAAGATCGTTCACGCTAGGATCGCCTCAAAGAACGGGGATTGTTTCGATTCAAACAAATCGATAAAACTAGATGTATTACAAAAACCACGATTCATTTGTCTCATTATGGACAGGATACGAGTGATTCTCCAAAGTCCGTTTTTATGCATGAAAAGCCTTAGGATGTCGGTTGACGCAATTCATCACGTTCACACACTTTCCTTTCAACTAAACTCATCCCAGAGCCGAGAACAAAGCAATCATGGACCGCTTATATTTGAGTAGTGTGGCTACACAACGTTAGGTTTTTAGACATTTTCTCTCTAGCTAAAAGCAAACAACACAAAATAAATGGTTCGGAGTGCGACATATATTTCACCCAGAGGTCGGTTATCGAATGGAGTGTCTTTGCGGATATAGAAGGCCCGTTTGACATTTGTTGACCTCGGTCATCCGTAGCGTCGATGTGGTTTCCCTTCATCCACCAAGGGTCAAGTGTATGCTGCAGCAGTCAGGACAATTGCCTTTCACGGTTCAGAAATACTGCCACTGCGGGTGAAGGATATACGAAGATTGTCAGTGTTTGAACACCGACATCTTCGTAGCATTTCTCCAACCCCGTAAGAACAGCATGTCAGAAATGCTTATATTCACCATCGTGTCTTGTGAGACGAACCAAAGCATTGGATGAAACACTTGAGCTCACCCATCTAAAATGGTTGGGACATGTGTTGTACATTTACCCAGAGAGAACTCGTCGGATCACTTTGTTCGTCGATGCGGGTAGTGGTTGTAAGATGGGTAAGGATGGTCAGTCTATGACACAGATTAAATGTATGAAAAGCCTGACGACTGGACTGGATCATTTAGAGCGAGTCAGTCTTCCTGAGTGGGGTCCAAGGGATCCCTCCACCCGGTGGTTAGGTCCGTTGGAGGATACAGCTCATTTTCGCGATCAGTGGCGTTCTTGTATCCACAAACTTTCTTTGGCGATTTGATGGTATTCGTAGTTTTCTTTTTGTTCTCTTATTCTTTCGCCACACTTTTTGATTGCGGCTGCCGCTGAAAGATAGCAACCAAAACCACCTCACCCAGTGCATGGTTAGTGAATTTTTGAACTTTACTGATATTATAATGTAGACGGAGAAAGCATGTGGATACAGGAGCAATACTGTCTACTACATTTGTCTGCTTCGCTCAATGTTTCTGGTTATTCGACCACCAACCCCGTACAGCAAGCCCCATACGCCAACCAGACCTCATCCGTTGCTGGCTGACTTTACGCTATTTCCCACAAAATACTGACTGCATTCGGATAGAGACACAGAAAGTCGTCGGATTTATTACGATGTATCTCTCTATAAAACCCATTCTAGTTCACTTACCAAGTAGGAAACCTGACCGACCGAATCGACCCGTTCAATCTCATTATCATCTTACTGTGAAGTACAATTTGATGGACTGCATATCATAAGCAGAGGCAAAGTTCACTTAACAAATTCATCTCAAGCGTGGATAACAGAACACCGTTACGGTAAATTTCCGGTTGGATATCAAAGACCCTATCATTCAATGAATATCTTGACTGTGTACTTTGCCAGGTACTCGAATCGACTAAATTCATCACATCAAATCGAAGACAGTTTAGTAGGTCAGAATCACACCCACGTTACCGGTATGAGAGATCTGCACGTATGTCTATGTTCCATTGTACCAAGGAACATCAGGGTTGCTGAGATATGAATGAGGATGAAGACGAGGGGACACGTGCACACACTCAATAATGAACGCATTTTTTTATTCACATGAAAAGAAGATCGAAATGAATCTCCACAGGAATCACGTGCACCAACCGGTGGGCGGCGGGTAGTGCACGGTTGAAAAAAACACAGCATTGATTATCTGTGTGTCCCGTCTTCGGTGTTGGATGAATACGCATGTTAAAAAGCAGAAAGGGTTAGAGATGAATGAACGCAGTAGGACAAACTGTTGTAGATCAATAATCGATCCGTGTGCGCAAATGAGTGAGACAGGGAGAAAGTAGTTGCGATCATGACAAGGATGATAATATCGATCGTGTGGACGATGGTTGCAACAGCCGGGCTCAAGAGTTCGGCGGTGCACATACAAACCGGACTAGGTTGTGGAGTTCGAGGGGAGGGAGTAGCCAATCCAAAAAGTTAAAATCCGGGGCGTATCAGTGGCGATAGTAATAGTTGTAGCAGCAGCAGCAGCGAAGAGACAGATGATGTATATAAATTAGTCTGACGTACAAAACCGAACTCGTACACTAATCGAACATGTGAACTCTCTGAATGAGAGATATTACGCACTGTTTCTGACCAATTGGATGAAAAGAGATCAAAACAATTACAAAAAAACTAAGACCACTGTTTTCGGAAACGGGAAAAAAGGAAAAGGTAAACTTGCGTAATCTAGGAAAAAGGAAGACAGACAGAGAGTGTCCATCCGAGGAAAGAATGACATGATCTGTCGGAGCACTGTCTTCTGCGTTGGTGCGGATAAGGACTGCGGAGTCTTGTCTCGTGTAGAAGATGCGGTATTTCGGATACTAATCTAGGAACAGGTGATATACAGATCTGGTGTGACTTGGGTGCGAACACGAACTCGGCGAACAATGGACTAGGACGGTGGGGCAGAGTGTGGAACAGAAAGTAAGAGATTAGCAGAAATGCGTTCGCCATCTTCGTGAGGTTCGAAATCCTGTTTCAAATCCTAGATATTCAGCCTGACACGGGGAAGCGAAACGCCAAAACCATGTTCGGCATCGAAAAGAGACATTGATTAAGGACGGGAATAAACGTAAACTTGTGAAGCGACATGGACGGAGAGGGCTGCCTAAGTCGAATTCGCAATACAATCAGAGTGCAAGTAGTGAAAATGAGGCTGCACTTCTTGTAAACTCAATGGAGACTCCATCCCACCCTCAGCACCCAGAAGAGATCGCCTGAAAATATTGGTGCAAGTGGTGGATAAGCGAGTGAGAGAGATTTTATTCTTCGCCAGGTAGGTGCTGTGGACGGTACTCGGTTGATTTCAAGTAATACTTGCAGAAAACGATACTGCACAAATCAACTCTCGGGCATTCACCACTGGCATCTTTGTGTGCATGTGAGTGTGAAAAGTGGGGTCAAATTGCCAAATGAATGGCCATGAAAAATAAAGCAATCAACAACACCAACAATAGCAACAGAAACGGAAAAACACGGATTTATAAAAGCAACAAAACAGGAATAGTTTTGTCACAATAACGTGAACAAAACAAAGCTCCTGGCTTTCTGTAAGAATGTGGTGTCAAAAATTGAAATGATGGTGGTACAACGCGAAGGAAGATACGATAGAAACTGTATCGGACCATACATTGTCAGTGGCATGGAGTATCAATGGAAAGATGGAGTCTTCTGCGGGAAAAAGGAACCGCCATCACGTAGAGCATTGAGAGGATCGAAATTTCAATTATCAGAAAAAATAGAGATAAAAAACGGCTACCACCAGGAAGTTCAGTTGAATAAATATATTTTTTAAAACTTATTATTGTCATTATGAGTAATAGTTATAAGTATACTTTTTTCGCTTTCAAAAGATAGACTGAGCTGTTTTCCGAGAGGATCGACCCCTAATGGTATTCATGATAAGGAACATGATGATGATAATGATAGACAACAGTCGGATCCTATTCCTCAATGTGATCCTATCAGTAGAATTTGGAACAAAATCCTGGAGGATAATTTTGTGAGTTCGCGTCTGCCATGTTTCAATCCTCCGAGATGAAACTAATAAGCAGAGACGTTCAGGTACAATGCATCCTATTTTGGTCTGTTTGTAATAACTCGTTCATAAAACTTGCAAGATCAGATTGTGTGAAAAAGAATGACAGCCAGACAGCATATATGGTAATGGAAATATAAAAGATAAAGAAAGAAAGATGGGATATGGAACTCGAGAAAGTTAAAAATATGAAGAAAATTTGCAATCGCTGGATTATTATTTGGGTGGTCAAGAATATTCTGAGACGACTCAGTGCCTGATTGGATAGTGTCCATTGTTTTTATTGTTCGTCTGAAGCCAGGTCAAATGCATGTTATAGTGACTACTTGCCGCATCTTCTCTTGGAACGGGTCTTTGACGATGGACGGTCTCTCTCTCCCTCTCTTTGCAGTTGTGCAACGAATTGTATTAAGTGTAGGCGAATCGACTTGGCCCATTCCGAAACGGAACGGGGGAAAATGAAACAAAACAAAACAGAAAAGAACACGATCCATGAGTGCGTGTAAGAAAAGTGTTTTCTTTCTGTGCCACACCTGCAGTTTTGCGAATTTCTCCCTTTCCCATCAGCCCCTCCCACGTTCTGAACAATTTGTCTCACTCTAGGCCTCGGTCAATTCCGGTGGATAGCCGTGTAAAAATGGGCAAGTAGGACCTTTGAAGCATTCGCCCATCTCCCAGAATTTACATGTAACTTTGGTCAAATCATGCGCGAATTCACAATCCTCTTTTTTGCAGTGTCCGCGCAGATAGAAACTACACGCTCGACGCCACTTGGCAATTACTGGTCGACCAGGCTCCGTTGTGTGCTCAATCACATTCGAGACTGGATGTGAATTCGCAGAGTTCGTTGGAATGGAGCCACACGAAGAGGATGAAGATGAGGGTGAAGCGGAAGATGACGTGGTTTTTGGCACTGAGTTATACCCGTGACTGTTTCTTGGAACCGACTGGAAGGCCGGCTGGCATGGAGAACCACCTCTTGCAACGGTTCGACTGGTTGGGGCAGTGGAGAACACCGACATGTCCGTATTACGACTGTCCGTTCCAGTTCGAGGAAATGGATGCCCACCTGTATGACTGTACCGTTTGTGCGCGGTCCCATGACGATAGTTCTACACGGATATAAGACCGAAAAACAGTATACACTAGGTATAAAAACGGATAGGGGAATAAATTTTTGGGTCATTTAAAATGATATACCTCGAAGCAAACGTTCGCACCCCCTCCCCTTTATTATTTAGGGGCTAATACTTACTTACTTCAAGTAGTTCACCCCGAATTAGATTCCAAAATGTCCCATTATAAAGTATAATACCAAATTTCAGTCACAAGTTTTGTATTGGAGAAACAATATCGGGAAAATAGAAAAAGCAACTGCGATAAAAGTCTCCCACCACCAAAGATATGGCCTAGTCAGATCACCTTAGAATCTTGTACTACGGCTACTCTGAGAATACCGATAACATTCTTGGAGTGTCTTTCAAGAGAGACTATGGTACTAACGCCTTGGTTACAGCGACGTCAAACTCAAAATAAGACCGTTTTCATGACTGTTATATGCCTCAAGCCCCAGGAAGTTATGGTGTTGATCGGGCAGGAAAAGTAATCGACTGGCAAACCGCATGACGGATACCCTAGTCACATTGACCTTGTTGAGTTCCGGGCTTAATTGTCATACTCCATAACTAAGGACTAATTCAATTGGGGAGAGGTATGATATCGGCATTTCATTAGGAACAATGCGTGTTGTGCGAAAGCGCGAGGAGAGTGCAGCAAACTAAGGGTTGTCAAGCGAGATTTAAAAAAAAAAAACTAGGGAACTCCACTGAAAAAGTATGGGACGCCCGTAAACGTTCTCACAGCAACACAAATACGCACTTGTTCGCTTAGCTCCCAACAAGAACGAGAGGTATCAAAGCCAACGAACGATAGAAACTTAGAACTGATTCGGGCTGCTTTCTCTGCTTATATCCGAAGTGGACTCGCAATAATACATGATGTGAGATAGTCCGATGCACATACCAGTAAAGTGGAACATTGTTTTCCCCAATTAATATCTCAAAGCCACCAGCCGGATGCTATTTTCCAGCGCGATAATGCAGTCAATCACAATTGACACGTAAAGAAAGGCTGATTACTGTTTCATGGAGTCAAGATTGTGTGCAGTCCGGATCTCAACCCGCTTTAGGAAATTGTGGAATTATGGCTCGCCGAATATACAGAGATGTCAAGGTGTACGCATCAAAAATTAAACTCGCGACTAAATCGAAGCGAGAATCGAACAATATCAGTGAATATGTGATCTATTCCGTCGTAAGAGGCATACCAAGGTGTATTGCGATGCCCAAACACGAGATTTAAAGATTTCGCCAGGCCAAGTTTGGGGACTGGATACATGTGTCATGCTTGATTTTCCTATTTTTCCGATATTTTTGCTTCAATACCGGATTTTTGGCCGGAATTCTGTTTTCTATTTCAGAGTGAAACACTTTGGTGTCTGGCACTCGGATTAATATAGTTGTATGCGCCCGAGCACGGATTCAGGTCACGGACAGGGGATTGGTTGCCCAATTGGTGGTGAGACGTAAATAAGGCGGGCTTGGGCTCGTTTTCCACTCAATTTTCTTATCCCGTCCCAACACCAAATTCTTGACGCACCTTTTGGCTTTATGATTCTGCTAACTGGGGTGATTTCCGTAACTTTCTGGCTTGTGACCCTTGGAACGACTGCTGTTTTGTGTCTGATGTTTCCGTGTCTGTTTCTAATTTCACTCAAACGGTTTTTCAAGGTATGCACCTTCATATTCCTGATTTCTCCACACCTGGCAACCCACGATCCCCTGAGTGATTTACCCACTCTGCAGCCACTTGCCCAATGCCGGCAAGTTGCTTCGCTGTCTCTTTTCTACCACCATTATTCTAGTTTTTGTTCACCGGAACTTGCTTCGGCAATTCCCTTTCCCATGACTTTTCCTCGTCCATCTCGTATGCAGGTGGCCAGTCCCCTGTACCAAATCACTGTCCCTAGATGTCGAACTTCTTTATTCCAGCCTTCATTCATTCTCTCGGAACTGTAAAGCGCTGGAAACTATTCCTCTTTCCTTATTTCTAACAGTTTATAATTCTTCCGTTATTATGCCTTTTGACCATGGGATTAACCCCTTTTACTGTGAATCACGTTATGCTTAAGAAAAAAAATTTTGGCGGTACAAAACGTATAGCGAACAATACTACGCAGTTGTTCAAGGTGTGTTCAGGAAAACTCACAGATTACCTGAATCTTCATTCAAAGCAACTATTTAGTCCGCACATTCAAGGTCCAACACGTTTCCAATCGGGCGAGGTTCAACACCACTAGGGCCATATCAATCACAAAGTTAAAGAGGGAAAAAGAATGAAACAAGCATGTAGTACACCACTTCTGGTGATGAACTCGGGTTGAAGATCACCGTAAGCCCGAACGCGGCTGCGGCTGTTTGTGGACAAGGGCTTTTCAATGTGAATGAATTTATCTGGCACACCTTCCAATTAGATGCAGTACCAGAGAACTGCACGATTAACTGAGTCTAACGCAGCTCTCACATCAAGGAAAACAGAGATGGTGGGGCTACAGAAGTTATGCCCGATTCGTCAAAGAGTGAATATGTGATCAATACAACCTCAACCAGGTCTTAATCCAGTTTCATTCTCGAGCGAGCACTGTTCACGAGCGTTAGATAGGCGGTGGAGAATAACACCAGCGAACATTTTGACTCAATTCTAACCAAACTTATTTCACTGAGGTTCGCACAGAGGGACTTGTTGTCTTTTTTATAAATGGGTACGATCACCGATTCACACCAACTCTCTGGAACTCATGAAGCATGGTTTGGCAACTTTCATAAATTTTCGAAATGAACCGAATGTTAAAAGTCGTCCACGACGAACCCGCGCATGATTGGCACCTCCAGTTTAATACCACCAGTGCCTTACCAGCTTTACCAGGGCAACGAGTTCATGCCAAAAGGCTTGAAACTCGTTCCTTCTTCTATGTTAAACCGGGGGGTCTTCTGAACTCCGATGACAACGCTGAGTCCCTGCCTTTGAAGACAGACCGAGATTATCCACCAATGTCTTTTTAGGTAGCTTATCTCACAGAGAACTTTCACTTCTGAAGAAGGATTGGTATCTACATCCAGTAGGCTTCTTGTGGGTAAGGGGCGGTTAAACATTTTTCTCGACATGTTCCGCCTAACGACCCAGACGACGCTACTGAGTCGCCCGTTCAGCTTAGGTGGGTGATGGCTCTTCAGTGAAGTACAACGACTTTTCCAACCGTCAAGAAAAAATTTAGGTACTCCACTCCCACGTCCATCTAGTGCAGATTTTTGGCCGGTAGACTGATTCGCTCCGTGTTTACTCGCTGGAGTATTCCGTTCAGTTGATTCAACCATCAACCTCTCACTTACGTGCTCCGGTTTTGGTTGTTACTCCCAAGCATCATCAAGTCAAGGGCAAAAAGAATAGAAGCATAAAGTGAGAAAGAGCCGAAAATAAATTAACCAACGGAAATGATGAAGGAAAAGAAAGAGACCGAATGCAATTACGCCACTGGCTGCAACGCCTAGCTGTATCACTCAATGTTCCGAGTAATCTCGTAGGCGAGTCTCGTAGACCCCTACTCAACCAAATCTACTGGTCAAGGTTCTCATACCTTTCTAACTTGTCATAGATTGACCATCTCAACCCACCTTCCAACCACTACATGCCTCGAAAAACAGTGTTTAAAGAGGAAATCTGTCGGTGGGCATGCGTAATACATATCCCAGTCATCATAACCAGTACTTGTTCCAGTGACTGACCACTGGTCACCAAAACCCTAAGCCTAACTTCAGCATTATTGATATGGTACTCCCACCATATCTGGGCAATGTTACGGAGATATCGATGCTCAACGACCAACAGTCTTCGCCTATATTCCGCCCTTAACGGACATGTTTCTGAGCCGCAGTGCACACTCGGCTCTTGCCAGAAAACCGGATGTCAGGCCGACGCCACAAATGGATGAGTTCAGCAAAAGCCAAAAGTGCTTTCTGTATACGCGATGACACCTTATCCGATATCTGTCCACCTGATGAAATGTAACTGCGTAACAAAATTTATTCACTTCGGCTAGAGTTTCCCCTGCCAACACAGGGTTTGGTGTAGAGCCAACCCAGTACCACAGCAGCACTTTACACTTTCAAGGTGCAAAACGCATCCCAAACATTCCTACACTATTGTTAAGGCTATCTAAAAGAGCTTACAACCTATCTGGGTAATAACTCAGAAGAACAATATCGTCTACATATTCCAAATCAGACAGTTTGCTGCCTGAGCAAAGATCGACGCCGCTATTCTCACACGATGATAGGGCTATCTCAAGAATCAATTCAATCACGAAACTGAAGAGGACGGATGATAGAGGGCAACCCCACTGGACTGTCCTCTCCAGAGTTGTTGCGGCTAGAAACACGTGTAGCTCAAAACCTGGCTCAGAGGTACTGAATTCTGACTGGCCTCCGCCAGTCGACTTGTAAGGCATGATTGCAACTCCGGATAAATAAGCCATCCTGCGCAGCTTTTTGGTTCACAAATGAGCGCAAGCCATTACACCACGCAGAGGTGCAGTCCTGTCGCGATGGCAGAGGACTGGTATCCGCATCAGGTGGCATCAGCAGAAATGCAACAAAACCCAAACTCAAGATCATCCTGACCCAGTGGTGATGATGTATTCGAGCTACCAGTTCAATTCAGTCGAACACACTAGTTTAACGAAGAAGCACTGGAATTGATAATCGATTCTGCAGACTTCTCCCATAATAGGACCACGCAGATAATCTGACATTATTGCAGCGTTATTTGATCAAATAACCGAACGATCAAACGATTAACAGTCTTCAGGATGGCGTGAACCCAGCGGTTCTCACACGGCTAGGTATTGTTGAACAATGAACAAGTGACATCATAAAAGCTGTTATACACATGATCCATAAATTTACGAAAAGGTGAAATCATCTTTGTAGAAAAGACAGTTAGGGAAGTTCACCTTAAAGAATAACTTCCAGGACTCATCTTACATTGGTGATTCAGACTAGGAAGACATTTTTGATGGTGGTTCTGTGGGGATGCAAGTCCCAACAACCGTTATATATATATATATATATATATATATATATATATATATATATATATATATATATATATATATATGAACAGCAAATAATTAACTAACTGAACTGTTCACTGGTTCAAGACTGACGTCAGTATTGCAAACCAGGGTCTTATCAGTACTGCTTAGAGCTGCCGACAGAAAAATGAATAAATATTGTCCATGCTGACTTGTATAAACTAGGCGCATCAGTTATAGTGAATAAGGCTCGAACAACCAATTACAAAGATCGAGGACCACATGAGGAATGATTGGGATATTGCTAGTTACCTAAATGACCAGGTGGCATCGCCATCCTACGGCAAAACAACTACGAATCAGAACGCTCACCTCTGTGTTGTTCAATGTGCGTAATGTTGGCGATTTGGCCGACCAACCTGTGGACCAGTTCCCATGACGCGGCTGCGATCCAGATGTGTTACTGGGGTTCCCACTGGTGGCAAATCGTATAGACTGTCCAGATGTTGTATGACTCGCTTCAGACGGCTGTATGAGTGGATAAGCTGACGAAGATACTCCGGCTGTGGTGATCACAGGTCTCCTAGATGCTTCTATGACTCCGGGTGCCGTGACTGCAATCGGTCCAGCGGAGCCACTTCCACCACCGGTATATGCCGCGATCAAAGGGTCTGGGGAGTCAAATCGCACAGGACCCAATCCCGATTGGACCAGGTCATTCAGGTCGAATGCCAAACCGGTAGACAAACTGGCACGACGTGTTCCCAAACAGCGCTCGGAATTGGCAAAAGCCACACTGTCCGAATGAGGCAATCGGCTACGATTAAAACCAAGGCCAGTGGTAGTTGGTCGTCGATCACAACCGGGATAAAGGCTATTCCATGCATCCAAACCTGTTTGAAAGTGATTACAAATAAACCGAGCTGGTGATTCATTAGGTATTTTTCCTGGGTTCTTTTCTCATAGAATGAGAGGTAAATAGGAACAGGAATTCCTCAACATCATCAGCATGTTATTTCCTCAGACACTGGAGCGCACTTCACCACTCGGTGTTGTTCATCATTCGCAAGAAACGAACGGTGAATATTCATAGGTGAAGATGGTTTGGAATTGTAAGCGGAAAATGGAAAACAAATAAAAGTCACAGTGGCCACTACACGGAGCACAAGGTCCAACTGCGTGTGTATAAGTAAGTTCTCAAATAGCCTAAAGTGACGGGAAATAAAAAACGGACGTCGCCGCTCACGGTTCACTGCCATTTCCCTTAGTACTCACAACCCACTACTGTTGGGATTGTCTGGAAAGCAAACAAAGAGACCAGTGATAATTATCCATAATCATCATCATCGTCATCTCGTCGTGCTGTTCAGTGTGAACAACTAACAACCAGGCATCGAGTGTAATGGTTCTCCCTAATATCTCTCAGCTCAGTCCAGCTCCTTCCAAGGCTGATCATTGACCATGACCGGTCCGCGACGCCAAATGTAATATCGAATGGATTGGATGGGCCTAACCCTACATAGAACTACCGAGAATCAAGAACGCCAACATCAAATAGGATGCAGCGTAATATTTCGTACGCGCGGTATCACGTACATTACAAGTATGTATTATAACGGAGAGGGTACAATAAAGCAGAACAGAAAAAGTCAGTCTTGAATACTACATGATCTCATACTTCTGTCCTCCGGTTTTGATTGCTACTTCACGGCATCCTCCGACAGAGAAAAAAACGAATAAAAGCATAAGAAGCAGAAAAAAGAAAATCAAGTAAACGAGGAACGAGTTAGAATGCAACTACAAAACTTACCATGGCACACAGCCATATCACTTAATATACCCAGCCATCTGAAGAGCGGATCTCATGGGCCGCAACCTTAAAGCCTAAAACGTCCCGAAAGGATAAATCTCCTGGTCAAGATTCTCGTATCTTTCTACCACGTCATGGACTGACGACCTCGACTCACCCTCTAACCACAACCAGCCTCCGGGAACAATATATTTTTTATTACATGCTTGCGCATGGGTGAAGCAGGAAGCGGTACATGTCACAGCCACAAAGGCCCACTGCGCTGTTGGAGATAACTGAGACTTGGAGTGGAGAACCACATAAGGTCCCAGTAGGTCAGGTGTGATAACAAGCCGGACGACGGTTGATTGCTGTTTACAACCAAAGTGACCGGTTATGGCGGGGATTCGAACCTCTGACCTCCGAGTTGGAAGATTAACGCTCTAAACCAATTGACCGCCACCGGTCATCTGTTAGCATGAGTAACATACAAGCCAATCACACTGGCCTGTTTATAATAAACACCTGCTCCAGAGAATGACCCTTGCTTCCCAAAACTCTATGCCTAAACTCGGAATTGCTGATGCGGTTTTAACACCACATCTGAGCAATATTTTAAACACATCGACGCGCATACGCAAATAGAACCTGTCTAGCTCCTATACGCAATAGCTATTTCTCAGCCGCATAAAAGGACGGACCAAATTACGGCAGTGTGCACGTACTACACTCAGTCAGATAAAACGTAAGAACAGTTGTGCATACGGTGAATGGTCCTGATTTAGTCATATTTGTACCGTGATTAGTTCCGATTCAAGGTTCAACAGTTTCGACCATTAGCATTCAGTTAAAAAACTTGTTCCGATGAATTAATGAAAGATACATGACGAACGGCGCGGGTTGGATCTGAAAGGATAGTACGATAAATGTGACGATGGGCCATGAATCGAATTGTGCTGCGAACTGTGACAGCTTGTCTGTATTTTCCTTTATTTCTCACTGATAGAGGTTACAAGATAGTTGAGTATAGTGAGTGAGGGAAATTTTTGAAAGAAAGATGGACATAACAATAAAACTGGACAGCTTCATTCGAACCTATCACTGATTCTGCCTACATAATTTTGTTCAACTGCAACCAGAACGTTTGCCATAACGTGCAAACTCCAGGAAGGAATGATCCCAGATTGAGGTAAATCATTTACAGGAAAGCGTGAAATATGCCTCCAATAGATGTTCTATGAATTTCAATGCTCCCTTTGGTGCTTTAGATCGTGCACACAGAATATCACGAGAAATTAAAGCAACTACTGATCATATTTCGGTTACAATGTTACAAATAGATCGCACTGATGACTATCTTCGTATGACTTAGCTCGGGGACGACAGCGAGAGTAGTTTTTATGGAATCTCGATCGAATCCAGCAAATTGCAGCAATCACATACCAATCAATGCAATGCACCTCTTTGTGTGCACATGTATACACGCGCACAAGTACGTGGACCCCGTTGCGGAAGCACGTGACCCAAGTAATTTCTTGCACCAGGCATTCATAGCGGGGATTACGTTCTGGTGTGGCAGTAATCGACGGATTCTTTTGACGCGTACACATTTCGTGTACAGTGGAGCATATCAAAAGGAAATTTTCTGTTCCGTTGGGATTCTGATGTTAGGAAACATAGTCTAGGACATTTCAAGTTAGTGAAGATATTAAATAATGACGTAACAGAATAAAACGGCTCCCAGTGTCCTAGCACTGTGTTCAGTTCTTACGAGAAAAAGGACAGAATATGTTACAAACAAAACCACTGATGTACCAATCAGCGGGAACACTAGAGTTTCAAGACCACTGAGTGGTCGGTTCAGATAAGTTCGTTGTCACTAACTACAATCTGTAATGCTTTGGATCTCGTGACTATCTCTCATAAACACCCAGTCGGAAGTGAAACACAACGAAGCACAAATGCAAACTGAACGAGCAGTGAAGGAAGGTGCATTTGAGAACCATGTTCATGAGAAAATAGTTCGAATGCAACTGAGACACCAACCGTTGCACTTCGCTTTGGCCTCGGGTGTCTTTTTTATCACACGCAAAGTGAATTACAGCATAAGGGATAAATCCCATAATCAAAAGACACTGTAAAAGTAGGTTGTGAGGGGACATGTAAGGACTAGTTTATTGATCCTACTTTAAAGAGAGAGAGAGAGAGGTGGAAAGTGGGTATAAAGACAGAAAAAGAGAGAGCGTTCCATAATTTAACGGTCCGGGTAAAGAACAGTGAAAGATAGAAGTACGACACCTAGTGACAGAAACTTGATAAGGATACTTAGTTGCCTGGGTACGTGATGTTCGGAAAAAAGTTTTGGGAAGAGGAACTGCCGAAGCAAGCTCAGAAGAAAAAAATCCAAAAGAGTACTGACTGAAGAGAGACAACGAAGCAACGACCGACGACGGGCTAGTAATTGCAGACTTGAGGTCAAAGAAGGGTCGTCGATCAGCCGGATGGCCTTTCGTTGAACCCAATCAAGAAGAGAAAGAGAGGTAGACGAAGCTCCACCCCACACGTGACTGTAGTATTCAAGGGCGGGGCGGATAGGAGCTTTGTACGATAGAAGATGAGCTGGTGTGAAGAAGCGTCTGGCGCGAAACGGAAAACCAACTTCGCGCGCAGCACGAGAGGCAGGCCGGGATATGAAAACGGACCAACACGGAAAAGTTGTGAAAATCCGTACCTACTGTCACCTAGTAGTAGGTCTTTCCATAGGCAGCAAAATTACGAACCACTACTAACACTCAAGTCAAATTAACAGAAAGATCTATCCGATATCTTTTGGTAATGATTATTGACTTCACAGATAGTGTACGAACTAAGGTTTCAATAAATGGATTAGGTAAACGTGTTTTTGGCTGTATAAATACTTCTACGCATCCAAATTAGCAGGTGCAGAGTGAGGCCCTAGATGTTGATCCGGTAAGCACATATCTGTATAATCGTGACCATTTTTTCTACCTATGATGATTCACTGGCGGAGGATCTTACTTACCCTTCACATTCCAAGCGAAATCTGATGTCAAACAGGTGGACAAGACACTTTTGCCACATCGTGAGCCGTGAGTCATTGCGACAGTTGCTGGTATCGTTTGCTGTTGTTGCTGCTGTTGTTGTCGTTGATGTTGTTGTTCTATGGCTGATGTTACTGGTATCACCGCCTCGGGGCGTTGTACCACCGTGAAAGGATCGCGTGAGAGTAGAATTGTCGTATCCAATGGTCCATCTAACTCGGACGCTGTATTCAAACTGCATGTTGCACTCGAACAGGTGGTCAGCCCGGGTGGTGGAGGTGGTACAGAGCTGGGCTGCGATGAGGTCAGACCGCCAACATTGCCAGCACTGCACAACGTTCTTCCGGAGGGGTTAGGCAACGGAGACAACAAAGCGCCACGGCTCATACCTGGTCCCGTTTGCATAGACAACCAGTCTAGACCACGAGACAGACTATCCCAGGTCGGTCTGTTCATGTTTGAGACCGAACTGGGCGACGTGTACGAATGTTCCAGATGAGATAGGAAACCGTTGGATGAAACGCTGCTGGTTGTGACCGCATTTGTGGTAATCGGACGTTCAAAGAACATCTCAGACTGGGTTGTGCGAAGATTTGAAAACGACCGATTATCTGCACTCGCCCAAGGAGTCATAGGGGCTGTATTTAACGGTAAGGTGAAACCGGTCGCAAGGTTTTGGGCATCCTGATTGTTCACAGTAACCAATGGGTTCACATCCAACATCGCTGCATCTGTATAAGATGTGAGCTGTTCAGAAAATAGGAATGGTGGAAAAGAGGTGGATAGTATAAAAGCAATTCTAACCATGCAAAAAAATAGAATCAATATATCCAAGTTCACTGCTCAATAAGAATATGTCGAAAATGTTCGAAAGAATCGGAGAAAACTTGCTGCATTTTTCCCCTAAGGTGCTACTCAGCTCATCAATCTGGACAGGGCGTATTTTTTTTGAGTCACTTACTGGTAGTGACAGGCAGTAACCTAGTCATTGCGATGCTTGTATCTGAATCCTTTCGAGCGGTCGTGTGCAAAGCGGAAGGGGTTTGGTCAGTCCAACCTGTGTATGTTTGTGAAGACTCAAAAGTTTCGAATCTGGTGTGGGTATGGGGTAAACGGAACAATCTAATCAATGCCAGAAAAGCTGGCTGCTGACATACAGTTACGTCAGAAATGATATTCTGAATCGAAAGGAGCGATTTTCTAAGGACAATGAATTATTAAATGTTATTGATGTACTGTCTTTCTTGGCGTTTGAAGTGCTGGAAGGCATATTAGGACTGACCGTCAGAGAACAGTAGAAAAGAAAAACCATGTAGATTCTGGCAGTTAACTAATAAGCTTACTCTGTTCGTGAGATGTCTTGACAGTTGACATTGGGATTGACGTCCAGTGATGGATTGAGAGCTCGGATAGACAGATCTGACCACCAAACAACGAGTGAGAGCGATTGCCGTGTCAAGAAAGGAAGGTAACAGTAAAATTAGGGCTTGAAAATCTGTTGGGGTGCTGTGTAATAGCGCGAGATAAAGAACAAAAGCAAGAACTGAGGGGCGCCTCAAATAAGCCTGACGCAAGCCTTAAATTTGATCGACATTGAGAGAAAAAACTGTGGATCTTTGTCATAGATTAGAAGAGGCTCTACTCCTGTGCTCATAGCACAGTCCGACGTCAGTTTGAGTCGTTTGTTATGAACAGTAACACCCTATTTCCAACGACCTCTGATCACTGAGCGTGGCGTTTGGGTCGTCGACCTAAACGCCACGCTCAGTGATCAGAAAGTCCATGTACGAACAAAAAAGTCCAACTGAACACTTCAAAATCCTGAATGAACACAAACTCGCATCAGATTGCCACGATTCACCATGTGTTTCAGTTCTACCTAAACAGATATCCAGAAAACTCCATTATTTTTATTAGGAGATTGCATCACATTACATTTTACGTAGGTCACAGTCTGGGCATTTTCAACAAACGATTAGTTTATAATACTATGGCTGGGAAAGCAGGTGAAATAACCTGACACTGTTTCACTTACTCGGCTTCGAAAGGTGAACCATTCAACGAATGCACTCGATTCATTCTATCTGGAATAAATTCACTAGATTTTGATTGTACTGTTTGCGTCATTGAAGTCAGGCCTAAACTGGTTGGTCTAGAATAGATCCCCGAAGAGGATTCAAGGGATCGGAGAGCCGCGTCATCCATACAGGACGAACCACATTGTGTTGACAAAAATGGTAGATTTCGTGTCGTATTGGCTGCAGCTGTGGTTGATTCAGTAACCGCTGACGTGACAATATTCGCACATTCTGGAGGTTCTGACGTAAACGGACCACATGAAATGGTTCGCGAGGCTAGCGAGGCTGAGCTTGGACATGAAGACGCAGTAAGACGGGACTTGAGCCATGACAGGTGGTTGTCGGTGAACTAAACGACAGTGAGACAAATGGATGGAAATAATAATGCGATGTGGGCGGATGACAGAAGGAAAATGAACTCAATCTTGATAATCTTTTGTCAATCTGAGTGAGACACACTGTCATTTTCAATAGTAGATTCACCACCTTGGTTGAGTTTGAACATCCATTAACCATCCACCGGTTGCGGTGGTTCTGATTGCTATCTTTCAGCGCAAACCGCATTCGGAGATCGAAACAGTATCATGTAAATGAAGAAACTGTAAACACAAGAGCGCCGGTGGTTGCGACGACTAGCCAGATCCTTCTCATCCGGGAAGTCTCAGTTGTCAAAATCACTGATTAGGTTTTTCATACCTTTCACCCAGACCATGGACCGACTAATTTCACTCATCTCTGAAGCACTAACCACCTCAGCGAACGTTACACGTCGAACATTGCTACCTGTCAATTAATATGCATTCTAGAGTTAGCTCTCAACCGTTTGCTTCATATATATGCCTTGCCTATAATAGCCAACTAAAAATGCTGAGTTTGAATATTCAATTTGGTTCCGTTTCCACGCGTGCACACACACGCACGCTTTCACAATTGATCCTAGTTGTTAAATGGTAATAACTGTGACTAGGAAGGTACTAATTGGTTGTAAAAATTCAATTCAGTCTAGGCTCGGTAACTGCAGTCACCTCGGCAAGCGAACAAATAAACCATTTTCGTTTGTGTAAATCAGAGTAACGAAGCATTAACGGCCAGGTGATTATACGGAGGGACACGTGTCAGTAGACAGCGCGATCCGGGGGTCGTTTCACTGAGGCACGGGATTCAGTCAAACCAGGCATTTACCTGACCAATCGAAATCCAGGTCAAATCGATGAAACAAAGCACAACCGATCTGACAAAGCAGTATAGCACATCAGGCCGAAAGACTTGGTAAATGAAGTTCTTTGTCCCCTCGGAACCTCACCACCACCACCGTCTTCATTATCAGCATTACTGCCACCATCTGCTAGCCTTCAATATCACTAACTGGAGACCCATGGAAGCCCATGGTCCATTTCGGGGTGCTTGGGTGGTGGGGGGAGGGAATGTGAGTAGGCTCAGGACGAGGGACGAAAGACTGTTCCCAAAATTGGACATGCCGTCCTCCAACAGCGTGAAGACAGGTTTGAGGCGCAAACGCACTGGGACAAGGCCACAGGTGCCCGACAGGCACGTCCGTGCATTTGTGAGTGTGAGACAGCGACAGACCAAGAAAAACGGGTAGACAGGATGAGGCCATCCTCAGGTCACAGATCGGACAGTCAGGTTGCATGTCCGTCGGTTTGTCTGCCTCTAACACAATCTTCCCTCATCCCAATCGTCAATTCTAGCACAGGCAGCTTACCGCACGGTGAAGGCAAAAGCAATGCGATAGGATGAATGTTCGATGGCGAACACAACGAACGGGTAAACAAACAAACAAGGGTGCGAAGCGGGAAACAAGGTTCTCCCTCACGTCTCTAGTGTGAGGCCATTTAGGGGGAGGTAGAGGAGACAAAGAAAAGACCTGCCAATGCGAAGGTGACCAACTCAGGTCATTCACGTGGTCGACCGTAGAGTTACGAGCACGATTTCGACAACATAAAAGTGGGTAAAAGAACCACTGCAATTGCGGAAAGGAAAACCCCCCGAAAGAACAATGGAGAGAAAACAAAGGACCTCCGGAAAAACGGAAACCTCAGTCTGGTCGACAGCAAGGAATGCGATTACAGCAAAGGTTGAACCCATTCAGTCGCAGGGCCAAAAGAGAAAAATGGCATTCATTACGCATTAGCGTGGCCCCAGGAAAAGCAAATACAAGTTGTGGTCAGAGAAAAACGGTTAGATTTGTATGCACTAAATGTTACCTCATCAGCAGAATGGAAACTACACGTTTCTGACCGGTATCATACATATCAGCGTGAATACCATAAGATCAGTGCAATCATAACGTTGTAATTCCCGGTAGTTAGGAAGCAGCTCAACTATCAAATGCTATGATAAGCTGTGACGACAGATAGTGAAACATGATCATTTCTATAGCGAAGACGGAAAAACTGTCAAAGACAGTACTCTCGCTACGCGATGATCGGTACCCACTCGGTGCAAAAGTACGCTGATCCCAAATGAGCGCATTTCAGCTCACTCAGTCAACACCCTATGCCTTACCCTAGTTTAGTTCATTCAACCATCAACCTCCCACCTACGCGCTCTGGTTTTGGTTGCCACCTCGCAGTGTCTTCCAGTTGAAGATAAAATGAATAGAACCGCAAATTGGAAAACAAACGAAAACAAAGTATTCGGCTGAAATCACGAAGACAAAGAGCCTAAATGCAACTACGCCACCGGCCGCAACACCCAGACGTATCACTCATTGTTTCCAGTCATCTCGTAGGCGAGTCTCGTAGATCCCAACCTGGAAGTCCCACACGTCCCACTTAGCCAAGTCTACTGGTCAAGGTTCTCATACCTTTCTAACTTGTCATAGATTGACCATATCAACCCACCTTCCAACCACTACATGCCTCGAAAAACAGCGTTTAAAGAGGAAATCTGTCGGTGGGCATGCGTAATACATATCCCAGTCATCATAACCAGTACTTGTTCCAGTGACTGACCACTGGTCACCAAAACCCTAAGCCTAACTTCAGCATTGTTGATATGGTACTCCCACCATATCTGGGCAATGCTACGGAGATATCGATGCGCAAACACCAACAGTCTTCGCCTATCTTCTACCCTTAATGTTCATATTTCTGAGCCGTATTATGCAACCAATCTGGCTGCCGCGGGGTACACTCGACCCCTGACAGAAAATCAGATGTAACGTTGGCGCCACAAATGACCGGTGTCGGTAAAAGTCAGATGCGTGATTTATACGCAACGACCCCTTATCCGATATCTGACTACTGCTGACTAACGGCACATCTGGAATAATCGTGCCACCATGCAGATAGCACTCCACTGCTCGGAAATTTTGTCCCCCGTCCTTATATTACTTAATTTCGTTGACTAGGTTAGCGGGTAAACGGAAGTGTTTCACCATGCTGCATCGGAGCTCAACCCAACACAGAAAACCATGGAAGCACTACTACACAACTGTTTCACCCAGCTTATTATGATTTAGCATCAACTTCAGTGCACAGACACCCAGTCCAAACTGGGAATCGGACCGGCAGGTTGTACGAATATGAGTAGAACAGTTAACCTCTGGGCTATCCTGAGGTTGGCTCTCCCAACAGTTTGTGTCACAGAAAAAACATGATATGGTACCCCCGCGCTACTGGCTTTAACTGGAACCGTCAAACCTTGAGCAAATATATTCCGACTCGAGGTTGCGCGCTACGATAACCCCGAATTCTGTGCCGACTGGAGTGCAAAGCGCTCTCTCAGGGTCACGCATATCGGACAGGTTGAGGGTGAGTATCGGTTACAGTTTCAGTTTATTCAACCATTACCATCGCACCTCTGAGCGCTGGTTTCGGTTGCTACCTTCCAGCACCGTCCAGTAAACAGCACAAAGAATAGAAACATACAGCGAAAAAAGATCCAGAAAAAACAAAGTATGAAGCGGAAATCAAGAAGACAAAGAAATAGTTTAAATGAAACTAAGCCACTGGCCACGAAAACTAGTCACACCACTTAATGTTACCAACCATTTGATAGGTGGGTCGCGTGGACCCTAACCTGAAAGTCTAACACGTCCTACGTAACTAAGTCTACTGGTCGAGGTTTCCATACCTTTTTGCCATGTCATGGACTGACCACCTCGACTTACCTTCCAAACACCACTTGCCTTAGAGAACAACGTACACCGAGGAAGTCTATCGGTGAGCATGCGTACCACATGTCCCAACCACCTCAACCTGCTTAGATTAGATTCAGTACTTAATCCAGAAACTTACCTCTGGTTCTGAGGGTGAGTAGCCAGACAAAAGCAACGTGGTGTTGTTCGAGGGCGTGGTGGATTCTTCACCTGGCAGCGAGCTGTCTATATGAAAACCACAGAAGTCTATAGACAACAACGTGACGTGCGCGAATGTGGCCCGCCACTAAATAAGGCCATCGCCTCTTGCCTATTAATCAGGTCGCCTGAGTTGGATAAGATTCAGTAGGACGTATTGGTCATCCCCGACTGGCAGACAACCATCCCAAAGGCCTATGAACCGCTCGATCGGTTACCGACTCCTAACACACAAATTTTCTGTTGCCTGACAGGTAGCACTTGGTTGTACGCGACCTAGAGTTGCTACCTCGGAAAAATAAAGTGGGGTGAGGCTGGGGACATCACTTCGTACCCCATTTCCAAGACTCATCATATACGGTTCTTCTATACACACCGCTCACGGACAGGTGCCATTCGAGACATCCATGAGGCCGACTCATTTTCTCGCATGAGCTAGCCGTATCAAAGTAAAGTTAAGCAAGTATCAATGAAATTTTACAATCACTGTCTAATGCCATCATGGTTTTTGTATAATTAATGGTCACAGGATACAACACAGTATCATCAGGTTATTAGAAGCTGTTGTACTAGCATTGCTCACGTGTCGATTGTAAAATAACCGCTGACTTTTTGGTAGATTTCAGATTTTTTGTGGGCAAGATAGCTAGACACCGCATGACCACGTGAATTGCCTGCACTTTATTACTCCATTTGTAGTTGTGTTTAGTTCTGAATCCCCGTTGATTTGAATAGTGTAAGGACGAGAACTACTTTAGTGGTCCATAGAAACTTATATATATATATATATATATATATATATATACATATATATATATATATATATATACCCAAAAATAAAGGAATACCAAATGAGTGGGACGAGCTAATTTGATTGGTAAAATTGAACGCTTTTTGTGTGCAGAAATATGTAATCACTTGAGTGCTACAAATCACTGACTAGCGCGTCTGAGGTAATAAGTTCGAACTCTGCTAATGTTGCCCAAGTTTTGTAGTAGACGCTTAATGGTGGCAAGCGCTACGTAGGAAATCCGTCATATCTGCATTTAACTAAGCAAGTGCCGGAACGATCAAGTACAGATTGTACATGCAATCAGCACGGCCAAGCACGGCTATCGGATGCGAAGCAAAATGTGATTGGATAAAGAGGTTCTGTCAGCTGCAAGGTGGGTACGTACCTGTGAACGTGGCAGCCAATGACCGCGGAGCAATAGGGCAATCAGAAAGTTTCACTAGGGTAATGGTGTTAGTGATCCAAAAGCTGATGAAGCCACACAGCTGACAGCAGACCACATCTGACCTACTGGAACCTAAAAAGGCTTCTTTTTCTTTTACGAGTCATGGATGTCGTTTCTCTCTGATAGCTCAGTGGGCTCCTGCAGTCGTGAAGTATGCGACTTACACTGAGTGCGCTCACGCGTTGAAATCAAATAAAAAAACAGCTTATCGTTAGAGAATGAAAACTGACTTCCTTTGCATTCTCCTTACTAACATAGATTATCTGGTCTCTACAAGAAAGGAGTGTATGGTTTCGACCAAGTCACAACAGTCAATTGTAGATGACAGAGATGGTTACGACAGCAACAATAAAAAATAACTCCACCATATCATCGGTGACAATTTGTCACCTATGGATTTGACAGTTATCGAGTCAACGGAGAGCAGTCGCATTGCACAATGCGAGCAGAGCAACCTCCACGCTGTGTTCATGATTAGAACCATGCAGCTAATGTGCATCACTGTCATTGATTGGTAAGGCATTTATCGATATTACTGGAAAGCAGACTGACTAGCTCTTCATTTTCTTCAACCCTCCGTTTTGGTTCTTGGTTCAAGCTTGCCGTAATAGCACCTCTTCCATCACTTTCATCAGGAAGAATCCGTCTGGCGCAATCGTGGACCAGTTTTCGCAACAGCCAGTCGACGAAGATTTCAGAACGATCTGCAGTGTTTGCGAATCCATTAGAAATAGTTTATTAATGCCACCTGATATTCATGCTTAACTTACTAAACCATCGATTCCTCCTAAGAAGCGGTTCATCAAAACGCTCAAACTGTCCTGATTCAAACTTAAGTCCAGCAGCACACTACTAAGACAGGATCAATTCAAATTGGTCTCAGATATTCCAGTCAATAAATGAAATTAATAGTTTAGTACTGAGGAACAGTCATCGGTTTCTGGGACAAGAAACGTCATTTGATGGCGTTGGTTGGGATGTGTTACGCACTTTCGCATCTAAACTTTTACAATGTACGGTTTGCATCAAAACAGTTAGCTATAGTGAGCTGTAACTATATCATCATTCTTAGGCTGGTGAGGTTTTCATGTTGATTGTTGGCCAGCTCAGACCGACTACCAAAATTTGTGCCACAATATCACTTCTGCTTTCAGTTACTTCGTGTGCACTTTCTAAGTAATTTGTCACTTTGTATTTCATACTTATGTATGACTGCATTAGAAGGCAGATGTTTCGCAACCAGTAGAGTTGACCGTATCATCGGAAGCAAAACAGAAACGATGTCTGAGGGATTTACGGTGGAGAACCACACTCGAAGCCCCACTTCCTCCGACAATACAGCACGCGAGAACTGATTGTTGGCCGAAACCAATGGTAGCCGAGGTATCTGGTGTGTGGTCAATGGCATTTTTGAAATAAGCAAATCACGAAAAACGTACCTCTTCAACCGATGTTCCAGTTTTGCTGCACTTAAACGTCCCGAATGAGTTTCCACTATCCGGCAGCAACCAATCTAAGTCGGACAGTAGTGCTTCACTGGCACCAAGTCCGGAAGTCAGTCCGGATAGATCGTGTGGATGGACAATTTCATTGAATCGATCAAGTGAATTGCTGATCAGATGTAGCAGATCAGTACCTTCCACTTCGTCTTCATCTAGATCATCTAGTCCTCCATCAAACTGAAGATGATCCCCAGTGCCAGATGGGATTTTAGTTTTCCCCGAATCTCCGCAAGCATCGGACACAGTATCCGAAAAGGATCGGTCAGTCACATTTGCTTCATCTCCACCGGGTATTTGACGACAACAAACAGATCGAGGTAGTACCGAATCCCACAAATGAGGCTTTATTTGCATTCAGATGGACAACGAACAGACAAAAATGAGTCAGTAAGGAATAACATAAAGGCAATAAATAACAATCTAGTTTTTCGAAATGTCTAGCAAGTGAAAACGAGATAGTTACGAAAGCTCAGCTACTTCTAAGCATCAATCTATACGTTGAATGGTTCGTGAGTTAGCTGGATGAATTCCAGTACTGTCAACTTCAAATGGGAAACACTAGTGGGGTTTTGTTTGTAGGTAATCCGTAGCCCTTGTGGTCACTTCGGTTTGGTTTGGTTTGGTTCTTTCAACCTTTACCCGAGAACTTCGGTACGCGTGATTTGGCTTCTAACTCGCATAGTCATCCAGTCGGGAAAAATCAAACCACAGAGAACAAATAAACGTCTAGGAAAGACAAAAATGAAAATCATGTGGATAGAGAAAGAGTCCAGCATCCTGTTTGACTGGTGGTGGTCGAGTAATTTAAAGCGTTCGATTACCACCGCGGAGGTCGAGGGTTCGAATCCCCGCCATCACCGGTTACTTTGGTGGAGGACATTAATTCACTGTCTTCCGGCTCGTTACCACCCGACCTGTTGGGACCTTATGTAGTCATCCATTTCAAGTCTCAGAGTTTTCTGGCCGGTTATCCTTAATAATGCAATGAGCCTTTGTGGCTAAGGTATGTACCCTTTCCACCGAACTCATGTCCAGAATTTATTAAAAAGACTGGCTGCGGCACTCAGACATGGTCCCTAGTGTTATGAACCACTCTGTAAGCGGATCTCGTGTGTATCGATGCTCAGACACTTATAGTCTTCATGCGTCTTCTACCGATGACGGTTAACTTCCCAGACCGGATAAGGAGATTGATCTAATTTGGCTCTTGACGTTTGACCGGATTTTAAATCACCCACCTAGGCGGTGAACGTTCTGTATACGTGATGACATTCTTCTTAGTATCCAACCACCAGATAATCGAACTTCAACTAATGCTTTTCCCAACAAGATAACGTCTGGCGTGTGAACAGCGCAAACCTGCAGCAACATTCTACGCGTAGGGCCCCGTGAATGCGATGAGCGCAGATAACCAGCTCGCCCGTGAATACGTACTGAAGACAGCGTGACCGCCGTAGGGAATTGCTCTGGTGCTTAGCGTTCACCGCGCACATACGTTAGGAAATGTCACCTTCAGGTTGTAGTGAACCGGAAATGCAACAACCCCTATAAATTGCTGCGTTGAAGCGAATCACGTGTGTACCAAGAACTGAGTACTTTATACCGCAGACACTCAATCCGATTTGGTGAAAAACTGACAGAGACGGAGAGAGGCGTTCAGTTCGTGACAGAAAACTTACGATTAGTAGAGTTTTTGTATCCAATGGACAACTTAAATAATCTGATCTTTAACACTGGTATCAATCTGTCTGTCAACGTAACTCGTGTTACCATTAATTCAGAATGGGTGATCCGGTGTTCCCATCGACTTCTAAAATGATAGCACCTAAAAGCTGACAGTAGTCTATTCACAACAGCTAGGTTTCTGAGTCTTAATTGAATCAATTATCGACGTGGCCTTTGAGAGACAAACGGATGTTACGTCTACGCCATAGATGACTCAGTTAAGTGAGAGCCAAGCGTAGTTTCTGTGTACGTGAACACTGCCACACAATTACTCATGCTGTTCAGAAAATCTTACAAATTACTTGAATTCTCACTCAAGCTTAGTAACTTTACAACCGACAAAAGTTCAGTACCACTGATCTTGCATGACAGAAGGGCGATATCGATCACAAAGTTAACGAGAAAAGAAGAGAGGAAGAAACCCCAACAAATACAACTTCTCATGATTAAACTCCAACAGAAGATCACCGTACGTCCGAACTCGAATTTGGCCATTCACGTATGGGGCCTTAGTCTAACGTTGCTTCAGGTCAAGAAAAACAGAGATGGTGTTCAGCGGGTGAATAAGACTCACACCTAACTCAACCACAATAAGAAAAAAACTAACATATGTAGTGCACAAAATGCTTTTAGCGCACTCCCATTTTTGCGATTTCTGGAGAACGCATATTGGTAGAATCGTCAAGTTTGGTGTGCATGTGTTTTGTCCCATCTCTATATTGGGGTCGCATACGATTTTGTATTCGAATTTATCCCGAATGCGCCCGAAGGGTGTGACATGCTTTTAGCGCACCCCAAGAATACTATCGAAAATGTGCACGCGACAGCTCGTTTAATAGGCGGAACAAGTCTCACATATAGCCGTTGTCCTGAGGGACGCCCCGTGATATGTCACTGAGTAAAGTTCCTACTATGAGTTTTTTGTGAATGAAGCTCACCCAGTCGATTAAATCAAACTGCAAGTATTGGCTTTTCATTCACGAAAATAAAAGAGTGCCGTACGGATGACGGTTATCTGAAGTAAAATAGGAAAAATAATTGCCCACGAAGATTCAGGAACTAATTTAAGAGAAGTTACCAAAAAATCCATAGATCAGGAAAAAATACCTGGAACTTTTGACGGATCCAAGCAGTCAAACATCTAAGAAAAACGTAGAACACAGTGGAAAAACACTGAAAAGGCCAAGGGGCAACTTCTACGTGCTGCTTCCAACCAAATAACAAGTGTATCAACGTTCGAGAGGTTCATGCACCTGAATATTGGGGTTCATCGTGTATAGCAAGTGCCACAAGCATCAACACATCAAGGGTATAGAAAGATGAGAGCAGTACCATAGATGACTGAACGTCATATTTCACATCGAGTCAAATGGGTCAGAAATTACATCAGAAAGAAGGTTAAATGGAATAACCTGACGTTTATCGATGAAAAATTTTCGACTTGGTCCGCCCCTAATGTACTACTGGGATATGTGGAAGATCAATCTTGACTTCGGCCGTTGAGCCTTCGATAGGGGCTTTGGGATGGTCTGGAGTGCTACTTTTGCGGATAGTAAAGCGCAACTGGTATTGTCGAAAGAAAGCAAACAGTTGACTGGTATATCGGAACTGAGAATGACTCCTTACTCCCTGGTATTCCGTAAGATCGGAGGCGGTCCGTGGTTTTCCAGCAGAACAACACCGCCATACACACAGCTCATGTCATGTTGTATTGAAATATCAAAATCATCGATTGACCCGCTCACACAGTCGATCTGAACCCCACTGAGAACATTCGTGATTCGGTGACGAGGCGTGTCTACAAAAATTCAAGTCTTCAACGTCACTTACGAACTTAGGTCTAGTATCCTGACTGATCTTCGAAATCGAGACAATCAGAAATTTTATTGCAAGCACGCCTGGTCGAAGTCTTTCTGTTCTGGACAATAAAGGTCTTTGCATTTCATCACCCGGTGGTTGGTGTTATCATTAGGTCAGGGGTGCGCCAAAAGCGTTTCACACCCTTCGGACACATTATTTTGGAGAAAAATCAATTTTTCTAGGTTAAAATTCAAATCCATACGCGATCTCCATATAATGGTGGGCAATACACACGCACACCAAATCTCGCCACCCCACATATATGCGCTCGCAAGAAAAATTGCAGAAAAATGAGGGTGTACTAAAAGCATATATATATATATGCACGAAATGCTTTTAGTGCACTCTCACTTTTCTGCGATATATGTGCTAGTAAAAACAACAACCATCTCACGACAGCGAGCGGAATAAGTTCAACACCTACATTTAACCTTGACCGGTATTCTGTCAAAATCAGTTTGATAACCTCTAACGAGCGGCGTCACCTTTTTTGAATGCAGGCGACCTCATCACACACACGCATGAATACACAGAACACGACACCGGGTCACATGACTGTGTGGAACCACATGAGTGATTGGCGAACATTGTGCGGTGCGTTGCAATGCTCAGGGTGAATAGAACCCCCTAAATCACTACTATCTCATCAGGACAGAGGTCAACGTTTCACGGAATTAGGGTAGTCACAAAAGCCGCTTTTGATGTTAGGCCACGCAGCCACGTATACCATCTTCATGAACTTCTTTAACAGGGCCTAACCAAAGTTTCTCGTCTTCTCAATTGTCTCGGATAAGAACGATGATGAAGATGATGGTGCATCAGAGAAAACGAGAAATGAGCTAGGGCAGACCAGCTTTAAACAGCAACCAGTCACGAAATCGAGCTGTCAAATTCACCCACCTAAGGAGCTTCTCAGTACGACAATACCGATCAATACCCGAAACGCGATTAATCCCGTCACGATGAAGAAATGCTTACTACCAAGTGTTTCAACCTGTAGTACATGTTTCTCGACACTTTGAATCTTTCCTGTTCGAGTACAAAGCAAACAGTGTGAAGTGTTGGTGTTCGATGAGTGCGTGGGAATCTCACGATTGGAACAAGAAGTGTTCCGTCGAAAATGATTCACCCATTTCACGAATTGGGAGATATTTATGCGACAAGTCGCTGACTGAAAGTCAGTTTGAAAAATGGAGAAGTTGTATGTGTATGTGTAAGGATTGGGAATCGATATGAATCAAACTAGGAAAAGAACATTCACTGAAATGATGCGAATTTTACAACTCATCTTACCAATTCGAGACTGCCAAACACCTGTGAGTCAGCACACTTCTCTTCACATCGTGCACATAGTGGCATGTTGTTGGAACATACTTTCCCGTCATTATCGGGTGATGACGGTGGTGGTGGAGTTGATGTTGATAACGATGTAGATGCAGAATTTGATGAAGCTGGCATAGTCCTCATGCCGGACTTGGCCACAATAGGGACTGCTTCTAGACTGGTTGTATAATTTTGAATAGAATTTTGGCCATTATTCGAGCTCGCGACCACAACAATGGCCGCTGTGGATGCGGAATGACGTGGGACTGAGTCCGCTATACAGTCCACAAATCCTTCATCATCTGTCGTGCGAAATGTGTGCACAGAATCCAGTTCGGGTGAGTGAGACCGACCTCGAACGAGGGCTTCCTTAAGAATAGTGGGATCTGTTTTGCTAGATGCATAGGTGATTGAGAATAAATGTGCAGGTATTATATTAGCTGAATTCTCAGAGGAGTTTCGATTTTGTCTTTTTCAGTTAGGGTTATAAATAATGCCATAATTCTCACATGGTCTCTTTACACTTAATCTGTGTTTTTCAACGAGTTAAAGTACTGGAATACCTTCGATTTCTGCGGAACTGAAATGGACCCAGTGTAACCAACTCCCTCTTTTTTGGCCCAAAGATTGAAATGGCAGCAAAGTCGATAGAGATAAATGATTCGTGAAAAGAAAAACAGGTTCGAAATGTCTTTAACTCCTGATTTTACAGACGTAAGGACGCGTGCTACTTGGAGTAACATTAAACAATAATACTATCCCATTAGGGGCTTCCTTCATAGCTGGATTGGTTTTATTTCGCACAAGGGATTGCTGAAAAAGGAATTACAGAAGCACAATTTACATGTTTAGTCAGTTTTGCACGGTTTAATGTTGTTCTCTATAAAGTAATTGTGATAGTACATTTAAACGAGCACGGTGTGCCACAAATGACACCATTCATTGAGGTGTGGCATTTCGTCTAGTTTGATCGGCAGTGACAAGACCCTGCGTGTAGCAACCTAAGTTAGGGGGCCGAATTGTAAGGTTAGTGGTTAAAAGAAATTAACTGACTGCTTGGCTTATAGGAAATTCGTAGTACTGAACGAAACCTTTGGGTCGACATTTGTGACAATCAACATTGACCGAAGGGTCTGCGCAGGTTGAATTGCCTTAGCTTGACTTAGAAATGCGCTGCTCACCGAGTCACATGGAATGGCTAAAGGCTGAGTACGTCTCGATGGTCAAAATTGCGGAAGCTCCACACATAATGGTAAACTGTGTCACACGGGGTTTCAAGCTTTTCAGTCTGACTGCATCAGACTCAATCAGAAAACTTTACTGGAGTGACCAATGCAACTGAGCATCGCGACCAGTGACCAAAACGCTTTGGCTACTGAATACACCTTTGCAACTCAATATTTATTTCCTTTCACCACAGTTTTCTGAAACATCGACATCCAGATTAGTGCACTCATATATATTCCAATCACCTTAATCTAATCAGGTTAATGTGGTTGGGACGCGTTACGCACGTCAACAGATAGACCTCCTCGGTGTACATTGTTCTTCGGGGTGGTCAGCCCGTGGCATGACAAATATACGCGAAAACCTGAATCAGTATGGTTAGCCGAGTAAGCATTTTACGCTACCAGGTCCACAAGGCCTCCCCGCGGGTCAGTGGCTTACTTGCATTCAACCTCTTTCTCTTTCTTAGGCAGTACCGCTGCTAGTCTTCTTTTCTTGCTTTATGGTCTTCGATCTTTCACATTTTTATTCCACAGTGCGGCAAGATATAAAAAAACAGAACACCGAAGTGTGATTTTTCTGGTTAAAAGAACTTAACTAGACCGGAATCAAACGACGGTTTCTTCGCTCTCCGTGGTGATCGAATGATCAGCATCCGCAAACTAAGATAACCGAGGTTCTGGGTTCAAAACCCACTTCAGTTTGTCAATTTCTTTCATCGGCAACCTACCCTGTCCAAAATACTGTAGTACTGTTGTTCAACAAATGTAAATGAATTAAAAATTCCCAATAATACCAATAATACATCACCGTATCAATTGAAATGAATTGAGAATGTCATAGATGATATCGCATGATGTGGACAATTGTTGGTAATATTGTCCTCGAACGGGAGCGCGCAAAGAACGTGCATTTTTCAAATAAGATAGCTATCTAATACGAATACCGACAGACTATGTCAGCGTACGCTGTTCTCCGAGGCATGACAGAAAGGCATTAAAACCTTGACCAATGAACTTGGTCCAGTAGTGCATGTTAGACTTCCGGGTTGAGGTCCAAGAGACCCTCCGACCAGAGGGTTGGAGACATTAAATGATACGACTAGGCGTCGTGGCCAGTGATGTAGTTGTGTTCAGGATCTTTCTTCGTCTTCTTCATTTCCGCTTATTGTTTTTTCTTTGTCTGTTTTCACTACGGTTCTATTGATCTCACCTTCAGCCTACAGATTCTACGAGGTAGTAACCAAAAGCGGAACATGAAAGTGCGAGGTTGACGATTGAATGAACGTAACTGAACTTAATACGAATGAAACTGCGGTAATATTTTAGCGCACCCCTATAATGCTGAATGAGTGAACTCAATTCATCAATCAATGTTTGAAAAATCTAACAATTATTATAATCAGTAATATGATACTGGCCTAGGCATGATTATAATACGGTTTTCAGTCATTGAAAAAATGCAAACCAAAACGGGTTGTTAATTCAGACCAAACTTCATCCCTATTGGGTAAGACAGCCGCAAAGAATGGAACTACGGAATTTCTGAGCAGCGATAATCTGCACTATTTCCGTAGCTTGAGTCAAACGCCGTAGTTTAAGAGCCCTGTGTTACAGTTTAGCTATAGGGTAAGGCTCTTGACCGATAGAAAATAAAGCAGAACAAAGAAATTGTAACCAGGAACAGATCATTGGGTGGGATGGACAAACAGAAAGGGAGAGACCGCAGAAGCTACGCTGGTGTATTTCCCCTCAAAAATGAGTTACAAACACGTGGTAGGTTTTACAAATACAGAAGCTATCGTCAGCGTCTTTCGAACTGTGGAGTATAATCTATTAAAAGCGAGTAAAAACAGCAGTTATATATCACTGCTTTAGACCTTCCACTCTTCCATTCGTGGTACATGGATTAGCGCTCAATGTTTGAACTGAATGGGTCAGGTCAGCTGGTCTCGTCCAGCAAACGTATGCACAGAAGAAAAAACAGGTTTACCGATGGTGACACGTAACAAGCCCGGAAAATACAGAAATCAGTGATCGCGTAGCGGATGGATAAGGTAAATCTGTGCGTGTGTACGCGCAGGCGCAGCTGACATACTCTAATTACGGGACGCACGACTGTGAAGTGTATTCACGGGTAAAAACCGGCTGGAAAATCGTTCGGACCTAATGCACTGAGGTACGGACAAGCGGTCAGACCATTCAGTCATTCATTCATTCGGGCAGTCTGGAACGAGGCGCAAAATTCTCAGATCACTGATCGATAGATAAACAGACATAGATAGACGTGCACACCCGCAAACCATGAGAGTTTGTGTGGGACAAGGCACAGACTGAACAATCAACCAGGCCGATAAAGTTTTTAGACTAAAGTGAAAGGCAGAGAGGAGTTTCCTTAAACTCGAGCAGCTTGACATTACTGTTGGACAAACACACGTACGGGATACATGCGTACACGGCAAAATAACTTGCACCTGATCCCACCTAACCCTTGATTATATATCCATCGACAATAAGTCGTTGCCGAGCGGCAGAGAGGTGATTGTGCCGAGTCCTCCGTCTGGGACGAGCAGGCTGGCCGACTTGACCTCGAATACGACAACCATGACCAGAATAACTACGGAGTCAAAAATACGATGGCAGAGAGCATACTTGGATAACTCCTAAAAATTGCTGGAATTTCCCGGCGATGGGTGCACAAAGACAGTAGTGATTCAATTTTCACAGCGAATGAAAAATGATCTTTATCAGCTTGTGATCCCCGCTTGAAGTTTCACGCAATGAGGCCGGAGTAATGATTTTGGAAAGATACTAGCCCTGCGTTCTTTGATGAGATTAAAATAGTACGGCGGTATATTGTACACTGAAAGATTTTCGGAATTCAGTTAACTCCAATGAACACCAAAAGTGTGTCTCGCCGTTTATATTTTGTGAAAACTCAGTTCCTCTTCTTTCTGTCATTTCATCAATAATTTTCCCATCCGTGTCTATTGAATAAGCCCTACAAAAAGCAGCATACGATCATGGCAACCAGCACTTCGCTGCGCCATCCGACCTCGTAAAAGTGCATTAAACAAACAGCAAATCAACGGAAATGCCCAGGTGGTGATCCAAACTGTTGAAGTGCTTTCAAAAAGTGAACTCGGTGGTTTGACAACTTTATATACTTCCTGAACTTTGTTGATAGATTGAAAAACCTCTTCAAACTTCTGTAACGGTGTCTGATATTGTCGAAGTATCGAAATGGACCATGGGATCAGCATAAATCCATAAATGAAACGGAAAATATCTGCCCACTCGACCTGCTAGCAGCATGTAGAAGACAGCTGAGTGACCATGTAAGTTTAAATTTGTGATACCAAGGTAAAAACGACACCATTCAAATGTGCTTGATTAGAAAAGTTTCGTTCTCTAATCAAACGGTAACGTCTCACGGAAAACGGCCATATTTTCTTACATACAGCCGGTGGATGAACGGCTGTCCGCCGGCCGTAATAGCGCCAGTCAGCAATCATCTATAGCTTGCAGATTTCTAACAAATTCATCGTCACCGCTGTCATCACTGCGTCATGGACAATTAGATTCGAATGTTAAAACTTCTAAAAGTGAGATCAATACACATGCCCTTACCTCAGTTGAGCAGTCAGCCACCCATGATTGTCAAATATGTAATGAACTTGTTCGCCATCAACGATACTAGTGCTTGAATCTAGGATTTTCACCGTGTGTCATTATCAGCGCCTTTATCGGCTACAACTTTTCACAGATCATCATTCATAATTGGAGCTAAAAAAGCAAAAATACATTCACAAGCAGTTCCACAAGCAATCAACTTCGCCACTTTGCTATCCCAGAATTACAAAGAATAACTGCTACGATCTTCCAGACTTTTATTTTGTTCATAGGCATTATTGTACATGCCTGCTCATTAGTGCAATGGAAGGGGTATACTCCGCAGCCACAAAGGCCCACTGCACTATTAGAAATAACTGGCAACCGGACCCTGAGACTTGGAGTGGAGAACCACATAAGTTCCCAATAGGTCAGGTGTGACAACAGGCCAGACTACAGTCGATTACTGTCTACCACCAAAGTAACCGGTGATGGCGGCGATTTGAACTTCTGATCCCCGAATTGGTAAGCAAACGTCATAAACCGCTCGATCACTACCAGAGCACGATATCTTCAAAATGCAACGATCTACAAAATCTTGTTCTCTGGTGATCACTTTTCGTATGCGAATTATTAACCACCAATGTGTGTGCACCACCAGGTCAGTTCAGCTCGAACAACCACCAATCATGCACTAGATGTGGTAGTTTTGGTTTCTATCTCTCAGCGAAAACCTAAATCGGAAATAATGAAACCTATGATAAGAGTGAGAAGGGAACTACAAATATTGTTAGGTCGACAAAGAAAGTTTGTCGATATAAGAGTGTTGCGTTTCCAATTAACAGAGAATACAGTACGACGCAGATCCATTTACCGGCGTATCAGTAAACACGCAAGTGAGGGGGCAAGTAGACAAGTGAACCATCTATTGACAAGCGCAAGCAGTACATGCGATCGAGTGCAGTCAAGCGGGGCCGCTCAGCGGTAACGAATCAACAAGCGTGTATAACTCAGTGCCAAAGTTTGATTGGTTAGAGCGAGCCGTCCGTGAAATGAGTAAAGTTATAGTAATGTGTGTACGTGTGTGCATGCATGCGTGACTGGTCGTGGCAGAAACAGTCATCAATCAATAGGCAGTCAATAATGGTGCGTGCGTGTGAGAGCGTCTGATTGCGCACGCGACTACTGGAACCGAAACAACACCACTGATAGCGAAACTGATATATATCCTCCTACGTACCTAACCATTGAGTAGAGGGGTCTCTTGGATCCCCACTTAGGAAGACTGACTCGTTCTACATGATCCAGTCCAGTCGTCAGGCTTTTCATACATTTAATCTGTGTCATGGACTGACCATCCTTACCCATCTCAAAACCACTACCCGCATCGACGAACAAAGTGATCCGACGAGTTCTGTCTGGGTAAATGTACAACACATGTCCAACCATTTTAGATGGGTGAGCTCAAGTGTTTCATCCAATGCTTTGGTTCGTCTCACAAGACACGATGGTGAATATAAGCATTTCTGACATGCTGTTCCTACGGGATTAGAGAAATGCTACGAAGATGTCGGTGTTCAAACACTGACAATCTTCGTATACCCTTCACCCGCAGTGGCCGTATTTCTGAATCATAAAAGAGAACTGGCCTAACTGCTGCAGCATACACTTGACCCTTGGTGGATGAAGGGAAACCACATCGACGCTACGGATGACCGAGGTCGACAAATGTCAAACGGGCCTTCTATATCCGCAAAGACACTCCATTCGATAACCGTCCTATGGGTGAAGTGCAGCTGCCTAGATGATAGAACTTGTCTACTTGGTTTACGTTCTCACCAGATATCGAAAGGCTTGGTGTTGAACCAACCTAATTCTTTTCTGTGAAGTGCAAAACGCATGACAACCATTGCTACACAGTTGTTCAAGATGTTCAGGAAAACTCACAGATTACCTGAATCTTCACTCAAAGCAACTATTTAGTCCGCATATTCAAGGTCTAACACGTTTCCAATCGAGCGAGGTTCAATACCACTAGGGCCATATCAATCACAAAGTTAAAGAGGAAAAAAGAATGGAACAAGCATGTAGAATACCACTTCTCGTGGTGAACTCGGATGGAAGATCACCGTAAGCCCGAAAGTGGCTGCGGCTGTTTGAGGACAAGGACTTTTTAATGTGGATGAATTTATCTGGCACACCTTCCAATTAGATGCAGTACCAGAGAACTGTACAATTAACTGAGTCTAACGCAGCTCTCACATCAAGGAAAACAGAGACGGTGGGGCTACGGAAGTTGTGCTGATGTTCTAAAATTTGTCCAAGAGTGAATATGTGAATAACACTATCTCGATCAGGTCTTATTTCGTCTAGCGAAGCCTATCTCACGGAGAACTTCCGCTTCTGACACAGGACTGGTATATACATACAGAACTTTAACCATCGTGCTAATTAAAAACCGGCTGTGAATGAAGGCCGGTTCAATTGCTTCGCTGCACGATCTGAATGACATTCTGAGTCTGAATAAGCGAGCTGTTTGCCTCTTTGATCAGTTTGCTAACGCCTGGCTTTCGTGAACCGGTATTTTTAATCAGCCAGAAAAGGTTGCGGCTGCTGCCAATCACCGCAGCTTTCCCATCTTCTTACGCTTTGCAGTCTACTACTGTTCACGGTCGTCTCTCAAGCCCAGAATTAGTTGACGTTTAAGGCATCTCCGTGTCTCAACGTATACAAAATCCAGAGGAATTTATTTGCGCGAATTGACCAGTGCAAATGAGGATGCAGACATCCATCGTTTGTGTCTGGTTATTGAACCAAGGGCAGCATCAGCAGCACCAAATTGGGCTTGTTTGATCTATGTGCATCGCTCTCCTAGATTATGAACATTTGACTGCACCGAAAACCTGGTGGATAATTCTGCCATTCCCACCGCCATTGTAAGAATCAGAGGCTACGACATCACTCAGCGACCAATGAAAAGTTCAAACCATAGTAAATGAAAAAGTCTGAGGAATCATGCCGCCAAACAATCTCATTCGTTTCGCCGACTACCAGCGAAAAAACATAACGGCTACATTACAATGAATTAGTGAGACCATCAACCAATACATGATTCAGAATGGCCATTCCCTGTCTATGAATGTCGCATAAAGCCTTTTCTTTTTCATTTTTAATCCTGGCCTGGCATTCATCTCAATCTGCTGAATAAAACACCAAAACGGCTAGTTTTCTGGTACATTAAAATATTGCTGTATTTTGTAACAAAACAGAATCCGGTTTCAAAAAACAAGTAGTTTAAATATTAGGAAAAAACATTTTGACGTACTCAGTAAGATGGTTCAAGGAAGTTGAATCTGAAACGATAAATCGGAAAATACTCATTATGATCTTCCCAGTTCTCAACGTGTACCAAAATATGAAGTGGAACTAGCTACAGAAATGCGATCTGCAACTCCAAGACAGTTTGTCTTAATGTTTATGTTATGACACTCACATCGTCAATAATAAAATTATTTAAAAGGAGAATCTGCAATTAAACATGGCTTTTAAGATACTACAAATAACTAAAAAACACCAACGCTTATCACGGCTTGAAATGAACTCATTTTCTAAGTGATAACTTTTTGATAAATGGCTTGGCAACACTCACTATCATACACAGAGTTATTGCTTTAAAAAAAAATGTGGGCCAAGATGGCGCCCCAGGAAAAAAACAGATCTCTAGGTGCAAGTTAATCTTTGGGATAGAAGCGGAACCATTAGCACATTAACATTCTTTGAGGTAGGAAGCATTCATTCTGCTTAATTCGGAAATTTGCTTGGGAAATAAGAGCTTCCGGTAACTTCGAAGAATGAAGAAACTATTGTGGTCCATGCAAGTTATGTCACGTAAGAACAAACAATAGGTGATCTTATTTCCCCCACTTAAAACTTGGTTTACAGAGGCAAAATTTTCATATGGTTAATTACTGGTGAACATCGGTGTAAACAGGCAACACTGAGAAATGGTGTAAGCAGATAATGAACAGACGGCTATCAAGAAAAAACTTATTCATGTAAGTCCCCTGAACAGTTAAGTTCGTGCTGAAAAAAATCACCCACTACGAACATTTGCGCGAGTCTGTTTTGAACACGGGTGAAATGAGAGAAGACTAACAAGTTTTATAAAGACGGTCCTCTGACGTTGATGCAGACACACTGGGAATAACTATAGTTTTTTACGGCCATTATTGTTCCTATCCAGTACGATCCCGAGACAAGTACGACACTCATTCAGATTGGAATATTCATCACCAATCTAGACAACGCTCAAAGAATTCGTCGCAATCCTGAGATATACTGGTGGTAAACGGTAATATTTATTTAACTGAAGTATTATTTGGCTGAACGTCTTCAATAAAATTTGACCGGAGGCAAATAGGGTTACTTTGGATGTCGTGTTTGATATGAGAGTCTAGGATTTATATAACGAGTTTCGCCACACTATGATACACCAGTGTAATAGTAAACAAAAGATATAAGATCTAACAATGTAACCAATGAGACTTCAGCTATGGAGCCCAAGACTGATGTATTCAAAGCTGCGACCGACTCCAACAGAATAAAAACTGTTTGTTCAAAAACTCAGTGTAATCATGAGTAGATGCGACTTCTATCGCAAACCGTGTGCTTTTAAAAGAAATCAATGGTAAACAAAGTCCTTTGTTCCTCTTCATTAGAGTGAGCTTTCATCAAAACGAGACTGCATCGTGGCGTGGTATGTTGGCTTGCGTGCCTCCATGACACAGAGCTATGCACGATGGCTTCCTTAAGCCGGAGATGCAATCTTGCCTGACAAGCCGATGGGTAGAGAGACCAGATCAAGTCCAATCTCAGAAACATTTGATGGATAACAACTGATTTTAACCACTATGCCCCTGGAGAGGACACTCCAGCGAATAAACACGGAGAGAAAGTTTACATGTTTAAAACCCTCCCCCAAGCGGACATGAGAGTGCAACACCTGGGTTTTTTCTCGACGGTGGGAGAAGTCATCGCACTTCGTTGGGCAGCTATCGCCCGTCTAAGCTGAGCAGCCCCCGGCTCAAATGATGCTGCTTCGTTTACGTTCCGCTTGCTCCACCGGGTGCATGGGACTGTGGACTGAACCCGAAAAGTGAATCGATAACAAAACACCAGCGATGACAAGGCAGCATGCTTGCAACAACCAAGTCTCACGTGACAGACCAGAAGTTCCTTCATGGGTTCTTCGGTCACATCCCCGTGTTGGGTTAACGTCCCACTGCATTGTGGATCAGACTTTTGATGCAAAGGCTCAGGTTAAGGTTCCCAAAGAAAAAACCCTTCTGCGGTGTTGGCAGCCGCGAAGAATAATGGGTCCAGAAACCTCAAGCGTCTCTCCTGTAGAGGGTTTTATCGAATGTTCCGCCCTCAATTTAAGATCGATACAAAACGCCACGGGTTATTGCAGCTCTGAAGAAAACAGAAGTTCAGGAGTAGGATATAAATTGAATGCACTCCTTAGGCCTAAATGTTCACTTCACTTGGCTGCCTTTACCGTCCGCACACTACGACAAACAGGGCAATAGGCTTCTCTCGCTAGAACACTTAACATTTTCAAAACAGATGTATGCCGTGTCTCCAAAACGCGCATTAAAGACCCCACTTCTTGTGATCACCTTTCGCACCCTAGATACAACTTCAGTCTCTCACTTCACTCTTAGTGTGTCAATGATCCAGTCTTTAGTCCTCGTGGTCAGGCCGGCGTTGGGATTGCTTCGAGCATGAAAGCTAAGTATGCATTGCTAGACTGGATTCCAGTCAGTAGAGGTCTGTGTGCAGTTCGGCTGGACGGTCCTGTGAGTGTCAAAATCAACAAACTGAAGCGTCGATGCTTGTTTGTTGTATCTGTGTATGCGCCTACTGACTGCAGTTCATCTGAAACCAAGGGCGAATCCTACCAGGATTTGTCTCAGCTGCTGTGAGGCATGCGTTCACCGGATGAGGTGGTCACTGCTGGAGATTTCAACGCCCAAGTTGGCCTATTGGGAGATTTCGAAAGGCACATCGGAGGCCCGTTCGAAGTCCTGACCGATTGTACCAACAACGGCGGTCGTTTCATCCAGCTGTACTCTGACTACAAATTTCTCTGTGGGATGTCCGCAGATCCGTCCCTCCGAATGCCACGTTCAATGAAGTGCGTAAATCCCTCAAACACCAAATGACTAGAAGCCTGAGAAGTAACCGTGAGCAGTGGTGGATTGCGAAATGCGGGGAAATGGAAAAGGGTGCGCCTACTGACAATACCAGCAACCTTTACCCTTTGTCTAGAGGTATCGGTCCTTAGAGGTCTGGGGTGAGTTAATCAAGGAATCCGAAGGCTCACTTATTCTTTCAGACACGCTGTTTGGGCCGCTGGGCCGAGCACTTTAAGGAATAATTCAGTTGGCCCACTTCAACAGTAAACCTCCCAAAAATATCTGCCAGAAAACCGATGTTAGTGGATGTCACACCCCTATCAGAAACGGAGGTTTTGCGGGAGATAGGTTATTCGGAAAGATACAAAGCCGCTGAACCGGGTGGGTTGTCTCCATCTTTTTCAAAAATGGAGGTAAAGCTTTAGTTTCAGAGTTTAAAAAAACTCCTCCAGATTATTTGGGATAGTGAGCAGATCCCTCGGGAATGATGTGAATTCATGAGTGTGCCGACTCACAAGAATGGTGACAGATTCTCTTGTGAAAACTAGAGGAATTAGCTTGATGAGTATCGCACCCGAACTGCTCACCGGGCCTATTCTCCGCCGAGTATCCAGTGCCCGCAAAATGTGTACGCGTGAGAATCAAGCCGGTTTTAGGTCCGGTCGTGGTTGTACCAACCATATCAGTACTCTTCGGCAAACCTTGAAGCACAGACACATCTTCCGTAGGCTCACAATCTGTGTCTTTCTTGACCTGAAAGCGACGTTCGATTTAGTCGACCGCACAGTTCTCTGGTGCTGCTTTTCGTTGAAGGGAATGCCATAGAAGTTTCCTTACTTTTTCTAATGCTTGTACGCAAACAGCCGAAGCCGAGTTCGTGCTTACGACGATACTTCACCAGAGTTCACCACGGAAAGTGGTGTCTGGCAGAGTTGCTCTCTTTTGCCTTTCCTCATCCATTTCGTACTTGAATTGATTCTTGAGATTGCCCTATCCTCGTGTGAGAGTAGCGGCATCGATCTTTGCTCAGAAAGTAAACTGTCTGACTTAGAATGAGTGGACGATATTGTCCTTCTGAGTGAAGATCCAGGTAAGTTGCGAGCTTTCACAGATAGCCCAAACAACAATGCAGCAATGTTTAGGATGCATTCTACACCTTTATCGTGTAAAATGCTGCTGCAGGACTGGGTTGGCTCTACACCAAAAGTTGTCTTGGCAGGAGAAACCTCAGCTGAAGTAGGTAAGTTTTGTAACCCGGATAGTTACATCTCACTAGGTGGGTAGAAATCGTATGAAGCGTCATCGTGTATACAGAAGGTGTGTTTGGTTTTTCCTAATCTTTGTCACCTGTGACGCCCGTGCGACATCCGGTTTTCCGTCACTGGCCGAGTGTACAGTGCAGCGGTTAGGTTTGTTCTTTTATATGGCTCGGAAACATGGCTGGTAAAGGTAGAAAATAGGCGGGAACTGTCGGTGTTTGGGCAGAGATGTCTCCGTAGCACTGCCCGAATATGTCGGGAACACCGTATCAACAATGCCGAGGTTAGGTGCAGGATATTGGGACCCAAAGCCCAATCTCTGGATCAAGTAAATAACCTAAACAGGTTAAGGTGGCTGAGATGTGTTACGCATCCCCACCAAAAGACTGTCTCAGTGTACGCTGTTGTCCAAGGCAGATAGCGGTTGGAAGATAGGTCAAGGTGGTCAGTTCACGACATGGGGAAAAAGTATGAAAACTTCGACTAGTGGAATTAGCCAAGCAGGGCACATTAAACTCCCGGGTTGGGGTCCATGTAGTCCGCCCACCGAATGGCTGAAAACATTAAAATATGTGGCTAGGTGTCGCAACCAGTGACGTAGTTATATTCGGACTCTTGCTTTGTCTTCGTGATTTCCGCTTATTACCTTGATTTGTTTGGATCTTTTCACCATATGCTTTTATTCTTCTGCCCTTTACTGGACGATGTTGGAAGGCAACAACCAAAACCAGAGCAGAAAATTGCGAGGTTATTGGTTGAATGAACTGGACTGAACTAAGGATGAGCTGCTTTGAATACAACTTTAGAAACTACTGCAGTATGCCTAAGAAATACACATTTCTAAATGTAGTACACAAAACGTTTTTGGGAGGAGATGAATGGTTCTATGGCACACCCTATGAAAGGCGGTACGACGGAGAATTCAGTTTGATAATGGGTTGAACGACATAGTCAAAGCTTATTAGCCCCAAGCGGAAAGGTAAGGCTCGATAACTGAATACTGAATGCTTGAGGTAGACAATAATTCAAAGTCTAATGGCTCATTGCTGCACCTGAATTATTGAGAATTCGTTTATATTTGCATTTGTATTGTTATGGTAGATTTATGCTAGCAGTGTGAGAACATTTCAGCTGTTGCAGGTAAAACAGAAAACACAAATGAGCATGTTCCAAATGGAAAATATTTGACAAAATGTTCATGGATTCCAAAAAGAATGTGTTTTAGCTAGTGAGAGTAAATAAAAACTAAGTTATTCACAACGTCTTGCGAGTACATCAACTTTTGTTTTCTCCGCACTAAGCAAAACCTCAGTCAGAAGTCTATTCTGAAAACAGTACTAGAATAGAAAACGAGGGGACAAGTGGGAGCAACAAAAGAATAATCTCGACTGTAACGAATGAGCAGGGTGCTTCAGCATCCTGTGGGTTAGAATCTAACAAGACTCAGTACACCGATCAACGGGCCCAAGCAAAAGAGTATCAGTGGGGATAGATGAAACGCGACTTATGATTACCAAACCACGGTGATCAACTCAAAGATCCTGCTGCAAAAGGCCTGGGGAGATTGCAGGGGATGTGAAGCAGGTTAGGAAGGACACTTTGGACTGACTGCGGTGTCTGAAACTGTCTGATTTTTCCTATTCGGAAAGAGGGACGTAGTTACGTAGTCCAAGTCTCGGAGTGAAGTTGCCGGTAATCCTTCGTACTACCGCAGACCTTCGAGGCTATGTCCAGTCAACAAAAGGAGACAATGAATATACGGAATAACTCCACAAGGTCCCCTTGTGAACCGTTTTTGTGTTTTTAGTTAGATTTTGTTCCTTAAGCGAAATAAGTTCCCTGAGGTTTTAAGCGAGACCAATTCGAGACATGCTTGGATCCTTTCGGGATCAATCGGGGATAATTTCACCGACTAGATGGGCCATACCTCATCTAATTCCCTCCAACAGAAGCATGCGCTAGCCTTTATTTTAAAGCTGGCAGAGAAGAAGATAAGTTGGGGAGCAGGGACGAATATCAGTTCAGTGTTCAAGGTTGAATTAAATGTTTCGAGGTAAATTAGAACACCATCAATAGTAATTGATACCCTCCCAGCAGATAGCCCGCTCGTAACGTCGGTTTTCGACCGGTTTGTTTAGTAGCCATTTTACACGGATCAAAAGTGAACTGATACAAAGGAAACCCGAAACCGGAGTAACGTACGTTGCTGGGTGGATATTTTATTTCAAAATATTTATTTAATACGCTGAAATGCCCTGAAATACTAAGTTTTTACCTCGTTCTATTTTACGTCCTCGAAATGCGTAAATAAAGGATAGTCAATAAGAAATACTTTGATGGATAAAAGTGAGCATGGATAAACGTCATTTGGGACAAGTTACAGAAATTAACAGAGCATTTCACGTGTTTCAAACGATTCGCACGAACCGTTCAGAAACCGTTCGAAAATCAACCAGTGTATTGGTAGAAACCACTCGAAAACCGGCTAATAACCAATTGGTTTCGAAGCGGTTTTTGAGTGGTTCTGCTACAAAGGTAGTTAAATAGAGTGAACAACGTACTTGATTCGTGGGTATCCGCAAGCTTTGGAACGGAAACGTCGGAATGACAAAGAAAACTGCGGCATCCGTCATCGACATTATGTTGTCTCTTCTTCTTTTTAACGCGCTTCTTTCGGGAAGAGTCATGAGTAACAACATCCGGAGATGAGGGACGAATTTTTCGGGCGGTGGTCCCGAAACTTATCGGCTGTGACTTAGTCAACGCGGGAAATTCCTCATTTCTCGACTGGTATAATCCAGAGTGCAGCATATCTACCAATTCTCCGAAGAAAAACCCGATTATCTTCGGGAAAATTCAGGTTTGAAATGCAAACCTTGAAGGCGCGAAAAATTGTGGCTGAATTAGGTCTGAATGGGTTAAGTCTTATGAGACAAGCATGAATGTTTGAAGTCAGCTTTTTGATCTACCCACTGGCCACGGTGACGTGCACCGAAATAGCAACCCAGCTGACCAGTCTTGAATCCGTGCCCGTTTTAAGGTTACTAGAACGCACAACAAAGGTTGATACGAAAAAACAAACCGGTCCTTGAAGTTTTCGAAGTGGTTGGCATGTTCGAAGCTCAAGCTCAATAACTCCCAGATCTTGTATATTCCCTTCTGTTCTGGGAGGGAAAATGCTAGGCAGCATGGACGAACCTGTGGTTTGGTTCGGTTGTGTTTGCACGTGACTTTCACGAGGAGACTTGAGATACGACAGTCTCATAACCTGTTTCTCGAGTGGCCCGAGTTCTGTGGTCAAGTCCACCTCCCAGTGTTGGGCAGAAGTCCATGCCACACATGCTTGATTTCCTGTGCCGCTTCGATACGTCCTTTTATCCATGTTTGGCTGAGGCTTCTGTGTTTTCTGTTGTGTTCATATTAACCTATAGGGGAGTCGCAATGGGCAGCTTAGTGAAGATTCCGCTGTCCAGTGTAGAGCGCAATAAGCTCAATGTTATATGGTGCGGCTGTGCCCATTTCTAGCTCCGTCCATGAGCGCGGGCGATACCCAGGTGAGCACTTACTGGCTATCTTCTGATTCCCGGTCCACCAACAGGCCTCTAGCCAGCCCCCACCTTACGGTCTACCCAGGATGCCTTCTGTTCATCCCAAGCAACCGAGACACCCTTGGCATGAAATCCACCCTTGGAACCCATTCGAAGAAAAGAAATGATGGAGAAACACGTCCGAACGGCATCACGTAACTTATCTTTTACTATGCAACCGGGTTTAAGCGGTCAGTTCAGTTCAGTTCATTTCGCGCATGAAAGGTAATCTCCGCGGCTACTCACGCTTCCAGAATTCTTTTCATGGTACGCACACAAGTTATGCCCCCAACATTGCACAGAGTCTTTCGTCTAGCCCTCCTTCCGCTCTCCTAAAGATGGGAAAGAAAAGCAAAACCTCGGCGCACATGAACTGCGAGGGGCATTATGCACCGTGAGCTTTCACTGAGACGTTAAGCAACAACCAAAAACATCAATTACTATTCACCTCAGACGGACCATAGTGTTCCCCCTCATGCATCTGATAAACATGCTAAAAACTCAATGCTGGGGATAACCTCGTACCCTTGCCGATCTGGGACCCTCCTAAAGGACTGGAAGGTTTGCAGATCCATCATCTTTAGTGACCTGAGAATATGTTGAATCTGCCGTGCCTATTACTAAACTCCTTTGCTTTGCGTTGCCCCAGATCGCTGTTCACTTTTTCCGATCGATTTTTAATATGAATCACTGCTTATCTAGCTGATTACCTCCCTCATGCACATCCAAATACATGCGAGTACGTGCGCATGCACACACACACATCACGTGTTAATCCCTGTATGCTTTGCATCGGTGACCTTTTAGACAGATGTGACCCGCGATAGCCCCCTCGACTATGCTTGCCTGACTTTTTTTCCTTCCCCTAACTCTGATTGGATAGCTTGCGACTCTTCGACCAATGTTTCACTTCTGCCAAGCTATCTGACGTTGCCAGACAGTCGGAACTGCAGTCGATTGAGTTGGACTGCTGGCCCTAGATTTTGGTTGATTGTTTCGCACCTTTTCCGATATTGAGTTCCCGGTGAACTCCCTGGGGGCTCCAAGATTCCGGTTTGAACAACTTGTTAACGGGTAATAATTATTTCCAATAGGTACCGCATATAGACACATGAATCCCACTATTGGTTGAACTTCGTTTTTTAAAGCTGCGTGTAACTCTTATACTGGTCTGGAAACCGAACCTACTCCATAGCATTCGAATTAGCCTGCAGATCTAACAAGAAGACTAAGTTTGAATGTGTAAACTCATGACCAAACATTTCCATAGATAGACATGATCAGTAAGCACTTGGCTCTTAGAAGTTGGTGTGTTGTTGCCCTTTGTTCGCCTGCCTGCTAATGGTTTCCACCAAGGTAAAATCAATTTCGCCCGCACCGCTTGCGGACCTTTGAACCTTTCGCTCCCCTAGCTGGTATCGCTTCCGGTGCCGCTCTAAAACTTTACTTCCATACTGTTTCAATAAAAACCACACTTCTCATATTCCACAGACTTTTGATTTCTTTCGGCAGCCTTTGGAACTTTCAGCTTGTTACCCATTCGGTAGGCTGGTCTCGGGATCTAGTTAGCACCTTGTATCCGGAACCCTAAAATCTCACCAACCAGACTGTTTCAACTCTCTATAGGTAAGAACCAGCGGAATGTTATGTTGCTGTTGGTTTTTGACGTGTATGTTGGCTAGTAAGGGTGGGTGCTCTTCAACTGACGTCGGGAAAGGAGAACGGTGAGGTCTGGCGACCCATGGTTTTCTTTCAGCTTCACAGTTCGCTCACGCGGTTTGAGTCTTTCTTTTCTGTCTTCCTCTTCTCGTCCATGTGACCCTCCCGTCTTCTCCTTTTACTTCTGTTCTCAGAAGCGTTCTGTTTTGTCTCCTCCTCTCGCTTTTTTCTCACATCTTTTCACGGGCTCACAACACCGTCAGTTCCTCCTCCCCCCATGCCATGCTTAATCCCCTTCTTTTCACCGTTTCTGGTCGTTAGCTTTTCATTTCTAGCCATTTCTTTTTGCCTCGCATTCCTCTCCTTTGTCTCCCTTTTTCATTTCGATGCCCATCAAGTCGTCCGAAGCGCATCATTCTAAGCCTGATGTCTGTTCCCATTTTTGGTCCAATCAGCTGGATTTCACCAATGGCAAGTAGGGCTGTGTTTAGTGGCCTTGCTCACATGCTTTTGAAACTTAATGCTTGATGGGTGTCCGTGGTGTCCTCTGGATTCCCTCCCGTCTGGTCTTCCGCCCAGTGTGCAATATACAACTGCATGTTATCGGTCAGATGGAGAATCGACACGAAATATGGCTGGCTTGGCAACTCCGCCTCAGCGGCACACCACAATCAGACAGCACCCAATAGTCAAACAAGCCATAAACGAAACCTACTCATATTAGCAGTGTACCAAGCCAAGAGCCCTCCGATCACTACCACAGCCCCGCACGGATGGCAGTGCACCGAAAATGTTAGTGGGAGTTTCGGAAGAGGCGCCTGGGTACTGTGTGGCGGCGGACCTATCGAGTCTCCTTTTGAAAGGCTGCCCGCAAGTCACCTAATCTCTGATGGCTGGAAGCAAGTTCCTTGGGCGGCAGACATGTAACGGGAAACAGTGTTCTCCGGCTTGCTGTCGGGTACTTTCCCGCTCCAGGTCTGGGGAGTAAACATGCAGCGATGGAGTGGACGCTAAAGCGAACAGGTCCTTATTAGGATGCCCCTGTTTAGTCAGAATATCTCTCAAGAGTAAGGGATTTCCTCCTGACCGTCCGTTCTCCATGTTGTACGAATTCAGGGCTCGGAGTCCGTCAGGATGGGGTACTTTCCGCCGACCCCCTACACTTTTCTTGACCTTCCTTTGGACTTCCTCCATTCTATTTCAATCACTTCTCAGTTCTAGCTAGCATGCCAGGATGTTTATCTTGAGGGACAAACACTGGAAATCCTTCCAGATGTCTTATTTGCTTTGTGAATTTGACTATAGTTGACATTAATTCGATAAGTCCGTCCATACACCGCACTTTTGCTCGTTTGTCTATTTGTGTGAGAAATTTGAACTTGGCCTTGAACATTTTCTGACTGGCATGCTTGGGCTAAGGGGCTTTGAACCTCCTAGGTTTTACCGAGGAGTCCATTTGGCCGCATACTTGAGGATCGTACATATTTGTACTTTTTGTGGATTACACTTTAGTGCAGTGGAAACCACGCATCAGTATTTTTCTGGTTTGGGGATTCGTTTGAATTGGCTAAGCATTGCTCGGTTCGCGAGATTTGTCTTGCAGTAATCTCCCTATGAGTGGGAAAATGTTCCCAGTGGAGGATTCGGGGGTGAACTCGCACGGGAGCCCACTGAGCCGGTGTAGACTAGACATCGCTCAGCGAGCCACGGTGGTACGGATGGTTTACTGGGATAGACTGCTCGAAACTCATGAGCCTAGATCTCTCTCTTGCTTCACCCTCAGTAATGTGCTCACCCTCGGGGAATATTCGTTTGCCTGGTTTCCCCGGTATGAACTAAAATACATTCGCCTGTGGCGAAGAGCAGACGGTTCACGACCGAACATTCATGCAGTCTATCCGGGCCTGCTTGCAGTGCATCTTTTCCCGGTGCAGTTCTAACCCCGCTACAGGCTTTGAAGTCGCCGGCATTCAACAAGACTTCGGAACCTACCTGCAGGGTAAGATGGTTCACTAAGATAGTGAACAGCCTTTGGCCTGGGTTGGAGCCTTCCGTCACTCCGATTGGGGCATATAAAGTGTTCAAACCCGAAACGTTCAAATGCACGAGTAGCAGGACTCCCAGGGTGTAACGAAAAATTGAGCAATGCGTAGCCAAACAACAATTGGTCCAGAAAAACAACCAGTTCGTAAAGACAAGTCAATAGTGTATGGAAATGAGTGATGTTGGGAAAAACACTGAATCGCGAGGGAAAAAGGGGGATTTTCCACGACCGGCTGTTACACCGCCCACCAGAATCCTCCTGGATCCTTAGCAGAGTCAAAGGTTCGGTATAAAGGTACCGATTCTTCCTACCTGCCTAGGCTCTGCTGTCAGTGCGCGCGTCTAATGCTCGTCGTCAACGTTCTACTACTGGTCACACCTAATCCATTGGATACATAGACGTGAGGCTAGTCTACATCTTCCACAAGACCAAATGACCGATGGCGGGCGTGAATGGTCACATAGATGTTGTCCTCGTAAGGGGCCGTCCGGTCCTGGATGTACGTGCTTGAGTGTGTGTGTGAGTGCGTGTGTAAGTGCCGGGGTTACAATGAAGTCACAGGTATGACTACACATAAAAGGAGGACTTTCTGCAATGTCAACAAAAGACCGCGTGGCAAGAAAACGAGTAAATGAAGCATGTGTGTGTGACCCGAGCTCCACTACTTCCACATATGCAAGGGGCATTCGGTAGCGTCAACAAAGAACAAAACAACGAACACTGTCACATGTTTCATGGGTTTACGGGATGTAGAGTGCGTCGTGTATGCGTGTATGTATCGGGATGTACAATGGAATCGATTTCATCACCACATATGGGAAAGAACCTTCTGTAATGTCACCGAAAAGACCGCGAGCACCTTAACGTGTTTGACGGAGACCGTGTGGTATATATGGTGTTTCTTTCTCCACCTCGATGACTGGTGTGAAAAGATTTACTAGGCCTCGGGGTTATCAGCTCCTCCGTCTTCGCTCTCGAGTAGGTTAATACTGCGTATGTCACGAATGAGCACTCCGTTAGCTGTCTTCAGCTTCACCGTTCTTATCATTCCGTCAGTGCTTTTGATGGTTTCCGTAACTACTCCCAAAGACCAAGCGCTGAAATGTGCGCGTTCGTCGGCGATCATAACCACGTCCCCAACTTTGAATGGTCTTGTTTTGGCCAGCCACTTCTGTCGAGTCTGCAAAGCCGGTAGGTACTCCCGTAGCCATCGCCTCCAGAAGACCTTGGCCAGATAGTTCGCTTGCTCCCACCCGTGGAGGTAGCTCTCGCGAAGATTTACCGGCCCTTGGAAACCCTCGTTCGACCTTAGCGCCAATAAGTCGTTCGGGGTGAGCGCCAGGTGGGTGGGTCGCCGTTCAATACTGGAACCAGGGGGCGGTTGTTCAGGATTCGCTCCACCTCAGTCATGACGGTGTTCAGCGTCTCGTCGTCGGGCGGCTGCTGCTCCATGATTGACAGCAATATCCGTCTGGCGGACCGGATCATGCGTTCCCATTCGCCGCCTCGGTGGCTGGACTGTGGGGGGTTGAAATGCCATCGTATGCCGTAGGCCACGGTTCGATTCTGCAGTTCGTCCCTGTTTATGTTCTTGTGCCAACGCTGCAATTCCCGGTGAGCGCCCACAAAGTTCGATCCATTATCTGAGTATATATCGGCCGGTACGCCTCTTCGGTTGATAAATCTTTGCAAGGCCCGTAGAAACGAATTGGTCGTCATCGAATGTGCGACTTCTAGGTGTACCGCACGTGACTTCATGCACGTCATGATACATCCGTATCGCTTTTCTAATCTTTTCCCGCACTTGATCCACAAGGGCCCGAAATAGTCCAACCCGGTGTCACTGAACGGCCACCAGCCCGCAGTCACCCTGCATTCTGGTAGTGGGGCCATGAGTTGTTTGCCTACTGTGGCATTGTGTCTCCTGCATTGCACACACCGTCGGATTACGCGTTTTACAGTCTCTCGTCCTCTCAACAACCAAAGACGCCTTCGGATGACGCTCGTCACGTGACTTTCCCCGGCATGTCCCTCCATGGCGTGGACGTGTTGAATCATTAGCTCTAATACAGGTTGTCTCGCAGGCAGCAGTATAGGATACTTTGTGTCGAAGTTCAGGTGGGCGTTGGTCAGCCTACCATCCACCCACAGCAGTCCGTCGATGAGTTTGGGGTTTAAACGCTTCAGCTCGCCTCTTGGAGATGGCATGTCTTTATTGGTCGGCCCCACTTCTTCCGCCCTCTTGAGTTCTCGGACGAAAGCCTCGCGTTGTATCATCCTGAAAATATCGTACTCTGCCGCTTGTAGCTCATCGGGACCTATCGGGCCGACCCGTATCCGGCCTGAGGGCGGTAGCCCCTTCATGACTAGTAAATTTCTCTTGAACCTGGTTAACCAAACTAGCGAACGAAGCGTCTTCATCCAGGAAGAAAACCTGACCAGTCGCGATAGAATGGATGACGCTTCGACGACGTTGGTTGCTATCACTACGCCTTTGATCTCCAGTTCCACTTCCGTAGGGGGTTTTAATTCGAACACGGGCCAGTCCTGTTTGGGCAATTGCAGGAAGTTTGGCCCTCTCGTCCACGTGTCCAGTTGCCTGAAGTTGTTCGCACATCGGGAGCACAGGTCGGCCGGATTATCGCCAGACCTGACATGCTTCCACTGGTTCATGGCTGATTCATCGTGGATAATCGTGAGCCGGTTAGCAACGAGAGTACTAAACCGGCTCCGGACGTTGTTAATGTAGTAAAGTACTATCGTTGAATCGGTCCAGAAGCTCACCGACCAAATGTAGAGATCGAAACATCTCTTCGCAGCTTGCACCACCCTGACTGCCAACACGGCTGCGCTGAGTTCAAGGCGTGGGATTGAGACCGACTTCAGTGGAGCAACGCGGGCTTTGGCGAACAGGATCCTCGTGGTATATTGTCCATCTCCTGCGCACCATCGTCCGTACATCACAGCTCCATAACCGACTTCGGATGCATCGGAAAAGGCATGTAGTTCTCCAGTCCGTGTCGTATGGCCAGGAGTCAAACATCGTGGGATTCTTATGTCCCCTAATTTCTTCAAGGTGTTCAAAAATTCTTCCCAGTCCAGCCAGTCCCCTTGGTCCAGTGACTGGTCCCAACCACGACCGGCTGTTACACAGGGTATGAAGGACTCTCGGAGCCCTGGGTATCGTATTTTTTCCAGCAGAAGGGAGTGGCCCAACTGATTAAAGCCCCCGAATAAGTCTAGTCTGAGGACAGCTAATTGGGCCGCTTTGTCGATGGCTCTAGTGTACCACTCCATAGCCTCAATGAAGTTCGTATGACACTATCTACGCTTTCGAAAGCCATGTTAGGAGTCGAGCAGATGACCACCTTCAACCAAATCGGAGAGGATGTTGTCATTCAGGCTTCCCATAACTTTCTAAACCAATAATATTAATGCTATACATCTCGACCGTGGTCGAGAGGCTCGCATGGAAGCAAGCCCAGAGTTTCTAATATCACTCAACAAGGTGAAAAACTCGTGAATTTTAAAGATGGGGTCACTCATTATAGCAACAAAGGAATAATGGCGGGGGGAGTTTAGCTAAATTAGGTTGGCAACGGATTGAAAGGTAAATATGATCACTTTTCTCGCCATTGTGGGAAACAGTAAGGAACCGGCGAGACGTAAGAATGTTGAGATGAATATTGTCCTAGAAATCACAAAATACAATATTCACATGGATGATGCATCAAAATGGTTAATGGGGCATACTCGAGTTCACCCAAATAGGTAAGTGGCGAAGAAGAAAGGAGACGGGTAAGAATTTCATGAGCTTACGCAGGGGAATACCAATTTTCATAGACTTGTGGATAAGGGAAGGAATAGTATCTTCCAAAAAGGTGATATAATTTTCACGGGCAGCATCAAGTGTCATCTGATGCTGAGAATTCGCTGCTGGTGAGAGAAGTATGGAGTTCGAAGAAGGTTCAATCAGCGAACAGAATACGGTGTCCACGAGGAGCAAAATAAAGCAAAAAGAAGGGCGAAACACCTTGCGATAAGCCAAGTTTCTATGGTGAAGTGCTAATATACGGTAGTTTTGCTCCAAATCGGTTGCCGTACTTGGAAGTTGGGCAGACCACTTAGGTGTTTTACTCCTAAAGGACTCAGCCTGCTCTCATTCGGTGGTTGAACGGCTCAGATAGCGGATCGGCTAGCTGGTTGAAGCACTGTTGAAGCACGAAAGGCAAAATCTTGCTGATGCCTGCAGGTTTTCGTGTTTTTTATCTACCAAGATTTCGCCAGACCTGCACCGTTGAGGAGCCAATCGATTCGGTCCTCCTATGAGAGGAGTGCCCCGCTGTTGCCGACCGTGGTTCCCATAGTCCGTGGTCGGTCAGAAGAGAATGTCGAGGAGCGGTATGCAGCCGGCTTATTTGCAGCATCCGTGTTGCTCCCGGTCATTGCATTATCTGCTTTACGCAAGCCTGAATTGTCTGGTTGGGCGTAAGTTACATGAACGAGCTGTCTGTGGAAGTTCCTTGGATCCGTCTGAACCCTTTTTCAGAGCCACGTCCGATAGTCTGTGATGTTTTTGTAAAGTTAAGCCACCGGAACTTTCGAGCGACGCGTAGCGACTAATTTCGACACAATTCAAAGCAAAGTCTATTCCAAATAGCTACGGTACTATGTATAACAATTAATTAACTTTACAGCAATCAAACCTCAATAGTGTTCCTTCTGGGTTCTTCCGCTCCAAGTCGGACAACAAATCAACAACTGCAGCTGGGTTACAGCAAAAGGTTAGATACGGAAGAGGAGATTACGAAATACAGTCACAAGGAAGTTCAAGCTGAGCGACTCTCGCTCGAGGCAACGGTAGGAGTTCGGTTTGTGACAAAGATTTAGCGAAATAAAACGAACAATCAGAATTCCAGCAAAGATAGCTCGTACGAATGATAAATGTCGTTTGTAACATGGATGCTAACGCATGGGACGGGGATTCCTGAACTCCTTTACACCGGCCCCCAAAATCCGACCCCGATTTTTCCCGTGCACCGATAGGTGTGGTCGGCCTCATGCATCGGCTCGCCTCGCAGTTCCCCAATACCGAAAACTTATTACCGTCAATAGCAGCTCCCATTCGGACAAGTGGATCAACTCTCAGTGGTCCCTCTCGGTTCGGCAGATCCGAAGACCCTCCTCCCACTTGAGGAGGGTTGGCCTCTGAACTTACGCCACCAGTGTCCGGTTTGCCTTCAATAAGACAAATCTTTCCAGTGTCGCGGAGCACTAATCTTTCACTGGTTCGCACTGTTGCCGTTCGTACCAAGCCATCGTCCGAAACTGAGGTGCTTCCGATGACTCCTATCGGCCACCGGCCACGCGGCAAAGCCTCCGAAACCAGCAGCACTACATCACCCGATCTAAAGTTGCGTTTTCAAGTTATCCATTTCTGTCACTGTTGTAAAAGTGGAAGATATTCCCTGGTCCATCTCGTCCGAAACACAGATATTAGGTAGTTTACTTGTCTCCACTGACGAACCCATCTACCTCGCAACGAATGCATCGGAATATCTCGTGGGTTCGCCCGCAAGATAAGTAGGTCATCGAGCGTGAGTGCTGGACGATCACGACAGTCCGAGGTCAAAGGCACTGGCGGCCGTCCGTTTACTGTCCGCTCAATTTCATTAAGGAATGTCAACGATATTTCGTCTGTCATCGGCTGCTGGTCACAAACTGAAAGAAGTACTCTTCTAACCGAGCATACCATGATCTCCCATATGCCACCACGGTGACTGGCATGTGGGGGACTGAAGTGCCACTGTAAGCCTCGTTGCAACAATCTATCAGCAATCTTATCACTAGACCAGTTACCTATTAGGTTCTTCAATTCCTTTTGAGTCCCAACAAAGTTTGTACCGTAATCACTAAAAATCTCGAACGGCGCCCCTCTACTCGACATGAAAAGCAGTAGTGTCATATTGAATGAATCCGTGATTAGAGAATAAGAAACTTCAATATGTGCCGCACGCATCTAGAGGCAGGTTAGGATGCGTCCATATGGTTTCTCTATGCTGCGCCCATGAATAACCGCAAATGGGCCAAAGTAATCTATTCCGAAGTACTTGAAAGGAAACCAACCTTGTTGGACTCTAATGGCTGGTAGAGAAGCCATCGTCTGTTTGCGTACGACCGCCAAATGCTTCCGGCATTTCCAACATCCTCCAAGAACTCGCTTGACGGCAGCTCCCCCCGTACAATCCAAAATTTCTTGCGAAGTTCCGCGAGTAACTGAGAAGGTCCTGCGTGCCCTTCCATCGCGTGATACCATCGGATCATCGAGTCTGTAATCGGGTGAGTCTTGGGTAGTATCACCGGATGTTTCATGCTATGATGCTGGTTGGAGTAGTTCAGTCGTCCAACATAAATAATTCCGCTTATTAAAGTTGGATCGAGTTTTAATAGAGTCCTGTTCATCGGATATTTTTAGTGCATTGTTTATTGCTTCTGTCTCGTAGTCATTTTAACTCTTCATAAAAGGCCTTAGCTTGTAAAATCAGAATAACACTTTCCTCTGCCTCAGCAATGTCGTTTAACTTCAACGGCCCCGTTGTCAATCCTAGATCCGTGCGCCCACCTCTCATGACTGCAACGTACATTTTAAAACGGGTTAACCACGCTACTGACTTCAGCTGGTGAAACCAACTGGGGTGCCTAGCTAGAAGCGCGTCCGTCCATGTCTCCTGCAATATTGTGAGAATTTTACTCGGAGGCCGTTTCAACCCCACGTCCGGTGATGCTACAGCAACCGTAGGACTGGTCGGCCATTAAGTTTCATCGTTAATTAGGAATTTGGGACCTTCGAACTAGCAGCCGATATCACTTGGTGATGTTGTGCCTCTTGATGCCAAGTCTGCAGGGTTAGCCTCCAACCTGACATGACGCCAATGCCAGGGTTCCTACCACGGATGGATTTCAGCCAAACGGTTGGCAACGTACATACTAAATCTCGTTTGAGTGTTGTTTATGTAGTGCAAAACTATAGTAGAGTCCGTCCAGTAGTAAGTCTTATCAAACTTGATTCCAGTGTCTTCCATAAGAATCCGAGAAACTCTAACGGCCAGTCTTGCTGCGGCTAACTCCAATCGAGGGATCGTTACGGTCTTCGGAGGAGCTACCCTTGACTTAGAGAACATTAGGGCACAGTAGGGGCTATGTCCCTTGAAACCATTCTGGAATACGCCACCACCTCATAGCCAACTTCAGAAGCGTCACAAAATACATGAAGCTGTACACCTTCCTTCAGTGAGTCACCTGTGATAACAGAACGCTGAAGTTTGAATGCGCACGGTTGTTCCATACTTCTTAACTACTCATTCCAGCGTCGTAGGGGTTCTTCTCCAGTTGGGTCGTCCAAACCAAGCTTCAAGCAACACAGTGATTGCAATAACACATTGTCTGGCAGAATGGAAGGTGAAACCAGCCCTAGTGGGTCGAACACGGATGATACTATAGGCAACAAGCAAAGCCTTGTTTGAGGTTTTTCGCGTATTACGAATGAGAACTGGAACGTGTCTTCTATTGCGTTCCATTCTAACCCCACTTTTTCTCCGGAACAGGCATGCAATCATCTATTTACGAAGTGGGACCGGCCAGCTGAGATTTCGGTAAAATATCCAGCACCTCCTTACGATTACAAACCCACTTATGAAGATGGAATCAGCCCCGTGATAGTGGCACACTCATCTGGATGGTAAAACTTTTGCATTCTCCGGTGTGGGCAAAGAAACAAGACAGTCGTCTACGTAGAAGTTGTTATACACAACCCTGGAGACGTAATCCTCGTACTGTCCTCCCCGATCATCTGCCGTGCGATGTAACGCAAAATGTGCACAAAATGGGGAGGAAGTGGCACCAAACGGGTGGGCATTCATCTGACATTCAATAAGATTACCACTTAGTCGACCGTTTTCCCACCAGAGGAAATTCAGTGCTGTTTTGTCTCTCGTCGGCACTCAAATCTGCATGAACATTTCTTCGATATCCGCAGCCAACGCGACAGATTCCTTTTGAAAACGAAGCAACACTCCAACTAAGCTTGCTGTCGTATCCGGTCCCTGTAGCTAGTAATCATTCAAGGAGCTTCCCTGGAATGCAGCCGCACAGTCAAACACCACCCTCAACTTGCTAGGCTTTTTAGGGTTTGTAACTGCGTGATGTGGTAAGTACCACTTTGGCTCAAAACCCATTTTTAGCGTTACATTGGGCACTAACTAGGCGTGGCTCTTGATCACACAACCCTCTATTATTGTAGATTATTTGCCAAAGAATTCAGGGTCATGTGCAAACGTTTTCCTCAAGCCGTTCAATCTCTCCTTGGCCACAATATAATTATTTGGAATTCTCACTTCGTGTTTCCTCCACGGAAATGAAACTTCATAGTGTCCGTTCAACCAGTTTATGGCACTAAAACCACATCAACGGCCTGTGTGTCTTCTAGTGAAAGGGAGTTTTTCGATGCACACCTATCGCAGAAGTCAGCTTCGTATAGTCCATCGATCTGTTCTGTGAAGGGATCGATTCCCCTCTTAATGTGGTTTACCGTCCTCACAAAGCGCGGTTCCTGGTTTATCGGACCAAGAACAATCCATCCTAAAATCGTCCGCATAGCATAGGGTTGTTTTCTTTTGCCGCTTCTTTGCTCCAATGTCCAATGTGCTTCTGGGACGTCGGCACCTATCAGGATTCGCACTCTCGAATCTTCCAGGTTCTGTCTTTAAACGCAATGTAGGTGAGGCCAGGATAAAATGTCCGCATCTGTGCAGTGCTCGGCTGCTTGGATTGGTAACCTATCAACACAAATGGCTCTCTCTATATCCACGAAATCATTCTCTGTCAATGAGTTTAGTCGCAGCTCCGTGATTCCCGAATTCCAAGTGGTTGTCTTATTTACGGTCGGAATCGAAAGTGAGGCCGGGAGTGCCTTCGGGCCCACCAGCTCCATAATGCCTTTTTGTATTAGAGTCACGTCAGACCCGCTGTCCAGCAGAGCGTAGGTCTCCACAGATCCCCCCAGTCCGTCTACTCGCACTGGTAGTACACCTAGACTGACCCGACATTCTGGCCTGAGAGTAGCCGCACAATTATTGGTCCACTGCCCAGGCGTTTTTGCACTGTCCGTACCCAGCTTATCCAGATGCAGCCCTTGTGTTGTATCTTGCGTGACTCCATCGGTACATTGTTTCTGTGCAACATGCAGTAGAGGGTGGTGCCGTTTCGGACAACCTGATGTTGAACATGGTTTGGAAACAGAACAGTTGCTAGACTGATGTCCACACTTGAGACACGAAAAACAAGCATTGATTTCTTTGATCAATGCCCACCGACCGGGTATATCACGAGACAGGATGGGCTGATATTCCTCAAGTGCTTGTATTCCATTACATACCGAGCACTTGTTAGCTGCGATCAACAAAGTACTACCCTGATTTGGCGTGAACCGTGTCGCTTCTGAATGCGGGGTTTGTGCGTAATTCCTCCAACCGGTTGACCGCTAATACCCTTGAGCCTTGCTACCGGAAGCCACTTTGCCAAACCTATTTCGAGCAATCCGTGCCTCACGAGACACTAAGTGCTGCAGATCTTGGAATCCTGGTTCGTCTCCTCTTCCCAAAATATCATCAAAGGTACCGGTCTACAAATCCTGGAGATGCACCGGTAGCACTCGAGTGATACGTTCCCCAGTCCGCAATGAGTTGAGGTCTTGTAGGTACCCGTACACTTCCGACTTTTTCCGTGATTTTCAACGTCCCTTGGTGCGACACTCCTTTGTTGTATCGACCTTTTATTGTAAAACACACACACCTTTTTGATCACCATCACCGAGCAATACAAGAAGGCTGTCATTAAATCTTTCATTCTGGCACGGTCTCATCTTCTGATTTGGAGTGTCTTGGAAATATATCGGTCGGAACTAACTGAGTGAAAGAAAGCATTTTAGAAGCTTCCGCAGCGTCACTTGGCATTTCGCTCAATGCCATCCTTTTCTGTTCTACGAATGGCCATCACACTGAACTGAACTGAAGACATTGGCGGATATTGGCTCTTCGGCGCTCATTTCCTGATCGTGAGGACGGCGAACAACTGTGAGTTTGTGTCGCACCTTTTGTTTCATTTCAATTCTCAATGTACATACCCTTTTGGCCTTTTTATCACCTCACGCTCCTATGCCCATCTTAGTTTGCTAGTGTCGTCTTAGATATTGCTGACATTCATTTAGTGTACCATATAAACAGAGTAATACGCTACAACCTGACATGCGATTCATCAGCGTGAGGACAACTTCACACTTCAGCATTTTCAAAGACAATTTGGTCAGGGCATTGAAATTTTCCACCAATGGCTTCAAACCTTGCAGTAAGCCGTTACTCAATGGACGAGCCACTACATGATTCTGTCCATACAGATCCTTTGAGATTTCCCTAGTCCTATTGTATGCCAATGTCGGAGGCAACGTAACACTTTCGGCTATCGCATCCCTAGCTTGTCCCTCGCAGTAATGCATCAAATAAAGTAAGCTCTGGCCATCGTATTGAACTCTACCTTCGACGTAATATCCAAACCGTTTCACAAACCTCAAATGCGTTGACCAGCACCCCGCAAATGACTCTAGTTCCTTCCTGGGTGGGTCCAAACGATAATCCACTGCAGGTTTCGCCACTGTAACCAAGCTTGTTGTTCTTGGTGCATCGTTCTGCACGTGGCAATCACCTAGGTAGCGAGAAAGATGTTCAGCGATCATCACTACACTCTCGACTTCATCTCTGTTGACTAGATTTTCTTCTTCCTCAGCGAGTGCCAAAAGTAGTTTCGCCATTTCCGTCTCATTCCTCACCTGGGGCAGCTTACGCTGCTGATCTAATTCTAATTGTTCTGCAAACTGCTTCTCCCTCAACTCAGCTAACAACAGATCAGCTCTAGCTCCATGGGACACCGAGCTAACCCTAGAACAACCTAATATACTAGAGCCTGAGTAAGAAACATGACCAACACCTACGGGCAAAAGGGTTTGGTTCACCTGCAGAGTATTGTCCTTTGATTCGGAACGGTTTGCCGATTTGCTGCGTAATTTCATGTCTCAGCAATTGCCAAGGATATTCAGTACTGTAAGGTCCAGCCACCAGAAAGTTCGAGAGACGCGTAGCGACTAGTTTCGGCACAATTCAAAACAAAGTCGATTCCAAATAGCTACGGTACTATATACAACAAATTAAATAACTTCAAAATCATCAAACCTCAATAGTGTTCTTTCTAAGTTCTTTCGCTCCAAATTGGACAACAAATCAACAACTGCAGCTGAGTTACAGAAAGAGGTTAGATACAGAACATGAGATTGTAATGCCCACGTTGATTCAAAAATTCCTTTTCTGCTCACATTCCTATACTCTATGACCTATTTTGGACCACCTTCTAAAACCCAATTCACGCTGACTGTTTTGTGGTCGACAATTATTCTACGTTTGGTGCACTTGCTTTTTCTTACTGAGATTACTTTGAGGACAGTTGGTACAATAGTGAAATGCACTGAATAAACACAGTTTTGTTTTATTGCTCCTCAGTTTCACTTTATCGCTCACGTTGACTGACCGTATGTGTTCAGCTCGTTTACGCTGATTTTTGGCTGCCACGCTCAGGAAATTGTTCTGTGGGCCTAATTAAGCGTGGAAAACTTGTTCTATTTGCCTGGACTTCAGAAGAGTTACTTACTACCTGCTCTTTTTGGCCTACTGTTTCTATTTTACAGAATTTAGTCCTATTTTTGGATACCTTTCTTCTGGATGGTGACTGAGGCTCACTGTCCAAGATATGATCGTGTTTGTACTTATAATTTACTCGCTAATAGTACCGTAGAGTTAACAGAGTAATCGTGTTCTAAATTTGGGTTCTGCATTGATATGGGCTACGCTTTGCTTTGAGGCTCCAAGGTGCTATTCAGAGCGAGTGAAGCTTATTGGTCGGTGAATCGATAATCCAATCGTTGGTCAGGCTTCACTCGGATCAAAGATTACCAAATAAGGTGACAGCGAAGTTCGAGCTGAGCGACTCTCGCTCGAGGCAACGGTAGGAGTCCGGTTTGTGACAAAGATTTAGAGAAATAGAACGAACAATCAGAATTCCAGCAAAGATAGCTCGTACGAATGATAAATGTCGTTTGTAACATGGATGCTAACGCATGGGACGGGGTATCCTGAACTCCTTTACAATCTTACTTTTACTGCGAGGTACAGCGACTTCTTCCGAGGATGCACTTAGAGTAACCATCAGTGCTGTTTGATGTTTGGTACCAATCCCAAGCACGTCGCCCGAGCTCTCCACGTATGCTTGCCGACCCCCCCTTTTTCAGTTTCAACCTGTCTGGGTTCACGGCAAAACCCTTAACCAGCTTGCTGATGTCTAACGCTGTAGTCAATACACGGTTGGAATGGCTATACTATGCGGCTCCTGCCCTGACGAGACCCGGGTGTTGATATGCCTACGGTTCACAGCGATCGGCTATGCCTCACCTGTATTGGGTGCCGGAACGAGGAAAGCAATCACTGCACTTTTATAGTTTACCATCCAGAACTTCACTTTTTCTGTGTTCTTCTCGAGCCCACACATTAGTATTGATGCCCAAAGTCATTGATGATTTGCTGCCACTTTGTTGTCTCAGACACCCAACCGAGGTGTCTACTGACACCAGCTCCCTTGAAAAACTGTTTATCTTTTAATTGTAGGTGCTCATTCTCACTTAGTTCTCTTGTCTACCGCGAGAACTCAGCTGTCTCATTGTGATTTTTTTTGCATTTTTCTCGTATACTCGAGTCTTTGCCACGCAGATTACTGTTTTTCCATAACCAAGACTCACTGATCTGCGCATATGCTCATGGCAAGTTAAGACACCATTCCCGCCGGAATCCGTATACTTCTGATTCCTCATTACCACGAGGAATACCAGCACCTTTGCTTTTGCATGAAAATGTGTGTCACTAATCCCGAGTACTTTCTTCTTTTTCCACTATGTTTGCCGTCCTCGCCTACAGCGGGTGCAACGACCAGACTGCCGTCTTCCCCTTTTCTCATTCCTCTTCCTGATCTCACCCTCTGCTATAGTTTTCTTCCTGGCCTCTAAATAGGTCCCCTCGCCTTATTCGCCAATTACCGACCAAATTATTTTGCACTGCGGCTAAGCCTGCTCTTGATATCTCCCTATATCTACACTACCACCCAACTACCTTAGAAGACTACCAGTCTCAGTCCGTTGATCCCCGTGGATTGGTCCACTGGCCGTTGTATAACAAAATGTTCATTGTCTGGTTTCTACTGAATTGCTAACAAAAACCCACAGCTGGAACACTCTTCAGACTGCCGCTTTCTTGATATCTTCCAGATCACACTGGTTACGTAGGTAGCGACTAGCCAACTCAAAGTTACTCCCGGATTACAGTACGGACTAAACTATTTGATCAATCGGATGGACAGTGATTTAAACCTATACTCACGCCGGCTGACGTTATACGGGGCACTGTGCATGGTTGACCAGTGATCGTCATCCTATAACCGGAGTAAAAATCCCTCATGAAAGTCTCACCGGATCGCAGAGTGGATTCCTTGCACCAATCACCACTCCACACCAGCTCAGCGTCTTTTACCCTTACTCCATACAATCGGTTAAACTCATTCCGCGTTGCAGTATGAAGTCAGTGACCGGAATCTAGCCCTCGCAGCTGCGCTCCCAACCTACTCTGCCCAGTTTGTCAACTTAGCCTCTTTTTGCCTGCCGCTCTCACCATTCGCTACCTGCCACCACCTGTAAACAAGGCTTTCGTGAAAGAAAATACGAGCCATCTGAAGCCAACCAAAGTTGAGATAGTAACTCTTTTATCACGTATAGAGAAAACTTTATTTTTATAATATTCCAACTTCCGCTTGAAGGCACCAATAGAGCTTGTCTCCAATAGTCAGTTCCTTCGACGGTTCCTATTGAAGTCCTTTCCTTCTTCATACACCGTTCATGCTTTTCAAGACTACACTGCATTCCTCGTGAAGCTTTTAGCCTTCTCGTGAAGTTCCATATGAGAATGAAATCACCTATAAATAGAGGTCTGACATCGTTTTCAGTATAGAATGACCATTATACTGGAAGAGACCGTAACAAATAGAATGATATGCAGCAGGGTACCAGTCCCATTCACTCACATACTGTTCTTCCAAACCCACCTTACCACTTCGGCACTGAACTGCAGTCTGCGTAAGCAAACCGTGAAGCCTTAGGTTTTTCATCGTATCACAACACTGCCACGCCAACGAGTGAACCATTATTCCATTAGAATGCACAAGCAATAGCCCAGCCGGTGTACGCAACTTTTCTAGCCTGTAGCATTACAGCTTAATCGCCTGCGAGCCTACTTTGCGCAGAACGTGGAGTAGGTGCCACTGATAGCTAAATGAAATTTTATCCCTGCCCTATTCACATAAACCTAACCAGTTCACTGTTATTTTCATAATATGTTACCATAACCCACAGCTGGAACCATGTCCAGACTGCAATCCTCAGCTATCTCAAGTTCGTCGCCTCCCACTATCTCAGTCGCCACACTGCATAACCGAGGAAGCCACTTTGACTCGAACCGACAAAGACCCAAGTATAAAATTTCGTGGCAACTGGGATCACAACGAGCCACCCGACAGGAGATACTCCCAACTGCTTTTCAGATCGACTAGCGTTTTCTAACGCAAAGCCTCTCCTGCCGATATCGCCATTGTGGAGCACACAAATAGCAGTTCAAGCGCAACCTGCTAACGTGCCAGTCATCGGTTAGATCCGTCATATCTCGCCACACCCGGTTGATTGACCGACACATATCCTTTTCCCCGCCAGACGAACTCCACCCATAGGATTTTGTACATTACCAGTAATGCCGCTGAATAACACTGAGACTCAAAGCGCCAATATATATATATATATATATATATATATATATATATATATATATATATATCAGTGAATCAGCATAACAAGGCTCTAGTCAATGCGCAGATTTTCCACTTTAGCATCCTTTGCAACAGTCCATTTTCCCCTCGAACCATGGCCAGCTGGGAATTGATTCTCCCCTCTTCCAGGACCCTCTGGTTGTGCTTTCTCATTACTGAATGGCACAGGATACTGGTCTTGGAATTAAGCTCACATTCTTATAGACTACTGTTCCTTCCACATTCACCAAAGTTCCCAAATGCACATTATTAAATTGGTTTCATGCCTCTATGTTTCATAATTCATTCCTTTTATTGAACCTCGGTAAATCCGTCATTCAGAGTTTGCATCAACTTCATGGATTGCTATCCTCTTTACATGCATCGATTTTCCCGAGTGTGCTTACCTACAATTTCTTTTTATTCCTATTTAGAACTTACGCTGTTCGCAGGACCCCAGTAAGCCTCCGTTTTCCATGGCTTGCATCCTTCTTGTTTATAATGCATCTTTAACCTTATGTATTGATGACGTTTTCGGTATCCCTACGGTGCGCCACCACCCAGTCCGAAATCGAAACCGGTTTAAAATTGCCACGCAAACCATTATAAGAGTGATCCATATAGACTGTCGCTGGCTACTTTTTTCCGTCTCTGGTACTTTTGGCGTTTTTACCTAAAATTTGGGAACATTTCACGCTGTACAGAATGCTCATGCGCTTGCGCGTGCTACTCGACCATAGCTGAGAAATATACCATTATTGTTAATTTCCCAGGCTCCCTCCACAATTAGTTATCCAATGTTGGATAATTCATCTATATTCCTCTGGCGTCTCTGACTGCACCTTGTCAACCCCATGCGGATTATATTTTTAACAGTCTCCTAGTAACTCTCCCACCCGGTTACTCATTAGCGGTCGTCCAAATATCCAATTGGTACATCGTCGCATCCTTTTCCGGACGCCATGACTCATCGAAGCCGGTTTTCGGCACCTTTAAGGCACATTGCTCTTTACGCCTGCCCCAATTTGCTGTCCATGCTGTGCTGCCCGATGCCCATCGCCTAACTGCTCTTTGCGATCTCTGCACCCTTTATCTTTCTCCAGTATCGCCTACATCGGCACTCTCACCTTCGTCCAGCTATCCACAACGCCCTTCTCGGATTAAAAACTGGCCTTCAGTCCCCGCGTTAACCATCTCCACTTCGGTTCACTCAAACACCACCCAGCTTCATTGCTTTATTTCTGTCACGGTGCGATTCTTAAATTTCAAAACTGTGAATACCCCACACTGTTCTGTACTTCTATATCCTCTGAACGTGCCTTGTGCATGTCTCTTGACCACGGTCAAGAAATATACTATCATCATTATCATTATCACTATCATTGAATCCTCCGCTCTTTAGGTTTTATAGCATCCGGCCTTGTAGTTCTGGCCTGGATTCAGATTTAGCCGTAGGTGACCAAGGCCCGAATCGGTGCATTGCCTCACTTGGAAAGCTCTGAACTTCACTCCGGTTTTTGCCAATGCGCGATGAATCGCAGGTTCAAGGAGCCATAATTGGGAAGTTTCTCACTTCCGGTGAGTTGACCCCGGTGAAGTTCCAGCGAATGGTCCCCCGCCTTCGATGATGGCGGTATGCAATAGACGGAAGGTGCCAATCCCGTGGTACCCAAGCCCAATGGGCGCAGAAACTTCTGGTTGGTCAACTGCTTACTGTTCATTGAGAAGGAACTAGTCCAGCCGAAATGGAGCGGTAATCCCTCGCCACCGGGTGGGCGGTCTCACATGATGAACCGGCCTATCTGAACCACCGTATTCAAGAAGGCCAAGGATACAGATCTAGACCCAACAAAACAAGGCAGAAGGTTGGAGCGTGTGACGGGTAGGCTAAAGTAAGCAGTAGGCATGAGATGGTAGTTATGAACGTCCGCGTGCTAGAAAGCTCTGGGGATGTAACAGATTTTCACTCTCTGGACAGCTCGGAGGCCTGAAGATCATCACGAGACAAGTTCTTTCACCTGCTAAGCATAAGGTCGCCTCAAATGCCATTGGAGGCTCGGCTTAGGATTGCTTCTGTGTGGCTCGTGGCCTTTAACTTCCTGCTAATGTAAAATACGCACGCTGTACGTACGTCCTCTACACCGTCTGTTCTCGTGACACCCGCGTCCTGGATATCTAGCCCCAAGTCCTTGTGCGTTCTGGTCCCAGTAAAGCCAATCACCAGGACTTTGCATACGCTAGTCAGGAATCAGAGATCCGGGCGGTTTTGGCGTGAACTCTGGCTATTAGCTTGGATGCAGCTCCACGTATCAACTAAAGTAGAGTCACTACATGAGGAAAGCCCAGGTTTAGTGTAATTGCCTGAGTGGCTAGTCGATGGTTGACTGGATCTGGACCCGCGTTCTCCTAAATTACTCGTTAGCGGAACTTTCATGTTTGGTGTGTCTTTTTTGTAGCTAGACCTGAGCTGCCAGTTATAGGGGAGCTGGCATCGGCAATTTTTTCAACTTGAATCTGTTTCTTCAAGCTCAGGTGTGCCGTTCCGCAGGACCAAGGCAGTTATTGCTGCAAGAATGTAGGGGCTATATTGCCACAGTGCCTGGAGTTCACTTCTCGGTCTGCGTAGACGCGAAGGCAGGTTAATTTGGGGACTGCCTCTAGCGATGGACCATTTCTCTGGCATGGTTTCTGCTACGGAAGTTGAAAGAGGCGTAATCCGTACTAATCTGGGCTCAGGTATGTCTGTCACGTGTGATGACCGAGGCTGTTTGTTGACCCCCTAGACCACCGGTCCTTCTGAGGATGGTCTTTAAGCTGAGTGATTCCACTGTTCTATCTCGCGGAGTACCTAACTGTATGAGTCTTTACTCCTTGACCCGGGGACCTTGCAAGCGGTTGTGCAGCTTTTCCATAACTGGGTTTTCAATCTGCGTAAGTTGTTAACCGTGTTCCGTCGCATAGATCATGGGAAATCTGGTTAAATGCTCACTTCGGAGCATCTCCCGAGCACTGCCGTTGATGCCAGCAGTCTCTCAAAGCCCGCTGCCCATCCCAGCGTTTTCTTGAGAAGCTGGGAGTTTTGAGCTAACTTGGAATCCCGGCTTTTTGCTAGAAACCTGAGTCCTACTGAAAGTGAGTCCTGAATGGACTTCTTGGTGCACAACTGGTGAAATGCGTCTACGCCTTGTACCTCTTGCTCAGCCTATGGACGATGGTGAGAATCAGGTGAGCTGAATATGATGACCGAAAAGGTGTCGGCACCAGCGTCGCATATGGCACGCGGGGTTGTGGTGGCCTCGTTGAATTCGTCCTTTTTCGTGTTTTTCGGGCCATACCATCTCGGTGTGCTCGTCCAGGACTTTTTCTGTCACGAAGACCATCGTCAGTGGCCGAGTGGCTTCGGCCGCTGTCTGAACCACATAGCTGCCACAAACCACCCACTTCTTTGTAAGAGCCTGTACCCAGCCGCTCACCTCACCACTGGCGGATTCCGTTCGGTTCACGGTAGTCTGCCATTCTTTGTTGACTGTTTGTGTGCTATCCCCCAGGATCACCCATCCGGACCTTGTTTTACGCAGTATATGGACTGGCACTCCGTGCAGAATAACTGAGAAAATTATACTCAGCGTATGGGTCTTATAGTCCCTCGGCGGTCTTTCCGCATACCCCATCGGTGCCAGTTTGGGGCCAGCATTACAGTGCATACCCCATCTTCTGCGGCCTTCGTGCTCTTCTTATTTCCACAAGAAATACCACCGTTTCCTGGGGTCCTTGTCTTACAGACCGCGAGAGCTGCTCTTTGCGAAACCATAAACCTTCAGATCATCCAGTACAGAGCTGCGTCCAAAGGTTTAAAGTGGTAGACTGGTGACTAAAACTTAGCTGAGGTGGTTTAAACCATGGTAAAAAGGAGCGAAGGCCACAGTAACGGCAATATAACTTGAGAATGTTTTTCAATCTGGCACCAGGCAAAAAAAGACTGGTGAAATTGGCTCAACAAGTAGAGCGTCACCACAACCACTGTAGAAACAAAAACCTTTGGGAAAATATAAAAGGGAGAAGACCTGAGCTCCACTTTAGGGTGCGGCCAGAGCCTACGGTTCGTCCAAGTGGACGTGCCCTTTTTCAGTTCGCATGGCAGGACGTGGACAGCGGAGCTCCAGGTTTACTGTGCTCTGGCTTCAAACTCCTTGGGTTACTCCGTGCAGCGACAAACAGAAGAGCAGAGCCCTCTTCGGTGGCTTGGTAGGGATAAGCGGAGGCTAGGACATTCAATCACTGTCCCCCAGTCAGGGAAGCCTCACAGGATCACCGTCCATTAGTGAGTCCCACCTGGCTTCCAATCTACCCCACGTACAGAAATTGCAATGGAGGGGTTGATGAAGGAGGACGGTGTGAGAAGTTACTGCTACAAGGTCAGTAGTCGGGCACATGGAATGGAAAGGGTCATGGCGAACTATGTGGGCGAAAATCTGGAAAAAGAGGAAGAAAAAGGTGAGAAAAAGGGTTGTCTGACAAATTCTGCCTGCATCCGCGGTAAAGAAAACAAAGAAAGTCAAAGGGAATAATAAATGCAGCGGCTTATAATTTGCAGCTTTCTTCAGACACTTTGACCCTGCAGCGATTCAACCGATGTTTAAAATCCGGCACCCGTTTGTAACTACCGTAAGTGGGAAATCCTTCGAGAAAGCCTTATTATCTTGGGTCCGTAGAAATGCTCCATCACACGCATTCTTTGTGTGTCTCAAAGCACCCATACAATTTTACAGTAACCTTTGTTCATATGCTTCCAAAAAGAAAGTTTACCATAGCTGATTTCGACGAGTCTGACTCATGTTCGTTTTCTCAAGCTGCGAACCTGGCTCTCTTTTTGCGTCTTTGTAACCATATATTTTGAGGTATATGTAGATTTGTGAAGCAGTTCATTTCACAACTCGATATCTTAGAGTCTGTGAATCATTTCTGTTCCAGTAATGGGATACGCGTGGATTAGCTACGCGTCGCTCAAAGGTGCTTCAAATCTTTTCAGCCCTTACCCACTTCGTCGAGAGCCCGTTCTCGTTGTTTGGACTTCCCAAGCGATTCTAGACCCCCTCTCCCGTCAGCTTCAAAATGTGCCCCCAATGACCGCACGATCACCGAGATTCATCAATGGTGTGATCAGCTCCTGAAGATCAAAACGTCCCCTCATAATACTTAAATGTATTTTGTGGCTTTCATGGTTCCCACTCTCAGCTGGGAGTAAATCAAATACCTCCAGTCTCCGCTCACGAAAAGCCTGGTTGGGATTCTTAGGACCTGTTTAAGGGCTTAGAATTCATTCATTGACAAAGGCGGCCTCCTCTGAAAAGCACTTCAGGTACAGCTGAGGAAACGCCCTGGAAAACGGTAAAAACCTGGGAGCTGTGAGAAGCTAAGGCTCCTTTAAGCTGGTAAGGCTTCCTTGGAGATCTTTTGACTTGGCTGGCAGTAATGTGCCACATATCGGAAGGCGTTCAGTATGGTTACCCCGAGGTACTTTGAAGTTGTCACTTTGGTGAATTCGTTGCGCTCGATGGCCCCTTCAAGATGCTCGGTCAGCTGGGGGCTCTTACCGTCTGTCAGGTGGACACACTTAAGTGCACTTACTGATAACTTCCAGACAGTCGACCAATTTAGTTCGCTGTTCAGATTCCGCTAAATGGAACCAGATGCTACAGAGCCAACCGAAATTGTCATCCGTAAAGGTAAAGCATGCTTTTTAATGGCCTATGAACAAATTGCTCACGGCTAGGAGGGACAACAAATTTTCAAGGACTGAGCCCTGAGGTCCAACGTTCAGAAATCACCCTTTCTGAGATACTCTATCCCACACAACGGCTTGGAAGGTCCCACCGGTGTTTGACCTATGGGTGAGCCCGGTAGTTTTTGGACATGGTCCCAAAGCTTTCAAGTTAATCAGCAACAAACCCCGAATGACAGTTGAAAGCATTTTGGAAGATGAGGGAGCACAATTTCATTCCTCCCCCCTGCCTGACTCTCAGGTGATCTCTCCCATGAAACAAGTATGCTGGTGTTATAAAGTCCAAAATAGGACTCTAAATGTTTCGTGAAGCTAGCAACCAATTAGCTCGAGTATATCGGACCGAACGGAAAAGTCGACAGATAGTTTATCAGAGCATGGTATGCATTACGCCTTTTTGATAATGGAACGGTTAATCGCGGCCCGGCGGAAACCGCTCGATATTTATTTATCAACTCGGTGGAAGTTTTGCCAAACTGGCCGTACCGAAAAGGTTTGAACCTAACGAGACTCTCGAGCGAAAAGGCCTTTGATTTTTGTTTTAAGTACCAAGTTAAAAGTTCTGTCAATGCACTTTTGATATCGTCCGCTTCATTAAGTTTTGCAGTTCGTTTGACATCAAGAGTTGTTTGCATTTGGACTTCGGAAAGCTGGGTCGGCTCTTGATTCAGCCAATCTTCGCAGCGAAGAGAATAAGATGAATTTAAATATTTTGGGTTTTATTTTGCACTCTGTTGCGTTAAACAAGTCTGAGAGGGAACTGATGGAAGAACTACCCGTAGTGGAGGATGAAATTCGGATTCGCAAATTGAAATCAGAAATTGAGAAGCTAATTCGAGGCATTGAATATTGTGGCTTTGTCTCCGGTCTTACCATGAACCTTCCAGCTGGAGCCTCTGAAACGGGTTCTGATTTTGAAATAAACCCAGAAGACATATTCGACTTCAGGGAAGAGCATAATCCTCCTCCCCAGGATATGGTGTCGATTTGTGTATGAGTGTACGGTCGTTGTCATTAGCCTTCGAATTACCAAAGATAAAAGCGGAATCCCTCTACGGCTGCTAACGACAGCACTGGAGTTTTGCAGTAAGTTCTGGGGCTGCAGTGGTCAGGCGGTGGCTCTACACCGTGACCTTATTCTCTTTAGGTTATTTTAAGGTTTCATGTTTATAAAGCACGTAACCGTCGGTAATCTAGCTAAAAAGACCTTGAAAACATTTTCAAGGTTTTCTACCTGGTTTCATCTTTTCAAAATGTTTGACTTACTGACCTATCATCTTTCCGACTTCATCTCATTATCCCTGGAACCACCTGTGGAAGCTCCAGAGATCCTCCGCAGTCATACTAAGGCTTCGGGTACGAATCGGGCAGCTCATTCTGTCAGACCCAGGAAAATCAGGAACACTAAACTTCAGCCTGCTGTAAGTCCGTGCTCAGTGGCTCTCGTTGATTTTTACGATGCTGTCAACAGGTAGAATAATGAGATAGATTAAGAAGTGGTGGACCAGCTTACCCAGATCCAGTCAATTGATGGTATTTAAATGGAGGTATCCCCGATGTCCAGCAAAGCTGCGATAGTCAATCGCTAAGAAACTAAAAAGGAAAAGTGGAAAACAAAAAATATCTGACGGGATCGAGTTTATGTCTCAAAACCTCTGATATCGGGCTGTGAATGAAATGGGAAACCTTTATTTATTTGTACTTCTCCCATCAGATCATACCTGATACTACAAAGGGAGAAACCCAACATCGCCCCTGTCTACTTGGCATGCTTTTGGTTTTTGGGCACGAGACTGACCGGGGTGGCAGCGCACTGGACTCTTCACATATGCCTATCCACCCCCCTCTAAGTTCCGACCATCCCGTAACCCCCTCCCTAAGAGCACCTAACATGCATGTCGATGTCAAACAAAATCACTACCATAGCCTCGACTTCCATCCCATTGATTCGGACAGCATGTGGAAGTACCCGACGAATAACACTAACCTCAGTAAAGCCCGAAAAAGAAAAAAGAAAAGAATGTAGCTAAAATCGGTCAGTTTTTCCACTGTGTTTCCCATGTCTTTCAAAATTTTTGTTAAAATTCGGCCTTGTCGATGTCCTAGCGTCCAAGGTACGCCTAGGTGAACAACAATACCTAACATCAACCAATATCCCATACCAGCCTGTAGCTTCAAACCTGCAAATACCCCATGGCTGCACGTGTCTAATATCCCTCAGACTACTTATCAAAACTGCTGCCTGGGTTCTCAGTAAATCTTGTGTCCTCCTGCCGACTACAATCACTACCGTAGCCTAGCCTTTAAGCCCACTGACACGGATAGCATATCGAGGTAACAGATGACCAATACCTGCCTCATTTCGATTAGTAAATACCCCACGACTGCACTCTAGGTTCGCCAATTATGCCACTGGTTCCTCTGCATGTGCCTAAGTCGGATGATAGCGTACCAGTTTTCCAAATGCTCTCAACGACCAAGCACTTTCCTCCCTATTTCCACATCCCACCTATGCTAATCGACCATTAAAATGCTTATCGTGACTCCCAGCTGGAAACTCTTCCAGGCTGCCGAGCTCCCTCTCCACCTATTTCGGATCCCGCTGTGTTCTGTTTTATCTATCATAACACCAGGTAGAAACCTCAAGCAGCAGCGTGGAATCGCTTGCTGGCTGATTTTACTCTGTTATTCTTCATAATTATCGGCCAAGGAGTGCACCCTGACACTTGTCGGCCGGGCCATTTACTAGAACCCTTCATTGGCTGGTCAACTTGATTGCAATCTAAACGAAGGGCATAAGAACTCTTCCGACAGCTCACTGTTGGACCGACTGGGGTCTCGAACAGTTGTTCCCCCATTGACGTCCCAATCCAAGCCTACGCATCTACAGGCAGCACACCGTCTATCACTGCAATAGCCACCAATGTCCATCGTTTTCGACCGACTTGGCTCGCCGGTTTCGGCAGTTCACTTCGGCCTTGACAACACATCCCTTGCACCATAAAGGGGAACCATACTCATAATATAATACGCATTACCTGTGGTTTTCAGCCGATGATATATCACACCTTGCCGAGAACTCACCTTGCAAACTTCAAATGATTAACAACCGTGCAAAGAAACCCATCTCAATAAAGCAAACACCCGAAGTACTGTAAGCTAGTCCCATCCATAGTGCTCAGTTCCGAAGCAAACGTGCCTCGGAGGACTCGATAACATTACGTATATCTATCACTTTGAAAGTACTCGAGTTCAGTCCAGGCGAAGATCTTCATTTACTTTTCTGCTTCGATGTTTTGCTCCAACTTGACGGCATCCCCTTTCGCAATTTACTCTTCATATCATGGGACTCCATTCTTCTTCCGCCTGTCGCCAATTCACATATCTGGATGGTACCTATTGTGCTTGGTAACATCCCGTCCTTATTCACAGCATCCAGACTCTTTTTCGTTCATATTTGGTCTCTCGAGCACTGTTTTGCAGTTTCTTCCTGTTAAATTCCCCAGTGAACTTGAAAGGGCATTCCCCGTTGCTTCTGCGTCATCCCTGCATATGTTGTATCTTCCGCATCATGCGATAACGTTCGTTTCAGCGATTTCACGCCCTGTCTGTTCTCCATCACTGCCGATGATGAAGTTAAAACCGGCTCGCGTTAGCCGCGCAAGCAGCTGTCTTGGTACTTTGTTTAAACTTGGCCCAGTTTTATTCTCTCATTTGCCAAAGCAGCTGACTCCTCCCTCCAAACTATGCAGTTTTCTGTTTCTTTGAGCCACAACGTACACTTTGTTCATGCTTCCTTGCGCGCTTCTCTACCAAGGCCGAGAAATATACCGTCATTATTATCATTGAAGCCTAACCATGGCAGGGCACTTCTTGGACTCGGTTGCCACCAAAATTCTTAAGCGTATAGCACACTACAAGAAAGCTATAGTTTTCAGCATTCCTGGCCAACCGCCCTAACCGTCAGCTAAACTCGCCATACTGAATGCCTGCAACATGGCAGACCACAGGCGCCATTGCACTCGGCCGCGCAAATGGTCATAACGCTATGATTGTCCTTTGCAACTCCAATTGATCGGCGAAGTAATAGCTAGGGAAATCGTAAGCAGTTTGCACTGACAGCTGACGCCACACTATTAGAAGGAATCAGAGTATCATGGGGTAAAAAGCCCCTCCAAAGAGAGATGCTTTGATCACCAAAACGTAGCCGAGCTTCACCAAAGCAACCTATGGCTGAAACTGGTGGCCCAGCCGCCTTGTTGCTTAATGGGGAACCCGTAACAACGAGGTCCTCAAATTCCTGCGCTCCGCCAGTTGACTTGGACTTGACTACCACCCTTTCTCCGGAATATTCTCCAGGTAAATAGCCCTGTTTCTACTGTCAACCCCTTCGACAAATGGCAACGACGTCTATACCCACTCCAATGCTAGCCCGCGGCCTCCAAAGTCCCGTGCATTCAGGCCAGTTGCTGCCTCTGCCAACCTACTGCTCACTATCTCAACACCGAAAATGACTCCAGGGAAGTCCGTTGCCGACTGTGTGGCCCGTCCCGACTCATGTCCCGTCGTCTTGCGGGTACATGGTTCATAAAAGCCATGACCTGCTATATAGCCAAGCGGCCCACCAACGGACGGAATTCTTTGTCCTCCCCACGGCTTTTAGCTACCCAGGCAACCCCCTTTGTCCCCCCATAAGTCTCCACAGAGCCCCATCTAGAACCTCCACCAAGCACTCCCAGTGAACCCTAAATGATCAGTGCTTATCGGAAACCGGGACACAGCCTTGCATCACCCCGAGGCGGTCAACTCCACCTCGTGGTATTAGCCGGCCACCTCGACTGATCGACAACTTTTTACCGACTCCACTTTGCAATATAGGTATTGACTACCACCTAATGCCGCACAGTCATGCACCGCGACTAAAGGCACCGTATTTTTTAAGTGTGTCAGAAGAGTTCACCAACCATCAGGCTGAATGTCAGTACCCCTGCCGAACCCCAGTAAAAACTTTCCTCTTTTCCATGATGCAAATAAACAACCGCCAGCTGAACGATAATCAGTGTACTCAATTGTCGAACTTTACGCTTTTTCCCGAACAAGAGATAGGCCAGCTCAATCAGCTACGGCTATTTCGTCGGTCGTGGTCGAGAAATAACTACACTTCCCTTACGCAGCCCGTCGAACTCAGTCACAACTACCATCCACCACCTGATCTGCCATTACCAATTACCTCAGCATACAATCCCCCACCTGGTCACTCTACCCACCCCGGAGATCACACCTCCATAAATGAGCAGTTCTTGAGAGTACCCCCGAACCCAGCCTCAGGTACTTACCAACAACCCCTACTCCACACTTTCGGCTCCCCACTTCTTACTCTGATTTAGACTTCATCGCTCCTGTGCACGAAAACCCTGACTTTATGTGCCCACTCACTAATGTTGGCCACCTTAGTAATGTTGGCCAACAACGCCCGCCTATGGTAGTCCCCACCTCACACCAAGACAAAGCAGCTGCATTTACCTTGCTCCTTAATAACACTCGCTCACTATTAGATAAAGCCTACACTCCCCGTAATATAGTACTACCATCCGAATTAGACAACATCTTCATAACGGAAAACTGGCTAACTGACCGTCCCTCCCGACCAAACTACCGTTGCCGGCTACTATAACTTCACAAAGAACGGTCGGCGTCGCAGAGAGGGCTGGCTTATCCACCTTAAAAACTGCTTGTCTACCATTCTGCTTCCGACCACAAACTGGAAGCAATCCGGGGCTCAAAGCCTTGAAATAAGCTACCCCCGACTGCTCGCGAATGCGCTTTAATAGCCCGTTTTAGTCTTACCCTAAGGTCACATTTCATCTTCAGTCATCTTTTGGACTCGACTAAAACCCGTGTATCTGAGGGTCGAGCCTATGGAGAAGGCATCGAGCTTGAGAACCCTAGATTTCGTCTCCCTTCCTGTCCTTCTGTCCCTTGAGCTGGCCTTCGAAAACAGTTCCATCCCTAGGACCACAGCAACATACATCAAAAAACTATCATTTCCTGCCCAAGGACGGAGGCTTGGATGTATATTTTTCTCACGCATGCTGTATGCTATCCGTATTGCTAAAGGATACGGATATAGCCACTTATAACCATAACCAGTTAGAAGCCTGCCGGTTCTCGCGACCCAAAACAACTGTGAACTTCGCCTACTGTCACCTAGTCCGCACTTGATCCTACTTTATCCAGTTCACCAATTGGTCGTCACAAATATGTCTGGACAATTACTGCCTCCCTTCATACGTAGTATTGGGCAGACACAAAAAACAATTTAACATTAGCCCAGAGCATTCAGCCTTTGAGGACTCCCTACAGACTTGAATAAATCAGTGAAGGTGGTGGCTCCGCCGTTGAAAACTTTGCTTCCTGGTTCTTAATAATAATATTAATAACGGTATATTTCTCAGCTATGGTCAAGACACACACAGGCGCATGATCATAGTGTACAGCTTTACTCAGTAAAATGAAATAATTACAAACTTCAGGTATAAAAGTCAAAAGTGCCAGCTGTAGAAAAACATAGCCAGCGATAGTTTATATGGATCACTCTAATAATGGTTTCCACGCCAACTTTGAACCGGTTTCGGTTTCGCGCTGGGCGGTGGCGCACAGCGGGGATATCAAATAGGTAGTTCATTCATGCTGCTAGAGGTGTGTTATCAACGAAAATGATGCAAGCCATGAATAACGGCGGTTTACCGGGTATCTGTGAACAGCGAAATTTCAAATATGAAGAAAAAGAGATTGTATGGAAGTACACTCGGGAAAAGTGATGCATGCTAAGAGAATGGCAAACCATAAAGCTGATGCAAACCCTGAATGTCGGTTCTACTGGGGTTCAACAAAAGGAATGAGTTATGAAACAAGGAGACATGAAACCAGTTTTATGAATGTACATTTTTGTACTTTGGTGAATGTTCAAGTAACAAAGGTCCATATGAGGGTGAGTTAAATTTCAGGATCAGTAACCTGTACCATTCATAAATGTGAGAGTGCAACTGGAGGGCCCTGGAAAAGTGGAGGATCAATTTCCAGCCGGACACGGATCGAGGGAAAATTGGACTGTTGCAGCAGATACTAAAGTGGAAAATCCCCACGTTGACTTGGGCAGTATTATGCTGTTTCACTGACATATATATATATATATTGACGCATTGAGCCTCCGTTGTATTCATCGTCATTACTGGTAATGTACTACATTCTATGGGTATAGTTCGTCTGGCGGGATGAAGGATATGTGTCGGTCAATCAGTCCAGTGTGGCGAAATATGACGGATGTAAATGACGACTGGTATTTTAGCGGGTTGCGCGTGAACTGTTACTCGTGTTGGCTGTGATGTTGATATCAGCAGCAGTGGTTTGTGTTAGAAAACCCTACTTAATACGATAGGCAGTTGGGGGTATTTCCTGCCGCGTGGCTTGTTTGCAGTCCCAGATGATATGAAAGGTCCCACTTGAGTTCCCGTCGGTACGAGTCATAGTGGCGTCTTTGGTTATCCAGTTTGGCGACTGAGATAGCGGGAGGCGACGAACCTGAAATAAATAGGGATTACAGTCTGGACGTGGTTCCAGCTGTGGGCTAAGGTAATATATGACAACAACAGTAATGAACTGGTTGGGTTCATGTGAATGGGGCAAAGATAAAGTTCATTTAAGCGGTCAGTGGCACCTATTCCACGTTCCGGGTGGAGTAGGCTCGCCGGGGACTGAGCTATAATGCTGCAGGCTAGCAAAGTTGCGTCCAACGGTTGGGCTATTTTGTATGCATTCTAAAGGATTAGTGGTTCGCAAGCTGGTGTGGCTGTGTTGGGATAATAAGAAAAACATAGAGCTTTAAGGTTAAAAGGATCCAGTAATGGCAGCTCTTGATCTGGTTTTCTTACGCAGTCTGCAGTTCAGCACCGATGCGGTGAGTTGGGATTGAAGGAACAAGGTTAAAAATTCTTGTCCGGGCATAGGCCTGATTACGCTGATAAAGTGACAAATATATTGTTTTGTAGATTTTCCTGCTGATCTTACGCGTCGGCGTTGAACGCTTTAGGTGAGGGTTTGCTGCGGTTTGCTTTCGTGTTTTCACCACTTTGCGATATCTTGAGAACGAGGACGGGATCAGAGAATCTGGACTGTTCTCTAGTCAATTAACTGCCCCTGAGTGATGGTTAAAAAGGCTTTGATATCGGGAGAGCCTTGTAGTAAGAGGTTCCCGTCACACCTCAGCGGGCCATATAGGGCAATATCAGGAGGTTGTGTGTGGGGGGACCTGGTAACCAGACCGTATTCGCGGCAGCCAGCCGTGGGCGCGGTTGCAAACGGGCATAAATGGAGCTAGGCTTTGTGAGTGATATATTACAACCAAACAAAACGATGACCAGGTGGATCTGAAGTTGGAAAGGGGGGTTTCATTTGAAAGGTGTTCTAGATGAGAGTTAACGTGAGCAAAATAACAGTTAGAAATAGGGTTTGGAAATGGAACACAATGGACGTAGTAACATGGGGGGCATAAATAGTGTAAGTATGTTTCCTTAAGAGCCAATTACGCTTGCACTGGTAATAATAATAATGATGCTGCAGCTTGGTGTCAGGCCTTGGCATGCGGCGCAACGATGGATTGTAGAAGATCCTTCGGAGACACTGTAACCTCGTGTTTTCTTGATATCACTTGCTCACATACGCCATTTGCGTGCTTTCATACACTTTGCGTTGTTGTAGACGAGCCTTCGTTTGTTCGCGTCCACTGTGCCATCTTGTCGCATCTAGTCGTGGACCTGTTTGACGCAAGTGCTTGTCTCCAGCACGCCGTAAACTTAGTTCTCGTTTTCTAAGTCTGTGTGATCGCATAAATTACGTTTGCATATGCTTTATGTTATCGTTCATTTAATAATCCGCATTAATTGAGTTTTGGATTTGGGATTCGTTTGGGTTCAGCTATGTATTGCACAAAAGCGTGTTACAACACCAAATTTGATCAACTTCCAACGAGAAAACACGCAATAAGCCCAGAACGGGGTTCAATCTATTGAAATCTGGGCAGGAAGTAGGGCTGCAAGTCACTGTGGAGGGTTTAGGTGCTTCATATTCTGTAGCTAATGTTAGATCACCCATCCCTGTCAGTGCTGGTTCATGTATTATCGAGGGCACTATTGATAGCGAGAAAGTTGATTTACTTAAGTTGAGGATATTAGAGCCATAAAAGCAGTTGTTATCAGCTAGGCAGCAGGCCCAAGAGGCAGAGAGAAAGTGTAGACGGAGCGAGCGTAAGCTCAAAACCAGTGACAGCGACCCAATAATCATACACGGAAAGATAGCAATAGGAAGCTCTACGCCGGCCGTCAAGCATACAACACCAGTACGAATAACGACTAATTTAACAAGACCAGAGCTGACGGTTTTTGACGGACGATCTGAGCAATACTGCGAGTTCAAACAGTTTGAAACATTGAAGAAATGTAAAATAACCCACCCGAACAAAGGCTGCCCCCATTTGACCCAACAGTGTCGAGGTCAAGAAATAGAAAATGTTGATGAGAGCACCATGCTCAACCCGAGAGAAGGCTACGCGGGGCCGAGGAAGATTCCGAAGTACCTGTTCGGCGAGCCATTTAAGGTTGCTCGCAATCTAATGTAAGGCATGATGTTATAGGTCACAAGAACAAAGAGTGACGTCTATGTAGTGGCCGATCTTGCAATTAGGATGGATAACTTTTCGATAGCACTCGATCATTCGAAGTACAGGGCCGATCTCAGCGCAATGCATACGTCAGGGGGGCATAGTACGCTGCCTCTCTTTTGAGCTACAAGGTAGTCGGGCGAAAGAAGTGGAACTCATAAACAAGGGTAGCCGTGAGGTCAGCTTCGAGGACCTGACCGAATATTTAGACAGGCGAACCAGAATAGCCCACAGAAGATTCGGTTGACTCGTCCGTGATTGCGACCTAGGAAAAGAACCTTGCATCAGCCATGCTCAAAATCTTCAAGGGAACTCTGACGAAGTCAGCATTGGAAGACTACGCATGCCCTTTTGAGCGAGGCTATTGTTCACCCAATATGCGTGTTCAGCGACGCCAGTTATTGGTTACCAGTATGTTCGAAATTCATCAAATCCACAGTAAGCGAACTTTGGTGAATGGCTTCTTAGGGCAATTCAGTAACCCAGGAAATTTCAGGGGATTTTTTCTCAGCGGTAAATTCTAAACTTGTTTTAGTTTGTCGTTACTTTTTCGCCTCCCTCGGGGCGTTTTTTTGATATATCAAATTGCCACGTGTAGTTAAGAAGTCTTTCAATAATACCCCAACCACTGCTAATCCGGTTACTAGGAAATTAGGCTCATCCAAACTCCCCTGGCCTTGAAACAGAGCTTGGTTGACCTCTGTGACGTTTTAGGCTTGGCGATGGAAAGAACAGCTTTTTTAGACCAAATCATCTCAAATATAATGTCTCAGCTTCTGAAGTTGGAGGGTTCGATATCTAAACTCGCCCCTCTACTGTGCTTCACTGAAAGTATCGAACATTCTACCTTACAAAATCTGCGGCTGGCTTCTCTATCGACGGTGGGGTCCGAAGTTCCCATAAGGGTGAGGAACTCTCCAACGGCCGTCATTTTTAATGTCCCAGAGAGGTTACCCCTCGAGCATGTGAAGCATACACTGTTGAATGCATGCGGTATGGCCCCCCTTCCTTTTCAGTTAGCAAGGCTGCGTGTGCGCCTTCAGCACTTCAACTGTCCAAAGAGTTCAACAGAATGCATAATACTATAGCTTTTATTCCCTTTCGAAAACATAAAAGTAGCCGAAGACAAAACCCCTCTTCAAAGAGAAATTAATAGGACTCTCTCGACTTTCCTCACGAGGAAGACACCCGATAGTCCTAAGCTTTCGACACGGGCAGCCAATCACTCCAGAGCTCTTTTTCAAACCCCCACCGCTCTGTCTTCAAACGTGAGTTCCGCTTCTCCACAGCCAGCCGCTGCCTCCTCACCTGCCCCCGTACTAAACTCTTCAAAATCTGATCCCATTTCTGTTGGTCTAGAGATTTCCTCTTCTCTCCTGTTCCTGCTGCCCAATAAAACACCAATTATTGGCTCGCTCTCTCACTTCATCGCACGTTGGTACACCCCCAACTCTAATTAACCCTCTGTTCCCTCCGATGATAGACTACTTGCCATCCAGAGGAATAGTTTTACCTGTCTTTCCACTCTTCTCACAAACCCCTCCTTCATTCAACTGTCTCCTTGCGAACCAACTCGCCTTAACTCACCGAATGCGGTTTCGACCTCAAAAATATCCCTCGCTCCTATGCTTTGGTGGTCCCTACAAATTCACCGCGTTCACTGCCCGCCAGTACCAAAATACGGCCTATACTCTCCGTCCACTCTGCCTCAAGTCGTACTCGTCACCTGCCAACCATTTCTACTGCTCCCGATACTAACTGCTCTATATTTGGTGTTCCACCGAACTTGCCGTACCCCTCCCACAACGAGCGGATTAATCTACCCACCTACACCCCTATCCTTCACACATTTCAACCCTGCTCGCTGCACCCCGCTTCAGTCAATACTCAATTCCTACTGGCCGGTATTCCTCAAATGCTCCTAACCACACCTGTCTGATATCAACCCACAAAATCCCAGAGGGCTTTCCATTTGCTACGACATTTCTCCCTCTGTTGATGCCCAGTTGTTCCACCCGTCAGTAATCCCTCTCACTGCAACATTTACTCCAGCTTGGCTGGAAGCCACCCCGTCTGAGCCTCCACTAGCCTCAACAGCAACATATTCACCTTTGACGCTGATCTCCACTCCTTCCAATTGCTATATTCTGCCTCCTTCCAACTTACACTAACCCCCTGATATGCCCATACCACCTCACACAAATGGCATATCCTCAGCCTCATTAAACTCGCGTTCTAATCTTGTCGAGCTCCCACACCAAAATACTTGTCCTCACAAATAATAACGACGCTATGTTATTAACGGAATCCTGGCTGTCTGAGAACACTCCCATTGATTAAATATCTTTGGTAGGGAACAGCCTTCTACAGACCAACGGACCGAACCGGCGTGGTGGTGGGTGCCTAACCAATATCAAGGAAATCTACACCACGACCCCTCTTTTACATACGGCGCTCGATTCCATTCCTGATTCTCTCTGGTTCACTGTCAACCTCAAGAGCACTGTTCTTTACATTGGCTGCGTGTATCATTCGCCAAATTCCCCCAGCGCCCTTTTTCCAATTCTTTCGAATACCTCTCTTTCCTTCTCTCTGGAACCAGGCTGATCGTGAGTAACTTCAATCTCCCTCAAATTTGTTAGCCTCCCCTCTCGGCCCCTCCCAATCTTATGGACCTGATCACTAGCACTCATCTTGGTGGCTGGACACAACATGTTGTCGAACCCACCAGAAATGGGAACATACTAGATCTGTTATTTACACAAAATGCCTTTCATCGACGTGTCTATAACACGAAACATCCCCGACAGTGACCACAAAATTGTTACCTGACATCTGCCCCTTAGTGGCCCACCTAATCCCGCACATCACTCCAACAATACATTCCTATGCAGAAATTTGGCCTCTCGAGTCAAAAAGTCTGGGGCGAGTGTTTTGTCATCCTTGACCTTCAGCTTGCGGCGGATATTTTCTACTCCTTATTTTCCGACTGTCTGAAAAACATTGTTTATTACTTCTCAGGATGTACCTAAAAAGAGGTCCCCTGTCTCGCCACTCCATAAGAAGTGCCATAAACATTTCAGGCAACCACATCATCCCGACGACTTTCCAAATTATATTCGTTTAAACCGCCTCCTCTCACCTGTTCAACGACAAGATAATACGCGACTTCGTGACCAAGAAGCTAGGGCATTGAGTCACCCCAACAAGTCGCTACTTCTTTCTGCGTTGCATACTTCTAGAACCGCTGATATCAAGGCTGACTCCTAACTCCTGATTCTGGATTATAACTCATATATCACGTCCCCCCCTGTACAACCGAAGCCTTCAATGCATTCTTTGCCTCATCCATAGCTCCACCTGCTGTCATTGCCCCTCCTCCATCTTTACCACTTAATGACTCTGTCCCTTCTACGATACCATTCAACGCCAGGAGTATTTCCATCCTACTGTTTAATGGCGAATCCTCCCTTCCATTGAACCCCTACGGATTACCCCCAGTTTCTTTTGTCAACGGCGGACCGGATCTCCCCCCTGTTTCTGCCTAACCTCCTCACTGTATCACCTAATAGTAACAACGTACCTGCTAGCTGGAAGCGCTCGGTGATTGTTCCCATTCATGAAAAGGAACCTTTACATGAAATTTCCAATTATCGCCCTATTAATGATGTCCCCATTCTATTCATAATAATGGAAAAATAGTCAAAGTTCACATTATTAACTGTTTATTAGTCTTCAACCTTATTAATCAAAACCAACACGGATTCCTCCGTTCACGGTCCTGCATGACTTGTCAGTACGAGTTTCCAAATCTCGTCACCGACTCTGCTGATAGTGAGGAATCTTTTGCTGTCCTTTATCTTGACTTATCTGCGGCATTTTATCGTGTAACTCACTCACAATTTTTAACGAAGCTACTATCATTTGGCATTATCGGTCGGCTGCTTTCTTGGTTCTCGTCTTACTTACCTTGTCTTTCACAAATTGTTCTGATTAACGAGAATACAGCTATCCCTAGGCCTGTTACTAGCGGTGTCATTCAGGGCAGCCTTTTAGGACCCTTTCCTTTCCTCTCATATATAAGTGATGTGTTCACGACAATACTTGTTGGCACGCCGTTCTTGTTCGCGGACAACACTAGGATAGTCTACACCTTTTGCCTAGTAACCTCAGTACTACTACCACTAAAATCTCCGCTGACTTAGCTGCTCTCGATGAATGGTGCCCAAACTGGGCGATGAAATTCTCCGCCGATAAGTGTTTTTTCTTAAAATGTCAGGTTCCTCCAGGTTCCGAATGCGTCGGCGGTTCACCCATGGACAGACAGCCCTTAGTAATAGACCTTCGTTTAATTTATCCTTGCTCTTTCAACTTCTCCCAACACGCTGTCTTCCAAACGGCGAGGGCTAAAAGGTGTCTTGGTCTTCTGTTCAGATCTATTCAGATTAGAGAGAGCATTGTTTGCATGTACAAAGTACATGCCAGGCCCCTTCTCTAATACTGTCCCTAAATCCCCTTCAGTATGCAAAAATCTGACAGGATTATTACCGAATGTATTCTGATAAGATTCAAGAAGCAGTTTATTGATTGGTCGTCAAAGCTAAGCTAAGGGAAACGATGTTTGCCTCTCAAAATCGAACCATTGTGGCTTCGTCGCTTCAAGCCGGACCTGGTATTTCTGTGTAAAGCATTGACTAAGCAATCCTACTCCTCCAACCAGTTGTGCTTCCCCCCCCCCGGGTACCTGCTATTCACTCCGTAATAGACAGTATGCAATTGCCACATCCTTCGCGAGGACTGCTCCACTCTCTAAGTTCTTTCTTTTCACGCACTCCAGAATCTGTAATAAACTTCCGTTGCATATCAGATCTCAGTCAAAGTATGCATTCGTGCAAGCCATTGATAACTTTCTTTCTGCCCCAATCCTTTCCCTCGTATTCAACGTTTACGTAACCGAAAGTCAAGCTTACGAGAAAGGCCCCGACTTTTGAGCTATTGCTCTGCTTTCTTGCTTTACCTTACCTTCCTAAATAACTGAATGGCGTTTGAATTCTGAATGCTCCGTTTGACCGCTTGTTCTTAGTCTTCGCCATCGACCTATTTAAAGCATGTCCGCTTCCACTAATTGTTTCTCCATACCAACTCTTAGGGTCCTGCCAATTTCACTTTGAAATAAGTCCTTCTCGGTGCGTTCGCATTTTTAGAGAGGCCACGTAATACTCCTCACAGATTGTCAATATGCCTCATCCGCTCCACGATTTATCACCTTTATTTAGTTGTATCATGTCTGCGGCCCTGAAACCAACCCCAACAACACTATAGGAACTGCCTCAGTGACTACGCCCTAGTCCGCTATATGTACATATATACATATATATGTACATATATTTATGTAATATATATATCTATATATGTAACTGTATACGTATAAATATATGCATAAACATGCTCGCTGCTGTGCTGCAATTATTAGCACAAGCATGCTTGCGCTGTCTCTTTTCCATACCAGGTCCCACCACATATACTCCCATCACTGGCCACCTCTGCGATTTTGAACTTGAAAATCTAGTCTCATTTCTCTCACTTAGCGTGACTCACAGACTGAACTCAACATCCAGTTATAACGTCACCATATCTGCCCCACCCTATCCCCCAGCTGAGTTTCCTCCGTAACTTCATGCAGAATTCAGTCTTTCATTCTGCTGAATAACTACTTTAGGTAGAATTTTAACCTCCCATTGAATATTTTAGCTCCCACTTGTGCGTTTCCTTTTTAAGTACCACGTTCCTTGGCCTCGATTTGTGTGAGGGATCTGCTGCATCAATGAGCCCATGCTTCACTTTTGTTCTTCTTTCCGTTAACCGTTGGTCCTCAGCTAGGCTATACCCAGACTGCGTTCCTCTGTCTCATTTCCCTTTCATGTGATCCCCAAAGCCGGTCAACCACCTCAGGCATTTTACTGATCACCTCCCTGGCTGGTGCACCTTGATAATAATGCTCTACGGCCGTCTACCACTCGCTGTTCCGGCTGGCTCCATTGTCCAAGTTCCCACAACTTGACTAATTGGTCCTAAACCATGCACCCCTATCATGGTGTCCCAGCCCTCTGTACAGCCATCAGTGAACACTTACGCCAGTCCCAGGTTGAGTGTCTAGCGCACGGTAAGCCTCACCCAAAAGCACCGGTGGCGGATTGCAAGCCCCAACTCTCCTCACCCTACCGCATTCACCACTGCCGGTTGCGGATCGCGAGCTCCTACCATTCTTTCGCCAAGATTTGATCATCTATCGTTCCTGTCAGCCCTCTCATCACTTATCTTCCGTGTCGTTCTATCTCTGTATGCAAACCCATCCATTCTGTGTATATTCCTATTGTTTTTCACAATGATAACCCTCCTTGCATGATTTCACTCTCGCCCTACCTATTTTACTCTGCCCAAGCCCGAAATATGTTCTTCTCCAATCATTTCGCCCCTGTCGGCTCCCAATTTGTATTCACTTGGTACCTCCAGGTACTTATGAAGCTCTTTGATCGCATGACTCACTAGCTACCTTTTTGCGATATCCATTTTTGTCCATAACAATAATAATAATAATGGTATATTTCTCGACCATGGTCGAGACGCACGCGCAAACGCGTGATCATGGTGTACAACGTTACTCAAAACAAATAACTATACTCGAATTTCAAGAAAGGGAGTCAAAATCGTCAGAGGCAAAGCGACATAGCTAGAGTTAGTTTTAATCGACCGAAGTTGTAATGGTTCGCGCGGCAAATACGGTTTGGTTTCGAATCCGAGTTGGTTAGTGGTGGCCCGTGGGAATGCGAAATATGTCGTGAGAATACAGCGCTAAGAATGCGCTTTAAACCAAAATAGTGCAAGCTGTGGATAACGAGGGCCTATTGAGGTTCCATGAACGGAATAAGTTATGAACTTGAAGAGATGGAAAAAAATGAATGGAAGTACACTCGTGAACTTTGGTGAATATGAGAAGAACGGCTCACTATGAAGACGACGATGGCCCGGAATGAAGGATATTCTCGGTCTCAATAAACGGAGTGCATCATGAAAAGGGGAGACATGAACAAACTGCGTGGAAGTGGACTAGGAAATGTTGATGAATGTGGAGGAAACAGCAATCCATATAAAAGTTGAGTTTAGTTTCAGGATCAATAACCAGTATTATTCAGAAAAAAATGGAGCGCAACTTGAAGGCCTTGAATTGGTGAAGAATCAATTTCGAGCCGGGTAACGATCAAAAGAAAAATGAAGTCTTGCAAAATTAAAGTGAGTGAAAAACCCCAGCGTAGGCTCGCGCCCCATTGTTCTGTTACACTGACAAAAATATATTGACTTACTGATTCTCAGTGATGTTCGGCGTCATCGTTGGGAACCACGGATGTGGGGGATTAGTGGACTTGCCTTCGGATGGCGTATCGAAATTTAATGAGTAAATAAATTCCTGTGTTGCGCATTCTGGCTCTGTTATTGGATTGTTTCACATGAGACCAGGGTGATGTGCAGCATCCCGTGGGTATAGATCATCAGGCGGGATAAGGGACGTGTCAGTCAATCAGTAGAAGGTAGCTTGTGAACTGTTATTTGTGGAGACCCTAGCAGTGACATCAGTAGCAGAGGTGTTGCATCAGAAGACGCCTGTCACTCTACTGGTAAACAGTTGGGAGTGTTTTAGGTCGTGTGGCTTGATTGCAATCCCGTTTGGTATAAAAGATTCCGTTTAGGTCTCTGTCGGTACGGGTCGAGGTGTGGACCTTGGTCATCGAAAGTGGAGCCCGAGAGAGTGGACGACGAAAAACCTGAAATAAATGATGTTACCAGTCTGGACGTGGTTCCAGCTGAGTGATGATAGTAAATGGCGACAGTTACTAATGAAATGGTTGGGTTTATATGAACGGTCGGTGGCACATTTTATATTTTGGTCCGTGTTTAAATTCGAGAGTTTCAATAACGTAGAGTTGATAAGTACTACTTCAGGCTTGCAAGATAGCGTAAACCGGGTGGGCTGCTGTGTCTGCATTTCAAAGGATAAATGGTTTGCACGCAATTAGAAGTTCTGAAGAGCAATTAAGTGAGAATGCAGAAAGAAACACTAGGGCATCGGTGGTGATGCGCTAGAGAAAATTGTTATCATGCACAGAAACGTGGACGTATGTTGTTCTGTGCTCCTACTCGGTAGTGCCGGCCTACTAAGATTTAATTTGGATGTGAGCAGGGAAATCTCACGACTTGTTGGTTGCCTGAATGTCGTATTTGTTATAAGAGTGAGGAGAGATAGTTAGTAGGGAATGGAAAAATATGAACAGTTCTCCGTATTCGTTTTTGTAGACTCAAGTGGGGCAGGTGTTGGTCATTTGTTGCCTCCATATGTTATCCACGTCAGTGGGCTTAAAGTCCAGGCTGCGGTAGTGATTGTAGTTGGCAGGAGGCTGTGGTTATTGTGAGGTAGGGTTGTAAACCTAAACGTGGCTTGGATGCTAGGACATCGAGAAGGCCGCTTTCTGAGATAGATGACGGAAGATGACGGGTATGGATGGAAAAGGTGACCGGTTTCTACTATGTTCTTTTCTCTATTTCTCCTTTTCCGGGCTTCACCGTGGCTGCCTTTATTCGTCAGGTACGTCTACACGCTGTCCAGGTCAATGGGTTGAAAGTCAGGGCTATGGTAGCAATTGTATTTGACGTCAACATGCATGCTAGGTGCGCTTAGGGAGGGTATGGGGTGGTTGAAACTTAGAGCGGGGGGTGGGTAAGCGTATGTGGAGAGCCCAGTGCACTGTCACCCCAGTCAGTCTCGTGCGTGAAAACCAAAAGCTTGTCGAGCAAACAAGGGCGATGTGGGGTTTCCCCTTACGCAGGATAAGGTCTGAGCTGATGGGAGACATACCCGTAGATGAAGGTTGCCCAGTTCCTTCACAGCCCGATGTCAGTGGTATTTGGAGATCGAACCGATCCCACGGGGACTTTTTTCGTTTCCACCGTTCTTTTTTCGTTGTTTTTTTTTCTTTTTTCATTTTTGGTTTCCTAACGGAGGGGTGGTTGAGCCCATGTAGAAGCTTTCCATAGCCCCTCAGCCCGATCGTAATTTTACGCATAATTGCCTTTTTTCGCAACTGCTGGGGGTGGTCTGTTTTCCCTACGTTCGGACCACGCTATGGTATGGGTGCCGTTGACATCAAGGGTTTCGCTAGCATGGGCTTGGAAAATGCAGAGTGGGACTATGTAAACACACGGAATAGGACAACGAACGTTGTAAAGCACAAGCTGGCATACGTGTATCAGTCTCATACAGCGCCAGACCATGCCTCAGACCATCAGAGACCATTCCGGGCTAGCTGGTGTAGATAAGTCTAGCTCAGCTGATGGGAAATAATGTGGTGTATAAGAGGGAATGTGATAGTGGTTGGTGGATAGTAGATACAGAGATGAGACGAGATGACAGGCCACCAAGTAGGTACTAGCAGGTGGGATTCTGGAATAAGAGGTTCTAAAATGAGATGATTAAGAAAGGCGAAATGAGGCCGGACATAAAACCCGGGCGGGTGGTGGCAGCCAAAATGAACGGGAAACGAGTGAAGGATCAAGTAAAGTGGTAGACGGCGGAACTCAGTGTCCTAGGATCCAAAGCCACATACGTATTCGCTGCAGAGACATCTAAGGCTAAGGAACTTTGGTTGGCAACAGAACACGAACATTGTCTAAAATTAGGAGAACCGGCAAGCATTAAACTAGGTATAGTTATAAAAGTCAGCAAACTGTAGCTACCGCAGTATAGATTGTATGCAATATAACGTAAAAAGTGATAGTTGCCCTGGCGTTTGTCATCGGGCGAGAAATAAAAGTTCTGATGCAATAATCCTATTAATCAAACCCGTTTTCGTAGGCCACCTCTTCGGTGACGGTCTGGCTGGTAAGATGGATCGCTTTGGGAACAGTCAAGAAGTTGGGGTTCAAGCTCGCTGAAACACCAGTTTGTACAAGGGAGAAGCACTACTTGCAGCCCTAACAACGTGATGCCCTTATGTCTGAGTACGCCATGGGCCGCTATGTTGGCTTGCCGAAAAAAAGGTATTTGATGGTAAAAATTGAGATCGTTTTGCTGTCCCAAATCGTGTGAATGAACCGCTGAGTTCCGTAATGGCTGCAGCGATGGGGCCAACCCTATGCGGGTTTAATTGAGCTTAGATTGCTCAAAGCGGTTATTCGATTTATTAGTACCCTATACCTACCGCAAAGGCCTGAGCCCTTGAAATATAGGGATTTTACATCCTGGTCAGCGTGTCCACCGTTAGGGATATGCTTATTTCCTGTTTGAAAGCCACCAATGTCGGTGATAATGCCCGAATTCGTTGTGGTAGCTTATTCCACAATGAAGCGCACTTGTTAATGAAGAAGTTTGACCGAAGAGCAAGCTTCGGCAAAGGGACAGACACCAAGAACTCATTGTTACGTAAGGGATAAGTAGAAAGGGTTCTCACGTGCGGTGCTGAACTACATGATCTATTCTTCAAGATATTGTGAAAGAAAAGAAGGTTATTTCTTATGCGGCGTATCCATAAGAGATCGATTTTTAGCCGCTCACAACGTTCCATGTAATTAGAGGGCGAATAAAAATCTATGAACTGTTTCGTAAATGCCCGTTTTACGTTCTCAAACGCTATACGGTCCACTTGTCGCATGCTGGAACAAATAATTGAGCCGTATTCCAGAAGAGGTCTAACATGGGACTTAAAAATGGTTGGTTTACTTTCTGGCAAAATAAATGTTTAATGTATTAGCCCGATCGTACGGCGTGCCTTAGCCACCTGGATGGCTGCGTGTTCCGAAAAGTCAAACGTGCATGAGTAGTGTAGACCCAAGTCACGTACCTGAGAGTTATTGGGGATGAATTTGCCGTTTATACTTAATCTTCCAATGGGGACGTGACATTTATACGTATTAATATTACTTTTTTCGGCGGAAAAACTCATTTTCCAATCATCACTCCAGGAGCTGAGAGCGAGAAGTTCCCTTGTAATGTCATCTACGGTAGAGGCTAACGCCGCCGGCTCAAAAGTGTACACGATTTTGATATCATCTGCGAACAGGAAGGGAACTCCCCGTTGGGAAATTGTAAATATATCGTTAACGTACATTAGGAACAGTAATGGGCCCATTACACTACCTTGTATCACCCCACTAGTTACGGGGAGGGGTTTGGACAAATTTCCACCTATACTTACAACCTGGTCTTGGGCTGTTAAATAGGATGCAAACCAAGCGAGCATCGAGTCTACGATTCCATATGTTTTGATCTTCTGTAGTAACCGGATGTGGGGTACTCGGTCAAAAGCCTTGGTCATGTCCAAAAAGATCACGATTGCCGATTAACCTATATTGACAGCCTCTGTGACCAGATTGAGGAAATCTGTCATGCATGTCGCACATGATCTGTTTTTCAGAAAACCCTGCTGACCAGTGTTGATTAGATTATTGTTGAGAAGGTGATGTTCCAGCCTTCCCTTGATCATTCTCTCCATGATTCCGGACACTACCGGGGTGTGGTTCACCGGCCGATAGTTAACTGGATCGAGACGTGATCCTCTTTTGTGCATCGGTATGATAGTTGAAGTTTTCCATTGAGAAGGGAAAACGCTGCAACTGAGTGACAAATTGAATATGTTTGTCAGCAACATTGGAACGTCTTCGCCACCTCGACTAAAAATGGCCGGTGGTAATGCATCCGGACCTGGCCTGCAGGACGGTCTTTTTCTTACAACATGGACTAAAACCTCATCAGGGTAGAACACTATCGTCGAGAAAGTTACTGATGTCACCGGATCATGCACTAATGTACAGGGCAGAGAACCGTTAAGCAACCATTAAGCAACAGACACATCCTTAATCATGTCCAATCACCATATGAGAACCCGCCGTTCCAAAATTTGCATATCTTCACAACCAAATTTATTCTTCTTACCACCTCCATGTTTTCCATGCGTGAATCCGTAATTTCTCTGTGGAGCTGCCCTTTAGGCATTGTGCCGATTAGCAACTTCCGGCTCAATCCAACTGTATACTGGTGGGCAACTCTCCAGTTCCATTCTCCCAACTCCGATGCACAACTATTTCCCGAGCGTTTTTGTTCCATACCAGGCTTTCCCGTCTGGGTACTTCCTTTCTCCCCGGTCTTCATCCTGTGTCATCTGCCGTGGAAAGATCCGACTGATCATCTTTTACCTGGCTTTCTTTGGTCAACTCTTTCGTCCGCTTCGTACACTGCTCTCCACAGGCATCTTCAGTGCGCCATTCAGGCTAATCTGTATTTTAGGGTTTCACCTAGTATAAAGTCATCGTTACGTCATCACTCTCACCCGCAGTTTCAAACCATGTGATCTGCCATTACCTGAACATTCTGATCCCCCACTTCCTTATTTCTCTCCCAATGTTATAAGCTGTCACAACTGATGCACCTTCGCACTAAAGTTCTTGTAACCTCAAAGTTACCCCAGTGATCTTTTACACTTCTCCAACCACCCCGGGACTTTCATTTGTTCTGCATTTTCCAACCATTTCCAGGCCATCTTCTTGCTGCATATTGCAAGTCCATTTGTTAAGGCTTCACTGTGTTCGATCGTCACCACATGCCACACCTGCCATCACCGGACTGGAAGATTCACTCTTATCTGAGTTCCTCGATCCTTTCCTTCGTTTTCCCTCGTTTATCAACTTCTGCTCGCAGCCATCACTTCTATGCTTCTAAAGTTGGTTCTATTTTGTCGTCGATCCCCAATGTTCACCTGTCACAAACAAATTCATCAGGGTTCATCCAAGTTGATTCCGTACCATTTGACCCGGCCCTACATGTTTCTTCTGAGCACTGCTACTTCCGAGTTCCGTCATTCCACTGCTATTTGGTCCTGCTCTGATATATATACATATATATATAAATGTATCTGCATATTTCCTCTGCCTCCTCCGGTTCCTCGCCGGCCTGTTTTCTTGCCACCGTGCCACGGCTCCCCTTGGTTCTGCGTCCATTTTTTCTATCACTGCGTCTCACATTTACCTTACCTCGATCCTTCCATGGCATTGCTGCCATCTGACTCACTCTTTACGTCTTGCATTGCCAACTCCCTGTTTTAAAATTGGTACCGCCCTTTTGTTGTGATAGTGCACAGCCCATGGCTACCTGGTCCCCAGCCATACAGCGCAATTTTCTATTCTTCCTTTCTTCTCTTCTTTTTTCTTATTTCATCATCTTTGCTCGTAACGATTGTTTCTCACGCCGATTTTTAGTCCTCCTGTTGTAAAACTTCCAGGTTCCGCTCTCTGTCACTTGGTTAAGCCAGCTGCTGCATCCGACCTTGACCTTCACACTTGCCGGTCCCAAATTTGAATCCATCTCAGGGTTCACTCAAACTCCCTCCATTACTCCCTGGTGTGCATACAATTATCTCCCTCTCACCTCTCCCCTATTTCCTCTTACCTCCTTTTGTCTTGCGTATTTCTCAATTTTTCGTGAAATTTCTTCTGCCAGCATTGTGGCCTGCAAAATTTTGATCACGCTTAAGGCATGCTCCGGGCGCCTCCGAAATAAACTATTATTAAACAGGAGCGTGTCTTATTTGCACTGACACTTCCCACTGGGCGGCAGCTTGCCGAATAATAGCCAGATGTGATCACGAATGTTGCCCAGGCAGACACCACTGATTGCTGCGTCACTTGAAAGAAGCTACATCAGAGATGAACACAAAGCCCATTGTGATTTGCTCATAGTCACCGTCTGTCAGTAAATCCTTACGGTTGGGCTTGGTTGCTATAGGAGAGATGACACCGAGTGGCGTGGCCAAAGCGATGACCTCTATCGACGGCAGATCCGACACCACCCTAAAAAGGGAGCTGTTTGCCGATAAACACTGACTCTCTAAAAGCAAGACGTCGTTAGCGTTGGGCGCCGTGGGCGGAACGCAAATGATAACTGCGGGTCGGGTGAGGTGGTAGCTCATCGCCCTAGATACTAACGAGCAAGTCGAAGCAACGGAGGCTCCAACATTGGCCGATATCCCCATGCGAGCACCAAGGCAGGTGGGTGCAATCTTAACCAGGTGTCCCCACTTGCAAGATGTAACTATTGTAGGCAAGGAGCAAGATGAAGTAGACCTTCTCATCGGCTGCGACGTGCCAGAAGCACGATGGGTGCTAGACCATAGAGTAGGCTATGGCAAGGCACCCCATGCCGTACGCACGACACTAAGATGGATGCTTTGCTACCCAGCTGGGAGATGTGGCTCCATAAGTCACTTGTCAGCGGAGACGGACCACGTAGACTACCAGTCGCAGTGACTATACAAAAACGAGTTTCATGACATTGGGGACAAACGACTGTCATTGTCTCAAGAGGACCGCCTCACACCGCAAGCAGTGCGACAAGGAACCAGAGGCCCCGAAAATCGGTTCAAAGTTCCCCTTTGGCGGCGCCCAAGAGCCAACCCTATTATTGGCAACAGAATTTACGCAATCCAAACACTATTGCGCTTGGAAGAACGTTTAGGTCGGGATCAGGAACTATGGAAATGGTACGCAGAAGTAATTATGCGAAACGAAGCTCTTGGCTGCTTTGAGAAGGTATCTTTGGCCTCCGACGGCCGTAAGGGGTATGGTACCTGCCTCCTCACCCGTTTCTTCATTCAATGAATCCCAAGAAGCTGCGGGTGGTCTTCGATTGCGCAGCCAAGTTCCAGGGCAAGTCGTTGAATGGTCGCCTGCTACAGGGTCCCGATTGGATCAAGCCGTTGATTGAAGTCTTGTGTCGTTTCCGGGCAGGCAGAGTTGCCTTGTCAGCCGGCATCAGGGAAATGTACCGTTAGATGAACGAGGTCTTTGCGAGTCCTATGATGGGACGGGAAAGACCTGAATGAATAGGTGATGAATTATAGGACGACCGTCCATTTCTTTCGGAGCGAAACCATCGCCGTTTTGTGCGAACTACGTCCTTCTAGAAACACCAAACAAGCACGGGGCTCTGGTCCACCGGCCGGTAGCAGACGGCGTTAGGAGGAGTTTCTACGTTAACGACTCCTTTCGGTCTTTCGATGATGTTGACTTGGCCCCTAAATAATTCAGGTGCCCGACAAGATTGCCAGGGAAAGGCGGTTCCCATCTCAATAAATGGATGTCGAAAGCGTCGGAGGTCCTCGACGTCATTCCGCACCACGAGGGGGCAGAAGGGGTCCAAGATCTGGACGGGCCTCCATTCCCCACCGAATGCACGCTAGGAAAGCAATGGAGTGCGGAAAAGAAAGACTTCGTTTCGATCCAAACGTTCCTAATCAACGAGCACCTTCCCGTGGTATACTGTCAGCTGCCCCTAGCCTGTTTGACCAACTTGGCATTGTTTCTCCTTAATTGCCGCCCTGAAAGAACTTGCTGCATCAGCTGTTCCGTGAGAAAATCAATTGAGATCGACCACTGGATCCAGAAGATTGGCTGGAATGGGAACAATTTCCGATCACTTTAAAGAAACTTGAAGACATACGGACTACCTTGTGCTTGCCTTCTGGTCGTACAACACAGGCGGGAGAGCTACACGCGCTTTACGACGCGTCCAAAGCCGGGTTCGGAGCCATAGTGTTTGCAGGATGGTGCATGGGAGATAAAAAATGCGCTACAAGGATCCTGTTTGCCAAAGCTCCAGTTGCCCCAACGGAATCGCTTTCGGTCCCGAGCCCCAAGCTCAGCGCAGCCGTGTCAGTAGTAGGGGCGGTACAAGCGGCAAAGAGAAGTTTCGACTTCTGTAGTTGGTCAGTCAGCTTTGAAAAGACTGGACAACAAAGCCGTACTGTGTTGACGGCGCTAGCAGCCATTTTAGTACTTTTGTCGCTAACCGGCTCTCGGTCATCCAAGACGAAACTGCTATGAACCAGTGGAAACATGTCAAGTCCATCAACAACCCAACTGATGTGTTCCCGAGGGGCGACCAACTTCCGGCAATTAAAAATGTGGCCGGCAAAGCCGAAATTCCCGCAGCTGCATCAACAGGGCTGGCCCGTTTACGAACTAAAGCCACCCCTAGAATCAGAAGTGGAGAACGGAGGCGCTGTGGTGACGGTGGAGGCCACAGTATAGGCATCCATTTTGCCATTGTTGGCCAGGTTTTCTTCCTAGATGAAGACGCTACTACCACCAGTGCGGTTGACTAGGTTTAAGAGACATTTTTTGGTCATGTGGCGGGTCCATTCACGCAGCAGCGTACGAGTGGGCTCAATAAACCTGATGGACTACGAGCCGCAGAGTGCGATCTACTTAAGGTGATACAACGTGAGGCTTTCCTCCGGGAAACCAAGAATCCCAAGAGAGCGGGACTAGTCGACAAGAAGCATCACCTGAAACAAACAACATGAAACTCCGAAATCTCATCCTCAAATGTGGATCAATAAGGATAGGTGGAAGACTGACCAAATCCCACCTGAGTTCTGACGCGAAGTAAATTTTACTACTACTGACTCGGCAACATGTGATTGCATTGAAGATTCAACACATGTCTGCCAAAGAGGGTGTAAATTGCATGTGGGGAAATCTTCCTTGGCCTTTTTCATACAACTGCATCGTTGAAACTATGCTCTTTGTCTTGTTGACCCTCGAACAAGTACAGCATGCACCAACCACTGAGCCTGAAAATTTATTTATGTTTTGCTCTTGTGCCGTGGCATACTTTTGATTGGAACTCAGATTGACAATGACCCTCGTTGTCGAACGTTGTGGCCGTACAGTTGGGGTTCGTACATACTTCTATGCGTATAGTTTTTAATCCGGTACCGTAAAATCAGTGGATCAATCTTGTTCTGACTTTGAGATTCGTGAATTGGGCTACGGGTTACTCACATTCGGAATAGCCTTTATAGTACTCAACTTGGAATCTTCACCGAAAAATCAATCAGGATTGTCAAGAAGAGAACAAAAGCAAACCGAAGTTAGACAGGAAGTAACTTGGCAAGTCCCTCGGGTATTTTTGGTTATACTGATATTGTTAGGTCTACAGACCTGTCAGTCCAACTGCATATATTTCAGCCAGTGATATGGAAGTTAAGCGTGATGATATCTACAGACTTAGGATGGTGGAACTAGAAAGCCACCTTAGGCAGACTAGGGAAGTGGCTGATTCGGACAAGAAAGAACAAATTCGAAGACGGAAGCGAGAGGTGGTCTTGGAAACCACGGAGCATGCGATCGTTTAGCACAGCAATTCCACGGAACGACTGAAGCCGACTTGAGTCAGCGGGAAAAAAACGCAGTCGACCTACCAACATTGGAATTGTCCCCACCTGACGGGAGCACGGAACAGTACTGCAAGCTCATTAAACGATACGAGAACATTTTATAAAAGGGAGAACCTGATCCAGGGCAGAGATTTATGTATCTGCTAAAGCCGGGGGTGTAATCCACGGGTTCTCGATGCCGAATCTCGAAGAGGGAAGTCTTGAAGGAGCTGTTTGGGCGACCATTTAAGGTCGCTCGGAACATGATCAATGGCGCACTATCAAAGGCAAGACGTTTCAAAGATGAGTCCGGCTCTCTAGTCAGTCTGGTTATAGAAATGCAGAACTGCGGCATTTACCTGAGTCACCTAGATTATCGATTTGACCTAAAGGCCCTTCACACACTGAAGACTATAGCGCGCAGTCTACCCATGGAACCACAGAGTGGATGGGCCGAGAAAGCTGGGAGGAGCAGTAGGTTTGACAGAGGAACTGCGCTTGAGGATCTGACGCAGTTATAGACCATCACACTCGAATAGCAAACAATCGTCTCGGTCAATTTGTGCGCGAGACGAGCAAGCTACCTGGGACTGCGACTTTACAAAGCTGTACCAGGGAGGCAAGTAGAGGCCGACCATTGGCAAAACAGATGCACTGTCCCGCGAAGGTGAGAATTCGCCGGTGTGTGACGCTTGTGGGGTGCTTCATCGCCTGGCGGAATGTCCTCTCTTCCGTAACGTAGAACGAGACCCAACATGAAACCTATGCCAAACAGCCGAGAAATGGCTCTAAAAATACTATGCTGCCCCAAAAATAGGCTAATTCGAGAACCACAAATGTGGATAGAATACATGCGAGCCATGCAACATAACATAGGTCAACTTGGAGAGGTCAAGATGCCAAGATGTTTGACAGGAATCAAGGGTACGCGCGATGCCCAACTACACTCGTTTCCAGATGCATCAGAAGTAAAGTACAGGGTAAAATCTTATGGCTCGTGGGTAGACGAAAATGGTGGGCGGCATAGTCGGACGGTATTCGCAAGGGCGAGAGAAGCTCCACTGAAGACAGTATCCATCAAGACGCCAGAACTGGCTGTAGCAGTACCGGCAGTAAGAGCTGTGATGCCGATCAGTAGGTGCTTTGATCAGAAAAACTGAAAATCAAACTTTAGGACAAACTCAGCCACAGCATTGCATTGCGTAAACAAAAATAACACTTGTTTTGACAACTTCGTGGTCAACAGACCCGCTATGATTGATGAGCCGACTAAGACCGATCAATGGCACAATGGACAATCCGCCAGTAACCCAGCCGTCTTTTGCTCAAGGGGTCAAGAACTCTGGAAAGGCCGCGGATGTGGACAACGGGACCGGACTTCCCAGCTGCATCTAAATAGATATGGCTAACACTACTTATACGTAGGCCTGAGGATGGTGATACTGGCCGCAAACTCCACAGGAAGCGTGAGCCTAAAAGAAGAACTGTACCATTTCCCCGACTGGGTAAAAGCGTCAGGAGCCGTGGTCTGGTGGACGGGGTACAAAATATTCCTAATGATTTTGAAAGGCACAATATCACAGAACACGGTCAGTGCGGGAACGGTGCTACCGGGCAAGCTGAACCTAGCCGAACTCGATGTGTCACGCCCGCTACAACTAGACGTCTTCCCTTTCGAGACCCGTGAGACGGTCAGGATAGATAATTACACCAAAGAAGCAGGCTGTTGCACAGCAGTATCCGAAGCGTAAGCCCTATGCTAGCCAACGGGCTGCCGAGAGTTGGTGGGTGGTGGAGGAATTTAAATCCGCAGTACAAAACAAAATATCCTATAATAGTTCCCGGTGACCACTACCATTGTGTGTTCTCGTGGAAATTCTCAGCAGCTCCGACTAACTGATAAGAAAGGTCAATGTGAGGACAGCCAACGGAATGCTGACCTGCGACGTGCGCAGTACCAGTTTCTTGAATGGTGAAGACGGACCAGCCGAAGCTACATAATCCCGGTAGATCACTTAGCCCCCCGAGTGCCCAACCATTTTGTGTCACCCACGGAACAGTTCTGCGGACCGCGATTATTGTTTCCAGTATCCACACTGCACACCTTCCAACAAGACATGCCATGTTGTTCACTATTTCTCGTTTGTCACTGACACTGATGAAGACAGTTCCCGTACGTGGTAGTAGTTATGACCGACTCACGCGCTGAAATACCCCTTCACTCTCATCACTTGCGCGGACATGAAACGCGTTTCCGCTCCACACCCTCATCATGACGTGACTTCGTTCACCATTCCTGATTCTGTCATTGACCTTGAAGATGACAGTCGTGCATGTGACTACTATTGTGACTTTCTCGGCGCACATTCATCCACACACACGCATGCAAGCACACACATGAATTCATTCATGACGGCTCTCCAAAAGACCGCACATGAGTTTCGGAATCTACACGTCTCCGTTCAACCCTGCAGTTGAGCGGCAATTCTTGTGGACAAAGCAGAAGAACACCTCGTTGGCCTGGCTACCAGATCAGATGCGATCGTCAGTATGTGCGTAATGTACAGAACCCTTGTTTGTTCGCGTCCACTGCGTTATCTTGTCTCATCCCGTCTTGGACCTGCTTGATGCACGTGCTTGTCTCCCGCAGGCCGTAAACTTGGGTCTCGTTTTCTAAGTCTGTGATCGCATAAATGAGGTTTGCATATGCTCCATGTTATTGTTCATTCATTTATCCGGCATTGTAGAATTTGCGGATCAATTGTGTTTTGGATTTAGGTTTCGTTTGAATTTAGTTACGCATGCTCAGAAGCGTTCTACACAGGGAACGTTTCTGTTAGTCAGGGTTGCAACTGGAGAGTAGGCTGGATGCTATGACATTGGAAAAGCAGCCTTCCTAATGGGAATGGGGAAATAAAGGTAGCTATGAAAAGAAAGTATGGTTTTCCCACACTCTCAGGTGTACTCTTATATGTATATTTTTATGGTTATAATGGGACTTTGTTGCCGTCTGATATATTGACCTTTTGCCTAGAGCAGTGGGATGGAAGTCGAAGCCATGGCGACTTCTGCAGCCCACGTCAGCATATATTCCGGGTGTGCATAGGAGGTCATAGGGTAGTTGAGACTTAGAGAGCGAGGTAAATAGGCCTATTTAGAGTCCAGCTCACTACCGTCTAAGTCAGTTTCGTGCGTAACAACAATTGTCGGGGAGAAGGGGCGGTGTAGTGTCTCCCATATCGCAGGGTCAGGTCTGGGCTGACGGGAGACATATCCATAATGGAAGGTCGCCCATTTCCTTTACAGCCCGATATCAGTGTTGCTTGAAGGCCAAACTGATCACGGTTGGTCTTTTTGTTTATTTTGCACTTTATTTCTAAAATCGGGGTGGTTGAGCCTGTATAGAAACTTTCCGTAGCCCTTCCCGCCGACTGCAAATCCTCGCGTATCCGTCTTTTGGACAGCTCCTGCTGGTAGTCTTTTTCCGTGCGTCCGGACAGAGCTATCGTATGGGTGTCGTTGACAGCAGGGATTTAATAGTAATCATAATAATAATAATATTATTATTATAATGATGGTATATTTTGGATGCGCCCGGGGCATTCTAGAGTGCATGATCAGATGATTCAAGTGACGTCAAAATCGGAATTTACACAAGGGTACACTATACGTGCACAGAGTATTAAAGAGAGTGTTAGAGTGGACTAAAACTGTAATGAGGCCCGGTAAATTTGAAGGTCACGGCTGAATGGTCGGATCGACTGGGGTATACACCAAACACCCGAGCGCGAGAGAACGCTACTTTTGGCGCATCTTTCGAACATGCGCGGAAACTGATACTCATTTCCGTGAAGTTCACAGCCAGTGGTAACTACACTATTGTAAATACAGAAAAAGATCGAAGTTTCCCTTTGAAAAACTCAAAAAGCACTTTCAAAAGCCGAAATACTCTTTTACGTATCGCGAACTAAGCGATAGAATGTCTTAGAACCGTCAACCACAGCCACATCCGCAGCATCAACCGCCATCTTGGTCAACGACGGTGATAACCTTGATCTCAACGCCCATATGCCCTTGTGGAACGCGCTCAAACAAAAGTCGCACTATAACATTTCACATCAATTTCATTCTCTAAGGACACCAACTCATCATTTCTAACCGTTTCACATATTAGGGTACCATAAGTTCATTCGGGCTGTATTTAAACCCGTGTTCTGACACTATCGGTCGGCTGGCGGTGTTTAGCGTCGGTTGGAAAAGTGAGAGTATGTGCGTAAATAGTACCGGAAATAACCACAATGGTAAAATGTCCGACGGTATCAAGAGTATAAGTCTGAAAATCGAAGAGGAGAGGAGAAACATTGCTCACCTAGGGGAATTCAGAGAGTCTTTTGCAAGTAGCACAGCGTGAAAGTAAATGAATAGGAAACTCAAGGATGTACAAGAATGGATCTTCAGATATCAAATGCCATGAAGCAACGGTCAGTGCGGTGGTAGAGTTTGGTAGTGAGATGCCGACATAGTCAATCACAAGGAGAGAGACCAACAAATCCGATGGATGGAGGGAGGGACTTCGAGAGTGGTGGTGGCAGAAATGGCCAGCAGTGAGCCGGTAAGTGTTCGGCAGTTAATTTTCATTGATATAGGCATTGCACTAAGTAACAATAAGGATATGGAATTTTGGCAGTAAATCAACGTGCTGTGCGTTAAGCAGCAACTGCAGGGGCGAATAGGGTGCATAAGTGATACTGGAGAAGAGGGTAGGTAAGTGACCTGACGACCGTTTTGACGGGCAGACCACGGCAACGGTAGGGCAATAGCTACGAAACCAATGGTTCTGGTAGGAGAAACGAGAGCGGGTCAGCGGATTCAGGGCAAAATGAAGCAGTCGACGGAAAAGGCAGTAAGAATTAAATTTGCGCTTCAGGATGTTCCATTGCTCAGTGACAAGCGACGTCGGCTTTGTAGTTGAGATACGTAACCAAGTGCAGCAGGAATAAAAGCAAAATGCCCAGGGATTCAAGTAAGATCAACAAGATCACACGAGAGAGCAAGCAGGCAAAAAAACTATTGAAAAAAATGCACAGATGAAAAATTGAAAACCTTGATGACATAATTCCAGCGGAAACAATCACGAGAACGGTGTACAACAGATCGAAATGAGAGCAGGTGCAAATTCTAGTGCAATGAAAGTAGGAATAGCAAGAGAAGAGCATGAAAGCATCGGGCAGATTATCCACCGTAATGCAGGTGTGGTACGAAGTACCAACAAGGAGATAGAATAATGGTTTTTGACCGATGTGAAGCGTGATCGCAGAGGCGGGCAGCCGGTAGAAGTGGAAATGGAGCGGGGAGTAGACAGCTGTTCGGGTGGCCGCCACGGGACGTTCTTCGTTATCACTGGCTGGTTATATGGGTTTCTAGGAACTTAGCAGGTTATTTAGGGGCAAGTCATCCCAAAAAGTTAGACGAATTCCAAAGATTTTTCTCCAGTACTTTTATCATGCCTGTTACTCAAAAACTCCGGCCCAAGGTTAGAGTTAATAAACCGCTAACACAGCTGAAACAATGCTCTATACCATTGGTGGACCGCGCGAATGATGCTATCTTCAGTGCTCGTATTCACGAAGGCATTGTGGATACCTCAAAAAGACTCACAATCCTGGATGATCATATCGCCAAGCTTGCTCCGCTACTGTGCCTGATGGATCCCGCGGCAAGCTATACGCAACAGCAGCTTAAATCAGCTACTGACATCCTTGATTCTGTTTCTACCGAGATCTTCAAGCGCATCTCAAACAGCGAAAAAGCTATAGCCTTCAATCTTCAGGACAAAGTCCCAGTATCACAACTGAAATCCACCTTGCTCAGGGCAGCTGGCATGGAACACCATCCATGCACGTGCACAAGGTTACACAAGCGTTCACCACGCCACACATGTCCTATCCTTTTCCAATTCCCTTCCGATCAAATAGCAAGGGAATTTATGAAGAAACAATCCTAGCTTGTCCTAAACACAGCACGTAAATCGGTCAGGATTACGGCCAACAAGACTCCTCTTTAAAGAGAAGTCAAAGGCAGCCATCCCAACAGTACCTCCCACTAGTACCTCACAAGCCGGCCCTCGGCAGAGGCTAGTCTCAGCCGTGCAAACATCATCCCTTAACCCGGCAAGCTGGGCACCAACTCAGGTGTCTGTCGACCTTGACAGCTCACCCTGATGGGACCCCCAGGTAACATACAGTGGACGACAGGTAACTCTAGAGGCAGCCTCGACCCCTACCCGCAGCTTATCTGCCTCACCTGCCCCTAACAAGGGCACTGTTTATCGGGCATTAGGGACCTCTCCATCACCGGCCATACCTCCACCAAGTAAGCGTGTTCGTAGGATACAAGCTACTTCTACTCCCACTACCTCATCCGGTTGGGCCCTTCGGCCTGTAGCTCCTGAAATTACTAGATCTCTCGATTCTTCCACGAACCTTACCGGACCAACAATACGTGCAAACGCGAGACCTACTGCGGTCCGTCATCAAGTACAAACAGATGGAGTGGGGCCTCACTGCCAGGGCTCCTCAACCATGCAACCCGAAGTAAAACCGGAGAACAATTATCGAACAACTGTGGGCTCCCGGCGGCAACCGCACCGACCCACCCACAAACCTGAAACTAACCGTACAGACTCTAGGCCTACAGAGGGCACTAGTTCAAAGATACAAGCATCCAGCCCACTCGGAGTTCGGTTCAAGCCCTCCACCATGCCATTCGCTGCTGGATTATATGGAACTGCCTTTGAGTGCTTGATGTCATTTATATGGAAGAGTTCGTGACACTACTTGATTCCAAATTGAGGATCCTTATCTGTTTCAACTTCCTTTGACAGACCAAGCCATGCGAACAAGAGTCTCAGCTATTTATTGACGACGGTAGACATCACTTTCCAACAGTGTAGAGCTTCGGGCCGCTTATTGTGGGAACAGTTTGCAGCCAGAATAATTTGTTTACCCAATGGAGCTTTCTGGAACGGACTCATGATGTCAATAGCCACTTTGGCCCATGTAGGCATGGGATATACAATCGGCTGTACAGGTACAGAAATCGGCTTGGCAGTTTTATCAGAATGCTGAAATGCCGAACAATCCCTAAAAGTAGCTTCAACCGGAGTGTTTAGTCCAGGCCACCAATAAAACTCCCCAACCCAAGCCTTGGTACGAACAATCCCCAGATGCCCCTGATGGGCACACCGGATGACCGGTAAGATCAGCCTGCGAGGGACAAGATGTCGGTCTTCGCTTAGCACGCTGTTGTCAACGGCGGACAGTTATTCGCGGAGAAAGAAGTGAGGAAGAACATTTGGAGAAATTGATGGTGTTTCTGGGCACAAAGTCCCTGAGAATCGGATTATTTGATTCAGTGTTGGATCTGTTTCCCAGTGTTTCTTCGATAAGCTTCTGGTTGTTATACCACATTGATGGCCCTCTAAAGCGGATATAGTTTCGGTCTCTTCGACATCCTCATTTTCTTCTGGTGCGATAGATGGAAGTCGTGGGACTGCATTAGCCACTTGATTTCTGGATTCCGAAGTGAACTGTATTTCGGAGTCATAACTGAGAAGGCGATTGTACCAACCGCTGTTTCGAAGTGGCCTGTGATCTTTGTTGCCACGACTCGGGAGACTAGTAAGAGCTGATTGATCCGTGGGCAAGGCAAAAGAGGGCCAAGCAGACGCAATCTCTTTTTCTACAGCCCACAAACAAGCAAGAGCTTTTTTCAGCCCGTGAAATACCCCCTTTCAGTTGAAAACAAAGATCATGAAGCAAACGCAACTACCATCTGTGACCATTGTGGATCTGGTATAACAGCCCCCAGGCCAAAGTCTGGAGCATCAGTTAATCCAACTTTTCCCGAGTGCTCGCGGAAGGTCAGTATCGTTGGGTCCGTAGATATAGTGCAATAAATCGAACCGAGGGTGTCTTTTGGTTTTGAATCCCATGAAACTTTTTCATTTAATTTTGTGAGTCCCCTGAGAGGTTCCAAAGCTGTTGAGAAACTCTAAATATGACGGAGATAGGAGGAACATAAACCCAAAAAACGTTTTAATTGATCAGAAGTGTATGGCAACGCACAGTTTAGTATCGCTTGAAAGTTGTCACCTTTCAGGCGAACCCCACTGACTTATATCACATTAATCCAAAACTAGACTAAAGGTATAGCAATTAAACTTTCTGCCGCTTTCAAATGTGAATTTGAACCATTCTGTCGCTGAAGTGGAGCTGGCAAGTTGTCATGGTGGTCCTCGGGAGAGGAGCCAAAAATGCACATATCGTTTTTGTAGGCAACGCACCTCCATAAGTCAGCCAAAGCTAGTGAAGTAAAATTTTGCCGGGTGACAGGGACGCGGCTTGGACCCACGGGAAGCACTGCGTACTACTATAGACCGTTCTATGTTAGAAGAGCTGTGAATAGCTAGCAAACCTTGGTGAGGGCCATGTGGAAACATGCTTTGTGTAAATTCAGCTTCCCGAAAGCTTTAGCTCTAGGAAGTTCGACTAGTAAGTCCTAATCAGCGGGAAGAGGAAACGTTCCAATAACTTTCTGCTTCTGCAGCTTCCCAAGATCAGTGCATATTCTGGTGTTACCACCTCTCTTCATTACAGGAGCAAGAGGACATACCCATTCAGAACAATAAATGGGTTCAACCAAACCATTAAGCATCATATTTAGGAGAGCCTTGAAAACGGCTTCCCGTCTGGCGGGGGAACTCGCCGAGGCTGAGAAAGGGCAAAAGGAACAGCCATGTGTTGAAGACAATAATGGGTTGCTTTCTAGGAACCCTGTCGACATTCTCTTGGGATAGTTTCGGGGAGACGGCAATTCTTCGGTTTGTATGACAGAAACTCTCGTTCTATCCATGCAAGGAGATACTTCCAGGTCTACCTTAGAGTTTCTACCAAAAAGGGGTTTGTTATCGGTATTAGGATAGTACACCGCGACATCCCCTTTTAGTGTCTTTCAAAACGAGATGGAGGAGGACAGATCCCAGGATAGGAACGAAATTGATAGGATAACTGCCAAACCTGTATGATGGCTTAAGAAAAGGCACATGTCCGAGGTGTTCCATGTAGAAAGCATGAAGGATAATAGTGATGGGTAACGCAGAATCAAATTCCATGACCCTGCGCGATACGACAAGATACACAGTGCAACCATCAGCTGAGGGTAATCAGGGTTTAACAGAGGAAGAAGAATAGATAAATGAGAGGGAAACATAAGTGCTCGCAGAGTCATCGCTGGACATGACATTCTCTGAAATATTCCATGAGTTGTCTACCTCGGAAACAACGCGTGAACGGCAGACTTTAGCGTAATGACCCAACTTATCGCAAATGCTTCATTGGGATACAAAAGCTGGACAGCTCTTGGGGTTTGCGCGATGTTGAATGCCGCCACAGCAATAAAGCCTTGCCGGTTCTCAGGACTTAGGAAAGGTTGTGGATTGGCATAACAACGCTATTTCTCCTTCGAATTTCGTAGCGCAAAACATCTGGTTTGTCTCCCGTACGGCGATTCTTGTTTTGGGAATGTCACACGCAAGGGTCCAAGTTAATGCTCCAACATCTTCCGCTTGCGGAGCCTGGAGAATGCAGAATTCTCAGGTACCAGCGATCGGTTGCTGGATTCGGAATACTGCCTCTGATTTAATAATCATAACAGTATTGTTCTTTACCATGGTCAAGGGGCACACGCAAGCTCATGATCATGGTGAATATCGTTACTCAGTAAGACGAAATACACGCAAACTTTGAGAATAAGAGTCAAAGTGATCAGTCACATAAGAACGTGGCTAGCGGTAGTTTGAGTGGTTTAACCTGATAATAGTTGGCGCGGCAATTACGAACCGGTTTCAAGTTCGAGTTGGGCGGTGGAGTACTAAAATGCTTTATGAACGAGACTGACGCAGGCCATGGAAAACAGAGTCTTATTGAAGGTTCTGTGAACAGAGTAAGTTTTGAACAGGGAGAAGTGGAAGAAAAACATTTGTACGAAAGCCTGCTAGGGAAAATCAATAGATGCGAAGAAAATAGCAATTCTTAAAGACTATCCAAACCCTGAATCACGGATACACCAGAGTTCAATAAACGGAGTGACTCATGAGACAGGGAGACACGAAACAAAGTTTACAAAAGCGCTCTTGAGAACATTGGCGAAAATGGAAGGAGAAGCTGTTCATGAAAATGTGAGTTAAAGTTTGGGGCCAGTCACCTGTATCATTCAGAAATTAGAAAGCGCGACCAAAGGGTCCTGAATTAGTGGAGAACAAATTTCCAGCCCGCTACGGTTCGAGGGGAAAATGAACTTTTGCAACGGATGCTATAGTGTAAGATTTCCACATAGACTCCAGGCTTGTTATGCTGTTTTGCTGACAAATATATATTGACCCACTGATTCTCAGTGTTATTCAGCGTCATTACTGGTAATATACATCATCCCGTGGGTATGGTTCATCTGACGGGGTAGAGGATTTGTCTATAACTCATCCGGGTGTGGCGATGTACGACTGATTGAACTGATGACTGTCAGTGACCGGTACAGTAGCAGGTTGAGCATGAACCGTTGTTTGTGTAGGCTTCGATGTTTCTATCGACAGGAGAGGCTTAGCTTTTGGAAACCCTAATCGATCTACTGCAAAGCGGCCGGGGATAATTTCTGTCGATTGATTGCAGTCTCAGTTGCTATGAAAGGTTCTAATTTGTTCACTGACGGTACGTGTCAAGGTGTGATCCTTGGTTATCCAATAAGGCAACTGAGATTGCGGGTGACGACGAACCTGAAATAAGTGGGGTTTGTAGTCTGGACGCGGTTCTAGCTATCGGTTATGGTAATAGATGACGACAATAAATAACGAACCGATTAGATTCATGCTAACAGGGCAAGGATGAAATTTCACTTAAAAGGTCATGTGTGCCTAATCCACATTCTGGATAAAGTAGGCTCGCAGGGGATTAAGCTTTACTTCCACAGGCTAGCAAAGTTGCTTGCGCCGGTTAGGCTACAGAGTATACATTCCAAAGGAATGACGCTTTGCAATTTGGCGTGGCAGCGCTCGAATACTAAGACGCCTAAGGCGTTAGAGTCAGGGGACTTACAGATAGTAAACTCCAGTACCGTTTGCTCAGACAGAATGCAAGTTAGCGCCGGGGCAGTGAGATAGGTTGAAAGAGCAGCTTTTGGGTGAATGGGCCAGGTACCTTGCTAGCGTAGCACTATAAATGTTACTGTCCCCTCTGGCATAGTGGTAGTCCTATACTGAATAAGTTCTGAAGAACAATAAAGTACGACTTCGAAGGAAACTATGAGGGTGCGGGTGGTGATGCAGTGGGGAAAAATGGGTCTCGCGCAGAGAAACGTAATAGTAAGTTCGTCTAAGCTGCCACCCGATGGTGCTAGCGTAACGAGATTATACTTAAGTGTGAGCAAGGAAATCTGATGCAGAGCAGTTTGCATGTTTAACGTGCTATGTTTTTCGTCAATAGCATACTGCAAAGCAGGATGCACCAACGTGAAGACTGGTTCAGAAAACCGTGGAAGGTGAGAACGGGATAGGGCCGAATATTCGTCACGGAAGCGAACACCAAAGGTGCTCATGGAAGTCGGCAATATGGCCTGCTTTAGGACGGGAGGTAGCACGATACACAGCCGTTTGCATCCAACACGCGGGGCTACAGAAGTGATCCACACATTTTGGACGTTTTTGTCATTTTTCATACTTTTATCACAGTCAGATATCTGACTGTCAGAGAAGGCAAGGCTGCTTTTGGTGGGCGACCACGGCCCCCGAGCCTTGGACGGAACATGGGCCGCAGGTAACAAGCCGCGTTGGGAATAAGTCAACCACGCCGGCCATTCCGTAGCAACACGGCAGCCCGGAGACATGGGTCACATGTGACGACGATAGTATACCTGGAAGACAGAATTGTAGGTTATTTTTCTCTTTCTTTTATGCCAATCTCATTTTGATTTTCATGTAGTCTCATTGATGGCCAACCCTGTGCAGAGAGACAATTACAGCCAGGAATGTTCACAGATGCGCCCCAGAGTCACCTGCCATGTTTGTAGTCAGGAGCACTAAGGGGGTTCGCATGAGAAACAAAATTCAGGGGCAGGCGTAGTCCAACACAGCCCGAGATTATTCGGTAAGATTTGTGTTCACCAAAACACCAGTTTGCACATCGGAGGCACTACGTGCACCGTTAGCAACACGACTAAAAAAGGGGGCACGTTGTGGATCTGTTAAATACATTGAGTTGATTTGGGCTGGAAATCTATGTTTATGAATTTTATTACCTGCGGCCCCAAACCTCAACATGCCATAGGCCGCTCAGCTGGCTTGCCCCAAAAGAGGTATTTGGTGGCAAAGAATTGGCACTCTTTCGCGGTCCCAGATCGTGGGAATGAGCAGCTGAGTCCCTGTGTCGTGTACTGAGTTCCCCAGTTGCTGTCAGGCGGATGTCAACCATATGGGAGTCCAACTACGACTGGGACGTTTATTTCCGTTATCCGTTTTATCAGTACCCTAGTCCTTTCTCAAAGGCCTGAGCCCTTGAAATATATTGATTGCACATCCTGGCTAGCGTGTTTTCCGTAAGGGCTAAGCGAGCTTCTTCTTTGAAAGCCACCAATGTCTGTGACATTGCCGGAAAGCTTTGTGATAGCTTGTTCCACACTGAAGCATGATTGTAGATGACGAAGTTTGATCTGGGAGCAAGCCTAGGCTAAAGGAAGTAAACCAAGAACTCACTGTTATTTGAGGAACAAATGTAAAAGGTTCTCACCCGCAATGCCGAAATAGGTGACCTGTTTTTAGGATGTCGTGGAACAACATAGGGTTAATCCTTAGACTGCGGAGCCATAAGGGATCGATTTCCAGCTGATCACAACGTTCCCGTTATTTAAAGGAGAAGTAAAACCTATCAACTCCTTCGAAAATGCCAGTTTTACATTCTCAAACGCCATTCGGTCTCTCTGTCGCATGCTGAAACAAATGATTGAGCCGTATTCCAGAAAAGGTCTGACGTGTGACCCAAAAATGTTTGGTTCGCTTTCAGGCAAAATAAAGGCTAGATGTATGAGCCCGGTCGTACGGATTGTTTTAGCCAATTGGATGGCTGCTTGTTCCGAAAAGTCAAAAACATGAGTTTTGCAGACCCAAGTGACTTACTGGAGAGTTGACGGGCATAAATTGGCCCTTTTTCTGAATATTTCAGCTGGACATGACACATACTTGCGGATACCACTTTTCTCGGTGGAGAATTTCATCTTCCAATCGTCACTCCGAGCATTGAGAAAAAGCGATTCACTTGTAATATCATCTACGGCAGCGGCTAACTCCGCGGGTGCAAAGATACACACGACTTCGATATCATCTGCGAAAAGAAAGGAAGCTCCCTGTTTGACAGTGGTAAATATATCTTCTACGTACGAGCCCTATCGCTTCACGGCTATTTGATCCTGCCCCTATATATATGTATATGCACATATATATCCACATATTTCCTCTGCATCCTTCCGTGTTTTGCCGGCCAAATCTCTTGCCACCACGCCATCGCTCCTCATGACGTGCTTCCATTTTCTCTATACCTTAGCCTCACGTTTACCGCATTTCTATCCCTCCAAACCATTACAGCCATCTGACCCACTCTTTACGTCTTGCATTTCTCAATTCCCGTTTTCAAATTGACACTGCCCGTTTATTGCAACGAGGCACAGTTCGCGACTACCTAATCCCTCTCCATACAACTCCATTTTTAGTTCTTCCTTTCTTTGCTTCTTCTTTCCCTCTTTCCTCACCGCTTCTATTTGCCATAGTTTCTCACACCGATTTTCAGTCCTCTTCATGCAATCTTTCAGATACCGATCTCCTTCATTTCATCTTGACTTTCAAGTTCGCGGAGCACATGTTTGAATCCGTCCCTAGGTCCACTTGAACTCCCTCCACTAATCCTTGGTGTGCATACATTTATCTCCCTTCCAAGTCTACCTACACTTCATTCTTCATGCATATTTCCAACTTTTTCACGAATTGTGTCCGTCCATTTTTTCGCCCTCAAAAATTTTTATCAAGCATACGGCGGGCCTGGGGCATCTCCGAATTGAACTATTATTACCATTATTAGGAAACGTAGTGGCCTGAGTATGGTAACTTGCATCACACAACTAGTTACGGGTCGGGGTTTGGACGAAGTTTTGCCTTTACCTACTGTCTGCCCTCGGGCTGCCAAATAGGATGAAAAGCAAGCGAGCACTGGGTCCACAAATTCCTCAGGTTTTGATCTTCAGTAGTAACCTGACCCATGATACCCGGTTGAAAACTCTGGCCACGTCCAAAAAGATCACGATCATCGATTTACCAATGTTAGTATAGTATAGTATAGTATATTTCTTGACCGTGGTCAATACACATGCACAAGGCAAGATCAGAGTGTACAGCAGTACATGTCAATGTGAGGTATTCACAAATTCTAAATGTATAAATCACACAGCAACCGAAATACACCAGTAAAGTCATGTGGTGTTTGAGTGAACAAAAGTGGTAATGGTTGAGGCTGGAATTCCGAATCGGTTTCGAAATCGCTGGGGTCGGCGTGGATAGCTGGGCAGTAGTAGGATTGCCGATATAAGCGACAATTGGACGGTCACTAACGAGTAATCGGGCGGAGGAGATGCCAAAGAACATTGTTAGAAGTAAAGCAAGCATGGGGCATTCAACGTGCAGTGAGAGATACCAGCGGAATATTGGAAACTGATCCAGCATTGAGTAACTAATTGTTGAGGAAACATGTGAAATAAAGGCAAGTGAGTCAAAGGTGATAATAAAAGGGACCTTTTGTGCAGTTGATTACAGTGTCATATGGAAATTCAAATGGAGGCGAAAAGCTTCGCAGGGACTTCAGTGAACTTCTGAAGAGCATGAATGGTGTATGGACGTATAACGGACTTTTAAAGAAAAGCCGTCAATGAAACGGATTAGTGGAGAAAAACGTCAATGGTTCGGCTAGGCAGAAGTTGGAAGAGTGTAAATTTTTTTTGTATGTGATAGAAAATTGTTAACCAAATTATGGTTGGCTGCAGATGGCTGGTATTCTGTTCCGTAAAGACCTTGGTTGCAGATGGTGGCAAGTAGAATGTTGAGGGAAGCAGGTAAAAAAGAGCTGGGTTCCGGTCATTGGTTTCGCACTGCAACGCGGGAAGAATTGAACTGTTGGGTTGGATTATTTGGGAATAGACTTTGAGCGGATGTGTTGATAGTTGGGGTCAGCATCCGCGACCAGGCTGAGGAAATCTGTCATGCATGTTGCACATGGTCTCCTTCTGAGAGAACCACATTTAACGGCGTTGATTAGATTATTGTTAAGAAGGTGATGCGCCAGCCTTTCTTTCAGCACTTTCTCCATGATTCTCCATACGACTGAGATGTGGTTCACTGGTAGATAATTAACTGGATCTAGAAGATACCATTTTTGTCCATAGGTTTGACAGTGAAAGTCTTCCACTGGTAAGAGAAAACACTGCACCTTAGGGACAAACCGAATATGCTTTTCAACAACTTTGGAAGTTCTTTGCCACCTCGGCTGAAAATGGCTGGCGGTAAAGCGTCCGGACCTGGTCTTTATGACGGTCTAGTTTTCGTTATCAGGGTTGAATCCTCGTAGGAGTTAAACACTGACGTTGAGGGGGTTACCGACTTCACTGGATTTAGGAAAGGGTTGGGGGTGGTGTCATCCATCGTTGTAGAGGAGGCAGAGTAAGTACTGAAAGCCCCTATAATCAAAAGAGAGTAATTCAAGTAGGTTTTGCATAAGCTCAAATACGGGATGGCTTTATTGGATTGCTTTCTTCTGACTCTCGTCAGCCTGGCCAGTGCTTTCACCTTGTTTTGGTGGCTCAAGACTTCTAGTTCCTGCTTTCCTTAGAAGAATCCAAACGCAATTTTATCTCATGGGATATACGTAATTTTTGGTGATACAACGGGAAGTCCATCGTTTTAGTGAAACATCGTAGGAGTTTGGCTGGCTTACCTTTAGGAATATCTAAAACGTTCGGCTGGATGCTCATTACGGGTCCTCAGGCTGCAGTGGTTTTGTCGAGGCCGAAACGAAGATGAGAATACCGTTGAGCAACCGTTATCTTTAGATCATTAGGTAAAACGGACGGATCCCAGTTGTCGGAAACTGGTAGAGGAGGGTAGACCATTCCAGCTAGCTCTACGGTATAGCTCATTGGTGACCGGAAGGCATGTTTCTGCTGACTTATCGGAGTGAGGCCAGGAAGCCGTAAAAATACAGGACACTATCTTATGGTCACTACCGGTGAGGCGACTTATGTTTGGGTATCTAAATTCTTGATATCAGTAGTGAAGATGAGGTCTGAAGCATTTTTCCCTCTGGTGGTGGATAAGGTCAAGGTCACCCCGAGGTGAAACTCAGGTAGTCTCGTTTCTGTTTTTCCTTATTTCACTATTTAGAGTTGTACTTGTGTCCACCCTACTATATATCAGCTCATTACCTAAAATAGTGACCTGGTTTTGTAGACAACTGCGGCACACTAACTTGCAGTCGCCAGTACTTATCGCGAGTTAGATTTATAGATTATATTGGTTAATTACTACTTCAATTCCATATAATAAAATTCTACACGATTTACCTAGCAAACCTCCTCCGATTCTCGCCACAATAAGATCCATCTAGCGTTTTTACTTCCCACTCCCTATAACCCAACTCGTAACTTATTCTCGCTACGCATCCATCGGTGCACCTTCTGAAGTTTCTGTCCCATTTAGCCTCCATTCACTTATTTGTGTTTTTCCTTCCATAAGAGCGCATTCTTGTTCCGCCCGGTCCATCGACCCTATATCTACAATATACCTCCCGGCACAACCTGCTGCTCTGATTCGAGCCGCAATGAAATGTCTGCCTTGTCCTGTGTGAGTTGCACCTGTGCCTACCACACAGCAAAATTTCTGATATCTCACAAGTCCTCACCGTCCCAAGTCTCCTAATCCCAACTATATATATATATATATAGTGGATCATATTACTCACTTCCCATAACGCATTAGTGCATAGGTCTCACCTAGACCTTCGCGCATATATCACCCGGGTACACTCTTGGTATGCTTAGAACTTTGGCTTGTCTCTGTCTACTTGACCGAATTACTGCTACCTCTTTACCTCCGTCATATATTTTTACTTATTGTGCCATATTAGTCCTCAACCAGTGCTCGGAAAATCCATATCAATAAAGCTGGCAAATCCAAACACACTCAACCCCTCCTAAATATAGGTCGTGCCCTGTCGCCCTCGTAAACGTCGACGGTGAAGCTTCTAATAGTTCAAGTGGCCTAGAACAGAGTTTCATCGAACTTAGAAACAGGTTCAGTGGCACTCAAGATTTGCGGACTCGATTCCCGTCCAGCGAATGGAGAAACAGAGCAATAGCAATTGCTAGGTTTTAGTAATTATATGGGTTACCCTGTATAAATAACAGGGGATGAGAAACTGAACGAGCTAACGGTCAGAGCTGATGGGCTGGAGCGCGCCCTGCCGCCTGCGTAGCGTGACGCAAGTTTTTCGGTGCGATCGACTTTTCCGACACCAAATGGACTTAAACAAATCAGATTTCAAGCAACCAGTTGATTGAAGGAACCGATGCCAGACCGAATTCCTGACTTATTGAAAGCCTGGTCAACGTTTGCTGAGCCAGTTGCTTACCTCAATGGATGGCTGGTGAGGGTCGACCAGATGTCCTAAAGGGTTTCTTAGATAGGCTGATGTGTCCGGCCGAAGGAGATTATAATACCGCACTGGTGAAATTGGGTCTGGATGAGTGAAAGTACTTTGAAGTACTTTTGTTCTGACCATAAGCCACTTAATGTGACTGAGAAGAAAGATTCGGAAAAGATGGCATATAGCTAGAGGAGAGCCTGACACGGGAGTTGGCCGCTTTTGAGGAGTGGTTGTCAATCCCAAGTAAATCTAGGTGAAAATATCTATTCGTAAACAAGGCGCGCCCAAGCTCTGAGCTCGCAGTTGCATTCTAATGAGTTTGGTGTCTGCGAAGCCGCTACACTATTGTCAATGCATAGAGGGTAGATACACTGCAAGTGGGGTTGGAAGCCGCAACTAGACGTACCTGTCGCCCAAAGGATGTTGCCTGAAGTTCCTGCAGCGGTAAATTGTCGAGGTCGACAGGCACGTGATTTGGTGCGGAGACTGCCTGTTTGGGGGCTGGTGATTGCGTGGCTGAGGCTGGCCCCCGCGGAGGGCCGGTTTGTTGGGTACCAGGGGAAGATAATGCTTGGACGGTTGACGCTGCCGCTTCCTTTTGAGGGGGAGTCTTGTCGGCTTTAATCCTGATTGATTTATATGCTGTGCTGGGGGCAAGCCAAGATTTTATTTTGATAAATTGCTTTGCCATCTGGTCGGAATGGAATCAGAAGAGGATAGGACATGTGTAGCTTGATGAACTCTTGTCTAGTCTTGTGGACGCCAGTGAATAGTGCTACATGCCAGCTGCCCCGAGCAGCTTGGGTTCCAGTTGTGATACTGGGGCCAAGTCCGGCAAATTAAAGGCCGTAGCACTTTTGCTATTTTCGATGCGCTTGAAGATCTCGGTAGAAACAGATTCAGGAATGTCAGTAGCAGATTTAAGCTGCTGTTGTTTATAGTTTTCCATGAGGCCCATCAGGCACAGCAATGGAGCGAGCTTGGTTATAATGTCGTCTAGGATCTTCAGTCCCTTTGTAATGTCCCTAACGTCTTCATACACAGGAGCATCATGACTAGTATCTTTGACGACGTTCACCAATGTCATTGAGCATCGCTTCAGTTGTGTAGGAGGCTTCCTAACTCTAATGTGGGGTCGGTGTTTTTGAGTAGCAGGCATGATAATATTACTGAGGAAAGAAACTTTGAAATTTGTGTTACGTTTATTGATAATTGCCCGCAAAACAGGTAACTAAATTCCTAGAAACCTATAGAAATAGCCAATGATAACGAAGGACATTCCGTAGCGGCTTAGTGTATTAACGGCAAAAATGGAAGAAAAACGGGCACGGTACCGTAGGCACAGGGACGTGCGGCACATGTATCCCGTGTAATAAAATCCGGCAAGGACTCTCCTGGCGCTTGGTGTAGTTGTGAAAACTTGAAGTGGACCAGGTATGTTCACATGGATATCAAAATTTTTATCCAGGGCACCAAGGGCATCTTTGGGAGTTTTGTTTTTAAGATTCAGCGCTTCGAATAGGCTCCGGCCTTTAGTGCCAACTTGCAAATGTTATAGTTTCACATTGAAGCCGTCAGTAACTTGAGCACTGTGGTTCGTTAACGGAAGGACGGAAATGGGATCCAAAAATGTGGTCTTCCATAAATTCTGCAGGTCTGCTGATGATTTTCCAGCAGCATAGTTCCAGAACGGCGTAAGTGAATGCAGAAGATCCGACATTGTGCAGGCTCGAGGCCAAGAAGCCAACATTTTGTGTTCAGAAATCACTGGATTAATGAGAGAGAAGCAATCTAATGAAGAGTGTGAAACAATCAAGGTTCCACGAGCTACCTTGCATAGAAATTGGTAAATCACTCAAGAGGCCGTCATATTAGGGCCAATGTCTCATCAATCTCAAAGCACGTGAAAGAACACAAAGTCAGCCAACTTCGGAAGCTTCAGTATTCACATGAAGCTATGCACCTCCGTTGAATGAGTCACCTATTAGAATGCAAAGCTGCATCCTTAACTTGTGGGGCTGTTCCGTACTCCTAAGCCTCCCTTTCCAGCATCGTAGGGGTTTTTCTCCAGCTGACTCGCCCCACCAAATCCTTAAGCGACATTGTGATTAAAACAGCACCTTAATTAGCGGGAGGAAAGAGAAAACCAATCCCAGTGGGCGAACACCAACGAGGCTACGGAACAGGGCAAGTCTCGTTTGAGTCTTCTAGGGTATCGTGCAAGAGAACTGGAAGGAGGCTTCTGTGGTGTTTTACTCCAGGCTCACCGTTCTCCATAGATTTAGGGAGTAACCGTCGATTTCCAAAGTGAGATGTATCACCTAAGATTTCGGCAAAATATTCAGCACCTTTTTTATTGACATCTCTCACTTGTGAAGCCGAAAGCCACCACGTGATTGTATTCACGCATCCGGATCGCAAAACTCTCGTCTCCTCCAGGGTAGGCAGTAGAACTAGACGATTGCCCACATGGAAGTTAACATACTCGGCCTTGTGGAAGTAGTCCCCATACTCTCCTCTTCAATAGTCCACTTAAAGACGCAAGACAGGTTCACACGAAATGGGGAGTAAGTGTTATCAGGTGGGTGAGCACTCGTCTGATCACCTTCGCACCAAATGGACTTCCAAGCTGCCCTCTCTCTTGTCGGCACTGGAACCCGCGCAAAAGTTCCCTCACTGTCCGCGGCTGGCACAACAGATTCTTTCCGAAAACGAAGCAAAATTCCAACTGGACGTTCTGCCCTGTCCGGTCCCCATGGCAGGTACTCATTCAAAGAGCTTTCATGGACTGAAACCGTGCAGTTATGCGCTATCCTCAACTTGTTGAGGTTTCAGGGCTTGTCAGTGCTCGATGTGGCGCATAACAATTGGTCCCGAGTCTCTTTTATTGTATATCGGGCGCTGTAACGGGTCATGATTGAAAATCCTTCCAAATATTCCTCAAGCCTTGCGAATGGGCCATATTTAACATTTCTTTTATAAGCTTTTCCATACACAATATTTTTATGCGTTTGCGTCTTTGTATGAAGAATTTGTATTTGGCCCCAAACCATTTTTGGCTATCGCGCCTTGATCACAATACTCTGGACTTTTGGGTTTTACCGTTGAATCTATTTGGCCGCATAATTCAGGTCTGTGCTTATTTGCATTTTGAGATTTTCAACAAAATAATAATTACGACGGCATACTTTACGACCACGGTCGAGAATCACGCGTAAAATCATGATCATGTTCTGCAATGGTAATCAATACGGCGAAACACACGCAAATTTTAAATGTAAAAATCGGAAAGTTGGGCAATGAAACAGCAAAGCTAGCGAATGTTTCGATGAATCAACATGATAACAATTCGCGCGGCACATACCAGAGGGTTTCGGTTTCGGTTTTAGCAATGGCAACAAATGGACTTGTTGAAAAGACCTTTTATTTAAAGAGCAGTGTGCATTGTGCGCAAGAATGACGCAAGCCAAGGATGAAGGGAGCTCACCGGGATTCAATGTTCGGAGTAAATTTTGAGGCAGGCATACTGGAAGAAATGAGTAAGACTACCCTGGAGGACACTGTTGAATGTGAAAATAAACAGCAACCAGTAAAAAGGTGAGTTACCTACCGGGATAAATGACCTGTATTGTGCAAAAATCAGAATAAGCTACCGGTGGAAGAGGAATTACGACCGGATCAGTAGATGACTACTTCCCAAGCGGGGTACAGTTTAAGGGAAAAGCAAAATCCTGCTTTAGGTATACGGGTGAAAAAGTCCCGCATAAAAGCGGGCCTTTGCCATGCTGTAACACTGACATATATGTTGCTTCATTGAGCCTCGGTGTTTTCCAGCGTACTTTTCAGTATTAAGAACCACAAATGAGGAGGGTAAGTATCCCTCGCTCGATGGTGCAGAGGAATTCCAGCAATAACTCAAAGTTCTACATTGCCCTTTCTAGATAGGGTCCAGGAGTATTCAGGGGGCTGCTGCCATTAGCATTATGCATCATCCCTCAGGTGTGGTTTACCTGGAGGGATAATGGTTATGTGTTGTTAGACCAGCCAGATTTGCGGAATCTGACGGTTGAACGTGATGAGTGTACGTGTTTGGTGTGGTAGCAGGTTGCATATGAACTGTCATTCGAGTATCCAGCAGCAGATGAATCTACAGGGGATACGCTACCTCAGAAGAAGCTAACCGGCCTACCGTGAAAAGGCCAGGGGTATTTCATTTTGGGTGGCTGGATTGCAAAGAAGGATGCCATGAAAGGTTCCAGTTAGATCTAATTCAGCGCGAGCCAAGAAGTAACTCTTGGTCATCCAGTACAGAAGGTGAAGTGCTTCGGTCATTCAGTTCATGTGACCTACGATAAGGCCAGGGAGTATAGCCAGTAGCAGTGATGGACAGAGGTTTCAGCAGGATCGTGGGAGGTGACGCAAGCCGAAGTTCACCACGGTTGAGTTCTAAAAGTAGCAGCCAACACTGTAGAAAGCTTCCATTATTCAGTCCAAGATAGGGCAGACGGAAGGTTTGAATGTGGGACTTGGTCAAGTGGTTTTATGGGGAACGACGAATCATCCGATCATGCAATCAAGCATGCTTCGGGTGTCCCTGAAATAAACCATTATTATTATCATTATAGTTATTATTATTATTATTATTATTATTATTATTATAAGGGACCTGGAATAAATTGGGTTTGCAGTCCGGAGGTGGTTCTAGCTGTGGGTTATGATAACAAATGATGACAACGTATTATAAACTCGTCGGATTCACGTAAATGCTGCAAGGGCCGAGTCCCATTCAAGAATTTATTGGCACATCTTTGAACTACTGAACAAAATTTTGGCTTCCAAGTTTAAATAAAGGCTTGAAGGAAATTGTTGGCGGCGGTCGAACCATAGTGCCAGAAACCGGTTAGGTCAGGGACTCAGAGTGGGCACTGTGTATGCATTCAAAACGGTTTATGCAATCACTTTGGCTCTGATGAGAAAATGCAATAACCGGCATCACGGAAAGCCTTAAACTCGGCAGGGTTAGTTGCGATGTGAGGTAAGTTGGACTTAGAATCTCTAGTTACTGCGGTATAGAGCAGGGGCTTTCGAGGTGTGTTAGAGCTCCACTCAGCTCGTAGGGACAGTCGAGTCATGTCTGGGTGGTTGCCCATGGGCTCTCACTGGATAGCAATCAAGATTTATAGGGTAAGTTCTGACTGTACAATGAATATGTAGAAAGCTGACAGCAGTGCAGAGAGTTCTTCTGGCGGCAACCATAGGAACTTCAGAGAAAGCACTCATAGGTTTCGGTTAAGAGTCTAAATAGTGGAGTAGAACAGACGAGGCAGCATCTGTCTTTAACCTTAGTTCACTTTATGGCGGCAGCTCTCAAATACTAAAAATTCAAGGGGTTGCACTCATGAGGAAGTATGAGAGGTAGCGCCCAATAGTTTTCTAAAGCAGAGCAGAAGCTATCTTCAAGTTGATAAGATAGGATTTGAAGGGTAGTTCCGAGTGAATGGGACTGTTACTATGTTGACGCAGTACTATATTTGTTACTATCTATTCTGGAGTAGTGACTTTATAAAGCTGGACAAAGTCTGAGATGCGGTAGAGCAGAACTAAACAAGAAACTGTTGGAGGTACCAATGGCGATGTGTCGGAGAAAACTGAACTTTTGTGTGCTAATTACACGATTACAGTGAAGGTTTATCGTCTCTATCACACTGCAAATTGGCACAAAGCCAGTTTGCTGACTAGTTCAGAAACTGCAAGAAATGGGACGTGGTAAAGCTGAATTTCCTCAGGTAAGTGAACTCTAAACGTTCACATTTAGTGCTCATGGTAGGTGGCATTAGGCCCCTTCGGATAGAGAGGCACCGTAATACGCTTCCGTGAGCATCCAGAAAGTGGTACACCAAGGGTGATTGGCATATTTTGGACGTTTCTGTTTCTAAGTTCTATCACAGTCAGATATCCGGTAGTCAGAGTAGGCGGAGCTGCTTTTATGTGGGCAACCAAAACTCAAAAGCCCCAACTAAATCACGGACAATTTGTGATAAGCCGCTTTGGGAATAAGTCAACCACGCCAGCCATTCCGTAGCAACACGGCAGCCCGGAGACATGGGTCACATGTGACGACGATAGTATACCTGGAAGACAGAATTGTAGGTTATTTTTCTCTTTCTTTTATGCCAATCTCATTTTGATCTTCATGTAGTCTCATTGATGGCCAACCCTGTGCAGAGAGACAATTACAGCCAGGAATGTTCACAGATGCGCCCCAGAGTCACCTGCCATGTTTGTAGTCAGGAGCACTAAGGGGGTTCGCATGAGAAACAAAATTCAGGGGCAGGCGTAGTCCAACACAGCCCGAGATTATTCGGTCAGATTTGTGTTCACCAAAACACCAGTTTGCACACTGATGAGGCACTTCGCGAAGCGCACGAACATCAAGAGCAAAAGGCTGGCTGCATATGGTGGGTTCCGTGAAGAACATCTAGCTGGGTTGGACTGGACAGAGGGGCAAGGGCTTTGTGACCTAGGGGAATGGAACTAAATATATGATAGACCGCTGTGCTGGATAGCCCGGAAAATGATATTTATCAGCTAAGAATTAGGACTGCGTTGCAATCCTTGATCTTCGGGATGAAGCCGCTGGGTATCTATGAGGTATATTGAGCTTCCCGAATACTATAGGGAAGAGTCAAACCACGCGTAGACATTATTGTGACTAGGATGCTTAAGCTAGAATTTTGTTTTATCAATACCCTGTTCCTACCTTGAAGGCGAGAAATTTTGGAATATAGGGGCTGAACATCACGGTTAGTGTGCGTATTGCTAAACTAGCGCTCATTCGGTGTTTCAAATAATCTGAGATTGATGATAATGCCCAGGTATTTGGTGGCAACCTGTCCCAGGTTGAAGCTCACTTACTGACGAAGAAGCTTTTTCTCAGTGCAAGATTAGGCAGAGGGACGGAAACTAAATACTCGATGTTACTTAGTGAATAACTAGACAGAGCTCTTAACTACCGTGCTGAAAAGTATGATCTGGGCGTAATTGGATATGAACTGGCCCTTAAGTTTAGATGTTTCGGTGGGGAGGTAACACTCATCCGTCAGAGTACCGCTTTTCGGCGGAGAACCTCATCCTCCAATCATTACTCCAGAAAGTGAGGGGAAGCGACTCACTTTTAATGCCATCTACGAGAGACCGCATGGACTTAGCACTGTAAACGATTTTAGTTTCATCTGAGAACAGAAAGGGAACTCTCTACTGAAGGCCGTTGAACATATCGTTTGCGTACATTAAGGAAAGTAGTGGGTCGAATGCACTATCTTGTATCACCCCCTCAGTTCCCAGTCGGGGTTTGGACGAAGTTTTCCCTATATTCACCACCTGATCCCAAGCTAATAAATATGATGAAAACTGAGTAAGAATCTGGCCCACAATTCCTTGTTTTGGTCTCCCTCAGTAACTCAATGTGGGATAGTCTGTCGAAAGCCATGGCCATATCCAAGGGGATAAAGATCGTAGATTTGCCGTTAATGACAGCCTCCGTGACTAGGTTGATGAGATCCGTCATATGTCGCACGTAATGGGTTTTTCAAAATCTTTGCTGACCGAAGTTGATTAGATTACGATCCAAAGGTGATTTGTCAGCCCTACCCAATCACTTTCTATATTACTTCGAACACAACTGGGATGTGATTCACCGGCCGGAACGTAACTGGATCAAGACGTGATCCCTTTTTGTACATGGGGACAATAATGGAGGTTCTTATTAAGAAGAAAAATACCACACAGTGAAAAATTGAATTTTCTCAACAAAACGGGAGTGTCTACATCACCACACTCCTGTCTTCTCAGCTACATGTCATTCAGCTTTTTTCTCCTGTCATTATCGCGTGGAAGGCTAAGTGCAATGTTCACTAACCGATGTACACTCGCCTGTCATCCACTCCATCACCTCTTCTGTGAACTATCCACCTTCACAACCGCCGCAGCTATGCTTACCCCATAGTGATTTATCTTTCATTTTCACACTGATGTTTCTGGGTCCAACCCTCTATGGGCAAATAACTCGCTTCATGCCCACTTGATTTCCTCCACCCCTCTCTTATCATCACTTTGGCGGTCCCCGCATGCCTCCAAAGGTGTCAATTGTTTGCTATACAACTGATTCCACAAGTATCCAACCCCTTATTTCTACTGCCATCTCCGCCAAGCGTTTCACTTTATTCCAAATCCCATGTCCCATTCCCGTTTTTCGTATCAAACACACCGGTCTCGTGGCTGTCTTTTGCAACCGCCATATAACGCAACTCATTTTGATCTACTGAGATGGTTCCGTATCGTTGCTGATACTTCGTGACATGCCTTAATCGGAGTAAACACTTCGCTTAACACCTACCGGCTTTTCTCTAGCTATTCCTTCCATCTTTGCTCTTGAAAGCTCTCCCTCCATCTACTGGATTTGCTGTTCTCTTTCCTTGTGACTGACTCCGTCGGCACCTCGCCATCAAAATTTTGCCGTCATACTGGCAGCTGGCTCATTGCAAATCACATTCAAAGACCTATTCCTTTTATTCGTCGGGTTTTCTATCCATAAACTTTTCAACCCCTGCAGCGTACAAAAGATTCCTTGGATTCTCCTTGATAAACCCTTTCTTTCAAAAGATCTTAACAAGTGTCTTTTGTTTTTGCGCGAACTTCCAAGTGTTTTTCCATTTCGACCATTTGACCTTGACCTTCAACCTTGGCGGGCATTGTTATCGTTCTGTCCACATTACCACTCTCCTTGTTACTCTGTGGCCCCTTGTTGTGCCCTTCTGAAAAATTCTTATTGACGTCGCTTGAGTCATCTGACCACGCAATCAGACATGCGTCGGGCTCATCCGAAATATACCACCACACCATATCATACAAATGGCCGGCAGTGAAGCGTCCAGTTTGGGTATGTAGGACAATCCTGTTTTGCTACCAGGGATGGCACTTCATCGGAGTGAGACGAAACTGCTGAGGTTACCACTGTCATCAGATTTCGAAGAGGGACGGATGTGACGCCGTCCGTCGTTAGAGAGGAAGCAAGGGAAGCACCGATAGCCCCCGCAACTAACAGAGGGTCACTCAAGTACGTATTGTTGCAGCTTGAATATGGGATGGCTTGACCGGACCGGTTATTTCTGGCGCTCATCAACTTGGGAAGAGCTCCCACTCTGGGCGACATAAAGCATAGGGCTTCTTTTTCTCGAGAGAATCCGAATGCGACTTTATAATATGGAATAAGCGTTATTTGAAGATAAAACGAAAAGTTTCTCGTTTAAATAAAACTTCGTTGAAGTTTGGCCGACCTACCTTTGGGAAGATTAGAAAGTACGGCTGTTTGAGTGTTTTGGGTCCCTGGGCGAGAGTAATTTTGTCCAACCAGCAACTAAGATTAGACTAAAGATGGTCAACCGCCACCTCGGGGTCATTAAATAAAAAGAATTCATCCCAGTTTTGGTAACGGATAAAAGGGGGAGACGATTCCAGCAAGCTTCATGGTATTGCTTATTGGTTACCGGAAGATATTTTCCCTGGCTTACCTGTGTGCAGCTGGGATGCCCTAAAGATACAGGATACTATGATGTGGTCACTGTAACAGCCGGTCGTGGAAAATCCCCCTATTTCCCTCGCGATTCAGTGTTGTTCCCAACATCACTCATTTGACTACACTGTTGACTTGTCCTTACGAACTGGTTGTTTTTATGGACCAATTGTTGTTTGTTCGCTCCCAGAGCGCTACTTTGGCACATCCTTGTTCAGGACCTGCGTGACGCACGTGCTGTCTGCTCACACGCTGCTATTCGGTTTCTCGTTGTTGAGTCCTTGTGATCGTATTATAGAGGTTTGTATATTTTTTATGTCATTGTTCAAGTAATAATCTAGTATCGTAGAATATCACGGATAATAGTCTTTTGATTTCGGGATCCGTTGCGAATTTGGCTACGCATTGCTCAAACGTTCGTTACAATACTCAATAGATCAATTTGGAACGAGGAAAAACACGCAAAATGCCAAGAAAAGGATCAAAAGCAGTCGAATCCGGACAGGAAGTAATACGGCAAGTCTCTGGGGAGGTTTTGGGTACATATGATTCTTTAGTTAATGCTAGATCGCCTAGTCCTGTCAGTGCTAGTTCAAGTGTTAATGAGAGCAATATTGATCGTAAGAATGTCGATTTATATAAGCTAAGAATACTAGACCTAGAGCAACAGTTACTATCGGCTAGACTACAGGCGCAGGAAGCAGAGAAGAAGTGTACACAGAAGGAGCGAGAGCATGAGACCAGTGACTTCGACACTTTCGATAGATTAGGGTGCAATAAGGTAGGGAACCCCACGCCGGTCGCCGACTACAAACCACCATCGATCGATCTGCCTAGAGTGGAGCTAACGGCTTTTGACGGGCGAGCTGAGCAATACTGCAAGTTTGTCAAGCAGTTCGAGACGTTCGTTGAAAATAAGGTAACCGACCCTGGGCAAAGGCTTCTCTACCTTTCTTACTACTGCCGAGGCCGAGGAAGAGAAGCTATCGACGGGTGCACCATGCTCGACCCAGAACAAGGCTACACAAGGGCAAGGAAGATCCTAAGGGACTTGTTTGGCCAACCTTTCAAAGTAGCCCGTAACCTAATAGAGGGCGTGATGGTAGAGGTAAAGAGAACCAAGGGCGACGTCTACACCATGGCCGACCTGGTGATTAAGATGCAGAACTGCTCAATAGCCCTCGACCATTTAGGTTACAGGGCTGACCTAGGCGCCATGCACACTTTGGAAGGCAAAGTCCGTCACCTCCCTCCCGAACTACAGGGTCGGTGGGCGGAAGAAGCAGAACGGATAATCCGAAGCGACAGAGAAGCCAACTTCGAAGACCTGACCGAATACTTGGACAGGCAAACGAAGACAGCTGACAGCTGTTAATACCGACAGCAAAAGGGGTATCTGGTATCTGCCTCACCACCCGGTTATCAACCCCAAGAAACTGCGGGTGGTTTTCGACTGTGCGGCCAAGTTCCAGGGCAAGTCGTTAAACGATCGCCTACTACAGGGGCCTGACTGGACCACACCACTGATCGATGTTTTGTGCCGTTTCAGAGTGGGTAAAGTGGCTTTGTCTGCCGACATTAGGGAAATGTTCCATCAGGTAAAGATTCCAGGTAGGAGATGCTTTGGGTTTCCCGTGGTGGGGAGGGAGCGACCGGGACAACGCAGTGGTGAATTATAGAATGACCGTCCACCCCTTCGGAGCCATATCGTCACCATTTTGTGCCAACTACGCCCTCCGAGAATCAGCGAACAAACATGGCGATCTAGTACATCGGACGGTGGTAGCGTCAGCAGGAACTTCTACGTCGACGACTATCTTAGGTCATTCGATGATGTGGAATCAGCTCTAGAGCAGTTCAGGGGTCTGACGAGATTGCTGGAAGAGGGCGGCTTCCATCTAACTAAATGGATGTCGAACGCTTCAGAAGTGCTGAAGGTCATCCCGTATCACGAAAAGGCCGAAAGGGTAAGAGGTTTGGATGGCTCTCCACTTCCTATCGAGCGCACCTTAGGGAAGCAATGGGACGCGGAAACGGACGATTTTGTTTTCCAACTAAACGTTCCCGAGCTGCCAATAACCCGTCGTGGCATACTATCTGCCGTCTCAAGTTTGTTCGACCCGCTCGGTTTCGTCTCACCATAGCTGCTACCCGGAAAGATCTTGCTGCAGCGGCTGTGCCGTAAGAAAGTTGATTGGGACCAGTCACTTGACCGAGGGGACCGGTTGGACTGGGAAGAATTTTTGAACACCTTGAAGAAATTAGGGGACATAGGAATCCCACGATTTTTGACTCCTGGCCATACGACGCGGACTGGAGAACTACATGCCTTTTCCGATGCATCCGAAGTCGGTTATGGAGCTGTGGTGTACGGACGATGGTGCGCAGGAGATGGACAATATACCACGAGGATCCTGTTCGCCAAAGCCCGCGTTGCTCCACTGAAGTCGGTCTCAATCCCACGCCTTGAACTCAGCGCAGCCGTGTTGGCAGTCAGGGTGGTGCAAGCTGTGGAGAGATGTTTCGATCTCTACATTTGGTCGGTGAGCTTCTGGACGGATTCAACGATAGTACTTTACTATATCAACAACGTCCGAAGCCGGCTTAGTACTTTCGTTTCTAACCAGCTCACGATTATCCACGATGAATCAGCCACGCACCAGTGGAGTCATGTCAGGTCTGGCGATAATCCAGCCGACCTGTGCTCCCGAGGTGCGAACAACTTCAGGCAACTGGACACGTGGACGAGAGGGCCAAACTTCCTGCAATTGCCCAAACAGGACTGGCCCGTGTTCGAATTAAAACCCCCTACGGAAGTGGAACTGGAGATCAAAGGCGTCGTGATGGTGGCCAACGTCGTCGAAGCGACATCCATTCTATCGCGACTGGTCAGGTTTTCTTCCTGGATGAAAACGCTTCGTTCGCTAGTTTGGTTAACCAGGTTCAAGAGAAATTTACTAGTCATGAAGGGGCTACCGCCCTCAGGCCGGATACGAGTCGGCCCGATAGGTCCCGATGAGCTACAAGCGGCAGAGTACGATATTTTCAGAATGATACAACGCGAGGCTTTCGCCCGAGAACTCAAGAGGGCAGAAGAAGCGGGGCCGACCAATAATGACATGCCATCTCCAAGAGGCGAGCTGAAGCGTTTAAACCCCAAACTCATCGACGGACTGCTGTGGGTGGATGGTAGGCTGACCAACGCCCACCTGAACTTCGACACAAAGTATCCTATACTACTGCTTGCGAGACAACCTGTAGTAGAGCTAATGATTCAACACGTCCACGCCATGGAGGGGCATGCCGGGGAAAGTCACGTGACGAGCGTCATCCGAAGGCGTCTTTGGTTGTTGAGAGGACGAGAGACTGTAAAACGCGTAATCCGACGGTGTGTGCAATGCAGGAGACACAATGCCACAGCAGGCAAACAACTCATGGCCCCACTACCAGAATGCAGGGTGACTACGGGCTGGTGGCTGTTCAGTGACACCGGGTTGGACTATTTCGGGCCCTTGTGGATCAAGTGCGGGAAAAGATTAGAAAAGTGATACGGATGTATCATGACGTGCATGAAGTCACGTGCGGTACACCTAGAAGTCGCACATTCGATGACGACCGATTCGTTTCTACGGGCCTTGCAAAGATTTATCAACCGAAGAGGCGTACCGGCCGATATATACTCAGATAATGGATCGACTTTTGTGGGTGCTCACCGGAAATTGCAGCGTTGGCACAAGAACATAAACAGGGACGAACTGCAGGACCGAACCGTGGCCTACGGCATACGATGGCATTTCAACCCCCCACAGGCCAACCACCGAGGCGGCGAATGGGAACGCATGATCCGGTCCGCCAGACGGATATTGCTGTCGATCATGGAGCAGCAGCCGCCCGACGATGAGACGCTGAACACCGTCATGACTGAGGTGGAGCGAATCCTGAACAACCGCCCCCTGGTTCCAGTATTGAACGGCGACCCACCCACCTGGCGCTCACCCCGAACGACTTATTGACGTTAAGGTCGAACGAGGGTTTCCAAGGGCCGGTAAACCTTCGCGGGAGCTACCTCCACGGATGGAAGCAAGCGAACTATCTGGACAAGGTCTTCTGGAGGCGATGGCTGCGGGAGTACCTACCGGCTTTGCAGACTCGACAGAAGTGGCTGGCCAAAACAAGACCATTCAAAGCTGGGGACTTGGTTATGATCGCCGACGAACGCGCACATTTCAGCACTTGGTCTTTGGGAGTAGTTACGGAAACCATCAAAAGCACTGACGGAATGATAAGAACGGTGAAGCTGAAGACAGCTAACGGAGTGCTCATTCTTGACATACGCAGTATTAACCTACTCGAGAGCGAAGACGGAGGAGCTGATAACCCCGAGGCCTAGTAAACCTTTTCACACCAGTCATCGAGGTGGATAAAGAAACACCATATATATCACACGATCTCCGTCAAACACATCACAGTGCTCGCGGTCTTTCGTTGACATTACAGAAGGTTCTTTCCCATATGTGGTGATGAATGCGATCCCATTGTACATCCCGATACATACACGCATGCACGACGCACTCTACATCCCGTAAACCCATGAAACATGTGACAGTGTTCGTTGTTTTGTTCTTTGTTGACGCTACCGAATGCCCCTTGCATATGTGGAAGTAGCGGAGCTCAGGTCACACACACATGCTACATTTTACTCGTTTTCTTGCCACGCGGTCTTTTGTTGACATTGCAGAAAGTCCTCCTTTGATGTGTAGTCATACCTGTGATTTCATTGTACACTTCGGCACAAACACACACACACATTCACACACACTCAAGCACGTACATCCAGGACCGGACGGCCCTTTAAGAGGACAACATCTATGTGATCCTTCACGCCCGCCATCGGTCATTTGGTCTCGTGGAAGATATAGACTAGCCTCACGTCTATGTAGCCAGTCGATTAGGTGCGACCAGTAGTAGAACGTTGGTGACGAGCATTAGGCGCGCACTGACAGCAGGGCCTATGTAGGTAGAAAGGATCAGTACCTTTATACCAAACCTTTGACTCTGCTAAGGATCCAGGAGGATTTTGGTGGGCGGTGTAACAGCCGGTCGTGGAAAATCCCCCTATTTCCCTCGCGATTCAGTGTTGTTCCCAACATCACTCATTTGACTACACTGTTGACTTGTCCTTACGAACTGGTTGTTTTTATGGACCAATTGTTGTTTGTTCGCTCCCAGAGCGCTACTTTGGCACATCCTTGTTCAGGACCTGCGTGACGCACGTGCTGTCTGCTCACACGCTGCTATTCGGTTTCTCGTTGTTGAGTCCTTGTGATCGTATTATAGAGGTTTGTATATTTTTTATGTCATTGTTCAAGTAATAATCTAGTATCGTAGAATATCACGGATAATAGTCTTTTGATTTCGGGATCCGTTGCGAATTTGGCTACGCATTGCTCAAACGTTCGTTACAGTCACTATCAGTAAAGCGACTTAGGACTCGGGTGATATTAAACTCCATATCAACTGTTACCAACAAGGATGCACGAAAAAAGTCAAGGAGTTCTGGGGGAGAAGCCAAGGACCTCCTGCAGATTTCAGGCACATTAAAATCGGCAGCTAAGGGTTTTGGTGGTTGAGTGGAGCTCAGACTTTGTTTGATGGATCTGTTATTGCCATCCCCTGCTGCATTTCCTGGTTCCATGGAAGGCAAATGCATCCTATAAGATGTAGCTGCTGATCCTTTCTGGTAGAGAGCCAGCCCATTCTAGAACTTCGTCACGAATAGAAGTTAAACTATAACTGTGAGTGTGTCTGGAATGTATGATGCAGCAGCCTCCACGCAGCCTTAACCTACCATAAGTGGTGGCTTGATAACCTGGTGTGGAAACGTGTTCTAATGTGGTGTGATTGGTTTTACGCCCCTCGATTACCGGTGGGATATCTGGGAATGGGTCTGGATCCAGTGACCTTATAGGGACCACTTTTGAGGGAAGAAGGCGGACATTAGGTGGGAGGAGTAACATAAAGTTTTTAGATGGGTTTGCAATAGAAACAGCCGCGACTCCATCGTGCCTAGGTGGAGCGGGATCGTCGGGTGAAATTTGGTTGTCTTTGGGCAAGTGAAAGTTTGCTTAGCTCATTATTGACTCCGTGGAAGTAGAATTTAAGCCGGTGGTCAGTTGCGCTACTGAGCCACCTAGGGAGGAGAGACTTGATGGGGAGTGTGATAGTGCTACTTGGAGGGGCCGAAGTCTGACCTCAGATCTTCGGATCTATGGGTTTTACTATCAGGTCTTTTTGGCCGCATAATTGAAATTTGTACCATTCGTTCTAGTTGTGCTTTCAATTCCTCACAGTAGAAGCTACCTTTCAAATTTGTTCCGGTTTTGAGATTAGTGTGAGTTGGCTAAGCCTTGTTCGACTTCCGGCTCATGTGACCTACGGGCACTAACTCGGCATGGCTCTTGAGCATATAGTTGCCTATTATTGTAATTTTTTTGAAAAAGGGTTCAGGATGAGGCGCAAACGTTTTTCTCAGTCAGTCCACATTCTGATTTCAATATAATCACTTGGAGGTTTGACCACAGGATTCCCCCATGGAACTGCCAGTCCAACATGGTTGTGGCGTTGGTGTCTATATCAACAGCGTGGTATATTCTAAAAAGGTAGTCCCTTGAATGCATCACCGCCGTCGGAATCTTCACTGCATAGTCGACTAAACTGTCCGCTGGAAGATCAACTTCCGTTTCACTATGGCTCACAGTCCTTACAAAGGATCGTTCCTGGTTTCCCGTTTCAGAAATAATCTAGCCTTAAGGTATATGGCATATGGCTACTTTCCCTCACCAAATCCTTGCTGCAATGTTCAATGATCTTCTGGAAAATTGGCACATATTGCAATTAGCACCAATGAATCTTCGGAGTTTGTCTTTCACCGAAACATGGGTGGGACCAGGAGAAAATGTCTGTAACTGGGCAGTACTGAACTGCTCGAATCGGTGGAGAGGGCTCGTTCTATATTCACAAGATCACATCCTTTAACCGAGTTCCGGTCCCAGCCCCGGTATTCCATTTCGGACTGACGTCGGAAGTGAGCCCGGGGGATCACCTCAAACCCAAAAGCACAAGTCAGTCCGGCCTGCAACACGTCGGACACTCGGTTTGGTATGAAGAAGGTATAAACTCCTTTCTCTAAATCTGTGTTCCCGAAGCTTTCTCAATTAACCAACGCAGGGACAGCGTGCACATATATCTTAGAACTCGAATATCTATGATCTAATTTTTTCTTTTGTAATACACAGACACTGTTCATACTTACGTTTTATGATGTATATTACGTGAAAATTCCGCGATTGGCTTCCTGGCCCCGGGTTCTATGACTGCACTTTCCCACTGTAAGAACAGTTTGCTGAGCGTTTGACCCATGCGTGGAAACTACCCAAAGAGACTCAATCTCCCGACCGTAGCCCAGGCGCCACCGTACCGCACGATTAGTCAGTAGAGCACACCTGTGGCAAGAAAAAACCTATAACCAGGTTCATTTTTTCAAGTAAACAAACGTCTCTGCTGTCGTTTTCTGACCGCTACTACTTGTGGCTTGACTGTTACAACCCCTTTGTATATCCTTTAAAAGAAGACCATTCACTTTTTCTTTGACTGCAGCTGTTGTTGCGCGACTCACACTGCGCTACGCAGTGATGTTGGGCTGTGTGTACGATAGGGGGAGAAAGAGACTTAATAAATTGGAAGAATCATAGAAAACAAACTGCCAAGCCTAAAGGAATAGCACCAACTCGACGAAGAAAGGGACCAGCTACCATAAAAGTTTGTGTTAGGCGACAAACGACAGAAAAGCGAGCCGGCACGTTGTAACGTACGAACGGGTTGCTCTCTTCTTCACCGGCCGACAACAATCTAAGATCTATTTGTTAGATATTCTTCAGCTTCTTCGGACTACTCATCTTCTCTCTCTTGTTCGGTTAGACTGGTAGCATGGGTAAACTGGGGACTAAAATCTCCGAAACCCGTAGGGTACTAGACCGCTCAGACGGGATGGATGTTCACCATTAGGAACCCGGGCACCTGCCGCCTCTCCCTAGAAAATGCATAAAGAAGACGAGAGTATAGTGATGCCCGGGTGCTACATCAATCCTGCAGGTATGGGTGACAACCGGCTAAAGCTCAAGGCTATGACACTAGGGCATATGTGATGGAGGTCACTGAAGCTGGGCCAAGACCAGGTGAGAGATTCAATGGACTGGTCTCGAACTCCTTCCTGGTCTTTAGAGTATACAGGCTGGACGGTCAATTCGGGGGTTGTATAATGGTCCCCTCAGCAAAACAGCATGACGGCTTCGGCAGCAGTCGACACGTCGCACCCAGCCTACAGATTTTAGAGTTTGTGGTAGCAATGGCAGGACCGGAAGCATCAGTTTTTTGCAAGTTCTGAACCCCGGGGGCAGAAGGTACTGATGACAGCGATCTGCTTATATTGGCTACTACGGTTGTCAGAAGAGGATAGTGGTTACTTGTTATGGATGATTTCAAAGCACCCGAAGTAGAATGCACCTCACAAATCGTCCCAGAATGCGTGTTTCGAGAAAGAGTGGTCTATTTGACCCATAAAAAGACTAGTTTCCATCGCGTTCTTCGAGAAATAAGATGGCCATTTGCTCCGTCACCGACGATTATTGATCTGGTAAAGACCGGCTGAGATTCCTAGTCGCCTTACTGCTCTTTGTTGTGCGCATCGTTCCAGAGACAATGTCAAAGTACGGTAACGACCAAAACGATCCAGCCCTGATCTGGGTGAAGCCTGACCAACGATTCAGTTATCGATTCACCGACCAATAAGCTTCACTCGCTCTGAATAGCACCTTGGAACCTCAAAGCAAAGCGTAGCCCAAATCAAAGCAGAACCCAAATTTAGAACACGATTGCTCTGCAAACTCTACGGTACTATTAGCGAGTAAAATTATAAGTTCAAACACGATCATACCAATTTTGACCAAGTCTGTAAATTTTTTCGCTCCCAGCTAAATTTAACTAACCCAGGTAACTCTACGGATGAAATGGCAGAGAATCTCAGAGAGTTTATCTCCTTAGCTGATATGCATTTTGTCCCCAGAATTCGTCGCCCACAGACCGCTAAGCGACCCCTCCCTCGCCCCATTAGGCGCACTCTAGACGAACGCGCACGCCTCTTTGCTGGTTATAAAGCCACAGGCCTTGCCCGTGATGCAGAAGACTTCAGGATCATAAGGAACATATGCAAAGACAAGATTAGGTCCTATCAGAATGCAGTCCAACGATCTGTACTTGATCAAGCACGGACCAAAAAGGCATTTTTCTTTCAGTACATGCGCCGTCTAAGGGGCACAGCTCCGACGCCATTAGCTCTCAAAGATAGTGCCGGATCTCCAATCACTTCCCCTAGCCAAGTAGCCGAGGCTTTCAGCTCCTACCTCCGTACAATTTTTAGCTCCGTTCCCATATCATCCCACCCTACCATGCACTCGTTATCTCTGACCACTACCCTTAACCGCGTCATTATTCCCATTGGTGCAGTCGCTCAAGGTTTCCGACGGCTCAACCAATATCGCTCTATGGGTCCTGACCTAATCCACCCCCGTATTCTCAAGGAAGCCGCGGATACATTGGCTGCTCCTTATGCCTCGCTTTACCAACGATGTGTTGACAATGGAGTTTTCCCCCGTAACTGGAAAAAAGCAGTGATCGCACCCATCTATAAGAAGGGTAGTAGACACCTTGCTTCTAGTTACAGACCCATAAGCCTCACTAGCATCCCTAGCAAACTTTTTGAGGGAACTCTTAAGAGTGAGATTCTTTCCCATCTTCATAGAAATAAGATCCTCTCCCCGTCACAACATGGGTTTCTTCCTGGCAGGTTATGCATCACCAATATGCTTACTGTCATGGATAGTCTAACGAAAGCCTATGATGGTGGCCAGCTCGCACACGCTGTATTCGTCGATTTTGCTAAGGCCTTCGATAAGGTCCCACATGCCCCTCTTCTTTATAAGCTGCAGACATACGGGATCACAGGCTCCATGTTGGCCATCCTACGTAGCTTCCTTACCGACCGCACCTTTTTGGTTAAAGTCGGGAATGTTTTGTCTCAACCCTCCCCAGTAACAACTGGGGTCCCCCAAGGGTCGGTCTTAGGTCCTCTTCTTTTCCTGATCTATATAAACGATCTACCGACAGCCCTTCCTGCGAACATTGCCATGTACGCAGATGATGTAGCCCTCTGGAGTTCAAGCGTTGAAGACCTGCAAATTGCAGTTTATGAAACAAAACGCTGGTCCGAGGATTGGAACCTCCCAGTTAATGATGACAAATGCGTGAGCATGTCTTTCGGAAGAGAGACTGGTCACAAGTTTTCCAATAATGGAGCAACCACACCGCCAAGGGTTGGCCGACACAAGGTGCTCGGTTTCTGGTTAGATTGTAACTTATCCTTCTCTCATCATCACGAACTTGCGAGCAAGTCTGCCTTTCGAGTCCTAAACATGATTTGAAGGTCCTTCCCGCGCATATTTAAGGATGATTTCCCCATAATTTTCGGCACGTATATCCGACCTCTGCTGCAGTACGGTAGTCAGATAGTGCATTCTGGTCTTGTCCGAGACCGTGAGATCCTAGAAAGGGTTCAGCGGGCCTCCACAAAGGCAGTAAGTGGTCTATCCCATCTACCTTATCCCGTCCGCCTCTCACTCCTCAACCTCTATCCCTTTGACGTAAGACTCGTAAGAGGTGATCTGTTTTTGATGTTCCACCTTTTTGAAACAGGTCAAAGCGATTTCTCCTTCTCCGTCTGTCCAGCCTCCTCTCTCCGTGGTCACAGCAGAAAAGTTTTCAAACCGAGGCCACGCACTTCACTAAGGATTAACTTTTTTAGCTATAGGGTTATTACTATGTGGAATGCACTTCCAGAAGATATTGTTCTCTCGCAGAACAAAACTATCTTCAAGAAAAAGCTAGACCTCTACCTGGGTCTCTCCCAATAATTCCCTTTGTCAAAAAAAGCTAACAAAATAGATGTGTTTTATCGCATATATGTTCATGAATGCCGCACCCCCACTCAGCTTAAGGCACTGTCCACAGTGTGACACTGCATGAGGTTATGTGTATCTTGTTTTCGCTGCCACCCCCCGCCCCCCCCCCCCTCCCGCTTCTTTTTACTCTAGTTTCAGCTCGGTGAATCCGACAGAAGATCAAAGATTTCCTCAAGAACCGGGACAATTGGGCTCAAAGCCTCGAACCCGTGTTGTACTTCAAGACTTCAAGACTACCTTTGGCAGTGAGCTTTAATCACCATCCAGACATAAAAGTATCCAAAAATAGGACTGAATTCTGTAAAAAAAAGGAACAGTTGGCCAAAAAGAGCAGGTAGTAAGTAACTTTTCTGAAGTCCAGACGAGTAGGACAAGTCCTCTACGCTTAACCAGGCCCGAAGAACAACTTCCTGAATGTGGCAGCCAAAAATCAGCGTAAACGAGCTGAAAGTCTGCGAACAGTCGGCCTAAGCGAGAGAAGGAAACCGAGGCGTAGTAAAACAAAACTTTGTTGGATCAGGGTGACTCACTACTGTACCAACTGTCCGCAAAAGTGACCTCAGCAAGAAGGCACGACCATAGAGAGCAAACGCAAGCGTACCAAGCCTAGGCTGGTTTTCGACCACAAAACAGTGTCAGCACGAATTAGGTTGAAGAAAGCAGTCCAAACTTAGACAGAAAGCATGCGAATGTAAGCAGAAGAGAAATTTTTCAATCAACGTGAAAGTTACAGTCGTCCCCACTAACACTATGTCTACTTCAATAGATGTGCGGGCACATGACCTGCCATGGCCTCAATAATGTTCCGCTTAAATTAGAAACTTCGACAAAGGGCACAAATTGGAATTACCCAGTAGCATGACTCTTGCCATCAAGCACATGCCCATAGTCACCCACCGTATTATGACCGAATTGTCACCATGATCTCGGGAAAAATCGTCTACCTTTTCCATCGCCCTAACATCACATCAAACACTTCTCCACCCACCTGCCGCTGAAACGAATTCTGTCACGCATAAGGCGCTCCGCAGCTCCGCGACTTAATCAGCTAGCAGTCGTTTATGTACTACCAAACCTATGGCTCATCCCCATCAACAAGCTCCCTCCAAGCTTTCGCTATCAACCTTGGCTTCAGTGTCCTGTTGACGTCATAGGCATGTTCCACCGACAGCTAAAATGAAGTCCTACTCTTGCCGTAATTATACAAACACACCCAGATCATCATACATTGCCTTCGTTTGTTACCATAATCCACAGCTGGAACCACTTCCAGATTGCCGATCTTCCCACGTGTTCTGGGCCTTGATCAGTCCTTTAAACTTGCAGTAGAGTAATCATATCCCCAAGCTGGAACATCTTGTAGACTGCCATATCTCCGGTCTTCTTTTATACCCTGCGGTGACCCCGGTGGCCGTCGGTCCACCAGTTGCCACTCTCGACTTACAGCAACGACCAAATGAATGACTGATCGCACCGGACTCTTTTCCAAGCACGACGCCCAAGGTTCAAGCCTATACTCACGTCGGCCGGTGCCGTGTTGAGCCTCTTACACTGCGATCCACTGCGACTACAATAGAGCTACCCGGGCTACTAGCCACGACAACAAATCCACCGGCCAGCAAGGGAGATTCCCGACATCAAACGACATCACACACTACCCCAACAATTACTCCCAATATACCCTCCCATCGGTAGTTGTGGTTCCTAGATCATGACCGAAATCCTACCACGGCCGTTGCATTTTCAACTCATTTCCCCTTTTTCCAGCTAACGCAATCTCAGTCCATTTAGGCCTGCTACCCAACAATTTTCCTTTTGAACAGCCAGTCTTGTCTGGTTTGCTTTCCCATGCTCGAGCCTCAGTTCGTGACCCGCCGTCAGTGGCGAGCATGAACTTCATGACATTAAATACCGGTTACATGCAGTAGGTGGACACTAGCCTCTAGGTGCTTCTGCTGTATATATAGAAACCTTCATCTCTACATCCAACATAATAACCCTTGTTGCCCCAGGTCTGGTCCTCCGCAAACCACTGCCATAGACCTTGCGCACTCCCATTTCATCTCTTCATCTTTGCCTTGACAAATCAGCTCAATCTTCTCTTCCAGTTGACTGTCTGCTTTTGGAAGTCCCCAGCCAAGCATCCTACCATCGCTCGTGCTGCTTTGACAGGAAGTGGCATTTTTTGTGAAGTATTTTTCTCCAAGCCACCTTCAAATAAAACATCGTTCTCTTCACTAGTAAACTAGCACAAACTGGTAGGATGGTGTGCCTTCTTTTTCCAATAGGACACTTCTTTGAGCTTGTCCACATCACCACATAAGGCGAATTTCGAAGCTCAAGCAGAGCGATAAACGGATCCCTTTCCTCAGACCTGCGCTTTTTGAGTGACTTTTCGCCTGTTTCACAGCGGTCTCCGCTTTGCCGATGGGATGACTGGAGCAGGAACTGGCGATGTGAAAACTGAACAGCCACACCTCCGTGAAATGCTGGAATTCAGTGCTGCAAAACTGAGGACCACCGCCGGACAACACCCTAATCGGGATTCCATGTCGTGCAAAAATTGGCCAACATTTTGTTGCTATTTAATAAAAATAATAATGATGGTTTATTTCGGAAACGCCCGAAGCATGCTTTGTGCATGATCTTGTTGATGCGGGTGATGGGATGGACAGATATAATTCATGGAAATATGGAAACTCTCAGAAAAATATTGGATAAAATGGCTCAGAAGGGGGAATAAAGTGGGATTAAAATAGGATAAACGTATGCACACCATAGAGATTGTGTGGTGTTTAAATGAGCTCAGGAGCGGGTTTGAATGGACACCCGGTGAGTTTGAAAGTCAAGGTCAGGTGGGCTGAATGGCTGGTCCGGGCGTTTACATAAAAAGCCGACTGGTAAACATGTGGAAGGCTGGAAATCGGTATAAGGAACTGCAGTAGTGAGGAAAAATGGAGAAAAAGGTGAGGTGCACTGCAGTGGATTAGATATCAATGAGGCATTGGTACTTTGCAGTGGATTTTCGGCGGACAAGACACAGAACTCACCGTAAAACAGGCAGCAAGCCATGCAAGACGTAGAGGGATGAGAAGATGACAGAAACGATTTCGAAGGATTGGATACAGTAGATGTGAGGCACAGATGTAGAGTTGATGGATGCCTATGATGACGGTCGTTGGGATGATAGCAGGGGAAATGGCCGGTGAGGAACTGCAAGATGCAGAGCGCGTGCACATGGATAAATATGCGTAAGTTTATATATATATATATATGTAGATTTATTATATATATGTTTACGTATGTACATATATATATATATATATATATATATATATATATATATATATATATAGGTATAAGAGAAGCAGGAGCAATAACAATGGGGTCCTAGAAAGAGATTATCAGTCATTAGGAGGAGAAGTAATGTTAGATCAGTTGGTTGTAGAATTAACTTTGGAATATCATGGTGGGTTAACTTCAGGACAAGTGCACATGGCAGCCCAACGGAGAAAACAATAGAATGTGGAAGCACAGAAGTGATGAAGACTGTTAGGAGCAGTTCATGGAAGAGTGAAGATGAAAGACAGGATCAAGGAAAACAGGTAAGAATGGGTCTAATTATTTGATCAATGTAGGTGCGAGATGTAGTGACGGACCAGAGGAATCGGGCAGTGGCAGGTCAAACGATTTGGAACTGTAAAAGAACACCGTGACGTAACGTTGTCATTACAGTGGTGGAACATGGAAAAAGCGGACCACACTGGAAGGTACAGAAAAATGTTTGTAGCGAGCAATAAACGGACCAAGGGATGAAAGCAATGACCGAGGAGACAGGTAGGAAATCACCAATCAGATCATTTTACTGCAGATGAAACACGAAGGAGGCACTTGTTTCCGTTTTCATGAGGTCGACTTCAAAGAAATCACGGTAGTGATCAAAGGTCGCCGAGTAACTGTCTTTCCTGTGGTAAACAATATTCAACGACACAGTTTGGCAAGACCAGTCAGGTTTTGGGCACATTTCTGCCGGTTTCGTCGTTTGTCGCTGATCGAATTGTATGCGCTGCTCGCAATTGTCCACCATCCGCTTATTTGGTTTTGCCGTACCTGGCCAGTAGTATAGTTCTATGGCCCCAGTGATATATCCATTGGTACCTGCATATGAACAGTGTAACCGACGCATGGTTTCACTTCAAAAAGTTTGGGGGACCACCAAAAGCTCACTCCGAAAAATCAGCCCATCTTCTGTTGTCAGCTCATCACGAAATCTGAAAAAAGGTAACACTTGTGCCAACAGGGTCTTTTCTTTTGGCCGAATTCAGTGACAACTTCCTTCAGAGATTGTAGACAAGAATCTGCCATTGTAATGACCAGTCGTGGAAAATCTCGCAAAAAACACTGCAGTTTGCATGTTTCCTTAACAGCACTCACTTATTTACACTATTGACTCGTTTTATGCACTGGTTGTTTTTACGGACCAACGCTTGCTTGTTCGCCCCCAGCGCGCTGCTCTGTCATATCCTTGTTCTGGGCCTGCGTGACGCACGTGCTCCTTTCTCGTAAGCCGCAATTCGGCCCTCATTTTTTGAGCCCCCGTGATTGCATATTTGAGGTTTGTATCTGTTTCGTGTTATTGTTCATCTAATAAACTATTATCGTAGAATTTCACGGATAATCGCTTTTTGACTTCGGGGTGCGTTGCGAATTTGGCTGCGCATTGCTCAAACGCGTCCTACAACACTCAATTGATCAACTTGAAATGAGAAATACGTAACATGCCAGGAAAAGGATTGAAGCAATTGGAATCTGGGCAGGAGGTAATACGGCCACTGGGGAGGTTTTGGATACTTTGTTGTGTAGTTATTGCCAGGTCACCTAGTCCTCTCAGTGCCAGCCCTGATCATGCCTTCTGCATGTGTCCTGACTACGATCAAGAAATATGCCATTACTATTATTATTATTATTATTACTATTATTATTATTTACTACTGATGGTAATATGGATTGTGGGAATGTCGATTCATTTAAGCTAAGAACACTAGACCTAGAACAACAACTGTTATCAGCTAAAATCTAGCCCAGGAAGCAGAAGATAAGTGTAGACAGAATGAGCGTGAGCAGGAGGTCAGCGACTACAACCTATTTGATAGGTCAAGACAAATTAAAACAGGAAGCTCTGCTACCAACGATCGATGTGCCAAGAGCAGAACTGACAGTTTTCGACGGACGATCTGAACGCTACTGCAAGTTCATCAGGCAGTTCGAAACTTCCGTCGAAAACAGGATAACCGACCCCTGGCATAGTTTTCTCTATTTGGCTCATTACTGTCGAGGTGGAGCTAGAGAAGCCATCAGTGAGAGTACCATGCTTGACCCAGAACAGGGCTACACACGAGCAAAGAAGATCTTGAGGGACCCGTTCGGCCAGCCGTTTAAGGTAGCTCGTAACCTAATAGAAGGCTTGATGGTAGAGGCAAAAGGAACCAAGGGTGACTTCAATACAATGGCCGGCCTGGTTACAGGGCTGACCCCGATGTACTGCATACCTCGGAGAGCATAGTCCTTCACCTCGCTCCCGAAATACAGGGTCGGTGGGCGGGGGTGTAGAACATATAAATCGAGGCGACCGTGAGGCTAACTTCGAAGACCTGGCCGAATACTTGGGCAGGCAAACCAAGATAGCCTACAGTAGATTTGGCCAACTCATCCGGGACAGTAACCGAGAAAATAAGTCCAGTACTAGCCAGGCTGAAACCGCTGCACGGGAACATCCGAAATATCAGCCTTGGGCCAACGCTCACGCCATTTCACTCGAGGCTATAGCGCCTCCAGGTTGCAGATTCTGTGATGCTAGTCACGGGCTACTAGAATGCCCAAGTTCATCAAAGCCGCGACAGACGAACTTGGAGGAATGGCGAGGACGACGGGAAAGTGCTTTATATGCCCCGATACCACGCACGGGCCGCTGCTTGTCGAACAAAGACCAGATGTGGTCACGAGGGTTGCGCGGGCAGACACCATCGACTGTTACACCAGGCGAGGGAAGCTACACCAGAGACGAACACCAAGACTAGTGTTATTTCTCAACATCGCGGTTTACCAGTAAACCAGTGCGTTTGGGAGTAGTTGCCGTGACGGTGAGGACCCCAACTGGGGTTGTCAAAGCGTTGGCCTTCGTGGACAGTGCAGTGGATGCTATTCTGGTGAATGGGCGGTTTGCCGACAAAAACTGGCTCGCTGAAAGTACGACGTCGTTAGCAGTGAGCACGGTGGGCGGAACACAAGTGATGACTGCTGGCCGGTTGAGGTTACAGTTCATATCCTTAGACATTAACAAGCACATTGAATCAACGGAGGTATTTACATAAGCTGATCTCCTCAAGCGGGTACCAAGGTCGGTGAACGCAATTTTGACTAGGTGGCCCCGCTGCACAATGTAACCACTGTAGACTGGGAAGACGACGAAGTGAACCTCCTCATCGGCTGCGACGTACCAGAGGCACACTGGGTACTTGACCAGGGAGTAGGCAGCCGCCAGGCACCCTATGCCATGCTCACGGATCTGGGAAGGATATTATATGGTCCAGTAGTTGGACGTGGTTTTGTGAATTACGTACCGGCCGAAATGAACTGCATAGAAAGTCAGTTGCAGCTGCTGTATAAAAAGGAGTGTCACGACATCGGAGACGAGAAACTATCGTTGTCTCAAGAGGATCCCTTCGCTCCGCACACCGTACGGCAAGGAACTAGGGGCCTTTAAATACAGCTCGAGGTTCCCCTCCCATGGCGCACACCGGGTGACCCTTGGGTAGACAGGAGAAACTACGCCCTACAAAGACTACTTCGACTGAAAGAAAGCTTTGTTTGAGACCAGGATCTGTGGAAATGGTATGCAGAGGTAATGAAGCGAAACGAAGCTCCCAGCCACGTTGAACAGGTGCCTGCTACAACCGACTACCGGAAGAGGATCTGGTATCTACTGTAATACGCTCCGACAGATCGCCACTCCCGTCTTTATCGGTGTAAGTGTTGATGCTTGTTGATGCACTTACTGAGCTCCGGCTCACCGAGTTTTCTCTCTGTTTTTGCAGATCGTACATGTGCAACCCCCAAGGAAGACACTGCATCCCGCATACTACATTTTTGGTGACCCTGCCAGGATCCCTGTCATCCAGCGTTTCACACAAACCACATCGACAGGTCCTGCCAGCTGACCAGCTAAAATAATGTACAAACACTGAGGACAGTGTTCCTTCGTTGGGGGGAGCAGTGTAATACGCTCAGACAGATCGCCACTCCCATCTTTATCGGTGTAAGTGTTGATGCTCGTTGATGCACTTACTGAGCTCCGGCTCACCGAGTTTTCTCTCTGTCTTTGCAGATCGTACACTTGCAACCCCCAAGGAAGACACTGCTTCCCGCATACTACACTACCCCACCACCCGGTTATCAACCACAAGAAACGCGGAAAACTGCATTTGGTGTTTGATTATGCAGCCAAGTTACAGAGACAGTCGTTATACGGTCGCCTACTACAAGGGCCCGACTGGATCACGCCGCCAACCGAATTTTTGTGCCACTTCAGAGTGGGTAGAGTGGTCTTGTCCGCCGATATCAGGGGAATGTTTCACCAGGTGAAAATACCGCCAGAAAAGCGAGATGCGTTGCCTTTCCTGTAATGGAAACAGAACAACCGGGACAAAGCAGCGATAAATTACAGGATGACCGTCCACCACTCCGGGGCCATATTATCACCGTTTTGTGCGAACTACGCCCTTCGAAAATTAGCGAACAAACGTGAAGATTTGGTCCACCGGTGAGTGGTTGATAGCGTCAGCACAAACTTCAACGTAGACGAGCATCTTGGGTCATCCGATGATGTAGACTCGGTCCTAGCGCATTTCAGAGGCCTAAAAAGATTGCTAGAAAAGGGCGGCTTCCATCTAGCGAAGTAAATGTCGAATGCTTCAAAAGTGCTCGAAGTTATTCTGCGGCACAAGAGGGCCGAAGGGGTTGAAGATTTGGACGGCTCCCCACTCCCCACGGAAAGCACTCTGGGGATACAATGGGACGCGGAAACTGGCAACTTTGTTTTCGAGCTAAACTTTCCCCATCTGCCATTAACCTATCGTGGCACACCTTCCGCCGTCTCTAGTTTGTTTAATCCACCCGGTTTCTTTTCACCTTGGCTGTTACCGGGAAATATCCTGCTGAAGCGGCTCTGCCGTAAGAAAGTCGATTGGGACAAGCCACTGGACCGAGGTGACCGGCTGGACTGGGAAAATTTCTCACCACCTTAAAAATCCAGGGGACATAAGGATTCCATGATGTTTGCCCCCTGGTCAAGCAACACGGACGGGAGAACCACACCCTTTATGACGCATCAGAAGTCGTCTATTGTTACGAACGTTTGAGCAATGCGTAGCCAAATTCGCAACGGATCCCGAAATCAGAAGGCGATTATCCGTGATAATTCTACGATACTAGATTATTAAAATAAACAATGACATAAACAACATACAAACCTCAATAATACGATCACAAAGACTCAACAACGAGAAACCGAATAGCAGCGTGTGAGCAGACAGCACGTGCGTCACGCAGGTCCTGAGCAAGGATGTGCCAAAATAGCGCTCTGGGCGCGAACAAACAACAATTGGTCCAGAAAAACAACCAGTTCGTAAAGACAAGTCAATAGTGTATGGAAATGAGTGATGTTGGGAAAAAACACTGAATCGCGAGGGAAAAAAGGGGGATTTTCCACGACCGGCTGTTACACCGCCCACCAAAATCCTCCTGGATCCTTAGCAAAGTCAAAGGTTCGGTATAAAGGTACTGATTCTTCCTACCTGCCTAGGCCCTGCTGTCAGTGCGCGCGTCTAATGCTCGTCGTCGACGTTCTACTACTGGTCGCACCTAACCCATTGGCTACATAGACGTGAGGCTAGTCTACATCTTCCACAGGACCAAATGACCGATGGCGGGCGTGAATGGTCACAAGGACGTTGTCCTCGTAAGGGGCCGTCCGGTCCTGGATGTACGCGCTTGAGTGTGTGTGTGTGTGTGTGTGTGCGTGTGTGTGTGCGTGCGTGTGCGTGTGTGCCGGGGTTACAATGAAATCACAGTTATGACTACACATCAAAGGAGGACTTTCTGCAAAGACCGCGTGGCAAGAAAACGAGTAAATGTAGCATGCATGTGTGACCTGAGCTCCACTACTTCCACATGTGCAAGGGGCATTCGGTAGCGTCAACAAAAGGCGAACAAAGAACACTGTCACATGTATGATGGGTTTACGGGATGTAGAGTGCGTCGTGCATGCGCGTATGTATCGGGATGTATAATGGAATCGCACTCATCACCACATATCGGAAAGAACCTTCTGTAATGTCAACGAAGGGACCGCGAGCACCTTAACGTGTTTGACGGAGATTGTGTGGTATATATGGTGTTTCTTTATCCACCTCGATTACTGGTGTGAAAAAGGTTTACTAGGCCACAGGGTTATCAGCTCCTCCGTCTTCGCTCTCGAGTAGGTTAATACTGCGTATGTCACGAATGAGCACTCCGTTAGCTGTCTTCACCTTCACCGTTCTTATCATTTCGTCGGTGCTTTTGATGGTTTCCGTAACTACTCCCAAAGACCAAGCGCTGAAATGTGCGCGTTCGTCGGCGATCATAACCACGTCCCCAACTTTGAATGGTCTTGTTTTGGCCATCCACTTCTGTCGAGTCTGCAAAGCCGGTAGGTACTCCCGTAGCCATCGCCTCCAGAAGACCTTGGCCAGATAGTTCGCTTGCTTCCACCCATGGAGGTAGCTCCCACGAAGGTTTACCGGCCCTTGGAAACCCTCGTTCGACCTTAGCGTCAATAAGTCGTTTGGGGTGAGCGCCAGGTGGGTGGGGTCGCCGTTCAATACTGGAACCAGGGGGCGGTTGTTCAGGATTCGCTCCACCTCAGTCATGACGGTGTTCAGGGTCTCGTCGTCGGGCGGCTGCTGCTCCATGATTGACAGCAATATCCGTCTGGCGGACCGGATCATGCGTTCCCATATGCCGCCTCGGTGACTGGCCTGTGGGGGGTTGAAATGCCAGCGTATGCCGTAGGCCACGGTTCGATTCTGCAGTTCGTCCCTGTTTATGTTCTTGTGCCAACGCTGCAATTCCCGTTGAGCGCCCACAAAGTTCGATCCATTATCTGAGTATATGTCTGCCGGTACGCCTCTTCGGTTGATAAATCTTTGCAAGGCCCGTAGAAACGAATCGGTCGTCATCGAATGTGCGACTTCTAGGTGCACCGCACGTGATTTCATGCACGTCAAGATACATCCGTATCGCTTTTCTAATCTTTTCCCGCACTTGATCCACAAGGGCCCGAAATAGTCCAACCCGGTGTCACTGAACAGCCACCAGCCCGTAGTTACCCTGCATTCTGGTAGCGGGGCCATGAGTTGTTTGCCTGCTGTGGCATTGCGTCTCCTGCATTGCACACACCGTCGGATCACGCGTTTTACAGTCTCTCGTCCTCTCAACAACCAAAGACGCTTTCGGATGACGCTCGTCACGTGACTTTCCCCGGCATGTCCCTCTACGGCGTGGACGTGTTGAATCATTAGCTCTACTACGGGTTGTCTCGCAGGCAGCAGTATAGGATACTTTGTGTCGAAGTTCAGGTGGGCGTTGGTCAGCCTACCATCCACCCGCAGCAGTCCGTTGATGATTTTGGGGTTTAAACGCTTCAGCTCGCCTCTTGGAGATGGCATGTCTTCATTGGTCAGCCATACTTCTTCGGCCCTCTTGAGTTCTCGGGCGAAAGCCTCGCGTTGTATCATTCTGAAAATATCGTACTCTGCCGCTTGTAGCTCATCGGGACCTATCGGGCCGACCGGTATCCGACCTGAGGGCCGTAGCCCTTTCATGACTAGTAAACTTATCTTGAACCTGGTTAACCAAACTAGCGAACGAAGCGTCTTCATCCAGGAAGAAAACCTGACCAGTCGCGATAGAATGGATGTCGCTTCGACGACGTTGGTTGCTATCACTACGCCTTTGATCTCCAGTTCCAATTCCGTAGGGGGTTTTAATTCGAACACGGGCCAGTCCTGTTTGGGCAATTGCAGGAAGTTTAGCCCTCTCGTCCACGTGTCCAGTTGCCTGAAGTTGTTCGCACCTCGAGAGCACAGGTCGGCCGGGTTATCGCCAGACCTGACATGACTCCACTGGTGCGTGGCCGATTCATCGTGGATAATCGTGAGCCGGTTAGCAACGAAAGTACTGAACCGGCTCCGTACGTTGTTAATGTAGTAAAGTACTATCGTTGAATCCGTCCAGAAGCTCACCGACCAAATGTAGAGATCGAAACATCTCTTCACAGCTTGCACCACCCTGACTGCCAACACGGCTGCGCTGAGTTCGAGGCGTGGGATTGAGACCGACTTCAGTGGAGCAACGCGGGCTTTGGCGAACAGGATCCTCGTGGTATATTGTCCATCTCCTGCGCACCATCGTCCGTACACCACAGCTCCATAACCGACTTCGGATGCATCGGAAAAGGCATGTAGTTCTCCAGTCCGTGTCGTATGGCCAGGGGTCAAACATCGTGGTATTCTTATGTCCCCTAATTTCTTCAAGGTGTTCAGAAATTCCTCCCAGTCCAGCCGGTCCCCTCGGTCCAGTGACTGGTCCCAATCAACTTTCTTACGGCACAGCCGCTGCAGCAAGATCTTTCCGGGTAGCAGCCATGGTGAGACGAAACCGAGCGGGTCGAACAAACTTGAGACGGCAGATAGTATGCCACGACGGGTTATTGGCAGCTCGGGAACGTTCAGTTCGAAAACAAAATCGTCCGTTTCCGCGTCCCATTGTATCCCTAAAGTGCGCTCGATAGGAAGTGGGGAGCCGTCCAAATCTCTTACCCTTTCGACCTTTTCGTGATACGGGATGACCTTCAGCACTTCCGAAGCGTTCGACATCCATTTAGTTAGATGGAAGCCACCCTCTTCCAGCAATCTCGTCAGACCCCTTAACTGCTCTAGAGCTGATTCCACATCATCGAATGACCCAAGGTAGTCGTCGACGTAGAAGTTCCTGCTGACGCTTTCTACCACCGTCCGATGTACCAGATCGCCATGTTTGCTCGCTGATTCTCGGAGGGCGTAGTTGGCACAAAATGGTGACGATATGGCTCCGAAGGGGTGGACGGTCATTCTATAATTCACCACTGCGTTGTCCCGGTCGCTCCCTTCCCACCACAGGAAACGCAAAGCATCTCGTTCTCCTACCGGAATCTTCACCTGATGGAACATTTCCCTAATGTCGGCAGACAAAGCCACTTTACCCACTCTGAAACGGCACAGAACATCGATCAGTGGTGTGGTCCAGTCAGGCCCCTGTAGTAGGCGATCGTTTAACGACTTGCCCTGGAACTTGGCCGCACAGTCGAAAACCACGCGCAGTTTATTGGGTTTTTTGGGGTTGATAACCGGATGGTGAGGCAGATACCAGATACCCCTTTTGCTGTCGGTGTTAACAGGCACCCTTTCAACGTAACCGAGGTCCTCGTTTCGCTTCATCAAATCCGCGTATCGTTCCCACAGATTCTGGTCTCGAATGAAGCGTTCTTTTAGTCGTAGTAATCGTTGGAGAACATAATTTCTGTTGTCAGTCCACGGGTCGACCGGTGTGCGCCATGGGAGGGGAACCTCGAACTGTTTTTTGAGGCCTCTAGAGCCTTGCCGCACCGTTTGTAGAGCGAAGTGATCCTCTTGAGACAACGTCGGTCTTTCGTCCCCAATGTCATGAAACTCCTTTTCATAAAGCCGTTGCAGATGATACTCTATGCGGTCCGTTTCGGCGGATAAGTAATTCACGGAACCGCGTACCCCTACTGGACCGTATAACATCCATCCCAGAGCCGTGCGTACGGCATAAGGTGCCTGGCGGTCGCCCACTCTTTGGTCAAGCACCCAATGCGCCTCTGGCACGTCGCATCCGATGAGGAGATCCACCTCATCATCTTCCCAGTCTACGACGGTTACATCCTGCAGGTGGGGCCATCGAGTCAAGATTGCGTTAACCGACCTTGGTGCTCGCATGGGGAGATCCGCTAACGTGAATGCCTCCGTTGGTTCAATTTCCTCGTTAGTGTCTAGAGAGATGAGTTGCAGCCTTAATCTACCGGCAGCCATTACCTGTGTTCCGCCCACCGTGCTCACTGCTAACGACGTCGCACCTTTAGCCAGTTGGTGTTTGACGGCAAACCGCTCTTTCACTAAAGTGGTGTCGGATCCACTATCAACGAAAGCCAACGCCTTGACTATCCCAGTCGGAGTCACTACTCCCACGGCCACTACGCCTAAACGTACCGGTTTACTGGCAGATTGTGAAGTTGAACAGATCACGCTGGGCTTGGCACTCGCCTCGGATATGGTTATTCTCGCCTGATGCAGCAGCCGATGGTGTCTGCCCGTGCAGCCCTCGTAACCACATCGATTCCTTGTTCTACAGGCTGCTGCCCGGTGCGTGGTGTTGAGACAGATGAAACATGCTCCTGCCATCCTCGCCATTCCCCACCGTTCGTCTATTGTGGCATTGCCGAACTTGGGGCATTCTGGTAGGCCATGGCTAGTACCACAGGATCTGCAATTTGGTTTCGCCGTAGCATCTCGTGAAATGACGTGTGTGTTGGTCCAAGGCTGGTACTTTGGATGTTCCCGTACAGGGGTTTGGACTTGGCTAGTACCGGGCTTGTTTGCTCGGTTGCTGTCCCGGATGAGTCGGCCGAATCTGCTGTCAGCTATCTTCGTTTGCCTGTCTAAGTATTCAGTCAGGTCTTCGAAGTTGGCTTCTCTGTCGCCTCGGCTTATCCGTTCAGCTTCTTCCGCCCACCGACCCTGTAGTTCGGGAGAGAGGTGACGGACTATGCCTTCCAAAGTGTGCATGGCGTCTAGATCAGCTCTGTAACCTAAGTGGTCGAGGGCTATTGAGCAGTTCTGCATCTTGATCACCAGGTCGGCCATGGTGTAGACGTCGCCCTTGGTTTTCTTTGCCTCTGCCATCACGCCCTCTATTAGGTTACGGGCTACTTTGAAAGGTTGGCCAAACAAGTACCTCAGAATCTTTCTTGCCCTTGTGTAGCCTTGTTCTGGATCGAGCATGGTGCATCCGTCGATAGCTTCTCTTCCTCGGCCTCGGCAGTAGTGAGTAAGGTAAAGAAGCCTTTGCCCAGGGTCGGTCACCTTGTTTTCAACGAACGTCTCGAACTGTTTGACAAACTTGCAATATTGCTCAGCTCGCCCGTCGAAAACCGTTAACTCCACTCTAGGCAGATCGATCGATGGTGGTTTGTAGTCGGCGACCTGCGTGGGGTTCCCTACCTTATTGCACTCTAACCTATCGGAAGTGTCAAAGTCACTGGTCCTATACTCTCGCTGTTTCTGTGTACACTTCTCTGCTTCATGCGCCTGTAGTCTAGCCGAAAGTAACTGTTGCTCTAGTTCTAGTATTCTCAGCTTATATAAATCAACGTCCTTACGATCAATATTGCTTTCAATAACACATGAGCTAGCACTGACAGGACTAGGCGATCTAGCGTTAACTAAAGAATCATAAGTACCCAAAACCTCCCCAGAGACTTGCCGTATTACTTCCTGTCCGGGTTCGACTGCCTTTGATCCTTTCCTTGGCATTTTGCGTGAATTTTCCTCGTTCCAAATAGATCTATTGAGTATTGTTACGAACGTTTGAGCAATGCGTAGCCAAATTCGCAACGGATCCCGAAATCAGAAGGCGATTATCCGTGATAATTCTACGATACTAGATTATTAAAATAAACAATGACATAAACAACATACAAACCTCAATAATACGATCACAAAGACTCAACAACGAGAAACCGAATAGCAGCGTGTGAGCAGACAGCACGTGCGTCACGCAGGTCCTGAGCAAGGATGTGCCAAAATAGCGCTCTGGGCGCGAACAAACAACAATTGGTCCAGAAAAACAACCAGTTCGTAAAGACAAGTCAATAGTGTATGGAAATGAGTGATGTTGGGAAAAAACACTGAATCGCGAGGGAAAAAAGGGGGATTTTCCACGACCGGCTGTTACATCTATGGTGCCGTGGTGTTCGAACGGTGGTGCACGGTGGTGCACGAGGGGGGGGGGAAAGTACGCTATGAGGATCGTGTTTTCCAAAGCCCGCGTTACCCCACCGAAGACGGCTTCGACCCCGCACCTTGAACTCAGCGCAGCCGTGTTAGCAGTCAGGGCGGTACAAGCGGTAAAGAGATGCCCCGACTTCTGCATTTGGTCGGCCAGTTTTTGGATGGACTTGACGATGGTACTGTACTACACTAACAACGTCAGTAGCCGGTTTAGTACTTTCGTTGCTAAAAGACTCACGATCGCCCACGACGAAACGGCCATGAACCAGTGGAAACATGTCAAGTCTGTCGATGACCCAGCCAATCTGTGCTCCCGGGGGCGACCAACCTCCGGCAACTCGACACATGGACGGGAGGACCGAAGTTCCTCCAAATGCCTAAAAAGGGCTGGCCTGTGTATGAACTAAAAACCCCTCTGGAATTGGAACTGGAGATCAAAAAAGTGGTGATTACGATCACATTAGTCGAGGCGTCATTCATTTTGTCTCGATTGGTTATATTGTCTTCCTGGATGAAGACACTACGTTCATTAGTTTGTTTGGCCAGGTTCAAGAGACATTTGCCAGTCATGGAAGGGGTCCGCCTTTCCGGCCGTGTAAGAGTGGGTCCGATAAGTCCCGATGAACTACGAGCCGCAGAATACGAAATATTCAGGATGGTTCAACGTGAGGCTATCGCCTGGGAAGTCGAGAGGATGGAGGAAGGGGGACCAATTGACAAAGGAATATCATCTCCGAGGGGCGACTTGAAGCATTTAGACCCCAGACTCATTAACGGACTACCACCGGTAGACGGCAGGCTGACCAAGTCTCACCTGAGCCTTGACACGAAACATTCCATATTGCTTCCGGCTCGACAACCTGTGACAGAGCTAATGATCCTACACGTCCACGCCGTAGAGGGACATGTCAGGGAAAGTCACGTTACGAGCGTCATTCGAAAGCGTCTTTGGTTGCTGAGAAGAGAAGCTACTGTAAAACGCGCAATCTGAAGTTGTGTACATTGTGGGAGACGCAATGCCGCAGCGGGCAAACAAGACATGGCCCCGCTACCAGAGTGCAAAGTTACTCCAAGCTGGTGGCCGTTCAGCGACACCGGGTTGGGCTATTTCGGGCCCTTGTGGATCAAGTGTGGGGAGAGACTGGAAAAGCGATAAGGGTGCATCATGATGTGCATGAAGCCACACGCGGTATACTTAGAAGTTGCACACTCGATGGTGACCGACTCCTTCCTACGGGCCTTGCAGCGCTTCATCAACCGGAGAGGCATACCAGCAGATATATGCTCCGACAATGGGTCGAACTTCGTGGGCGCTCAACGGGAACTGCAGCGTTGGCACAAAAACATGAACAGGGACGAACTGCAGAATCGAACCGTGGCCTATGGCAAACAATGGCACTTCAGTCCCCGCAGGCCAGTCATCGCGGCGGCGTACAAGAACGCCTGATCCGCTCTACCAGGCGGATGTCGCAATCGATCACTGAGCAACAGCCGCCCGACAACGAAACGTTCAGCAACGTCATGATTGAGGCCGAGAGAATTCTGAACAACCGCCCACTGGTTCCAGTAACCAACAGACACCCCACCCATCTGCCGCTTACCTTGAAGGACTTATTGACGTTAAGATAGAACGAGGGTTTCCAAGGACCGATGAGACTTCGTGGGGGCTACCTCCATGGATGGAAGCAGGCAAACTATCCTTCCAAGTTTTTTCGGGGGCGATGGCCTTGGGAATACCCACCGGCTCTGCAAGCTCGACATAAGGGACTGGTAAAACAAGACCACTCAAGTTTAGGGATGTAGTGATGATTGCAGAAAAACACGCACATTTCAGCACTGGCATTAGGGCGTGTTCATGGAAACCACCGATAGCTCTGACGAAATGATGCGAGCTGTAAAGGTGAAGGGTGCCAACAGAACGCTAATCTGCGACGTACGCAGTATCAGCCTGTCCGAGAATGAAGACGGTGAGGCCGATAACACGGAAAACTTGTAGACTGTTCCTCGTTCGTTTTCGAGTTTGTAAAATGAACTCCCCTGTGTGGGGGCATTTTCGACATACTGCGGTATTGAACTATTGTACACCCTGACATATTCGCACTTACATGGTGCACGTTTATAATTCATGACCTCCATCAAAACACGTTGCAGTGCTAACCGTTTTCCTTTGACGTTATAGAAGGCTTTTCCCACATGTGGTAGCAGTTTTGATTATATCATATACCCAGACACACACCAATCACACTCACATGATACACGTTTATACCTCATGACCCCCATCAAAACACGCCGCAGGGCTGATTGTTCCTCGTTTATCATTGACATTATGAAAGGTATTTCTGGTAAGTGATGGTCGCTACTATTTGCCCACGTACCGGAGTGCGAACTCATCCATGACATCCACACCCATCCGCAAACACTTGCACACAAACACTCACAAGCACACGCGGCCGAAAGGCAACGGCTCACCCGAGGACAACACCCATGTTTTGCCTCCATGCCCGCCATCGATCAGCCGTTTTCATGGAGGAAATACAGTAACCTCGCGTCGGTGGGGCCACCGGATCGAGTGCGATCGTGAGTAGAACGTTGACGACAAGGTTTTAGGTAAGAGCACTGACAGCAGTTTCTAGGTAAGTTGGAAGAATCAGTCCCCCTTATTGCAAACCTTTTGTTCTGCTAACATTCGGGAGGATTCCAGTGGGCGGTTTAACGACCGGTCGTGGAAAATCTCGCAAAAACCACTGCAGTTTGCGTGTTTCCGTAACAGCACTCACTTATTTACACTATTGACTCGTTTTATGCACTGGTTGTTTTTACGGACCAACGCTTGCTTGTTCGCCCCCAGCGCGCTGCTCTGTCATATCCTTGTTCTGGGCCTGCGTGACGCACGTGCTCCTTTCTCGTAAGCCGCAATTCGGCCCTCATTTTTTGAGCCCCCGTGATTGCATATTTGAGGTTTGTATCTGTTTCGTGTTATTGTTCATCTAATAAACTATTATCGTAGAATTTCACGGATAATCGCTTTTTGACTTCGGGGGCTTTCTGGACGTAAGACAGTGCATAAAACTTTTCAATAGTGTAAGTAAGTAAGTGCTGTTAAGGAAACATGGAAAGTGCCGTGGTTTTTTTTTTTTGGGGGGGGGGTTTCCACGACCGGTCATTACAGTGGATTTCAAATAACTCAGCTTCCCTCAATGCAAGGTTCACCGTTTCACTTCGGCGTTCCTCTTCCGCATTCGGTAGTCTGGCCCAAAAGGTTAGATCGGGGGCAAACAACTGCTTTCCTTGCTGATAATGAAGTTCTTAGTTATACCTTTGGAGACTTATTAACATCGATTGAAATCTTCTTGGCGCTCAATGCAGTGGCTTACCGATGTTCATGACCAGTGGCTTGGGATGTGAATATACGTGCGTAAGTAGCCCGAACATGTAATCACTGAACTTCTACAGAGAATACAAAATTGCTAGTAGTTCTGTTTCAATTTGCTCATGCTCCTGTTTAAAAGTGTTAACTTCCTACTACCATAATCAAGAGGGCGTTCTTTCTGTAACAGAACTGCTCCTAATCCATGTTGGCTGCTATCACGTTGTGTGCATGGAGTTAGGGTGTGGTCATAATGTGCCAGGACAGTGGCCTCCGCGATTAGCTGCTTTATGCGATCAAATGCTGATTGCTGTTCATCTGACAATATCAACGTTTCTCCCTTATGAGTTAACCGGCGGATCGGTCTCATCATCACCATTTCGCTAACTCTGGCAAGAATCTGCACAGATAACTGATCATCCCTTTAAAACGTGCGATACCTTTCGTATCGGTTGGCGCCGGCATGTCTACAATCGCGCCCATCATTTTCGGATCCGTTACAACCCCTTTTCTTGTGTAAACGTGTCCGTGGAACTTGACTGCTGTTTGAAAAATATCAACTTCCCCTGTTTTAGTTTGATTCCATCACGGATACATCGCTGCAGAAAATAATCGAAACTTCTGTTGTGTTTCTCGATACTTTTGCCGAAAATGAGAACGTCATCTGCCACGCAGAGTACTCCAGGTAAGTCGTCCACTGCTAGAAGGATCCCTTGATAGAATATTTCGCTGAATGCCTCCAGGCCGGAATGCAGTCGCTTCCAACGGAACCGGCCATAGGGTGTGCTAAACGTGGTCAGATAACTCGAGGCTTCATCCAACTATACGTGACAAAAAGCTGAAGCCAGATCAGTTTTCGTAAAGCAAAGCACTTTTGATACCTCAGGGATAATATCGTCAAAAACAGGCAACAAAAGCTGCTCTCGCCTGGGAGCTTTGTTCATTGGTTTGGGACCAATGCGCATGTGAAGTTCCCCGGATGCTTTCGTCACGAACACTAATTGACTCACCCAATCTGTCGGTTTATCATCTTTAACCACTATTTATTTCGATATGAGAATGTCCAGCTCGCACCCAAATCATTTTCCAACTACGTATGGAATACGCGCTGTTGGTAGCTCCACAGGTTCTGCGGATTCATATAAGCTTAACGCCGCCACACCTGGAAGCTTACCAATTTCTCACCGAAAACGGAGACATATTTACAAGTAATATTCGACATTATCAGATACAAGGTGAATAAACGAATCATATTGAAATGACACTAAACCGAGAATTTTGGTTGATTCATATCCGAGGGTGGGGACATAACCCTGGTCAACTACAACGAAGTTTATCAGTGACGGCTGTTCATCCTTGGGATTGGCAACTTTCAGCATAGCCTCGCCCCCTGGCTGAACTTGATCACCGTTTCACATAACGAGTCGATTCTGTGTCGACGTCAGTTTAGCACAAGACAGGGCGTTCATAGACATGACTTCCACTGATGTTTCCATGTCCAACTGGAAATACACCTCTTCTCCGTTCAGCACCATCGTGGAAAAGACGCACCTTCGCTTTGGCGGCACTTGCACCCTATTCACTCGAATTGTGCTGTGACGGTTTTGTCTTCTGTCCACTGCTGTCTTGAGGAAACATTTTGGTGCGAAATGGTTGCGCTTCTTGCAGCTATCACACGTTTTCCCCAGGCCAGCCAGTTGGCTCTTCCCACGGAGTATAGTCTGCCACAAAAATGACATTCCGTCTTTGGCACCGTGCTTGTCTCTGAAGGTATTTTTACAGACCACGCAAGTCTAGCACGTTCATCATCTCCATGAGTGGTTAGGCTGCTTTCTCAACTAGGTAGATATCAGCGCACTATCTAGGTGATAATTTTGGAATCTTCAAAAACCTTTTAATCGCCGCGGGGTCACTTAATCCTATCGCAATCCGATCCCGCACGAGGCTATCTTCTAGGCAGGTGCAAAAGGTGCATGGTCGATCCAGTGTTCTAACCGACACCAAAAAGAGCCAAATGGTTTGTCTGGCTTCTGTGTTCTTTGGTTAGAAACAAAACGCTCATATGTTTCGTCGTGCTCGCCAAGAAAAAATCACGCGAGTTTAAGCATCACCGTCATCCAGTCGCCACTATCCTCATCGGAATGATATGAAAAGGCAAGGTCGATGTGAAGCGCAGCCGGTCCAATAGTGTGACGAATTAAAGTGAGCTGCATAGCCTGCGATTCGTTCTTCCTCGCCAACAATGTCCGGAAATCCTCATGCTGCCTTCGCCACAGCCTCCAGTTGTCAGCCAAATGACCCGTGTCTTCGATCATCAAATGCGCCGGTGGGTTGACCTGAGGGCGATTGTGCGCTCATGCGTCCGATATCAACATTTTCACGTCAGTTTCCGCTGCTACCATGTCAGAAGTCATCTCCTCGGGAAATGTAGTCAATATATGGTGACGGTGTGAAACAAGGAAAGCTCGATAATTGTTCATTACTCGGTGGTTTATAGAGCTTCTTTTGCCAGTAAGACTGCTCGGCTTGCAATGTGCTAAACAGAAGTCACGTTCTGATCCATCAGGAAACGGCACTAATGTAGTAAAACAAAAAAGTATTCAATGAAGGAGACGTGCTTGAAGATGAAAAGCAGCTTTTCTGTCCGGATGTGGAGAACAGAGCGACATTTTCCAGCCTGGACGTTATGGTAACTCCCATAGAGATGGACTGGGAACCGTCGGAAGTCCTAGATCATCAACCGGTGTCGTGCTTTCCAGTAAGGACTACCGATGCGAAAAACTTCCCATCGTCCCAGGAACTGCGTCTGAGAACTAGGCAGGATTAAACAACGGTGGACACCGAAGCGGCGGGGCAAAGGAGGTAGTTATATACCAGAGCGTGCAGTATTAGAAACAAATGGGTGGAATTCTCCAAAGAAGCTGGGGAGCACAAGCCGTCAAGAATCGCCTTCACGGAAGCATGGCTTTATAAAGGAGACCGTGCGCCAGTTCCAATGAGCAACGGTTTTGCAGCCCGTGGGCAGGATAGAGAGCACAGATGTCTTGTTGGAGGGGTAGCTAACCTCAATGGGCCGGGTACAAACCACTCTGAGTCTCAGACCCAGATGTGCACAACAAAGGATGCCATGGGTCCCCTACCACTGAGGACGACTGCATTGCTACTGATGACCGAGCAAAGTAGACGCCTTAGAGGAACACTTTGGTGATGTACATATGACGGACAGTAGGTTACGAGTGGATTTGGCCCTGGTCCTGGTCAGCGGTTCCAGATGGCGTCCACCCAGGTGTCTTCAAGCCGTTGGCGAACATCGTAGCCCTATCGATATGCGAGCTGTGCGAGTCCATTTTGGACCAGAGCAGGCTGCCTCAGGACTGGAAAACGTCGCCCTCGTGGCGACACACAAGAGCTGACCTAAGTCGGCCGTCGATAACCACAGGCCAGTAGGCCTAAATATCATCCCATACAAAGTTCTCGGGAAGATCATTCGCGCCCACATCTGCCAGCACTTACTGGAGCCCTCCATGCTAAGCCCAGCCCAGTGCGGATTCTTAAAAATAGACCTCGTCTGACCAGTCTCTCGTGCTTCTTAGATGAAGTGACTTAACGACTGGATGAGAGGAGGCAGGTTGAGGTTTGATGCATTGACTTTAGCAAGGTGTTCGACCCAGTTAATCATCGTCCGTTGCTGTGCAAGATGAAGACGTTCAGTATAGGTGGGCCAGCATAAAGGTGGCTGGCGGACTTCCTCTCCTACGGGATATTTCACTCCAAAGCAAGGGACAAGTGCTCCAGTTTGGTGAACGTCACCAGTCGTGTACCTCAGGGATCCTTCCTAGGCCCGATGTTATTCTTGTTGTTTATTAACTACCTGGAATCAGCTATTCAATCGCCTAATTTCGGTTTTTGCGAACGACGTGAGAATTGTTCGATCTGAGAATAGGGTCTACTTTGGCAGGGATATGGGGACCGTCCTGGACCGGGCATACAAGTGGGACTTGCCGCTGAAAGCCAGAAAAGCCATCTGTTTTCAAGGCAAACGGAAAGCTTAACCATCGCCCATTATCAAGGGCCGCTCAACACGGAACCACTCAGTGGGGTTAAGGACCTCGGGTTCATGGTGAATAGTGATTCTGAATGGTGGGACCAGCGGAGTGCCGCTGCAAAAAGGCTCTTGTTGAGCTCTTTGGACTGCGATCAGCCGGCAGCAAAAAACATTCGTACCCATCTACATGGTCATAGTTTGACCTCATTTGGAAGGTACCGTGTAGGCTTGGGAGAATTACACGGGATTTCCTAGAAACGTTCAGAAAAATAAGGGGTTTTTCCGACACTGGGCCGGATGATTTATTCCATGTTGCCCTAGATCCCAGAGCATGGGGACACAAAAAGAAGCTGATGAAAGTCTGAGCTAGGTTGATGAATAGATCGTAATTGTTTGGTAGCTGGGTAGTGAACAGTTGGAACTGAACGGCGAGGCCTCGCGCTGCGCTCGCATTTCAAAATCCTCGCTGTCTGATGTTCGATGGATTTTCCATGGAGGAACCTCTTGTGCTACTCAAGGCGGAGAGCTTGCCGCAAAGTTGAAATTTCTCCCACTGTCCAGAGATCTATCTTCCAGATCAATGGAAGTACAACAGGCAAGATGCTGCCAGCCTACTGTCCTGAACACTCTCACATTGTCCGGTGGACTATCTCCCAGTTCGCTGTCAAAACAAGACGCAACACTATGTCAAGATTCGCATTTTGAACCCGTTCCCCTTTGCCCAATGCCCCATTATCCAGTGAACTACCTTACAGCTCACTGATGATACTCAGATGACAAGATAATCACAGGATCCAGGAGCATTTGAGCTTTAGCCTTGTACCCGTGTACTACTTCAAGACTTTGAGACCTTAAGTCAGCAGTCCGTCTGGTGGAATAATGGACCTGCAGACCGTCCACCCCTTCAAATGTGCCCTAGATAGTAAGTGGTACGAGATGTCTTTAAAGTGGGCTTTGAGTATGTTCACTGGACAGACGACGGGTAGCATTGTGGTACCTCTGGGGTATGTTGCAGTTGACGCTTTCGTTTGTTGCGTACTGTCTCAGTGAACGCTCAAAATGCATAAAGTCTCGCAGTTGATGTGTGATGAGGTTTTACGTTCCCCTCTTATTTTTAACGGAGATTCGGTGAAATATACTGTACCGTGTTGAGCGCATAACTGGTGTGCACGCCATCGGAAGAATTCTTGAAGCTCGGTTAGCAGAGGTCATTATTTGTCCTGCACAAACTGAACCTAACAGAATCCACACTTACAATATTGGAGCATCAAAATGGCTAAGATCGGACTGCCCAATACAACGGCCGGTTAGGAAAAATATCAGCTTTACAGTCTTTGGACACAAAGCTTTTACTGGCCAAAGTCGTTAGTTCTGTAACCTGACCTGGTCTTTAAATGGACTAGTTTCTCTTTGGCGCGAGGCTGATTGCCTTTAGTGCAAGTCAGCTTGAAGGTCAGATGGATGAGTATAGTCACCCGGGAATAAATTCCTATGACCGTGCATGCGAAGCCAATGCTGCTGCGCAGGAACAGAAGAAACCAACTCCGCAATATACTTTGCAAGGTGCGTTGCATTTCTTACAGACAGAATGGACGCGCCTGGAGATGCAGCGGTTTGATTGGGAAACGGATAGAGCTGAGCTGAAAGTGAGTTTGGTTATAAAGTCTGATGTGTAACACAGTTCTTACGGTAATGGTTATTGAAATTCTGGTTCCGTCAAGCTTGTTTACAGTCCTCTATTATATGGTTATCAGTCCGACTGCATTACGAGCTGGTGTGATTCTGGAAGTTTTTCCCAGACAGCACATTGTTCAGCTTAGCGGTGAAGGCGCGCTGGGTTGAAACGGACCAGTGCAACTGCAGGAGCAGAAAAATTAATAACGAATGGAAATACTGATTTAAGAGTGGAAACGTCATTTGTGTTCGAATCTGAATGCTCCATTCCATGATCATCCCATTATCCTGCCCAACATGAGGTGAAATCTGATCAAGTGATTTGTCGACAGATTATTGCTTTAGCTGTGAAACAGGGGCTTTTGAATGCAGTAAGAAGTAAAAGAAGATTGTTACGAATAAATGAAAAGCAAGGAGAGGATAAGTTTTCAGCCTGAAATCGGGCGCTGGGTTTTATCTATCCAGTCCCCGGTAACGGTTTGTTACTTGAGTTCCAGGCGGTTAGGCTGGGTATTGAGTTACTTGCAAGATGTTGAGAATAATATTCAGAGCGCTTTTGAAGCTGGTTAGTTGATTCAAGGGGAATTGGTATGTACACAAATGTATGCACTTACCAATTCCCTTAAAATTGCTCCACAACGTGTACATGACGAAAAAATATCGCCAAGCAACTAAGCCAGTGGGAATAAACATACCTTATTCCTTATACATGTAACTTGCTAAATTGCAATACGCATGCATTTTCCACGAATTACCTCGTTCTTTTCGGAAATAATAGCTCACGTAGCACGCCCCAAGTTTGCCCCGTGGGGCACGCCTGGGGCAAACCTGATGCAACCCCAAGCTTGGGGCAACGCTACCGTTGCCCCAAGGTTGCCCCATGCATGGGACAAACACAGGGCTAGCCCCAGCCAGTGATGTAATTAAACAAAAAGGGCCATATGAGGGATGCCTTCAGATGAAAAACTATGTACGTGTCCATAATCCTAGTAATTTCATGCGAAATTTAACCTTTTTCCCCTGAAGAACATTATTGGGGCATACCCCAGGTTTAGCCCAAAGGCTGGGGCAACATGCAACTGAGGAGGCAAAGTGGTTTAGAAGGATATGATAGGCAGATTTGCATAGGTTCATCTAAGTAAAGCGAGCAAAGCCGTTTTCCCTTCGGCAGCGCTGCCCAAATGTCGAAATGATAGTGCCCACTGCTTTCGGAGCGTCCCTAAGGGCCCCCACTTCCCCACAGTAGTTGTGGGTGATGTGCTGGTTTGTTAAAGGGGTATGTTGCTTTTTGGTCTTCTCGCCATGCACTGGTGTTTTTTATCGGTTTTTCGGGTGACATTCTGTAATTACGCGGCACGAGAGTTCAACAGACAAACCGCGCAGCATTCGCACGGCTGACTGCTATTCTGAGCCATGTCCCTCAACGCCTCTAACCAACGATAATTCTCATCCCTTGGGGGCTAACGGGGAGACAGGAAGCACCAACTAAAGCAAATACTGATGTTAGCTGCTTCATACCTCTACTGCAAATCATGGTCTGACCCCCTCCCCTCCCGTCGCTTCTTACAGCGTTGCCTGGCACGTGCGAAGAGTGCATGGAAAGGTAGACAATGAGCGGGCATTCGCAAACCGTCCAAGTCACCAAAGTTGCTGTAGAGTGATCACTTCAGTAACGGAGCAACTATCCCTATTCAGCAGGATAGCGCGCTTCGTCATAACTCCTCCAGACGTAAAAATGCTTCGGAGGCATGGGTTTTCAAACAAAAAGACCCTAAGCATCCCTAACGTTTATTGGCCAGGTCTTGGCACCGTAGAATAAAACTACGAATCGCGGAAACGTACAGTTCAGTTCAGTTTATATGATCAGTAACCTCGCAATTCTGTGCTCTTGTTTCGGTTGCTACCTTCCAGTATCGTCCAGTAAATGACGGAAAGCATAGAAGCATCAAGTGAAAAGGGTCCAAAAATCAAAGTACTAAACGGAAATCAAGAGGACATGGAAAGAGCTCGAATGCATCTACGCCACTGGTCGCGAAACCTAGCCATATCACTTAGTGTTTCCAACCATTTGGTAGGCGGGTCACGTGGACCCCAGTCCGAAAGTCTGACACGTCCTACTTGATGAAGTCCACTAGTGGAGGTTTTCATACCTTTTTGCTGTCATGGACTAACCGCCTCGACCTACCTTCCAACCATTACCTGCCTCGGAAAACAGCACACGCCGAGGAAGTTTATCGGTGGGCTTAATTCGACAGTCACCAAGGTGGTAGCCTCGATTTTGCAGCGTCGTTTTACGCCGGCTCGCGAGAGGAACGCCCGCGAACAGCAGGCTGGATTCCGTCCAGGTCGAGGATGCATTGACAATTTTACTCTTCGTCAATTACTAGAGGTGCGTCACGCACACCATCGACCAACAATAATTGTTCTCCTTCGACTTCAAAGGCGCCTTCGATTCAGTTGACCGGACGGCACTATTGAATGTTCTTCACCGAATAGATATGCATCAGAAGCTCGTGGATCTACTGAGGTTGTTATAGTCTCGTAATTCTGGCCGCGTAAGGGTTTAGACGAACTATCCGGTCGGTTCGACACGACCAGCGGTGTTCGACAGGGATGTCCCATGTCTCCATTCCTGTTCAACTTCGTCATGGACGAAGTAATGGAGGGTGCGTTGCAAAATCCTTAGGATGCAGGCGTCGAACTAAGAAATAGTGAAAAGCTGTAACCTGGATTACTCTTCACGCCTTAATGGTTGGGGTCCGAAAGATCCATCTACCAGTTGGCTGGAGACACTGAAGGATATGACAGCGAGCCGTAACCAGTGACGATTGTGTTGTCACTTTCTGTCGAATCAGAATGACTGATCGATGTGTGTTTGTACAGTTAGACTGTGTATTTTGTGTGTTGGCTACCAGGGCATTCTTTCCTTTTCACACCCGTATAGGTCCATCCCCGATCCTTATTTCAAATTAATACCTTCTCAAAAGTACCTCAGTATGGTCGGGGATGGATGGCTCAGGCTCTGAGTTGACCGCTCGCCCCGAACGCCTCTCGAAACGCTCCCAGATGACCATGCGTACCAAATAGCTCCCTTCTCGGGGCGCTGTTTTTACACAAAAAATGTGTGGACGAAGGCGAACGCCGGCGTTCTTCACCGGGTTGACTGACTGGTAGTCAGTCTATGGGAGATGGCTAAACCCTGATTCCAAACCAACTACGGGTGGCGTATGAAGCGTACAACACTACGCTCACCGGCATCTGCGGCGGAGGGGTGTACTGGGCATCCAGGATGTTTGGCCTCATCCAAAGGGCGTATGAAGTGAATGATCAGTCACCGGCCCCCAGTAGGTCTCGTACCTCGCGTCCCGTCCCGCTGCCTTATGGGTAAGGTTTTGGATAGCTAAAGGCTTCGGTTGTGGATCCTTAAGAAAACCACCTACTTTGGCTTGGGTAACCTGGAAGTACTGCGCCCGCAAACTGAACCATGGACTCTCACACAAATTCGCTTTCATCTCATTTTCTTTTACGCTCCTTCGCCACCGCAAGATTACATGCTCATCCACCACCACACACGGAACCTATCCACCCTCTCCCTACCTCTCCCGTTGATTTATATGCCAGACACGTCGCCACGCTGTAGCAAAACTGCTTTACTACTGCCGCCGCTTGTGACCAGACTTCCGCTAGAACCGTCTGCTTTACGACTGTCGCAGCAAATCATACCACCGAGCCCACCTTTCTTCAACCTCGCCTAGGATTCAAATTGGCCAGCTACAACGTACGCACGCTCATGCAAATCGGCCAACAAGCGAGTCTAGCTCGCACCCTGGAATCGCTCTCGATCGATATCTGCTGCCTCTTGGAGACAAGACTGCAAGACACAAGTTCCACGATCAGACTAACGTCCTCAGCTAATCCCAATACCAAGTTTCATCTACGCCTGTCTGAAGACCCGGACGCTGCAGCAGCCGGCCAGGCCGGCGTTGGTATTGATCCCAGCCGTAGAGCTGAAGCGGCCATGTCAGACTGGATTCCTGCCAATAGCCGCTTAGTGCAGTCCGGCTGCGAGGTTCTTGTCGAGTAACTAGACATCGAGATCACACACGTAACGTATTTGTCATTTCCGCCTATGCCCCGACAGAATGCAGTCCGGAGGTAGACAAGGATGAATTCTACCAACAGCTTCGTATGCTCCTACTTACAGTGCGCCGGACAGGTATCGTGGTCCTCACCGGAGATATTAACCCGCGCGTCGGTCGCCTGGCAGCGAGTGAACGTCACCTAGGAGAGCAATTTGGTTTTAGCTCCAGTCGTTCGGACAATAGGGACAGATTGCTGATAATATGTGCTGATCAGCTTTTTCTAACAAGCAGAAACTTTCGCAACTCCAAAAGACATCCCGCCATCTGGCGTCCTCCTTCCTCAACACAGGAATGGTCTCAAATCGATCATGTAGCGATTAGCTACCGTTGGCGCGGCAGCGTGTCAGATTGTCGCTCTTACTGGTCAACCTGTCTCGATTCTGATCACGCGTTAGTCTGCTCTACGACCTGCTTACTTTTCGGGGGCTCGAAGAGATCGAATCATGCTCGCCTAAATATAGACAAGATGAACGACCCTCTAGTGCTGGAATCCTTTCAGACTACGCTGGCCCAGGCACTGGAAGCACCTCTCCACCTGATGTCGATGAGCACTGGGGGCAACTAGAAGAAGCCTTACTGAATCCCGGCCTGACCAGTAATGATACGATCCGCCATACGCAGGGAAGTTGGATTTATTCGAACTCCTTGTTGCCTCGGGAAGAGTAAGGGTCTAAGGGCAACTATCCGAATCCTTTGTCGTCTCAAGTGGCGTTCGGTAAGGATGCCCTATTTCCCCGTTCCTCTTCGGCTTCAAAATGGATGACCTGCTTCAAAGAGCCCTTAACGGTGTTGCAAACAGTGGTGTGGAACTTCTACCGGGCACCAGAGCTGTTGACTTGAATTGTGCTGACGACATCGCCTTGTTGGGAGACGACCCCCAAGTCGTCCAAGATGCCTCAAACCACTTGGCCGTCGAAGTCACCGAGTATGGCATGCATTCTGCTCCACCCAAATGCAAAATGCTTCTTCAAGACTGGCAAGGAAAGTCTCCTGCACTCACTGTTTGTAGGGAACGTTTGGAAATTGTCAGCAGTTTTGTGTACCTGAGCAGTTGTATTTCCACTGTTGGAGGTATCGGAGACGAGATCTCGTTGCGCATCTCTAAGGTCCGTTCGGCTTTTGTCAATTTGAAGCACCTATGGCGCCGTCACGAAATCAGACTTTCCCTAAAGGGTAGATTCTATAACGCCGCAGTTCGCTCGGTGCTACTCTATGGATGCGAAACCTGGCCAGGTAAAGAAGAGGATTTTCGCCGGCTGACCGTATTCGACCACCGTTGTCTACGGACAATCACACGAGTATGGTGGCATTATCACATCAGTAATGACGAAGTGCAGAGGAGAATATTCGGGATGGACTGTTCATCATTCAGGGTAGTTGTTTCTCTTCGTGGGATACTGTGGTCAGGTTATATGTTGCGGATGCCCGCTCAGCGTTTACATCGTCGCGCCTTGTTCGCGCTCACTGGACAGGATTGGAAACGGCGGCGTGGTGGACAACCGATGACCTGGAGAAGAAGTCTAGAAAAGCTGACTTCTCGTTTAGCCGCAGTGGGGCCGTCGCCTACCAGGTTGGAGCAAAAATGACACCGAAAACAGTTGGCTTGATACGGTGGCAGATATGGCCCGAAACTGGAGTCAGTGGCGTCAATGCTGTGTGGAATTCTGTGCTGGCTCCCCATCCTTTCCCTTCCATATATGAAAACCACAAAGATACGAACAAAAGAAATCTAAATACTGTGGGGAAAACTTGCAAAAAAATCTTTCTAACATTTTTGTCTTTTTTCTTTTCATACATTGTTTTCCTATTACCCCATGGTCTTTTTGGCACGTTGTCTGTACCAGATCCGTGTTATATATATATATATATATATATATATATATATATATATATATATATATATATATATATATTGAACGTGCAACATGATGAGAAAGGCAATGATCAGCGGGGCTTGCCCTACTGTTCACCGCTGTACACTGATGATGATGATGATGGCGGGCAAGCGTAACATGTCCCAACCACCTTATTCTGCTCAGATTCAGCACTTGATCCACAGGATAACATCTGGTTCTCACCGCCTTACCTCAGCATTGTTGATACGGTGTTCCCACCATTTTTGGGCAGTACTACGAAGACGTCGATGCTCGAATACAGGCAGTCCTCGTCTGTCCTCTGTCCTTAACGGCCATTTATCTCAACTGTATAGAAGAACAGATCTAACCTCCGCACTGTTCACTCGGCAGCTGACAGGCAATCGGGTGTCCCGTCGACGTCACAAATGGCTGAGGTTGGCAGAAGATAAATGCACCTGTATACACGACGACACTTCATCTGATATCTGTCCACCCGATAAAATGTAACTGCCCAAGCAACAAAACTTGTCTGCCTCAGCTAGAGCTTCATCTGCCAAGATGAGGTTTGATGTAGAGTCAACCCAGTCCTGCAACAGAATTTTACACTTTGGAGGTGCAAAACCCATCCCAAACATTCCTACACTGTTGTTGAAGCTATCTATGAGAGCTTGCAACTTACTTGGATGTTCACTCAAAAGAACAATGTCGTCCGCATATTCTAAGTCAAACAGTTTACTTCCCGATCAAAGATCGACGCCGCTATTCTCACACGAGGATAGGGCAATCTCAAGAATCAATTCAGTTACCAAATTGAAGAGAAAGGGTGAAAGGGGGCAACCCTGACAAACATCACTTTCCGTGGTGAACTCTGGTGAAAAATCGCCTTAAGCATAGAAGCATTGGGAACGAGAGATGAACTTCTTTGACACACTGTTCAGTGAGAGAAAGCACCAGAAAACTGTGCGGTTGACTCAACTGAACGCCGCTTTCAGGTCAAGAAAAACAGACTGTGGGCCATCGGAAAATGTGTCTGCTCTAAGTTTTGCCCAAGAGTAAAGATGTTGATACAACCCCGACCGGGTCTGGCACTGGCTTGGTTCCTACGCCTACACATTTAACGGGCGCTGGACAATCGGTGGAGGATAAGGCCAGTGAGCAGTTTAAATGCGATGCTTACCAAGCTTATTCGTCTGTGGTTCTCAAGAGGATCTGTCACCTTTTGTAAAGCGGCACAATCACCGATTCACACCATTCCCTAGTAATCTGCTCACTACCCCGCATAACGTGGAGTTTTGTTAACTCCGAAACCAAAGCTTCGCCTTCATCCTTGGAGTAAGATAGAGCAACCCATTTGGTCCAGCGGCTTTGTAACTTTCCAAGTAACCTATCTCCCGCATAACCTCCATTTCTGATGGAGAAGTAATATCCACCTGCATCGTTTCTCTGGCGGGGAAGGACCACTGTTGAAGTGGGCCAACTGAATTTTTCCCTAAAATGCTCCGCCTAACGGTCAAGACAATGTGCCTGAGAGTGAATTAGTGAGCCGTCTGATTCCTTAATTAACTCACCCCGGGCTTCCGTGGACCGGTACCTCTAATCAAACGGCAAAGGTTGCTAGTATTGTCAGTAGACGCAGCCTTTTCCATTTCCCTGCATTTCTCAATCAACAACTGCTCATGGCCATTTCTCAGGTTCCTAGTCAGTTGGCGTCTCAAGAATTTATGCACAGCGCAGATCTATCTGCGAGGGCAGCCTGTTGCCCTGTTTGACATAGTGTGCGGACGTCAAAGGCAGCCAGGTGGAGTAAATATTTTGGCCTAAGAAGTACGTTTGATTTATACCCAATTACTGAACTACTGTTTTCTTCAGAACCGCAGTAACCTATGGCGTTTTGTATCGATCTTGAATTAAGGGATAAGAAGTTGGTAAGGCCCCTTACAGGAAAGATGCTGGAGGTTTCTGGGCACATCATGCTTCGCGGCTGCCCACACCGCAGAAGGGGTTTTTCTTTGGAAACCTTAACCTGAGCCTTTGCCTCAAAAGTCTGATCCACAAGGCAGTGGGACGTTAACCCAGCACGGGAATGTGACCGAAGAACCCATGAAGGAACTTCTTCTGGTCTATTACGTGAGACTTGGTTGTCGCAAGCATGCTGCCTTGTCATCGCTGGTATTTTGTTATCGATCCAATTTTCGGGTTCAGTCCTCAATCCCACGCACCCGGTGGAGCAAGCGAAACGTGGACGAAGCAGCATCATTTGAGCCGGGGGCTGCTCAGCTTAGACGGGCAATAGCTGCCCAATGAAGTGCGATGACTTCTCCCACCGTCGAGAAAAACCCCAGGTATTGCACTCTCATGTCCGCCTGGGGGAGGGTTTTAGACATGTAAACTTCCTCTCCGTGTTTATTCGCTGGAGTGTCCTCTCTGGGGACGTAGTGATTAGAACCAGATGTTGTCCATCAAGTGGTTCTGAGACTGGACTTGATCTGGTCTCTCTACCCATCGACTTATCAGGCAAGATTGCATCTCCGGCTTAAGGAAGCCATCGTGCATAGCTCTGGGTCATGGAGACAAGCAAGCCAGGTCGAGCCGTTCGTCACACCGAGAGGATGCGCCGGAATCGGAGCAGATTTCCGCAAGCTTCAGACGCTTCTCTGCCTCGGCTATCGGGATTTGGTGGTCGGCGCTCTTGAGTTCGAGAGTGTTGTATGGTTCGAAACGTGAAATATTGTCGAGCATTTTATCCAGTCGTGGTAAAAGGTACTTATCGAAGTAAGTAAAGCGGTTAGTGGCTTGACTATGATCAATCACCAGTCGTTGTTCGTGGTTAGCGTTCCTTGGTACGAGCACTTGAGCTCTCCCTGGGGAAATCGAGGGTTCGATTATACCGTCTCTGGGTGGATGATCGACTTTGAAGCGTATAAGCTGTTCGTCTTTTGGAATGTGGCTCCGTGATTTGGTTGCGATTGGTTAACAATCCGAGGATAAGTTAAAGAATAAAGTGATGATCTTATTTTGGCGGTAGGTAATCCGCAGAGAGAGAAGGTACCTCGCTGGCCCCCGAAAGGTATCTCAACCTCATCGTGGAGACTAAAGAAATCATGCCCAGGTAGTACATCGGCGCGCAGGTTTCGTGATACCAGGAGTTTAAAGTGTTTGTACATATGTTTATATTGGATAGATGCGTAGCAGTAACCCGTCGTAGAGCGAGACAGTTAGGTCGACGCCATAGAAATCTCTGAGCCCGTAGGCCGAAGTTCCCAATTGTGAGTGTGTACAGTTGTAGTTTTAGGGAAAATATAGCTTTCAGAGCTGCCATCATCGATCAGTGTTTGGAGAGATGTCCTGTTAACAAGAATACTGGTGACCGTGCGTGATAAACAGTTTGGGGCTGCGGCAGCAAACATACTGGATAGCAAGGAGTCGTTGGCAGAATTCACGTGGTTTTGTGGGTTTTGTTTTACAAACACGTTGGAAATGGCCCAGTTTGCCACGTTTTACAAGTTGCTTCCCGAGCTGGGCATTTAAAACGAGGGTGTCTGTTGTATCCAAAAAGTAGCATGTCTGGTCAGCAGCTGTCAGAGCAGCTGTGCTGGAAGGAGTAGGGGCTGTGACAGGTATGCATGAACTAAAGGGGGTCGAACAGCAAGAGACTGATTGATTATTTGTGTATGATTGTGACTGTTTATGAGCCAGTTCGGGAGGTCTGACAAGTTCGCACGCCTCGTCAAGGCTTAAGTCGTGTTGTGCTAGAAACTTTTCTCGGGCCGTCTAGGACTGCAGACTAGAAATTAAAGGTAACTGCTTTAAAACAACCATTTGCTAAGGATTCAAGTTTCTGCAAGAACTGATCAACGTCCTACCCGTGTTCTTGCCCACAGGTTATCAGAAGATATCGAGCGTATACCACGTTTTTAGGTTGGAGGTAGGGTTTCTAAAGTATCTCCCTGGCGGACCTCTACTCAGTACATTCCAAGATGTAATCGTAAACAGATGAATTCACGAAGTATATGGGAATGTTCAATTTGTCAGGACTGGCGGCTTCTGTCTTCATGCTCCTTAAGATGCTGATAATCAGTTGTAATTGGCAATGTAAAACAATCAGTATGGAATCATTGCGCGTGACATTGAATGGTACAACTCTGTGACAGTTCTTGTTTCAGAGTTTTACTGTAACCATTGATGATGTGATGATATCATCGTTGAGCACAGAATTTTGCATTTTTTTCTTCATAGAATTTGTTGGGAACTATTTTTCGTTGTATGTTTGATATTCTACCATGAATATGTGAATGTTGCATTAGTATTGATGATTTTGTGTATGATAATAATGTTTGTCTCTGTTTTATTTGATTGGTGTAATGAGATTGTATTTATATATTGGTATGAATCATGTTTGATGTGAGTGTTTGTTTATTGGAAATATTTTTGGACGTGATTCATTTTCGGGAGCTGTTTAGTCTTTCTTTTGGTTTGTGGTATCGATGACTTAGATGTGACATAGACTGAACTGACCGCTTTGTTCGTGACGAGTATTTGTGATAGGAAGCAAGTGATGACTGATTGTTATATGCTATTGTGTTGATGTGATAGGAGGCGTTTATTACCATTTCGGATAGGCCTAGGGTTTACGTGTGTTACTGTCAATTTTGTGCTTGTGGTTCGATTCCGAATTTGTACTTGATGGATGTGCACTGTTGATGCATGGTGAGAATGACGAACGAGGTGTACATTGTATGTGTTTATTTTTGGTTGTGATTGAAAGATTGATGGTGAATAATGAGGCGTTGTGTAAGAAACGAGACTGCACCTTGACGTGGTGTTATGGCTTGCGCGCCTCTAGGACCCGATGAGCTTTACAGGATGGCTTCTTTAGGCCGGAGATGCAACCATACCTGTCAGGTCAGTGGGTAGAGGTCGGACAAAGTCCATTCTCTTGGTCCTGCAGGTTGGGGGTTGATTTGAGCTGGCAACTGAATCGGAAAAATCAGTAAAAGAATAATTGATCCAAGTGAATGGGCTTCCACTAAGCCATCCCGCTGCCTTGCGGATAGGTTCTTTTTAGAACTAAAGGCTTTGGATGAGGACCCTAATCGCTCTCCTGCTTTGTGGCTTAACACCCTAGCAGTACCCGTCGAACATCTCCCATGAAGTGCACGAATACAAAGAATTTCATACTGCATCGGTCGTCGCGCAGGATAATCGGGACCGCACCGCCCTTTGCATCGAGCGGGGTGGGTAGTGATAAGTGGGCTACTACTCAGAGTTCCCTCTCTGTCAAATAGTATCGGGATTAATCCTCTGTCTTGTAACTCACATTTTCTCAAGCCTCGTCAACCTCTGAATCTCGGCTCCTTCAACGTGCGTACAGTCATGCAGGCCGGTCAGCAGGCGTGCCTAACCCTCACAATAGATTCTCTGAAGATTGATGTCTGCTGCTTAAGTGAAACGCGTGTACAGGATTCGAGTAGTGTAATTCAACTAACTGCTCCTGGTATCTCATCGAGGTATTTTTTGCGCACTTCATGAGATGAAGTAGCTCGAGCTGTGGGTCAACGTGGTGTAGGAATAGTGTTGACTGATGAGGCTGATGCTACCCTTTTAGACTGGATCCTTGTTAACAGTCGTTTGTTTGCTGTAAGACTCCAGGGGTCAGTTGGCGTTCGAAAGGATAGTTGTTTGAAGCGCAATTTGTTTGTGATCTCGGCGTACGCCCCAACGGACTGCAGCTCAGACTTGCAGAAAGATGAGTTCTATGATGCCCTCGCCACACTCATTCACAGGAGCAAAGGTTCTGACATTTTAATGCTAGCTGGTGACCTCAGTGCACAAGTTGGCAAACTTAGTGTGTCAGAAGCCTGTTCAGGTGGGCGTTGTGCTTTACCCGCTGAGCGTACAGATAACGGGGATAGGCTTCTCCAGTTTTGTGCAGACAATCGATTGTTCTTGTCTAGCACCAATTTCCGACCCAGCTGGCGTCGCACAGCGACACGGCTGTCTAACTCTACAGGTACTCTAAGCCAGATTGATCATATCGCAGTAAGCTACCGGTGGCGTAGTTCTGTTCAGAACTGTAGATCTTACTGGTCCACGTACGTAGAGTCGGACCATGCATTAGTTTTAATGCGATTATCTCTCCAGCTCCATGGTCATCCACAAAAACCCCAAACTCGGTTAGCCGTGCAACGTTTGTCTGATCCAGAAGTCCGCACCCGTTATGAGCAGAAGTTAGCACATGAGCTAGGATCTACGACGAACAGTAATGTAGATGAGCATTGGGCTCATATCAAACAGGCGATGCACATGGCAGCAGGTTTTGCCAGTGGTCCTAGATCCGTTGTCCATCAAAGACACTGGATCTCGCAAGAGTCGCTGAGTATATTGGAGCAAAAGCGTCAGCTTTCGAACCGCAAGGAGATGGATAAGATGCGGAGAAAGCTGCAAAGGCAAGTTACGAAGAGCCTTAAGAAGGATCGCGAAAATTGTTGGGTCAAAGTAGCCGAAGAAATAGAAATAGCAGCTGCTTCAGGTAACAGTCAAAGACTGTTCAAACTTATTCCTGACACCGGTGGACGACGCATCCAGATCAGTGAAACGATTTGGGATAGGAATGGAGAACCCATCTATAGCAAACAGCAAAGGCTGTACCGTTGGGCCGAATACTTCAAGGAACAGTTTAGCTGGCCGTACGCTAGTGTATTTACTCCTGTATCAACAGTTGCGACTCCTTGGGTGGTATCACTTGAGCCCCCATCGGAAGTAGAAATAGAGTCATGCATTCGATCACTAAAGCGAGGGGGGAAGCGGCAGGCGCCGACGAACTTCCCCCAGTTCTTTTCAAACTGGGTGGAAATGTTTTGATAAAACCACTTACCGCTTTGCTCAGTGACATTTGGAAGGAGGAGCGTATTCCGGTAATATGGAGTGAGTCGTTGATTGTTCCCATCTTCAAGAAGGGAATACGCAATGACTGTAGTAACCATCGTGGGGTTAGCCTAATTCCGATAATCACCAAAGTATTAGCCTCGATCCTACTGCACCGTCTTACACCGGCTCGCGAGAGGAATATTCGCGAACAGCAGGCTGGATTCCGTCCAGGTCGAGGATGCATCGACCAGATTTTTACCCTTCGCCGACTACTTGAAACGCGTCACACGCACCGCGTTCTTTCCTTTTCCCACCCCGGTAAGTCCACTCGCTGTCCATCTTGTATATTCATACTTTCTAATTCAGCGTGCAACATGGCGAGAAAGGTAGTTGTCAGTGGGGCTTGCCCTACTGTTTAACGCTGTACGATGATGATGATGACCTGATAGTACGCGCTTTGAAGACCGAGGGTGCTGTAGACGGCGTAGTGAGAGATACTGTCTATCATTTGATCAATCATTGGATGTGGGTAGGGATCCCGTTGCGTGAGATGATCGATAGTCTGGCTGTAGTCGACAGCCGTTCTTTTCTTATGATTGCAACTTTCAGTAATCAGAACTCTAGCCCTCCAAGGGGAGTTGAAAGGTTCAATGATACTGTCACTTAGTAGTTGTTTTATCTCCAATTTGATGAATTCCTCATCTTCGATATAGTGTCGGCGCGATTTCGTGGTGACTGGTTTATAATCTGGCGGCAAATGGGCGAATAATGGGGTTCCTAAATTTTAGCAGCTATAAGCCCGCATAGCAGGAACGTGCCACTTGTACCACCAAATGGTATTTCCACTTTGTTATGAAGTCTGAGGAAGTCATGCCCCGAAGGAACATCCACGCACAAATTCTTCCTCACCGAGTTTTATGTTATAGGAAATGTCCCGACAGCGAATCGATGCATCACAGTAGCCAGTAATATCGCAAGTCAACGATCTCGAGGCCATAGCGATTTTCGAAACGCACGGATCAACTGGCCAATGGTAAGTATTAACGGCGAACTGGGACAAAACTTTCGGAATTCTCAGTGTTTATCAGTGTCTGTAGTTCTACTCCATTTATAAGGATCGGGATGGTGCTTGAGACAAACGGACAAGAGCAGCAGCGGTAACAACTGACAATATTATAGGACCGGTAGTGGTCGAGGGATTTAGAGCATTTGCTTACCACCTCGGTGGTCCGAGATTCAATTTCCCGCCATCACCGGTTACTTTGGTAGTAGACAGTGATCTACTGCCGTCTGGATCGTCATCACGCTTGACCTATCGGGACCTTATATGGTTCTTCCCCGCCCCAAGTCTCCGGGTTCTATTACCGGTTATCCCTAACAGTGCAGTGGGCCCTCGTGGCTTTGGGGTATGTACCCTCTTCCACTGCACTCATGCGCAAGTATGTAATAAGAAAAAATAGGGTTGAGAACCGAAGAGGATGAAGAACCAATTGGTTTAGACCTACATACACGTTTGAAGTGTCCAGTTTTCCCGCAAGCTTTACAGGTAGCTTCGACACGGATATCTACGTTTAGGGCAAATAAGCACTACAACATCACAGCTTGGAGCAGTTTTCCTGTCAACTAGAGGCCGCAAGTTTAATTCTGGCTTATTGCGTGAACTGACCAGTTTTGGTTTGCTGACCACTGAATTTGAGTGCGTGTATTCAAACCCCACAACGACCACTGAATTTCAGTCTGCGAGATCGGTACCGCACCATTTCATATAACTTCCGAGTAGCCCATCACTCCAGGCCACCGTATCAACTGCCTGATCATTCAATAAAACTGCACTTGTTTTTCAACAGCCCCTGATCGTCGAGCTACATGCAACACCAATTTTTAAAAGCATTGAGGGTATGCGCCTGTATCCCCGATAGTTTGCTTTTTTCACTGTACTCTAGTGGTTATAATGAGACAACGTACAAGTTCGGCATAACCTTAGAAATTTTCTCCGCCCCTTGTTATCAGGCCCGCATTGCATTCTTGGTAGGCGAGCGTCGTGGACAAGAAAACCTGAAAAAAGATTTAGTTCGTCGTATCAAAATGCTGGAGTACGCGCTCAAACAGGAACGTGTGAAATTCCATCAGTTCAAAGCGTCTGTTGCAGCTCAGTCAGATTCACGGCCATCTACGGACGATGCGGTAGCAGCAGCAAACACAACCAATGCAACTGCAGCTACAGCCATCTCACCTCGATTTTCGTCAGACGTTCCAAAGCCGAAACCATTGGAGCCGTGTGAGAAATTGGCCCAGTGCACAAAACAAGCAATGGAAAGTCGAGCAAAATGGCTTGAGAGTCGTGGTCGCTTGCGTCAGTGAGTCATAAAATTCATGAATTACGATTCGTGTGAGATTTTCGGAAACGCTTATCTTGCATTTACTCTCTGTACCCTAAAAGTTACGGGTAGCTTGAAATGAAGTTGCATGGTTTCATTCCACCCGTCTCTCGTTTACAGTTTCAGAGAATAGAGAAAATAAACAAGATAATGTTGCCAGTTGTTAGTTATCTTGGTCTGGTGATTTAAGATTTTGACTGACTGATCTTCCTGTTACTTCTGAACTCCGATTTCTTACCTAATCATTAACCTTATTACGTTTACTGGCAATAATATTTTAGTGATTTGCGGCATTCTGATGATTTCAGTAACGATATTGTTCTTTTGAGTGAATATCCATGTAAGTTCCAAGCTTTCCTTGATAGCCCAAACAACAGTGTAACGATGTTTGGTATGCGTCTTGCACCTTCAGTGTCGGATGAGGTGTCATCGCGTATACAGAGGGCGCGTTTAGCTTTTGCTGAACTCAGCCATTTGTGGCGTCGGCGTGACATCCGATTGTCAGTCAAGTGTCGAGTGTATACTGTTGCGGTTAGATTTGTTCTTTAACGCGGTTGAGAAACATGGCCGTTGAGGGTAGAAGATAGGCGGGAAATTTCGGTGGTTGAGCATCGATGTCTCCGTAGCATTGGTTGAATATGGTGGTAACACTGCATCAACAATGCTGAGGTTAGCCGTAGGATGTTAAGAACCAGTGGTCAGTCACGAACAAGTACTGAATCTAAACAGGTTAAGGTAGCGGGGATATGTGTTACGTCTTGCCACCGATAGACTTCCTCAGCGTACACCGTTTCCCCGAGACATAGTTGTTGGACGGTAGGTCAAGGTGGTCAGTCCATGACATTGCTGATAGGTACGAAAACCTTGACCAGTGGACTTTGCCAAGTAGGACAAGTGATACTCCCAGGTTAGGTTTCACGTGATCAGCCTACCAGATGGCTGGAAACAATAGGTGATAAGGCTAGGTGTCGTGGCCTGTGGCGTAGTTGCATGCAAACTCTGTCTTCATCTTCGTGATTTCCGCATTTTACCTTGCTTTCGGCACTTTTTTGCTCCATGCTTCGATTCTTTTGCTCTTGAAAGGACGATGCTGTGAAGTATCAACCGAAACCAGAGAACGGACATGCGAGGTCAATAGTTTAATAAACTGACTGAAGTGAACAAGATGTGCGATTGTTAAAATCCTATCCCTAATCGTAGGTCAATACTGGTGATAGACCACATTGCTCTGTCACCTGCATCACTGTGGCAGTTGTGACTCACGACCAATAGTTAATCTTTCTGTTGTCTCGTTAGATTTCTTCAAGAAGTTGGATCTGCAGACACTTTCTTGAATATCCGACAGGCCCGAGTTCTCCAGCTTTTGATGTCTACTCCTGGGTGGCGTGGTGCACTTGATCAAGAAGGTGGTGTTATCGACCCCAGCGTCAAGCAACATTTACGCCTGGATGGCTCTTGGCCCGCGGCAAACCCGGATGGCAAAACACATGGAATGGCCGGGTAAGTGATACTGATTTATTAACTAATAGAAGCAAAATATGGTGCTTAGTATCTCTACCCTACATTTGGGATTGTTTTCACAGAAATCTTCCATGCACATTTTTTTCAGACCACCTGTGAGATGAATGGATATGGTTCATACACTTGTCGACTGAGGTTGGTAAACTAAATTTAGACCCTAATCTACCTTCATTGTGGTGGTATGGTTCTTTGTGAGTCGAACGCGGTTTGGTTATGCGTCTATACTCAGTTGTTTCTGTCCGTGCGATCCACGGACTGCCTCTGTCCTGAGATCGAAGAAGTACTTCACAAAATTAGCTGTGACTGCTTTGCAGTATGCACTAAACAAATTCTACCATTGGTGGTTGCCTTTTCAACACGAGAACAGATTAAAACGAGCATGATATTTCTGCTTCTTCATCATGCACCGTTGACTTCTTTGTCTTTCTTATGTTTATCTGGCGACTTCGTGTATATGTGTGGCACGGGAGTTCAACAGACAGACCGCGCAGCATTCAATTTGAGCCGTACTCCTCAGCGTCTGTAAGCAACGACGGTCTTCATCACTCGGGCCCCAACCACGAAGTTGAGAGTGCTGTATGCCATGGCGGTGTATTAGGTATCGTAAGATGACGAAAGCTACTTTGGCTCTCGCTGTTCTTGATATGATCTCAACTTGGACTCCAACTGTAATCAAACTATCGACCACTTCCAGGTGATCATTATAGAGAAATTGCAGCCAACAGGCTCTTATTAGCTATCGTGCCCATCCTTTCCTATTTTGTGGTTTTCTTTTGTTCGTTACTGTTTTTGCGTTTCAGTCCATATACGCGTTTGCTAGTAAAGTAAAGCGATATATTCTGAATCAGAGCTCCGAAGTCTTCTGCATTCGTTACGGACGAAATCGCAAACAGACGGTACGATTTGCTTTAATAGTACGGAGTGGACCGTTATCTGCGCGCGGATGAAGTCGATACTGCTGGTAACGCTATCGATGCGTTTAAACGGTGGACATACTGACCGCGGATTTTCAGTACGCTTCTGAAACCAGTGCAATTCGAAGAAGCCTAAAAATTGATATGTTCGTTAATTCTTTCTGCACACGTTTACGAACAGCGTCATTTCAACTCTGTAGTCTTCGTACGTATACCCCAAAAATGTTCTCGCTCGGTGTCATTTTGCTACATGTGAACAGTACACAGGGCAAAGCATTGACCAGTTCGTTCAGAGTATCGATTCGCTCTCAAATGATTGTGATTTTCGTCCTGTATCTGCTGAAGAATATCGTGGCGATACTATGCACGATGCACTTATTACCGGCCTTGGATCCAACTCCATTCCAACAAGAATTCCACAACAGCTTACCCTAAACTTTCAAACGGCCCATGGTATGGCTAAATCAATCAAGACTGTTCCGTAATAATCGCGCTCCTAAAGGATCGAGGACGCTTCCTGTTATTCTGTCAACCCGGCGAGCTCTCCTCCAATGACTAAACCAGTCAATCCAACGATCGAGACTAAACCAACTGTCTCCTATACACAAAGATAACTATTATTTTCGTATTTATTCTAAGCATCCTCGTGCAAAGTGCCCTGTCAGAGATGTCATCTGCAAAGATTTTGGAAAACAGGGTATTTCAAACGCATATGGGATTCGGGATCAGCTAAATCATTCGTCACCTCTGCTGTCAGTCCATTACTGTCCTCCCTTTTGACAGCCGGTACATGCCAGTGTCTGTCTCGTCCCACCAATTGGGCTTCGGTGAACAATGTCGAACTACAAGCACGGATAGACATTGGTAGTTCCGACAGTTATATTTTGCAATTTGTTGTAATCTCCCACCACTAGGAAGTTTGACCATGCGACGCTAGAATAAGGTTCAGTACTTGCGCCCATCCTTTTTCTTTTATTTATTATTGATCTTTTCACCGCCTTTAACCCAGTCCATCCCTTTGTTGAGGACGCCACCCTTCATTGTTCCTTATCTTACCGCACTCCTCGCCATACCAAAACCAACATCGAACGTGACCGCAATGCAATCATGTTGCAATTAATGCTTCCAAAACCTCTCATCTCAATTTATTTGAAACATCATTCACTCTCCCCACATTTATCCTTTGATTCAACTGTACTGCATTCCACAGATTCTGTCTCCTAGGCTTATTTATAACTTTTCCGTGTAGGTCCGTTTTTATATCTCAGCTTGCCTCGAGCTGCGCGCAAAGTTGGTTTTCCGTTTCGCGCCAGACGCTTCTTCACACCAGCTCATCTTCTATCGTACAAGGCTCCAATCCGCCCCGCCCTTGAATGCTACAGTCACGTGTGGGGTGGAGCCTCGTCTACCTCTCTTTCCCTTCTTGATTGGGTTCAACGAAAGGCCATCCGGCTGATCGACGACCCTTCTTTAACCTCAAGTCTGCAATTACTAGTCCATCGTCGGGCTGTTGCTTCGTTATCTCTATTCAGTCAGGACTCTTTTGGATTTTTTTCTTCTGAGCTTCCTTCGGCAGTTCTTTCCAAAACTTTTTTCCGAACATCACTTACCCAGGCAACTAATTATCCTTATCAAGTTTCTGTCACTAGGTGTCGTACTTCTGTCTTTCACTGTTCTTTACCCGGACCGGTAAATTATGGAACGCTCTCTCTTTTTCTGCCTCCATACCCACTTACCACCTCTCGCTCCTCAGAATCATGATCACTAAACTATTTCAAGCGTAAATGTCCCTCCACAGCCCACCTTTACAGAATGTCTTCTGATCATGGGGTTTATCTCTTGTGCTTTAATTCATTTAACGTGCAATAAAATAAAGCTTCTCACCATGAATAATCTTTTCAACTATGTTTTACTTGGCTTCGACCTTCTCGAATTATGTGATAAGATAAAAACTACATTCGGCGGCAGACGTGGTACGTTTTTGCTGTGCGATCTGGATGCCGGCGATATACAGACTCCTCTTTTATTTGCTCAGCTGTTGCCCAACTGCAAAGCGATCGCTGCCAGGTCTCGCAGAAATTCGACTGAGGATGTCAGCTTCATCCGTACCGAAATGCAGCGTTATATAGGTGACAATATCATTGGGCGATCCAACTCTAGAGAGCTCAGGTTTGGTAACTGGGAATCAAGCCCACAAGAAGAGAATATTCCATGGGTTATAGTCAAACTATCGACCGCTTCACGTAGTTAGACACTTATCTGTCACATCAAATCGACACAATGGTCAATGCCTTTTTTCGTTATGAAATATACAGTACTCTGAATTTGAAGAGTGCGTACCATCAGGTTTCTATCGCCAAGCGCGAGAAACCATATACTTCTCTACCATGTGTCGTTTCCCAATATACACCAGAACTAGTTGCTTTTCCCAGTCCCGGTGGATGTCATGGTAATTCCCTCATTCCGTGCCTTTCTTTTGTACGTTTTTATGTCTCAGCCCATGTGCGCTCTTTACTAACAGCGTGAAACGTTATATTCCGAATCAGAGTTTCGAAGTCTTTTACGTTCGCTACGAACGCAATCAAATACAAACGTTACACCAGTCTTGTAATGTTACTCACCGCATGTAAGGCACAAACTGCATGCCGTATTTCAATTTCCAAGCGGTTCAGAGCGTTTTGAATTCTCTAACCAACATCAGTCAGCAAGGAGCCATCATTGGCATGTTCTAAGTCGCAAACTGTTCTGCGTGAGGAGTTCAACTCCACCGTTCAATGAGCGAGACAAGAGATTCTGTTGGAAATCTTCAGTGGAAAGGTTAAAAATAAATGGCGATAGAGAGGAACTGTGTCGTGCTCTCCTGGGGAAGGTAAAAAGTTGGTGAAAGCTGGTCGTAGGCCCTAGCTCGACCTGAGTTACGACTACAACTGTTTAAGGACCTATGCGCTTCTCGGGTACTCCATTTCTCACCAAACAGTTCCACAGTGCAGTCCTGTCGATGGAGTTGAAAGCTGCGCGACTACTGAGGAACACACTTGTCGTTGGTCTTTGGACCGTAAAACTTTGTTGTAAGAACTGTCAGAAAAAAAGATTTGACCGATGGGAAACCCACCCTGCTCGTCATGGGTATGATATCCACGCGCACTGTGCAACTTGCTGATTATGACAGACGCTAGCAGCTTCGATGCTGCTGTGATCGGGTTTATACAGCTGTGATACGCACACTCTGCGCGAGCCTTTCTTGAAGATAAGGACAACAGTTGGTCCCTCTCCCCTCCGCTTCCACACACAAAGACACCTCAGAATACCGAACCTTGAGGAACAAAACATGAAGTTCTCTAACAAGCCTGATGCCGCTATCTGTGAAGAGGATCAGAGAAGACCATCAGTGTCTGATGCCTCGTGACTTACTTGTCTCAACTTCTTTGTAGATTTCCGCCTTAGTAGACGGATCTGTTAAAACAAACCACGAGGATTCCGTTTTTGATGGTGAATTAGCAGACATTCAGCTTCATAGATCATTACATTCGTACCTAATCGTCTGTTTTTGGTGACTCGAATAAAATAGAAAACCGCGTGGGAATTTCCCGCGGTGACACCATGCTTCATCTGTGAGGCGGCAGATTTTGCGCTCCCTGCGCAAACTGGTTTCGAGCTCACGTCTTTTTTCTACTCTTGTTTCATTGTGCTCGCCTCCTGTAGTTCGTATGACCATTTTGATGTGTTATAGGTCAATGTAATGTGTACTCCCGGTTTTGTCTGCGTGCGATTTTACTGTCATCCACTACCACTATCCATCTCCACATTAGTACGTCCGATGAACAAATCCGGTCTGCATTGGCTGAAATAGAACAAGCGGTGCGTGTCGGGGGTGGTTCTCGTCCGGAACTGGGTGATGATTGTGCTGAACCAGATACGACCGGGCAGTCGTTGGGCGGGTCGGATTCGTACGATTCCGACTCTACGTGGGTTAACAGATTCAGACGCACTGGGGGTCATTCGTCCGGTGAACATGGCCGTTTGAAACAGGCTGCTGGCCTCGGGGATGAGGTAAGTGTATGATTACACTATCGCTAGTTATCCGTAACTAGCTGAGTGGAAAGTGCTTCAGTTAAGTTCGGTAGTTCGATATTTATCTGCCTCAGTAAACTTCGGTGAAGTTTCAGTCAGCAGGTTTTGTCAGAAAAATATTTGCTTTCTTCAAAACAAGCGACATCAGTAAACCGAAGAATCCTCGATGGTTGAACAGTTATAGAAAATATTTTCCAAACCCTGAATGTATTTATGGTGATCCTGGGACACTCAACACTCCTTTAGGTAAGCCAGCGCATGGTCTTTTTCGTAATCCCCTCATAAAATTTCCACTCAGAATTCAATTCATTGCTGACTACTCGTCTGCTTTATGGAGCATTTCACTTGTACCCAGAAGTTTTCTGTCGGTGACTCCAGGGAAATTGGAGTTGCCACTGTGGGATAGCCACTAAAGCCACCGCACCCTGTGCATGGTTAGTGGTTGTTTGAACTGTACTGATTTTGTTTTATGTTGATTTCGAAAGAATGTCTTTCTTGACTGCACTGTAAGCATATCAGCCTACAGTTGTCACGCATGCTTTCCGGTGCTCTGATTTCAGTTGCTTTAGCAGCATAACTCAGCCAAATAAATAAAAGGGTCAGTCATTACCCGTTATCTATCACCAGTATAATTGGTAATCGGCTGAACAACACCCCTTTTGTTGGGAAACAATCATCCGCATTCCTAGACCTACTCTGCTAGTCTATGATCAAATTGACGATACAACACATAAACTGAATTGATCACACATCAATCAACAGAAGTGGATTTGCGTGTTCTTCATTCCCCTTACCACCTTCATGCACATCCAAGTCACTTTTCTTTTCTCGTTTGTTTTATCTGACTTATACGGATGTTATGTATTTGACCAGTTAGTGAAATACCAAAAGTGAGTTTGTTTACTACTACGTCTTTTACTACAATCATTGAGCATGTTACAGTATAAAATAAATAAGTCAACTGTGTCAGCGAGACGTCCGTCATCAAAGTGCTGTCCGCCGCCAAATGATCTGAGGACACGGTTACGTCTTTCATACTAAATTTCACGCCAACACCTCAAAGTCCCTCAGGAGGAGTACCGATAAAAATACGGAAGGTTTTAAGCCGTGATGTAGTTGTATATCTTTGCAGATTGTGATTCCCCTCAGTGATGTTACTCGGCTTTTGTACGACGAGCTTGCGTATATGTTCTCTCCACGACAGAAAGATCCAACATCTCCATAACATTGACCGTCGATATTCCCAATAACTCTTGCGCTTTCAGCTTGACGCTAGCGGTGCTTCTGGGGCTAGTGCTGTCTCCTCTTTTATCAGCGGTTTGAAGGAAGGCAACACTGGTGAAGTTGAACTATCCGGTGAGAATTTCGGTGAAAGTATCAACGTAAACGTGAGTCATTTTCGGGACCATTATGGTTCTACTTGGTTTTTTGTGTTGTGCTTACGATAATTATACTGATGAACTGTTACGCGATACAGCAATACTGATGTAATGTGATTACTGTTGTTTGACTGATGACCAACCAGAATGAAAAGGAGTCATTTCGATCTTACTCAAAATGATATCGCAATTTTATTTCCTCTGATTGTAGGATTTCATTTGCTCGTTGTCCGAGGATGTCGAGGAAGAAAATACAGGTCGTTCAGTTAATGCAGCTCATAGTTCTACGGCTCCGGCTTCTAGCGACGAGGAGCCCGATATTGTTTTTAATTTTTATCCTGCACTGAATCCTCGCGATTCAACCCAAATCACGCACCAGATAGATGCTGTCAAAGAGGCGGTATCCAACGAAGGTCTAGTGCTTGGAGACCTAGCCACTGTGACAGTGGCAAACGATTTGGAATCGGGCGCAGGTTAGTTCATCAAAGTTGCATGCTGTTGTCCAAATGATATCAAATTAACGAAATCCCTTCTCAAAACGCAACTAATATCCATCTTAAAAATGCCTCAGTTTACACCATTTACTTAGGAAGGATTGATTTTTTGACTTTTAGCTCTGCTGCTCATATCAATTTACGTTTTATTTCCCACGCCTAAGCACCAAAACCGGACAGTCAGCTGTAGCGTGCTTTCCTTCAATCTTTACGTGTACAATGACTTTACCACGTAAGGCTTATTTTATCGTTCCTTCACCGTTTGTCCGACTTTTCATTGACGCTGACTACATGAACCAGCTAATGGCGAGGAGAAAAACGACTTCGTGGTAAAATCCATGTGTTCTGATGTTTATTCACTACAGTGATGTTATTGCAATATGGGTTAGACTGTCTTTATGGAAGTGGAGATATGTACCCATGTTTTGTCTTTTCTTTTAGAATTAAGCATCTGATAGTGTAAAAGAGCACCATGCATGGTTCGCGAGGCCACAGCTGCCGATTCTCTGGTAATGCATTAGGCCCCTAGTTATGTGTATGCTCACTCCATTCCACTCTTGCATGAGCATGAAATTAAAGGAACACTATGTGCGGTCCTAGCGACAGTACTACAGACGGCACAGCAATTGCCTTTGGTAGGAGTAGTATCTCTAAGATGTTAGATCAATGTGCTTCTGAAGTATCTTCCATCTTTTGGTCTCTATCAGGTGCTCAGCTCTCACCTGTGACCCCACGAAGCTGGAGCATGAATCAGCGGCCACATCCCAGCAAGCCACCCGACAGGCGGGCCGAACCAGGCTAAGGGTAACCGAGGTGTGGAAACTTCGGCGAGATGGTGTCCGCCATGCGAAGACAGTTATTTCTGAGCGAGCGGACAAGATTTACTGAGTGACTGAGTGACGCTGAAGACGTCACTCCCTGCATAGTTCCCAGGATTCTTCATGAATGGTTTTTCTGCTTACACTACTCATAAGCAAGTGCTACTGGGGATATCCATGAAGCTGGATCATCCTCTTGCAGAAGCCAACCGCGTAAAAGTAGGTCAGTGAGTTTAATCCGATGGCTACGAAAAAATTCCTGTCGAACTAACAGGGTTTCATGAACTGCTGGGTTAGATTCAGTTCAACTGAACGGCGAACAAACTCTTAGGGAACCACCGGCAACCATGAATCAACCCGCTCTTGCTTTCCAGTCCGTACTCGTTTGTGCAAGGTCTAGAGGTGTGCCCCTGAAAAAAAAGCCGAGTGACGCTGGGGACGGTTCGTGTACTGAATACCCACAAAACTTCATAACTATGTGTTCTCCATGCCTTGTTATCCATGGTACGACGTCCCCGGGAAGCGACACGCCCTGTGCTCCTCCAGCTGAACCTCTTACAACCGAAACACAGCCTATATAGGATGGTGAAACGTGAGAACTCTCTCGGACATTGGAAGTCATGTAGTGACTATGCGCGCGCTACACGACTATCAAATGGATATTGCCTGCCTTTTTCAAAGTCATTCCAGACAATACCAGCTCTCGTAATGACAAAGTTCCGGACGCAGATAGACACTTAGATTTGCCACAGTGACCCAGAAACTCCGGGCCAGCGAGGAGCAGCAGTAGCTTCAAGTGGCCGCGCCAAATCCGCTCTACTGTCTTGGGAACTGATATAATCGTGAATCGGAGTTGCGCGTTCCAAGGGTCAGTTTTAACCTGGTTGCGATCTACGTCTTAACCGTCCCAGACATTATAGTGTGGAGGGTGAGTTCTACGACAGTCTTCAAATGGCGTTGAATCGCATTCCCGAAAGGGATATGCTTATCAACGCAGGTAACTGGAATGCCCGGACAGAAGCGCAAGATGCTTCGACCCGCCACATTCTCGGAAAATTCGGCCTGGGCCAACGCTGCGAAAGTGACCATAGTTCATTTCAGTTTCTTCATCCATCAACCTCGCAATTCTGTGCTCTGTTTTCGGTTGATACCTCACAGCATCGTCCATTCAAGAGCAAAAGAATCGAAGTATGAAGCGAAAAAGAGCCAAAAGCAGGGTAATATGCGGAAATCATGGGGACGAAGACAGAGTTCGCATGCAACTACGCCACAGGCCACGACGCCTAGCCATATCACAATGTTTTGAACGCCTTTGAATGACGACCCGTATAATGACAACCCCTAAGCACCTCAATGTAGGAATATCAAAGTCCTAGGAAAAAATAACTGATGAAAGAGATTGAACTGCTGTTGTCAGCGGACACATCTACCCAACACCACAAGACAAACTCGATCGACCTACTGTGGACCTAAATAAAGATAGCAGTACACGAAGACGCAGTGGGTGAATTGGGAACCACTAGATAAACTGGTAGAAATCGATCCGACCTCATCTCCCCGATCTAGCATCAACTGTGATCCCCAGCCAATAGAGGATATATCTAATAGATGTGAAGACGGAACCCCGGCGGGGATTTTCAAGACGTGTCTTCAGGTGGTCACCGAACCACTTCGTACCTCATTCTGCTTGATTTGGGGGACCGAAAAACATCCATCCGATTGGAACACCTCAGTTCTGCTTCCGTTTCCCAAAATGGTTACTAAACGGTGTGCGAGAACTGCCGAAGTATCAGTCTCTTGAATGTGGTTCCATAGGCGTTCGCCCAGCTCGTGCTGAATGGCTTTTCTGCGCTGGGGCATGTACGTACTCGGCTTCGGCCCAGGCAGGGGATGCGTCGACCAAATATTCATCATCCAGAGGATTCTGAAACACCGATAAAAATTCCAACGCCTTACCGCTGCGTGGACTTTCACACCACATTCAACTCAATGGATCATGGGTCATTGAAAAAATGATGTTTGCAGATGGTATCCCATTCAAACTCGTCAGTCTGATGAAGTCGTATTATGCTGGGACAAAAGCGTGTGTTCGATCTTACGACGAAGAGTCTCACCCATTCAAATTGAAGTCAGGAGTACAACAAGGGTGCTGGTTACGTCCGGTGCTGTTCAATTCTGCTGTAGATTGGGTAAGATAGCGTGATCAGATCGCGAATACAAACATTAGAAATCGCTGCTGCACCGTCCGTCTTTAAACACGCATAAAACTCCGCCCACCGCAGCGGTTTCGACACATCCTCCGTAGACCTGACCGTACCCCAACCAGCATTGGTGTTTCACCATCTCCACGACAAAACTGGCTTCGCCGACAAGGAGGACCTGGCTGAATACCGCTTTCGAAGACATGAACCACCTTGGCTTTCATATGGTGTGTGGCATTCGTCAATGGAAACTAAACTGGATCGACATCCGCAAGGACTTTTCTACCAACTGCTCAGCATTGGCGGCCGCTATCAGAGACATTCATGATACCGTCTTATCCTCCCCAAGGACGCCTGTCGTAGTAAAGTGACTAAGTCGTTACCTCGAACAGAGGTATTCAAAATCATAGCTACAAAACACGCGGACGGCGTTGATCGACGCATCATTTGCCATAATAAATTGCGAAGTTCGAAACCTCCTACGGCCAGCTTTAGGAGGAACATGGAGCTCAGTTCACAGCAAAGCGTGAAGTCACGAACGCCGTGATGAGACAAGAATGCGTAACATGGTGTGCAGAGTGCTCCTCTGCTGTGTTCAGTGCGGAAAATTAATAACCATACACTGGACGCAGAGGCTTTAGATGCTATCTCCTATGGGGAACCTCAGTAAGAAATAATGAAGATAAAAAACAGAATACCGAAGAAGCAATATAACTACAAATACTACTTTGAAGTCGGATACGGAGGTTTCCGTATGAAAAAGCGCTATTAATCACAACACAGTCTTATTCTCACCTGTTTAACCACAGAGTGTAAGAGTCTCCTGGATTTCAGTCAGGAATTCTGTTCGTCCAGCTTTTCATTTCTTTCTTTCATGTTATAGACTGACTACCCTCACCCTCCTTCCAACCGTTACCCGTCTCAGCAACCATTGCGCGTCGAGGAGTACCGTCGGGGGAAACGTGCAACACATGTCCCAACCATCTTACCCCGGCGAGCTCAAGTATTTCATCCAACAATTTGATCCTTGAACCTCAGCATTGCTTATATGGTATTTACCTTAAACAAGAGCAGAGCTACGAATACCGACAATCTTCGTATGTCCTCCACCCGCAGTGGCCATGTCTCCGAACCATACAGAAGCACGGGCCTGACTGCTGCAGCGTACACTCGGCCCTTGATAGGTAAACGGATGTCATATAGACGCCACAGATGGCCCAAATTGCTAAATGCCAAACGAGCCTTCCGTATACTCAAACACCTAAGTCGATATCCGATCTCCGGGTGAGATGCAGCTTTCCAAATAACAGAACTTGTCTATCACCTTTATAGTCTCCTTAGATATCGAAAGGTTTGATGTTCGACCAACCCATTCCCGCAACAACATCTTGCACTTTGAAGGTGCAAAACGCATACCGAACACTGCTACGCAATCCGTCAAGCTGTCTAGAAAAGCTTGCAACTTATCTGGATCTTCACTTAGAAGAACTATGTCGTCAGCATATTCGGGATACGACACTTTTCCACTCGAGAAATGTTCCATACAGCTAGTCCTTTGTTACGAAAGGGCGGTCCCTGGGATCATACCAATCACAAACTTGAAGAGCAAGAGAAAGAGGGGGAACCCTGACGTACACCACATCTCGTAGTGAAGTCGGGTGAAAAATCTCCGTACAAACGAACTTCGCTTTTGCTATTCATGCACGGGGACTTCATGATAGAAATGAATTTATCTGATGCACCCATCAGAAAGAGGTAACGCTTGAGAAAACGGCGGTTCACTGGATCGAAGGCCGCTTTAAGATCAGGAAAAACGGAGATAGTGGGTATACGGAAGATGTATCTATGTTCTGAATTATGTCGAAGAGTAAAGATGTGATCAACACAACCTCGACCAGGTCTAAACCCAGCTTGATTCTCGCGCGAGCACTGTTCGCGAGCGTTAGATAAGCGGTTTGGATGCAATGCTGACCAGACCTCTTCCCCTGTGGTTTTCACAAGAGGACTTGTCGCCTTTCATATAAATCGGTACGGTCACTGATTCACACCAACACTTTGGAACTTGTTCCTTCTCCCATAACAAACCGAGGAGTTTTGTCAACTCCAGTAAAAGTGCTGGGCCACCGTCCTTGAAAATAGACGGAGGCAACCCATCCAGTCCGGCAACCTTATGTCATTTAAGATAGCTTATCTCACGAAGAAGCTCCGTTTCTGGCGGAGGACTGGTATTTACTACAAGAGCTGTACCCATTGTGCTAAGTATCAAACCTGAAGGGGATAAAGGCCAATTGAACTGCATCTCGAAATGCTCTGCCTAGCGAACTAGACGACGCTCCTGAGTTTGAATCAAAAAGATGTTTGCCTCTTTGATCAATTCAATAACGCCTGACTTTCGTGGACAAGTATATCTAGTGGGATGGAAAAGGTTGCGGCTGTCGCCGATCACCACAGCTTTTTCCACCTCTCTACATTTCGCAATCCACCACTGTTCACGGTGGTTTCTCAGGTTGCGAATCAGTTGGTGTTTATGGTATCTACCTGCCTAACCACCGGATCTTGACACCGATATGCTCGATACGATTTAATCGAGAAATCGAGCTCGCATATGGAAAGCGAACTGTTATCACGGAAGATGGGTCTTGTATGCGTGTTTCTTAAGGTTCCAAGAGTTCTAGTCAGGGCGGTCTGTTGTCCCGTTTGGCAAAGTGCGCGGACGGTAAAACAGCCAAGTGAATAGAATGCTTAGTTTCAACAAATGGTTTTTCCCCCTATCTCGAAGTCATTTTCCCGGCCCAGAACTACACATTCTTCGTCAAGATTCATTGAGGCTTCTCGCATCTATCTCGAATTGCGATATGAACGATGAAAAGCGAGATGAGAAATATTTTCCATGACACTCGTTTAGATCTCTAGGCAAATCAATTCGCCGTTGCCCACACCACAGAAAAGATTTTTCTTCCGAGACTCTAACCGAAGCCTTTTACTCAAGAGTCCGACGCACGAAGCATTAGGGCGTTGATCCAGCTCGGAAACTTGACTGAGGCACTCGTAAAGGAGCTCAAGGCTTGTCACTTGAGACCTGATTGTTTCACCTATCTCTTTGCCTTCGCTGATGCTTTGTTGTCGATGCGCATTTCGGATTAAGTTCTTAGCCCCATACACCCAATGGGGCAAACGGAACGTGGATGATGCAGCATCCTTTGGGTCGGGGTCTGACCAACTTAGGCGAGCAATAGCTGCCCAATGAAGTGCGAAGGCTTCTCCCACCGTCGACAGAAACCCCAGGTATTCCACTCTTAGACCGGTAAACCCAAGCCTCCACATCATATCAAGGAGCAGTCGTCGTGATGGTTTGTATTGTGTAGTTCCGTGGGACGAGTCACGAATGACCCCACCTAATCGCGTCTTATAAATGCTTATGGAAAAGTTAAAAACAAGGTGAAAAACCTCACAGCATCGGCTCCGGCGGCTTCTTTTCAATCTCATTCACCCAGAAAGACTTCAAGACAATTCTTCCGCGTTGAATGATAGGGTGCACAAGACCTTTTCACGTACTGTGCTTTTTTACGCTCGCGAGACTTGACCTGTTCAAGTGACCGATTTTCAGTAGCCGTCTGTCTTCGGATTCTGCGGAGTATCACATCAAGACTTGCTTCCGTCGGACACTGACGCCTGCATTGTGGGGAACCTCAAGATCAGCAGCACGCTTGATTTGAACCTTTGTGGGATGTGACTGAAAATCGTTGGTATTTGTGTTGCTAAGGTTTGTATTCTAACTCTTGAGAAACTTCTGTTCGATGTTCAGATTTATTAGTTGGTTCGTTTTCTGATTGGTACCACGCCTTTATACCCTATACTGCATTACCGGTGAATATGTGATTGTCTGTGTTTCTTCTGAAGAATTTCGTTGTTATCGTCGTTGTGGGGAAAACAAGAAGTACGAACCGTGTGATTATGTACCGCAATTCTTCTGAAGCTCCGTTTTCACTGATCATTGTGTTTTTAAATGGACAGTGCCAGTGTGTGGGCACCACTTCACTGCGCCAGAACCATTGCTTGTTAGCTACTAGTTTGTTATTCTCTGAATGACCTGCCATTCTATCGCAATATTTCCTCGAGAATTTCAAACACAACCGATGTCGGTTTAGTCAGCATGCACCTGACACGTGTCTCTTTCGCCACTTTTATGAACAGTCTATAGATAGTTCACTCTCGCCTAGTGATGCACTGAACAGCTTAGTCAGGGGTTCTGTCAAGATAGATGCAATTTGATGTTCCGCGGCCCAGCCGCCTTGGATACGTCTGGTTGAATCACGCTGCCCCTGGACTGATTTTCTATCCACTTTGTAATACAACCAGGCTTTTCCATTCTCAGTAGCTTTCGAGATCTGACAGCTTTATACCTCTTATTTCCTGCTCGCCGAATTTTCGGTGTCCACCAAACTGGCTTGCCCCCACGATTACTTTTTGGAAGTAGGACAAAAGTATCCAGTAGATCCAGGTTTCCATTAATCCTCTACCGTGTAACCTGCATACCAGCCTCTTTATGCTCTACTCCTCAGTCTGGTTCTGCCATCCTAGTTCTGAGCTGTAATTCCTGCAAAGCGGCCTGCACATGCCTGAGAAAGATGAAGAATTTCAGTGTCATGATCCTTTTCTGTTAAAACCTGGCAGCAGATCCAACCCATCTATTCTCATATTTTGTGAACACAGTCTGAGACTGAAGGGCAATGTCGTGATTTGCATCGGGCGTTCCCTCTTATTTAATGAAACAGCCCTGTGATGCATATAATTTGAGTTTTCCAGAGAATGCTGCGGAACAAGGTGGGCATTCGCTCGGTTAGTATTCGTGTAGTTTTCGTAGGAATGTCGCTCCGTTTCGCCCTGCTCACTCTTGTCCTCTACGTTCTCCTCCTTCCCTGCTTAAATTATTGTGCATATTTCATGATCAAACTAGATGCCGAAAATTGTGATGTAACCGCATCCACCCGTGGCGAATTTGATCACAATTTGTTGGATGGTCAGTCTGGTTCAATAGGCGAGACCCAGGGTCCGATTCCGGTATCGAGTACCGGCTCGTCAGCCGCTTTGGGACATCAGACATGGCAAGCACGATACACTCTTCGTGGTCATTTGGATGGGATTCGCAGTGTAGCCTTTCATCCTACTGAACGTGTGTTGTACACAGCCGGTGAGGACGGTTGTGTCATGCTTTGGAATCTGTCAAAGAGTGGTTCACCTATGCCGGTTAGTCAGTTTAAACGCCGTTTCTAAGCCTACATGCCAATTTTCATAATCATTTGTCCGCTAACCTTCGAATTTTCAGGGATAGAACCACCAAAGTAGCTTTCTCTTCGATATCCTCCCACTCACTTATTTGGTTTGATGTGATGATGGCATAGCATCATCATCATTGTACAGCGTAACATGTGCCTTAACTAACAAAGTTTACTAATCTGGATACATTGTGATAGAGCGTCCTCTGAATTAGTACCCAATACTCGCTTTCTGATTTAAGTATTGCTTACTCAGTCATTCCACCCAATCTTAGCGATACTACGCAGACATCGATGGTGGAAAACCTTGAGACGACGAGTATCTTCCGCACACAGACTCCAAGTCTGACTTTTCAACTTCAGCGAAATATCCTGTCGGCGCCACAAGTGCTTCCGTCCAGCGTACGCTGCTCGAGCCTTGGATATGCGCGTGCTCAACTCTACTTCCGTGCTTCCATCCCCCGTCAAACTGCTGCCGAGGTAAGTGACGCAGTCGAAAACTGCCAACACCTCTTCATCGAGCATCAAGCTCGAAACCGTTGACGTCCAGTCTTGCAACAGTAGTTTGCACTTTGAAGGAGCTACAGCTCTTGTAATTCCATCTAGGCATTCCCGCACGTGTTCCGTGTATTCGCGAAAACAAAGTCGTCGGCGCTATCTAGGTCACACACCTTTTCACCATTTCCTAGTTGGACGTCCACATCCTGAAGATTTCGCGAGACATTCTCCATTGTCTAATCCATGGCCAATACAGGAATGGAGAAATGGGACATTCTTGTCGAACAACTCTGGTCGTTTCGGATGAGTTGGATAGTTCGCCGTAGACCCTTACGCGACCAGACGTATGGGAGTACAATGATCTCAGTAAATTAATGAACTTCTAAGGCATACCTTTCCGGTAAAGGGCACTGAATGCTGCCATTTGGTCAACTGAAATGAAGGTGCATTCCGAGTTGAGGAGAACCACTATTGTCAGTCGATGGTGTGTGTGTGTGTGACGCTTTTTTTTAAATAATTGGCGAAAAGTAAAAATCTTGTTAATGCGTGCTCGGTCTGAGTGAATCCGGCATGATGCTCAGGGCGTTCTTCTCCCGAGCCGGTAGGAGATGAGGCCACAAAATCGAGGCTACCTCGGACTCAGTTTCGGTTTATACAACCATTAACCTCGTACTTCTGTTCTTTGGTTTCGGTTGCTATTTTCCAGCATCGTCCAGTGATGGGCAGAAAGAATGGTATTATAGTGATAACGCGGAAAACAAGAGAACAAGGAAAGAGTCCAAATGCAACCACGCCACTGACCGCGACAGCAAGTCCAATCACCATTTGGTAGGTGGGTCACGTGAAACCTAACCTGAGAGTCTAACACGTCCTACGTGGCCAAGTCAACTGTTTAAGGTTTTCATTCCTTTTTACCATGTCGTGGACTGACCACCTCGACCTACCGTCTAAAACAGCGTGTGCAGAAGAAGTTCATCGGTGACAAGGCGTAACACATGTCCCAACCACCTTAACCTGTTTAGATTCAGTACTTGTTCGTGACTGACCACTGGTTCTTAACATCCTACGGCTAACCTCAGCATTGTTGATGCAGTGTTACCACCATATTCAACCAATGCTACGGAGACGTCGATGCTCAACCACCGAAATTTCCCGCCTATCTTCTACCCTCAACGGCCATGTTTCTCAACCGCGTTAAAGAACAAATCTAACCGCAACAGTATACACTCGACACTTGACTGACAATCGGATGTCACGCCGACGCCAAAAATGGCTGAGTTCAGCAAAAGCTAAACGCTCCCTCTGTATACGCGATGACACCTCATCCGATATCTGACCACCTCGTGAGATGTAACTACCCAGGTAACAAAACTTTTCCACTTCAGCTAGAGCTTCCTATGCCAAGAAGAGGCTTGGTGTTGAGCCGACCCAGTCCTACAACAGCATTTTACACTTTGAAGGTGAAAAACGCATCCCAAACATTGCTACGCTGTTGTTGAGGCTTTTCAAAGAGCTTGCAATTTACCTGGATATTCACTCAGAAGAACAATGTCGTCCACGTAAACGGGTTATACCTTAATGACTATTGAAATTAAACTGATCACGTGATTATTACTGCAACCATTGCGTGAAGCCTTCTTGAAGATGGGTACAACCAATGACGCCCCATAATAACGGACTACGTTCCTTTTTCCCATGGTTATGGATCGAAGTGGTGAGTGATTTTATCAACACACCACTACCCATTTGGAAATGAACTGGGAGACGTTCGTGAGGACCAGCAGCTTTCCTTTCGCTTTTGTAATCGAATGCTTCACTTTCCTCCAATTCAGATGGGATTCGAGTTATACTCCCCAAGGAATTGCATTTGTTGAAAAAGAGGTAACTGAATTAGCGCGCGACCAGCTAAACTGTTCCTCAAAGTATTTGGCTCCATCATCGGGCCTTTGCTGTTTTCCGTGAACAGGCTCTCCATTTCTATCGCATATCGTCTCACTGACCGAGGTTCGCCGTTCACCGGTGTAGCGAACAAGTTTGAACAGTCTTGGACTGATAACTAATGCAGCTGCTACTTCCACTTTTTTGGATACTTTGATCCACTAATTTCCCGGTGTTTCTTAGGGTCTTTTATATTTTGCTTTTGTAGAGTTCTCCGTATCTTATTCATCGCACAGCTCGAGAGCTGACGTTTTTCCTTTGTTAGATCGATCAACTGTTGCGAAATTCAGTGTTTTTGATGGACATTGAATCTGGGACTACAGGCAAAACCTACTGCCACGTGCTTTGCCTGCTGGATATGGGCCCAATGCTCATCCATATTACTGTTCGTCATAGATCTTTGCTCATGTGCTTATTTCTGTTCATAACTGGTACGAACTTCTGCATCAAACAAATGTTGTACGGCCAACCGGGTTTCCGATTTGCGTCGATGACCATGGAGCTGGAGTAGAAATTGCGCTGAAACTAATAATGGTACGGATCTGCATACGTGGGCCAGTAGGATCTACAATCCCAAACAGAACTGCGCCACTGGTAGCTTACTGCAATATGATCAGTCTGGCTCAGAGTACCTGTTGCGTTAGAGCGCCATGTCGCCGTGCGACGCGAGCTGTGTCGGAAATTTGTAAGAGACAGGAATGTCTGCATAAAACTGGTAAAGGTCATCCCGCTATCTGTGGGCTGAGTCGGTAAGGTACAATGCCTATTTAAGCAAGTTTCTGACGCACTAAGTTTTCCACCTTGTGCGTTAAGATCACCATCTAGCACTACAATGTCAGAGCCTTTGCTCCTGTGAACGAGAATAGTGAGTTCATCATAGAAATCTCATCCTTTTGCGTGTCGAAGCTGCAGTCTGTTGGGAAGCATGGCGAGATCACTCACAAGTGCGCCTAAAACAGCTATCCCAGCCAACGCCAACTAGGCCCTCTAGTCTTCAGCACGTAAGCGGCAAGTAGCCGGTATCCAGTCTAAACGGGCAGTCTCAGCCTTATCAGTCAACACTATTCCTACACCACGTTGACCCACAGCTCTAGCTACTTCGTCTCCTGAAGTGCGCAGGAAATACCTCGATGAGAAACCAGGATCAGTTAGTTGAATCACACTGCTGGAATCCTGTACACGCGTTTCACTTAAGCAGCAGATATCAATCTCCAAAGAATCTATTGTGAGCACTAGACACGTCTGCTGACCGGCCTACGTGAGTGTAAGCACGTTGAATGAGCCGAGATTCAAAGGCTGACAAGGCGTGAGAAATTGTGAGGGACAGGACGGCGGATTATTCGCGACACTATTTGACAACGTATCGGGCGTGTTGTCAGCGGGAGCATTATGGGTGAATAGACGGGGAAAAGAGGGGTGGTTGGGGACAGAAGACAAAGGTCGAATAAAAGAGAAGGAACTCTGAGCAATAGCCCATTCATCACTACCTACCCTGCTCAATGCAATGGGTAGCGCGGTCCTGATAATCCTGTGCGACGACCAGTGCAGTATCGGACTTTCTGTATTCATGCACTTCATGGGAGATGTTGGACGGGCATTGCTAGGGTGTCCATCCGCAAAGCAGGGAGGACGACTAGGGTTCTCAACCAAATCCTTTAGTTCTAACAAGAACCAGTTCGCAAGGCAACCGGGGGTGGCTGGATCCATTTTTCTTCCACTAGTTCTACCGACTGAGTTGCCATCTCAGAACGGCCCCGAACCCGAAGGACCAGGAGACTAAACTTCGTCCGTCCTCTACCTATTGACCTCTTACGGGGATGATTTAATCTTCGGCTTTAGGTGAGCCAACCTGAGGTGCGCAAGCCATCAGCCCACGTCAAGGTCAGTCCTGTTGCGGTATGTCTGACTATGATATAAGCGAGAAAACATTCATCGATGCCTTCTGCTTTGTTTATTAGCATTTCAGAATTGAAGTCCTTCGTGAGACGCTAACGAGGTGACGGGAGATACTTGGTCAAGAGTTCTTGTTAGTCACGATAAACGAGGGCCAGCGTCACATCTGAGTTAGGACTGTTATTTGTTTATTTAGGTTTTCCACTGAACTATTTTCGCCGTTCTTCTGTTTTACATGCTTGGATTTCAATCATTCCTGGCCGGTTAAGCTGCAGAACGTTTTGTATAAGGAGCAGGCAGTTGGTAAAACAGAACTTGAAATATTTTTGCATCTGGTTTCTAATTCAGTATTTCCCCCTCTCACTCTCTGTCTGTGCGCGTGTGTATGCACATGTGTGTAGAGTGCTTCCCAAGGCAAAGCTGGCGCTGGGCGAGGTGTCGTTTGTCCCATGGCGGAACTGGAACCCGTTCATGTCTATTGTGGTCATGACGGTCCCGTTTTGAGTGTAGTGACGCCCAGTGCGACCATGATTTCCTCCTCGAGTATCACTGCCTACACCGGCGGTCTGGACGGGACCGTACGAGCTTGGCGTTTGCCTTCTCTGTGCAGCACCACTGGCGCTGTGGATCTGTACGCTCCACATGAACTGGAAATCGAAAATGGACCTACTCTGCGAGGTGAGACGAGTTTCCTTTGATTTTCCCCATGATTTGACATACAGTCAGGACTATATCCTGAACAGTGATTGTGAAGTAGTTAATCTTAGGCTGATCTCAAATAAGTTTGTTCAGTGAAGTATTTTGTTCCCGTTGTATGCCTTATCCCTTGATACACATTTCCCCTTTATTTATGGCCTAGAAAACAGGACGGTAATAATGATGCACATCTTTATGGCCTAAATCATGTATCGCCGTTTGTCATTTCTCACTCTGACTCAATACTAAACTATCTTTAGGTTCCCGAGGTTCCGTCTGGGCTCTGGCTATGCACCCGTCCAGTCCAATTCTGACAGCTGCGCACTCAGACTGTGCAATCGAATTCTGGTCCACAATTGAATCCACTGAATCCGTGTCCACACCCACGTTCACCGTTCACTTAGATCGTGTGTTCAAAGGGGCCTGTGAGTTCATCCCTCATTCTCGCGTTGTTAACTTTCATACATGCATGTGCTGCTCGTTCCCAAATAACCACTCTAGAACTGGGAATCTCTTGGCTTGTCGTTTAGTGAAGTAGTTCTTTTACCAAGTGTTCAGGGTCCGTTAGGTCGTTTCAGTGTGTATACATACGTAGCCCACAAGGCTGGGTGTAATCGATTCAGCTACCTCCCACTGGCCGGGGAGTTGCTCTCCCAGCTAAGCTATGGCTGGACCGCCAATGGGACGCGAATAACGCAAGTGAATATCAGATTTTGAAAAAACCACCATTCCAACGAGGCACAACGACTATTCTGGCTTGACTCACTGGACTAATCTCGTCATTCACGTCACAAACAAAATCCGAAGGACATTTCGATAGTTATGTAGCATTTGTCGTGGACACTGCTGGCCGGATTGATGTGAATAATGGGAAATCCACTTGCATTTTTCCCATCCAAAATTGTATACAATCGCTGCCGTTTGCATTTCTCACTCACCTTGTTACTGTCGCGATCATCGTAACTTCGAATTGAACAAACTTGTACAACGTAAACATTTACCATAGACTGTGGAAGAGAACATAGGAGTAAAATTTCCACGCCAAAGTTTCAGTTGTCCACAAAAGTATATCCCTCGAAGTTATGTGACATGGTGAGAAGGACATGGCAGAACGTTTATCAGTTTCAGTCTGGCAATGAAGAAATGTGAACGTATTGCAACATTTGAAATTAAATAGATAACCCTTGTTCATTTTTTAGCTTCATTTTATGACAGTTTTCGTGTTTTGACCGTCGGTGTTGAAGTGCGCCCAAGGAAATTATTGTACGTTCAGTTCTACATTCGACATCAGGTCAACTTTCCAATGCTCTGAAATGCATACTATGGACCTGTGTAGCCATAAAATCTTTTTCACACACACTCGTATATATATATATATATATATATATATATATATATATATATATATATATATATATATATATATATAAAACAAAATCCATATAGGACTGCTACATTAGATTCAGTCGTGGCCAGCCGTTGGTGGTTTGCACACCTTACATAAGCCCCACAATCTGTCTTTCTTGATTCCAGAGCGGTATTTGACCCAGTCGACCGCACAGTCCTCTGCTGTGCTTCTCATTGAAGAGTGGACCAGCGGAATTTATTTATCTTTTTTAATCCTTGTATGTATGCAGCCAAACCCTAGTTCGTGTTTACGGCGATTCTTCTCCCGAGTTCACCACGGAAAGTTTTGTTCATCAGGGTTGGCCTCTTTCGCCTGTCTTCTTCCAATTTTGTGATTAAGTTGACTCTAGAGATATCTCTGACCTCGTGTGAGAATAGCGGCAACGATCATTTGCTCAGTAAGTAAATTGCCGGACTTAGAATACGCAGACGACATTGTTCTTCTGAGTGAATATCCAGGTAAATTGCAAGCTCTTTGAAAAGCCTCAACAACAGCGTAGCAATGTTTGGGATGCGTTTTTCACCTTCAAAGTGTAAAATGCTGTTGTAGGACTGGGTCGGCTCAACACCAAGCCTCTTCTTGGCATAGGAAGCTCTAGCTGAAGTGGAAAAGTTTTGTTACCTGGGTAGTTACATCTCACAAGGTGGTCAGATATCGGATGAGGTGTCATCGCGTATACAGAGGGAGCGTTTAGCTTTTGCTGAACTCAGCCATTTGTGGCGTCGGCGTGACATCCGATTGTCAGTCAAATGTCGAGTGTGCACTACGGTAGTTAGATTTGTTCTTCATGTAGCCTACCTTTGCCCTGTTTGGAATTTAGGCGCCAATAATGCCTCTGCCGAGATCAGTATTGATAGACATCCTCAAATCGTTCAATGCGTACTCTACATTCCGCCCCGTGCGGTCCCCAATGATCTCTACCGTTTCACACTTATAACTCTCAGCTTTTTGCTTACTGAGAAATGCGTCTGTCGTCAGAGGCGGCTATCCAACAGTTGCTTGTTCTTCGGCACACGCTGTTTTTCGAGGCAGGTAATTTTTGGACGGTAGATTGAGGTGGTCAGTCCGCGACATGTCTGGGAGCTTCGAAAACTTTGATTAGTGGACTTTGCCAAGTGGGGCATGTGAGACTCCCAGTTTAGGTTTCACGTGACCAGATGGTTGGATGCCCTAAGTGACATGACTGGACATTGCTGCCCTTGGCATTGTTGCATTCGGGCCCTTTTCTTGTCTTCATGATTTCTGCTGACTACTTAGTTTTTATCTGTTTGCATTTTATGTTCATTCGATTCAGTACTGAACTGTACGATGCTTCAAGGTAGTAACTGATACCAGAGTCCAGGAGGGCGAGGGTAATGGTTGATTGAACTGTACTCAGCAGAAGCAGTTGATAGATTTGATTACTTCGGGAGCTTGATTGCAGCTGAATATCGTGTTCGAGGGGAGGTTTCATCACGAATAGCGAGTGCTAGAATTGATAGCACTAGGTGTTTCGGTCAGTTTCCTAGTTTCGTTCGAACTCTGTCTCTGTCTTCGTGATTCCCTGGTCTTACCTTGCTTTAGGCTGTTTTTCGCTTCACGCTTGCATTCTTTGCTTTTGAATGGACGATTGTTTGAGGTAGAAACTGAAACCAGAGCACAGAAGTGCGGGATTAGTGGTTGAATGAAGTGGACTGAGCATTGGGCATACACCGATAGTTTCTGATAGGGACGTTTCAAACTGATGGAATAAAATTCATGTCTTAAGATAAGCTATTTCGTTTAACCCGTCTTTAAAATGTATTTTGTTTTTCAGCGCCGGATAAGGAACCTCTAGGTCGTCCAACATGTTTGCACTATCTGGTTAATCGACCTGATTCAACGGTGGCTTCACAGTGCTTGGTGGGCACTAGCACCGGTTGGCTCCTTCTCATGGATGTTGAAACTGGTCAAATCGTTAGCCAGTGCGCTCCATCACCTCAAATGGCGTCCTCACCAGCGGTCAAAGGTGGCGGTGAGTTCAGAGTTATATTGATTCGAATGTCGTAGTTGTACGTGTTTTTCCATCCACGTCTTGCGTGACGATTTCCCTGCATCGCGATCGACTGATCCATTACCTTTCAATTCTGTTCGAACATTGATCAGTGCCGATCGTATAATTTTCAATTATCTCGAAAAACCAATATAAAGAAGGGTACAAAAAACAAAGCGTGAATGGATCGGTTTGTGTATCGATTGAGAAAATTGAATAATGGCGTAAATTAGTAAGCCCTCGGCAATAATTTTTATAGAAGACCTCTGTCTATACGGTGACCATTCCTCCCTGATGGAGCATGAGAGTACAGGTCTGTTCGAAGGCGATATGCTACTTATCGGTAAAATGAGAGATAAGGCATCAATAGGAATGCTATTTTCGAAGGTAAAAAAAACTGGGTACTATGAATATAGCCAAAAATATTTGCAAAACTAGGCACTGCACAAACCGGTTGCGTGACGACCAATAATGCGTGTTATGTATTATCGTTTAAATTGGAGGTCATGGTGTTGTAAGTCACTGTCAGCAGTCTTGTTTGGGAGCATCGCTTCCATTCTCTGAATACAGTGGTTTCTGTAAAGATCCTTTGAATTGACCGTTCGTTTTGTCCTCGTTCAGTGGATGTTGCCCAGTCGGAACCAACGGAGCTTTTCATTGATCGACACCGCCATCGTTTGATCTCTGGGGATCACAGTGAATTTTTCCAGCTCCTGTAGTCCTACAAGCCACTTATTATAGTAGCCTCACTACAGCTAAACGTGATGTTAGATAAAATATGACATCACGCATAGCAAGAGTTAGGACAGCTTTCAACAACCCACGGCATCCGTGATGTCGCCTTGACTTCCGAATCTCCCTTAAGGGACTGATGTGAAATGTCGCGGTATTTTACACCAAGGTCACGGCACCTTGCTTGTAAATACGAAGGCATCTCGGACTGCATGAGGTTAGTAGCATGTACAAACAATGAAGCCCTGGTTCGGTAGTCAGACAGCACGCCTTCCCCCGCCTAGAATCTAGGACAAGGTTGAACTCGGTGAAGCTGATCGGTGATTTGCAAGGCAGACAGAACGACATCGCTTGCCGAGAACGGAAACGATTATTGGGTCTGTGTTCCGATCATGGTCTATTTCTAGAGTGTATGGATTTCTCTCACACTAAACGATATCGTGTACTACCGCGCCCTCCGGCATCTTCACGGCGTTGGACTCAGATCAGTCACACTGCTATCGATTAACACTGGTACAGATCAGTTCGAGACTGTCGATCATTTTGGTTCACTTCAGTAAATATTAATCACGCTTTTTTCCCCGCGCGTTTTAGCGTTCTGTATATAGAACGGAATTGTGCAAATTCCTCCGGACTCCAGATATGACCGGGCAGGAAGATACCCCCAAGAAACACCAACTGATTCGCAACCTGAGAAACCACCGTGAACAGTGGTGGATTGCGAAATGTAGAGAGGTGGAAAAAGCTGTGGTGATCGGCGACAGCCGCAACCTTTTCCATCCCACTAGATATACTTGTCCACGAAAGTCAGGCGTTATTGAATTGATCAAAGAGGCAAACATCTTTTTGATTCAAACTCAGGAGCGTCGTCTAGTTCGCTAGGCAGAGCATTTCGAGATGCAGTTCAATTGGCCTTTATCCCCTTCAGGTTTGATACTTAGCACAATGGGTACAGTCCTCCGCCAGAAACGGAGCTTCTTCGTGAGATAAGCTATCTTAAATGACATAAGGTTGCCGGACTGGATGGGTTGCCTCCGTCTATTTTCAAGGACGGTGGCCCAGCACTTTTACTGGAGTTGACAAAACTCCTCGGTTTGTTATGGGAGAAGGAACAAGTTCCAAAGTGTTGGTGTGAATCAGTGACCGTACCGATTTATATGAAAGGCGACAAGTCCTCTTGTGAAAACCACAGGGGAAGAGGTCTGGTCAGCATTGCATCCAAACCGCTTATCTAACGCTCGCGAACAGTGCTCGCGCGAGAATCAAGCTGGGTTTAGACCTGGTCGAGGTTGTGTTGATCACATCTTTACTCTTCGACATAATTCAGAACATAGATACATCTTCCGTATACCCACTATCTCCGTTTTTCCTGATCTTAAAGCGGCCTTCGATCCAGTGAACCGCCGTTTTCTCAAGCGTTACCTCTTTCTGATGGGTGCATCAGATAAATTCATTTCTATCATGAAGTCCCCGTGCATGAATAGCAAAAGCGAAGTTCGTTTGTACGGAGATTTTTCACCCGACTTCACTACGAGATGTGGTGTACGTCAGGGTTCCCCCTCTTTCTCTTGCTCTTCAAGTTTGTGATTGGTATGATCCCAGGGACCGCCCTTTCGTAACAAAGGACTAGCTGTATGGAACATTTCTCGAGTGGAAAAGTGTCGTATCCCGAATATGCTGACGACATAGTTCTTCTAAGTGAAGATCCAGATAAGTTGCAAGCTTTTCTAGACAGCTTGACGGATTGCGTAGCAGTGTTCGGTATGCGTTTTGCACCTTCAAAGTGCAAGATGTTGTTGCGGGAATGGGTTGGTCGAACATCAAACCTTTCGATATCTAAGGAGACTATAAAGGTGATAGACAAGTTCTGTTATTTGGAAAGCTGCATCTCACCCGGAGATCGGATATCGACTTAGGTGTTTGAGTATACGGAAGGCTCGTTTGGCATTTAGCAATTTGGGCCATCTGTGGCGTCTATATGACATCCGTTTACCTATCAAGGGCCGAGTGTACGCTGCAGCAGTCAGGCCCGTGCTTCTGTATGGTTCGGAGACATGGCCACTGCGGGTGGAGGACATACGAAGATTGTCGGTATTCGTAGCTCTGCTCTTGTTTAAGGTAAATACCATATAAGCAATGCTGAGGTTCAAGGATCAAATTGTTGGATGAAATACTTGAGCTCGCCGGGGTAAGATGGTTGGGACATGTGTTGCACGTTTCCCCCGACGGTACTCCTCGACGCGCAATGGTTGCTGAGACGGGTAACGGTTGGAAGGAGGGTGAGGGTAGTCAGTCTATAACATGAAAGAAAGAAATGAAAAGCTGGACGAACAGAATTCCTGACTGAAATCCAGGAGACTCTTACACTCTGTGGTTAAACAGGTGAGAATAAGACTGTGTTGTGATTAATAGCGCTTTTTCATACGGAAACCTCCGTATCCGACTTCAAAGTAGTATTTGTAGTTATATTGCTTCTTCGGTATTCTGTTTTTTATCTTCATTATTTCTTACTGAGGTTCCCCATAGGAGATAGCATCTAAAGCCTCTGCGTCCAGTGTATGGTTATTAATTTTCCGCACTGAACACAGCAGAGGAGCACTCTGCACACCATGTTACGCATTCTTGTCTCATCACGGCGTTCGTGACTTCACGCTTTGCTGTGAACTGAGCTCCATGTTCCTCCTAAAGCTGGCCGTAGGAGGTTTCGAACTTCGCAATTTATTATGGCAAATGATGCGTCGATCAACGCCGTCCGCGTGTTTTGTAGCTATGATTTTGAATACCTCTGTTCGAGGTAACGACTTAGTCACTTTACTACGACAGGCGTCCTTGGGGAGGATAAGACGGTATCATGAATGTCTCTGATAGCGGCCGCCAATGCTGAGCAGTTGGTAGAAAAGTCCTTGCGGATGTCGATCCAGTTTAGTTTCCATTGACGAATGCCACACACCATATGAAAGCCAAGGTGGTTCATGTCTTCGAAAGCGGTATTCAGCCAGGTCCTCCTTGTCGGCGAAGCCAGTTTTGTCGTGGAGATGGTGAAACACCAATGCTGGTTGGGGTACGGTCAGGTCTACGGAGGATGTGTCGAAACCGCTGCGGTGGGCGGAGTTTTATGCGTGTTTAAAGACGGACGGTGCAGCAGCGATTTCTAATGTTTGTATTCGCGATCTGATCACGCTATCTTACCCAATCTACAGCAGAATTGAACAGCACCGGACGTAACCAGCACCCTTGTTGTACTCCTGACTTCAATTTGAATGGGTGAGACTCTTCGTCGTAAGATCGAACACACGCTTTTGTCCCAGCATAATACGACTTCATCAGACTGACGAGTTTGAATGGGATACCATCTGCAAACATCATTTTTTCAATGACCCATGATCCATTGAGTTGAATGTGGTGTGAAAGTCCACGCAGCGGTAAGGCGTTGGAATTTTTATCGGTGTTTCAGAATCCTCTGGATGATGAATATTTGGTCGACGCATCCCCTGCCTGGGCCGAAGCGAGGTTAATGGATGAAGAAACTGAAATGAACTATGGTCACTTTCGCAGCGTTGGCCCAGGCCGAATTTTCCGAGAATGTGGCGGGTCGAAGCATCTTGCGCTTCTGTCCGGGCATTCCAGTTACCTGCGTTGATAAGCATATCCCTTTCGGGAATGCGATTCAACGCCATTTGAAGACTGTCGTAGAACTCACCCTCCACACTATAATGTCTGGGACGGTTAAGACGTAGATCGCAACCAGGTTAAAACTGACCCTTGGAACGCGCAACTCCGATTCACGATTATATCAGTTCCCAAGACAGTAGAGCGGATTTGGCGCGGCCACTTGAAGCTACTGCTGCTCCTCGCTGGCCCGGAGTTTCTGGGTCACTGTGGCAAATCTAAGTGTCTATCTGCGTCCGGAACTTTGTCATTACGAGAGCTGGTATTGTCTGGAATGACTTTGAAAAAGGCAGGCAATATCCATTTGATAGTCGTGTAGCGCGCGCATAGTCACTACATGACTTCCAATGTCCGAGAGAGTTCTCACGTTTCACCATCCTATATAGGCTGTGTTTCGGTTGTAAGCGGTTCAGCTGGAGGAGCACAGGGCGTGTCGCTTCCCGGGGACGTCGTACCATGGATAACAAGGCATGGAGAACACATAGTTATGAAGTTTTGTGGGTATTCAGTACACGAACCGTCCCCAGCGTCACTCGGCTTTTTTTTTCAGGGGCACACCTCTAGACCTTGCACAAACGAGTACGGACTGGAAAGCAAGAGCGGGTTGATTCATGGTTGCCGGTGGTTCCCTAAGAGTTTGTTCGCCGTTCAGTTGAACTGAATCTAACCCAGCAGTCTATGAAGCCCTGTTAGTTCGACAGGAATTTTTTTCGTAGCCATCGGATTAAACTCACTGACCTACTTTTACGCGGTTGGCTTCTGCAAGAGGACATATGAGATATAATTCTTACCACACTTGTACGGAACCCGCGCATGTTTGCGTGAGGGGCGAGAGGATGGACCGCGGCTTCATTCATACACTGCAACAAGAAGTTTCAAACTAAAGGAATCGGCAACAAGACAAGCTTGACGATTGCCGTGTGATCCGGTGCTTCCAACTACCCAGCCTGTAGCGTGTCGTCATGTCCACTATGACATAGATACGGTATCCCATTTCTGTCAAAAACGGCTGGAGATTCATATTTTTGGTGTTGAATTTACGTTCACACTTATTATTGCAGTAATTCCAGAATCTTATAATTGCGTAATCGTCCCGGTTTCAAAACGTATAAACTGCGAATGGGTAATACATTGGTGCAGTATTTTCCATGACAAATAGCGTTTTCATAGGAAAGCAGAGTTTTCTCGAAGGAATTCCTTGACTGACCTCTTGTATATCTAACAGTTGCAGGTGGTTTTTGGAGGATGTCAGTTCACGAATAGCGAGAGCTAGAGCAACTTTCGCAGACCTGTGGCGTTTCGGCGACATCCGGCTTTGTTTGAAAGGACGATTGTACGTCACCGCGGTTTGTAGTGTTCTAGTCTACAGCTGTAAGACTTGGCCAATTCTGTGTTCTACAGCTGATGTCTCTCGCGTGTAGTGGTAACATTGGTTAGCTAATGACGTGGTGCACCGTCGTATGTTGGATATGGATAGGAGCCCTCTTAACGAAGTAACCGCTGTGTACCGCGTCCGGTGACACGATCATGTTTTGCGGTTGCCTGCTTGTCGTCTACCTTTCCTTGCTCTGTTCCCACGTGCTAGAAGAAGCGACGCGGCGGCCTGACCACGACTTGGCATAGGCGTAGCACACAAATGTCTTTGGTGGTCTTCGAAAGCAGATAGCAGCTTTGCACGTACTCATTTCTTCGGCCATGATTGTCTGCTGTTTCCAGTTCACGGCATTTCTGTTTACTCCAGGATTCTTGATGAGACGGCTTGAGGACGGTTTTGTCTGGAGTATATTATAGCGTTTCCGCCCGCTGGGAGTTGTATTGACTTCGTCTTCGCTATTTCTGTGGTTTATTCCGCAACTTTTGAACGCTTGAGTACGGTGAAAGAGATACAATTTCATTTAGGGGTTTTTGCTTTTGGGAAATGAGAAGTGCATCAGAAGCTTGTTTAAATAGGCATTGTACCTTACCGACTCAGCCCACAGATAGCGGGATGACCTTTACCAGTTTTATGCAGACATTCCTGTCTCTTACAAATTTCCGACACAGCTCGCGTCGCACGGCGACATGGCGCTCTAACGCAACAGGTACTCTGAGCCAGACTGATCATATTGCAGTAAGCTACCAGTGGCGCAGTTCTGTTTGGGATTGTAGATCCTACTGGCCCACGTATGCAGATCCGTACCATTATTAGTTTCAGCGCAATTTCTACTCCAGCTCCATGGTCATCGACGCAAATCGGAAACCCGGTTGGCCGTACAACATTTGTTTGATGCAGAAGTTCGTACCAGTTATGAACAGAAATAAGCACATGAGCAAAGATCTATGACGAACAGTAATATGGATGAGCATTGGGCCCATATCCAGCAGGCAAAGCACGTGGCAGTAGGTTTTGCCTGTAGTCCCAGATTCAATGTCCATCAAAAACACTGAATTTCGCAACAGTTGATCGATCTAACAAAGGAAAAACGTCAGCTCTCGAGCTGTGCGATGAATAAGATACGGAGAACTCTACAAAAGCAAAATATAAAAGACCCTAAGAAACACCGGGAAATTAGTGGATCAAAGTATCCAAAAAAGTGGAAGTAGCAGCTGCATTAGTTATCAGTCCAAGACTGTTCAAACTTGTTCGCTACACCGGTGAACGGCGAACCTCGGTCAGTGAGACGATATGCGATAGAAATGGAGAGCCTGTTCACGGAAAACAGCAAAGGCCCGATGATGGAGCCAAATACTTTGAGGAACAGTTTAGCTGGTCGCGCGCTAATTCAGTTACCTCTTTTTCAACAAATGCAATTCCTTGGGGAGTATAACTCGAATCCCATCTGAATTGGAGGAAAGTGAAGCATTCGATTACAAAAGCGAAAGGAAAGCTGCTGGTCCTCACGAACGTCTCCCAGTTCATTTCCAAATGGGTAGTGGTGTGTTGATAAAATCACTCACCACTTCGATCCATAACCATGGGAAAAAGGAACGTAGTCCGTTATTATGGGGCGTCATTGGTTGTACCCATCTTCAAGAAGGCTTCACGCAATGGTTGCAGTAATAATCACGTGATCAGTTTAATTTCAATAGTCATTAAGGTATAACCCGTTTACGTGGACGACATTGTTCTTCTGAGTGAATATCCAGGTAAATTGCAAGCTCTTTGAAAAGCCTCAACAAGAGCGTAGCAATGTTTGGGATACGTTTTTCACCTTCAAAGTGTAAAATGCTGTTGCAGGACTGGGTCGGCTCAACACCAAGCCTCTTCTTGGCATAGGAAGCTCTAGCTGAAGTGGAAAAGTTTTGTTACCTGGGTAGTTACATCTCACGAGGTGGTCAGATATCGGATGAGGTGTCATCGCGTATACAGAGGGAGCGTTTAGCTTTTGCTGAACTCAGCCATTTGTGGCGTCGGCGTGACATCCGATTGTCAGTCAAGTGTCGAGTGTATACTGTTGCGGTTAGATTTGTTCTTTAACGCGGTTGAGAAACATGGCCGTTGAGGGTAGAAGATAGGCGGGAAATTTCGGTGGTTGAGCATCGACGTCTCCGTAACATTGGTTGAATATGGTGGTAACACTGCATCAACAATGCTGAGGTTAGCCGTAGGATGTTAAGAACCAGTGGTCAGTCACGAACAAGTACTGAATCTAAACAGGTTAAGGTGGTTGGGACATGTGTTACGCCTTGTCACCGATGAACTTCTTCTGCACACGCTGTTTTAGACGGTAGGTCGAGGTGGTCAGTCCACGACATGGTAAAAAGGAATGAAAACCTTAAACAGTTGACTTGGCCACGTAGGACGTGTTAGACTCTCAGGTTAGGTTTCACGTGACCCACCTACCAAATGGTGATTGGACTTGCTGTCGCGGTCAGTGGCGTGGTTGCATTTGGACTCTTTCCTTGTTCTCTTGTTTTCCGCGTTATCACTATAATACCATTCTTTCTGCCCATCACTGGACGATGCTGGAAAATAGCAACCGAAACCAAAGAACAGAAGTACGAGGTTAATGGTTGTATAAACCGAAACTGAGTCCGAGGTAGCCTCGATTTTGTGGCCTCATCTCCTACCGGCTCGGGAGAAGAACGCCCTGAGCATCATGCCGGATTCACTCAGACCGAGCACGCATTAACAAGATTTTTACTTTTCGCCAATTATTTAAAAAAAAGCGTCACACACACACACACCATCGACTGACAATAGTGGTTCTCCTCAACTCGGAATGCACCTTCATTTCAGTTGACCAAATGGCAGCATTCAGTGCCCTTTACCGGAAAGGTATGCCTTAGAAGTTCATTAATTTACTGAGATCATTGTACTCCCATACGTCTGGTCGCGTAAGGGTCTACGGCGAACTATCCAACTCATCCGAAACGACCAGAGTTGTTCGACAAGAATGTCCCATTTCTCCATTCCTGTATTGGCCATGGATTAGACAATGGAGAATGTCTCGCGAAATCTTCAGGATGTGGACGTCCAACTAGGAAATGGTGAAAAGGTGTGTGACCTAGATAGCGCCGACGACTTTGTTTTCGCGAATACACGGAACACGTGCGGGAATGCCTAGATGGAATTACAAGAGCTGTAGCTCCTTCAAAGTGCAAACTACTGTTGCAAGACTGGACGTCAACGGTTTCGAGCTTGATGCTCGATGAAGAGGTGTTGGCAGTTTTCGACTGCGTCACTTACCTCGGCAGCAGTTTGACGGGGGATGGAAGCACGGAAGTAGAGTTGAGCACGCGCATATCCAAGGCTCGAGCAGCGTACGCTGGACGGAAGCACTTGTGGCGCCGACAGGATATTTCGCTGAAGTTGAAAAGTCAGACTTGGAGTCTGTGTGCGGAAGATACTCGTCGTCTCAAGGTTTTCCACCATCGATGTCTGCGTAGTATCGCTAAGATTGGGTGGAATGACTGAGTAAGCAATACTTAAATCAGAAAGCGAGTATTGGGTACTAATTCAGAGGACGCTCTATCACAATGTATCCAGATTAGTAAACTTTGTTAGTTGAGGCACGTGTTATGCATGGCAATCACAGGTCTGCTGCACGGTACCCTGTTTTCCGTTCCTTTTCGTCAACAGATGAAGTGGCAGCGAGGAATAAGAAATTGTAAAGCGAACTTAGTAAAGGTAGATGCTCCACGCCTTCGTGGTTGACGTCCAATGATCTCTCAAACAGTTGGCTGGTGACGGGAGGTTATGGGACCGAACCGTGAACAATGCGATTGTGTTGCCATTTTTCTGTGGAATCGGAGTGACTAATCAGTGTGCGTTTGTACAGTTAGACTGTGTATTCTGTTTATTGGCTCTTGGGGCGCTCTTTCGTTTTCCCAGCCCTGTAGGTCCACTCCCTGTCCACCTTGTATATTCATCATTTCTATCTCCATACGCAGCATGATCAGAAAGGCAGTGGTCAATGGGACATATCCCGCTGTTTAACGGTGTTCGATAATGATGATGATGAAATGACTCCCCATTTGTCACTTAGTACCATGCCTGTGTATATTGTCTTTTTCACCAGTCCCAGATGATTTAAAAATCACCGTCTATCCCCATCTGACCTTCCACTGTCGTATATTCTGTGGTTTTTAGATGAGTCGTCTTGGCATAGCTCCGTAGCCCTAAACGCCCTAGCTTCACATCAGACCCTTTCTTTGGCAATCGGTGCGCACGAGGATAGTTGTCTACGTTTTTACGACATTGGACGAATGTCTTCAGAACGTTCTATGGTGGGCCGCTCACCTTGTGTGGATTCCATGGTAGCCCATATGGATGCGATCACCAGTTTGGCTGTGGACGCCCACGGTCTGTACTTGATAACCGGAGGTGAGCTGCTATGAAATTCACTCACTTATCTATAGATCACACTTATGTTACTTTTTGGGCGGTGAAAATTCTGGTATTACTAACTCCTTCCACTTAGTCAGTATTTGTCACCATTTTTATTTCACACTGTACCCACGAACTTTTATTCGTATTCGCCGGTTCACTCATTATCTTGTTTTCCTCTACCAGGTCACGATGCGTCTGTTCGGGTGTGGGATTTAGAATCACGCGCGTGTATACAGGAAATCACGAATCATCGGACCAAATACAACGAGGCGGTACATTCTGTGGCACTACACCCCCGGTTGCCATTAGCAGCCAGTGCCGGGGCCGATGGCGTGTGTAAAGTGTACGTCACGTCAACTTAGCCTTCTTTTTCTCATCACGGACATTTATGTAAACGGTTACTTTTGGTCACTTCTGTAAACCTCTTGTTCTTCGGTGTTTTCAATCAGTTTCAAACCGCGTGTGCTCGTGTACAATTAGCCTAGTGGTTCTCTTCGATGAATACAGAGAAGTGCAGGCTGGCACACGTTCTGACAAAAGATCCCACTTTACGTCGTGGTCTGTTGCTTCGTGCTATTATTAATTTTGTTCACTCCTGCCCTACTTTCGAGCTCTCCTCGATTTGCAGTTCTTAGATCTGAGCACTTTTTCTCCTATTCATTTGATTTTCGACCGCTGCTCAACGTCTCCGAAATTCACTTTCTTCATCCTTCATGTAGCCTACCTTTGCCCTGTTTGGAATTTAGGCGCCAATAATGCCTCTGCCGAGATCAATATTCATAGACATCCTAAAATCGTTCAATGCGTACTCTACATTCCGCCCCGTGCGGTCCCCAATGATCTCTACCGTTTCACACTTATAACTCTCAGCTTTTTGCTTACTAAGAAATGCGGCTGTCCAACAATTGCTTGTTCTTCGTGCATCATTCTTCTGGCCACAGCAGGGTCTGATCATTAAGATCCTCCGCCCACGGCGTTTAGTATGATTGTGGATGAGTGGTTCCATGATAGTTTCGGCATTGATCCCCTCAATGTTTCGCTATCCACCACAACTTCCAAATGTGGTTCTGTTTTCATGTGCTCCCTTATAAATGGTGAGACCTTTTCGGTGGTCCAAAAAGTTCGTTTATCTGTGACAACGTTTACCAACGTGTCTCCCTGTTTGTAACACCTAGCCGAAGTTGACAAACTACTTCCACAACCCTGTTCCCACTCTTTCATATGTTCATGTTACGTCATTGGCTCATCTTATACTGTAAGGAAACATGTTTCCTTTGGTCGGCAGTACCATTGGACTGTGTCGTCTTCTGCCGGGTTCTTTGTCTTGGAATTTCCGACAACGATTGTCACGTCCCTCCGTCGGTTTCTTGTGCATCCATGCATCGCACACAACCCGGTTTAAAGTCTTCGCTTCCTCATTACTTCATGCTTTGTTGTCTAGAAATATTGTTTCACTTCTTATTGTGTGCTTATGCTGCCATATTGGATAATTGTGGCGCGATTAAGACACTCGATTTACAAGTGGTAAGAACATCAAGTAGCTTTTTAAATGGCAAGTTGTATTAGTATTGACAGTAGTAGTATCGTGTTGTGGTTATGGATGTTTTCGACTACTTTTAGTCATCACAGAGCCAAATAACATTCGACCCAGGTTGAAAAGTATTCAGAAATCGTGCAGGGCGATAATTTCACACACGGTTCTCCATCACTCCAAGTCTCCGGGTCAAGTTGCCGGTTATCCTTGATAATGCAGTAGGTTTTTGTGGCTATGGGTTTTCCCCTTTCCATTGCACTCATACGCAAGCAAGCAAGTAGAAAAACTGAAAAGTTGAGTGAAGTTGATTTGATCAGTTTCAGATAGAATAAAGACACACTGGGAGTGGTCTCAGAATTTCTTTGCGAATGCACTCCTGAAATGGGTTTATTGTTACAATGGTGTTCATCCGTGACTAACGCGCACGGATATCGGGGTTCGAACCCTGCCACTATCAACTAACTTGAATGGTAAGTAGCTGGGTTGTCGCCTTGTCCACCATACCGCACCTGATCCACGTGGCAAGCCAGTCGGCTCGCGCTAACAACATTGTCTGCACTCTCCGTTGTAATAATATGCCAGCATAGACAACATGATCACGTACCGATGGTGTTTGCTTCTCATTAGTACAGAAGTCCTTTTCTGCGGATTAAAATGTCTCGGACTGAGAACCGTGCCTGTGGCTTTCGAATATATATATATGTATGGAACTGAGTTTTGGCTTTATTACTTAACCAACGCAACTGGCCATACGTTGTCTCAACATGATTCGCGGTAGTTCATAACACGACTTTCATTTATTTAGTAAAGTGATGCGCAGTGCTTTTGAATATACAGTACCCACATAACAACTGCATGGTGTTCTTTTCCATGAATAATTATGTTAAAGTATGATGACTGCACAGCCGTCCTTCAGCGTTGAACTGCTAGTTCATATGTCTCTCCTCCATTCCGGTATTCCTCTTCCGCTGTGTATCAGACCGCAGGGTAGACCAACATGAGCTTGCACAGCCTCTTGACCAGCTTCTATACGTAGTCTCCATCCTTGAGTCCACTGAGTCAATCGGTCCGGATCACGGCGTGCCACTACTTGAGATTTTTGCTGAAAAATATTGGCAAGATCAGAATTTGTGCTAATCATTTGGAGAATTCCACTGAGTAATCCTACACATTTGTTCGTTACAAATCAACCATTATTCGCGCTGACAATGGTTAGTATAACAATCTCATGTGGTAATATGGGTGTATACATTTACACCGGATAGAAATCAAGCAAAGTGTCAAAGCTACAGGGGAAACAATAGGTATGAAGTACAACGGGGTGAAGCGAAGCGCTTAGTAAAAAAAGAGAATTCTCTTGCTTCTTCATTGTACACTTTGACGGTATTTTGTCGTTCGTACTTGCTTGTTTGATTGTTTTGTGTATGTATAAAGTACGGGATTTCAGTAGACCGACTATACAGCACTTACGCCACTGACTTTGAGCCATGTTTCTCAGCGTCTCGTGAATATATATATATATATATATATATATATATATATATATATATATATATATATATATATATATATATATATATATATATATATATATATATATATATATATATATATATATATATATATATATATATATATATATATATATATATATATATATATATATATATATATATATATATATATATATATATATTCACTAGAATCTAATTTGAAGCGTCTGGAGTGTGAATGGATACTCTTCATTGAAGAGCCCACAAATGAATCACAACTGTGATTTCTCATAGTTATTCGTGTCTGGGTCACTGCTACCCAACGAACAACGAGGCTGCATGTGCAAGCACTCATATTGATAGTAAGTAGTATTTTAACGTGTGGACAAAATTTGCGCGGAAGCACACGACCGGTTTGGCGGTTGTTGCCGCTCATCAGGTGTGCGTACCCGGTACTCCTTTGCCCACTCGTCTTCATACTTGTACACTCCGATGTTATATGTTCACTAGAATCTAATTTGAAGCGTCTGGAGTGTGAATGGATACTCTTCATTGAAGAGCCCACAAATGAATCACAACTGTGATTTCTCATAGTTATTCGTGTCTGGGTCACTGCTAACCCGACGAACAACGAGGCTGCTGGTGCAGGCGCTCATATTGATAGTAAGTAGTATGTTAACGGGGAAATTTTGTCCACACGTTAACATACTACTTACTATCAATATGAGCGCCTGCACCAGCAGCCTCGTTGTTCGTCGGGTTAGCAGTGACCCAGACACGAATAACTATGAGAAATCACAGTTGTGATTCATTTGTGGGCTCTTCAATGAAGAGTATCCATTCACACTCCAGACGCTTCAAATTAGATTCTAGTGCACATGTAACATCGGAGTGTACAAGTATGAAGACGAGTGGGCAAAGGAGTACCGGGTACGCACACCTGATGAGCGGCAACAACCGCGAAACCGGTCGTGTGCTTCCAGGGAAATTTTGTCCACACGTTAACATACTACTTGCTATCAATATATATATATATATATATATATATATATATATATATATATATATATATATATATATATATATATATATATATATATATATATATATATATATATATATATCCCTAAATCAGTTTAATCAGGAGATGACAACCCAAAGCCCCGCAGCCGATCGTTTAAACTTGAACTGACATGTGGCAGGTCGTGGTATGATGAACGGTTTTCTATCACGTGTAGCACTTATGTCTTAAACAAGTAATCGAATTATCTTGCACACTTCGATATAGCATTGGCCACATCATAGTAAGCTACAAATGGGGGGGTTCCATACAAGACTGCCGATCGTACTGGAGCATCCCTGTTGACTTTATTCTCGTACTGGTTTGCACTATGACCTTCAGTGGGCGTTCCAGACGCACTCTTTAACGACGCTTTGATTGCGACGAGCTGTACCAATCAGATCGTCTATATGTCTTCCAAAATGCGCTAGCCGAAAAGCTAAAATTGACGTCCTCTGATGACAGCAATCAGCTGTGGTCACCTCTCAACAACGGTTCTCATTCCGCTGGTCTAGTTAATTTTGGCTCGTCTCGTCTTGCCGTGACATCTTGAATTCCTGCTGAATGTTTGCGTCTTACGGACGCACACCGCTCAGCCCTCGCTGGAAGCAAGTATGATGTAACATGGTTCGTAACTGGACTTGCACTCAACGCAATTCTACGCACATCGCAAAATCTGGTGGTCGCAACTTTCGTCAGAAATGGAACGTGCTGCCGTCCTAAGGAATTCGTTAGACGCCATATTTCACCTTTCCTCTACAATTTCTAACATAAACGGCTCCTGAGATAGCCCTATCCTCGTGTGAGGATAGCGGCAACGATCATTTGCTCAGAAAGTAAACTGCCTGACTTAGAATACGCAGACGACATTGTTCTTCTGAGTGAATATCCAGGTAAATTGCAAGCTCTTTGAAAAGCCTCAACAACAGCGTAGCAATGTTTGGGATACGTTTTTCACCTTCAAAGTGTAAAATGCTGTTGCAGGACTGGGTCGGCTCAACACCAAGCCTCTTCTTGGCATAGGATGCTCTAGCTGAAGTGGAAAAGTTTTGTTACCTGGGTAGTTACATCTCACGAGGTGGTCAGATATCGGATGAGGTGTCATCGCGTATACAGAGGGAGCGTTTAGCTTTTGCTGAACTCAGCCATTTGTGGCATCGGCGTGACAGTCGAAAGTCAGTCAAGTGTTGAGTGTGCACTACATTGGTTGTATTTGGTTTTTGATGCGGTTGAGAAACATGGCCGTTGAGGGTAGAAGATAGGCGGGGTTTGATAAATCTAGCACCGGCACTGACTTCGCCTCGTGCTTTCAGGTTGGATCACAAATGATGAGTGTTAAGTGGTTTTCTGTAATTGCGTTCCGTTGACATTCTCACCTCGGGCATTCATGAACCAGTTTCTCCATTTATAATGCACTGACACCGTTCATATTTAAATTTTATGGTGTATAATGCATGAACGCTCTACGTTGAACTTCCTGACCCGGGTGTCCTTTAGCTTTACATTTCCATGATAAAAACAGTTTGCTAAGTGTTTAACCTATGCATGAAAACTGCCCAACTTAGACTCGATCACTCAACCGCAGCTCCGGTACCACTGATCTTCATCGTCAGACCACAGAGCACCTGTGGCATAAACAAACCTATTGCCAAGTCCATTCGTTGGCGTTGGCACTTGTCTCTCCTGTCGTCTTCCCACTGCTGCTATTTGTACTTTGACCTTGGCAACTACTGTGTATATTCTAGCGATTTTCCTTTTCTGTGACTGAAGCCACCATTTCACGTTTGCTAGAAAGCTTGATTTACGACGTGTCGTGTCCGTGCTGCGCCACAGTTTAGTCGTTAGTCGTTGTTTCCTGTCCTGTTATGCCTTATATTTTGCGAAGCTGCGTCCTTTCAATCTATCTTCAACCAACCAGACTTTTTGAGGACTCACACAATATACAGACCTTTTCGTACCATCCTGTATGGTATCCATCAACTCCAAACACGAACTTCCAGAATTTGTAACGAAGCGATGAATGCAATGAAAATCAAGTCAGATTGACCTCATTACACTGATAGTCTGTCTGTTATGTTCAGACAACCAATAACCATGCACTGGGTGAAGTGGCTATCTCCTAGTGGTAATCTCAGAAAGAAATAATGCAGGAGAAAAGAGTAAGAAAGGTGCAAGAGGAGAACTACACTAATGGAATCAAGTCGATGAAGAACGTTTGTGAATGCAAGAGCACCTCTGATCGCGGCATCTAGCCATATCCCCCAACGAATCCAACCATTGAGTCAGAGGGTCTCTTGGACCCCACCCAGGAAGTCTTACACGCCCTACATGGTCAAGTCCACTAGTTAGGTTTTTCATACCTTTTGTACATGTCATGGACTGGCCACCCTCACTCATCTTCCAATCGGTACCCGCCTCAGCAAACATAGCACGCCGAGAAATCCTGTGAGGGGACATGCGTAAAACATGTCCAGACCATCTTAGCCTGGCGAGCTTAAATGTTTCATCTAATGATTTGATCGTTGAACTTGAGACTTTCAATTACCGCAGTTCTCCTCTTAACGTTTTCATACTCTTTTCTCCTTTATAATTCCGTTTTTAGATTGCCGCTGGGAGATAGTAACTAAAGTCACCGCACCTAGTGCATGGTTAATGGTTGTGTGAACTGAACTGGACTGAGGACATTCCCCGATGCTCCTGAGTTTGAATCAGTGAGCCGTTTGCCTCTTTGATCAATTCAATAAGCCTGGTTAACGTGGACCGGTTTATCTAATCAGACGGAAAAAGTTGCGACTGTTGACAATCGCCGCAGCTTTTTCCATCTCCCTACATTTCGCATATCCAACACTGCTCACGCTCATTTTTCAGGCTTCGAATCAGCTGGCGTTTAGGGCATCTCCGTGTCTCATCGTATCTGGAATCCGGAGGAGTTGATCTGTGCGCATCTAACAGTGCAACTGAGGATGCAGATATCCATCGTTTCTGTGTATGTGTCTGGTTGTTGAACCTTGGGTAGTATCAGCAACCGCACGTAGAGCTTGTTTGATCTCTGTCTATCGCTCTTCTGGATCTTGGGCATTTGGCTGCATCGATAACCTAGTGGATAATTCTGTTCGGAAAGCAGGTCGTTGGTTATCGTCCAGTAGCAGCTGTGGGGAACGGTTCGCTTTGGTGTTTTTTCGGCCACCGACGAGGCGCCTTCACGCTCACAGCGATGTCAACGCCAGCCTGATCACGAGCACTAGACACCGAATCACCCGAAACCGGACGAGTGAAGGGAGAAGCCTAGCTTGTATCTGGGGAGCGAAGTGTTAACACTAAAATTGGGTCTTGTATGCGTGTTTCGGAGCCATAACACAAGTCCATGTCAAAGGTTTCAAGAGCACTAGCTAGGGCAGCCAGTTGCCCCGGTTGGCAAAGGGTGCGGGCGTTGAAAGCAGCTAAGTGGAGAGAATGTTTAGGTCGGAGAATGGATTCTCTTTTCTCCCTGTCTCTACTTTGGTGCCCCTTTCGAGAGCTACAAATACACAGTTACGGCTCATTGTGGCTACTTGTGCTCATTGGGAATTGGAACGTGAAGGATGAAGAGCAGAGAGAGGGGGAATGTTTCCCTATTGACCTCTGGAGATTTCTGGGCACATCATACTTCGTGGTTGCCTATACCGAAGAAGGGGTTTGTCTTTAGGAACCCTAACCGGTGCATTTGACTCAAAAGTCTGACCCACAAGGCAGTGCGGCGTTAACCCAGCACGGGAACATGACCGGAGCATCCGTGAAGGAACTTCTTCCGGTCTGTCACGTGTGACCCGATTACTGCATGCGTTTTGCCTTGTCTTCGCTGATGCTTTGTTATTGATACACTTTTCGGATTATCCTTAGCCCCACGCGCCCAATAGGGCAAGCGGAACGTGGACTGAATAGCATCCTTTGGGTTGGGGTCTTGTCCAGCTTAGGCGGGTGATAGCTGCCCAATGAAGTGCAATGACTTTTTCTACCGTCGAGAGAAACCCCAGGTGCTGCACTCCTACGTCCATCTAGTGGAGGTTTTTAGACCAGTAAACTGTTTCTCTCCGTGGTTATTCGCTGGAGTGTCCTCTCTGGGGACGTAGTGATTAGAACCAGATGTTGTCCATCAAGTGGTTCTGAGACTGGACTTGATCTGGTCTCTCTACCCATCGACTTGTCAGGCAAGATTGCATCCCCGGCTTAAGGAAGCCATCCTGCATAGCTCCTTGGGTCATGGAGGCACGCAAGCCATCAAACCATGCCAAGGTGCAGTCTCGTCGTGATGGGCTTGGCAGGCCACGACGAAGCATGTTCTACTATCGGCTTTATTGTATAATAATTCTCAAAGTGTTGTTTACCTGCCTGGGGGAGACTTTGTTCTTTTTAAACTCATATACTTGTTTCCGAATCTAAGCAGATGCGGAGAGGCGCATCTGGTAATAATCTCTGATAAAAAATGACTTAAAGACAGAGGAAGATCTCGACATTTATAACATTGAATTCACTATTTTCCTTCAATTTTCACACACTATCATGTAGGATAACATGCACCCCAAGTTGGAACTCTTGACGGCCTAAAGTAAGTGTGTTCAGTGGTTCCGGAACGCGCATTAAAGACCACACCCCGGTGATCGTGTTAGAAGCTTGGGTCTCAATCTACACTCTTCAGGTTTCGGGCGACTCAATGTATGAGTAATAGATCGGGATCACTTCAACCATTAGATACGAGTATGCACTGTTAAGCTGGGTAGAATTCCGCAATCCCCTGTGTGAATCTCGGTTGGAGTGATCAATCGGTATCGACAGCGTTAGTTGGTACCTCTTTACAGCTTTTTGTACGCATCTGCAGATGATTTTCCTACTGCATTAGAACTTCTCTATGGGTGTCACAACTGCTGATGGTTTTAAAGCCCAAATTAAGTTCCTGATTGAAACGAAAAAGTATCCAGGATGCTTGTTCACTAATTCAAATCACCACGCCGACAAAGGTAAGCGTCACATGCAATTTTATACAAAATATTTTTTAATATTTGAATTTTTGTGACGAGAGGCGACACCAATTCACCGGCCTTTATCCTGTCATACCACAGTTAGGCTGGTCAATTTAACACTGCTTACTGCTGGTGGGATTCAGCCCGAGATTGTCGCTTTTTCTCGTCCACGACTATGGCAACCAGATGCCCAATATCCCAAAGAACTCCGGGCATGAATCAAAAAGCCTCTGTTCGCGACTTAAATTCGCGGTAAAAAGGTAGTTTCAATACACCTCTCCAATGGTGAGCACTTTCAACATCATTTAGTCATTAGATGCACTTAGATTTCGAAACCCAGGTGAAATATAGAATTACGTACGCCAATCCTGTGGCCATTCACACTCCAGACGATTCAAATTAGATTCTAGTGAACACGTATATATATATATATATATATATATATATATATATATATATATATATATATATATATATATATATATATATATATATATATATATATATATATATATACGTGTTCACTAGAATCTAATTTGAATCGTCTGGAGTGTGAATGGATACTCTTCATTGAAGAGCCCACAAATGAATCACAACTGTGATTTCTCATAGTTATTCGTGTCTGGGTCACTGCTACCCAACGAACAACGAGGCTGCATGTGCAAGCACTCATATTGATAGTAAGTAGTATTTTAACGTGTGGACAAAATTTGCGCGGAAGCACACGACCGGTTTGGCGGTTGTTGCCGCTCATCAGGTATGCGTACTCGGTACTCCTCTGCCCACTATCAATATGAGTGCTTGCACATTCAGCCTCGTTGTTCGTTGGGTTAGCAGTGACCCAGACACAAATAACTATGAGAAATCACAGTTGTGATTCATTTGTGGGCTCTTCAATGAAGAGTATCCATTCACACTCCAGACGATTCAAATTAGATTCTAGTGAACATATAACATCGGAGTGTACAAGTATGAAGACGAGTGGGCAGAGGAGTACCGAGTACGCATACCTGATGAGCGGCAACAACCGCGAAACCGGTCGTGTGCTTCCAGGGAAATTTTGTCCACACGTTTACATACTACTTACTATCAACATATATATATATATATATATATATATATATATATATCAGCGTTGATGGATTACACGGGACTCGCTAGTTACCAGTTAGCCAAATGCCTCATTTCAGTTGGAGCAACCACCAACCATAGTCTAAATGCGGCACTTCCGTTTGCTGTCTTCCGGGAAAGACCATACCCGAAAATGAAAAGATACGATAGTATAGACAAAGTTAGAAAATCACTCTGAATAATGTTATAAAGTCGCTAAGGAGTTTTAGAATACAAGATCACCACTGGTGGCTACATTTTGCCATTTCTTCAACTGATCTTATCAGATGAAGGAGTAAATCTTTTGGACCCCAACGTGGTATCCCAGCTTGCTCTATAGGGCCGAACTGACTGGTCACGGTTTTCAAACCTGTCATCGACCGTGAACTGGCCACCCTTATTTGTCTTTCAACTACTATCTTCTCTTCGAGAATAACAGGTCAACTAGGATTATCCGGGGGTTTGCACAACACATGTATTGACCAACGTAGTGTAGTCAGCGTTGATATTTCATGATTTGTTTCGTGCAGCTGACGCTTTGCGGCTGATCTCGACATTGTTGATATGGCGTTCTCATCAGACGCGCGTATTCTGGCAAACACAACGATGTTCGAATGCCGAGCAATAATCATGTATTCTTCACTTATATAATCCGGTTTTATGAAGCGTACAAAAGAACTGGCCTCATGGCTGGTTTTATACCGTCGACCCAGATGACTTTAGCTGGCAAAAATCAAACGCTCCTTCTGTATATGCAAATACGTCTCATCTGTTATCCGGTCTTGCGGATAGCATAAATTACTTGACTGGCTTGTTTCCTCCCGTTGAGTTTTACTGTTGAACCCACCTGGTCTTGCGATCGCATCTTCCATTTGGGAGGTGTGGAACGCATACCGAATATTGATGTGCATATGTTCTAGATGTATACAATGTCCCTACTGCTAATGGAGTTTTCCAACTGTGTTTAAATCGGTTTCGAAATGCTTTCATCAATCATTCGGGTAGTGCCACTTCGTTTGTTTCGATAGCAAACTCCCAACTAAGGTACCATTTTTGACCTTTTTGCAGAAATGATATGTTTGGATGTGATACAAATGTGTGATGTTACCGATGCACTTATTCGATTATACCCAGTCGCAACCTCCCATTAGTGACCTTTACGAAAATATGTTTGGCTATCTTCTGTTGGTAAGTTTATTAGTCGGTGTGTGGAATGGAAAACTGCTGGTGGTATTTCATGCTCAAAGTTGTGCAAGAAAAGATTGTTTTTATAAGTGTTAGGATGTGATGCATGACGCGATACCAACACTCAACTCGCCACAAACGACTGCTCTGTGTGGCTTATCAGAAAACACCACCATCCGCAGTGCACATCCACCTAGTCATCCAGCTGCGGCTTCAATTCCGGGGGGAGCGAGTCTAAGTTGGACTGGTTCTCAACGGTTTGCTGAACATAGACACTACATTATATATATATATATATATATATATATATATATATATATATATATATATATATATATATATATATATATATATATAGGCGAAACACAGACTATGTACGTCAAAAAAGCCATAGTCTGATAAACATACTAACTTGTTCTAGCGCCTTCTCTATGCGAGCCAGACGTTGCGCCTCGGCCATTTTTGATGCTTGCTTTTGAGCTTTTTGTTCCGCGATTAAATTTTCGTTCTAAGAAAGCAAGGAAAAGGTGGATGTAGTTGTGTGAAATAAATGCAACGACAATCGAACCACGCGTCATGGACCAATGAGTTTTGAATGTACGCGTATACTGTATGCCAATTCGCTTACCAAAATATAAGAAAAGCGGTTCATATGACCTGTTATTGATTTTGGTAAAGAAGTGCGTGAGTTCATTATCCACTATACTGTGTGGTCATCTTGGCCTATGCTCAAAATCAAAGATTATTCCCAATTGCTGGAAAGTGGCCTTTATGATTTCAGTATGTAAAAAGCAACTCCAAACGGTGTCCTATTACTTGTAGATTCTAAAGTGTTTCAATATCTCATGATACAAAGACTGTCTTCTCAGTCTCAATGCCCTAACCTCTTTCATCTACGCTGTTTTGTGAACTTGAACTGAACGCAAAAAGACGTAGTTGGAATTTGCTTCTTCATTTATTGAGACGCATTTAATTGCCTCGACAGAATAAAATTGTGTACGAAAAATTCCACAGAACACATCGAGAAGAAAGCAGCGAAGCAAACAAGCTCGTTTTCAGTTGTTCGTACTCATACCAATACACAACATTAGGTATAACTCAAAACAGCAAAGGAAATGGTCACCCAAATCTATCTTTGCAAGCGTGTGTGAAATTGGTCACAGTGAAGACGGTCGCCGGTTCATTTCGGGCTCGCGGCGTCCGACTTTTCGATGTGAAAAGTGCAATTGGACTTTCCATTACATGAGATTCAAGCTCCTAGTGCCAACAATACATTCTGTGAATATATTTCAATGTCCAATGGATCACGTTCATATATGTGCTGTTCGTCCCATTAGGAAGTGACCGACGAGACTAGCCCAATGATTAAAACCAGGATAGTCACTGTATCATTGGACTAGTGGTCCGCGCATCACCAATTATTCACGTGCGTTATTCACACCCGACTGTCCGGACCGCGACAGCTCAGCTGGTAGAGCATCTGCCCGGTATGCGGAGGGTTGCCGGTTCGATTCTGACTCGTGGCGTCCGACTTTCCGATGTGAGAAATGCAGGTGGGTTTTCCATTACGTGAGATTCAGACTCCTCGTGCCAACAATACATACAGTGAAGAGTGTTCGAGTGGATGCACATGTGTTCTGGAACGGGAAGTGGGCCATGGGCGTTTAATTGCTTGCACAAAGTTTTCTGAGAACACAGGAGAAGATTGTAGAGACAAATACTCACGGCTTCGGCTGTGGCAAAGATGCGACACTTGACAAGTCTTGACTGCTTGCCCCGGACTTTGTAACGATACGAAAAGCGCCTAACACCTCAACAAGGTGTGTACATACAGCACTTGTAGTTGTCCTTATTGCTCCAGTGTTCGACCAAGCCGGGTGGTGTTCGCGAACACGTTCGGATAAGCGCCTGGTCGTGCGGCCAACGTACTAGGTTCCACAAGAACAGGTGAATGAATACATACAGGATGATGCTGCAGAATCTGATACTATGCCCTTCATTCGAAAACATACCATCGGTTCGGGCTCGAACATAATTTGTAGTTGTGCAGCGTAGAATGTTCTACTGACTACTCCTGTTAGTCTTTGCTGAATAACTTCAGTTTCCGTATCTCCTTTGAATGGCAAACAGACATTTACGGGCTTCCACATAGTTACTGACTGGCGTTCGTACATGTGGCATTAAGCTCTTGTCCAGTGAGTATTCCAATCGACCAAAATTAACACCGTGACCAAACTTATGCCAAGTTCCTCCCCCCCCCTACAAACACAAGGCATCCTCCAGGATTTTATGCTATTGCTGATCTTGTTTTCCACTTATATATTTCCCATACCGTGTATGATGAGTGCTTTCTTATCAAACACGCAAATTCGATGATTTTTTGAATGATCAACTCAAATTGCTCCACAGTTCTCGTTTTACAGTACAGAGTAACTGAGCTCGGCAGCTGGTCTCTCAGTCCCAATCCAAGAATGAATACCTGAAATTAATTGGGTGTTCCATCTTGTGTTCGTAAAGGCAACCAGTTGTCTGACTTTCTTCACCGGCTTAAAACCCTCATAAACTCAAACCAGTGTAGTAATAATAAATATTATTGTTGGTATCCAATCCGGAATTATTTAATAACGGAGAGTAAATAGAAAAAAATACTTTTATAGAATGTGTCATGGGCAGGTTCCTCCGTGTAACCATCAGCAGTGATCATGCAGCGGCAATCTTCTTATATTCCATAGACAGTTTAAAAATTTCAAAATTATCTCCAGGCCCCCTAAACGTTTGTCGCAACTCAACATCACAAGGCATGCGTGACATTTTCTCGTGAGATTTCGACTGACAGCACCCAACCTTCACCCTGACATCATCTGCGATTCGATCCCACTGCAAATATTTGTTTGCTCATACTGAAGCTTATAAATCCTCTGTGGTCCATTATTTCGCTGAATTCCACATCAGGCCACATACTGTCATCGTCCGCTTTCCACCTTCTCACCTTACTCTTTTCGTACAGTTTGTTTCATCATTTTTGACTGATGTTACTGCTGAGAGATAGCATTCAAAGACATGACACCCAGATCATGATTAACGGTTGTTTGAACTGAGCTGAACCCTGCCAACTTTCGTCGTTGAATATACATTTTTATTGACTTAATTCGTATTGACTGCCTTTAAGAGGATTTCCGTAAAAATCACCAAGCGGAAAAAACCTGTTCAGCACACTTTTGGTCATGAAAATTTCAGTCCCACGGTGGTAACACTGTCATCATGTCAAACCTAAAACGTAGACGTCCCGGGTTCAGATTCTGCCATCCTCGATCAGTTTCCGTTCGGTGGCCTTTAGTCGGCCATGACCTCTTTCCTGAAATCTGATATCGTTTGTGTATAGTAAAGCAGAAGTAAAACATTGATATTTCCATCATTGTTATGACTATTACTATCATACACTACTATCGACTCCGAAACTACGTGACCGTCCAAATTTGGGCTCAAACTACGGATCTCTAAATTGTTAGAGTACAGTGCTTCATTCTCTGCACCACTTCTATGTCGATCCCTAAATGGACTGGATTTATTCAAAGCTCCTTGGCCGCAATTCGTTGGCTCTTCCTAAGGAACTTAGCATTTATTCAGAACTAAAGCGTTACGAAAAAAACCGTGACTATGTAAACTGCGTAAGTTTCGGCTTTTGTTACCATTGTGTTACGGACAGTGAGTTGTAACTTGACACAAGATTGTTCCTGTTGACCCGCTGCGCTTCTGAACGCAAAGGCCGATATAATAAAAAATATTGACCGCGTGGATTCCACTAAGGTCATTAACTGTGGTGATAACAAGGTACATCCGAGATGGCGTTGGTCAAACAGTTATCACATTCAAAAATGGACATGTGGTTCCTGGTTGAAATCTCAAAGTCGTCCGTCGAATTCCTCCTGATTGACCGTGTTCTCCTTTCAGAATCACTGCCCAATTGAGATGTGGTAAATCAAGAAATCAAAAATATGAGTCTTTTCTTAATACTTCTGCCATCCTCTTCACACAAATCGATATTCGAAGGGAAAATATATAAATTGAACGACCTATGCAGCTTTTTTATTACATGTTGGCCCATGAGTGCAATGAAATGGGGCACACACATCATAGCCACAAACGCCCATTGAGCTATGGGGGATACCCAGCAACTAGACCCCGAGAGTTGGAGTGGATAACCACACAAGGTCCCAGTAGGTCGAGTGTCGTTACGAGCCGGGCGACAGCTGGTTACTGTCTACCACCAAAGTAACCGGTGCTGGTGGGATTCGAACCTCTGACCACCGATGTGGTAATGGAACGCTCTATACCACTCGATCCCCACCAGTCAACCAGTAGCTAACCGGAGCACTTTGAGCACGCACATCCCACGGCTTTCACTAACGGAACCCACCCGAGAGGAATGAATCGACAGAGATATCCCAAGGCACCAGGCTCCCTTGGGCTGATTAAAATGTAAGGATGCGATTTGAGGAATGTTTCCACAAACAAACTAATGAAACTGCACGAAACATGATTTCTGTAACAGATTTTGTGTGAGGTTTTCTTTTACGTGTGTTGTTTGCACATCCAGGAAAAAGCATCGAAGTAGTTCAGCTGTCACTGGGTGCTGGAGTATCACTAAAACACTGGCTGTTTTCTCTTGATTTATCGGTTAGAGCCCGATAGAGACATCAGTGATATGTTCCAGATAAAATAGTGGCTGGTTCAGTGAACTCTCATTGAGTCCAATATCCATCATATTGCACCAAAAAAGCGAGAACAAGAAAAACGGACAGAGTATGTTTCCTTGCATCTTCATTCGTAGGGGACTGATTCTTGACCAACCTTGATATTATATTAATGAAATACTCATTTCTGTATAACGGCATTGAACGAACATCTCACTTTCTGGATAAACAAGGTATTCATTGATCCTGAATGATACAAACAAGGGGGCGGCTGTTGAAGTTTTTCCTTCTGAGTGCTTAATTCATCAAAACTAAAAACTGGGATACAGAACACTGGAAAGAAACACTTGAATATATGAAGGATCGAAATGATTGCTTCCCAAAAAAATGTAGATGTACTTCACAAGCGTGAGAGGGTGATGAGGTCTTCATTGACAAATAATATTATCTATTTCACAAATGCAGTCATCCACCCATCCCCACCCCAAAATTAAAAAAAATGAAAATGTTGCCACGATGTTTTTTTTTAATTCTCGGGTAATCTGCTGGCCATTTTTAGGTTTATATTAGATAGGTAAAATTAGGCGGAAGTTGGACAGAACTTACTCGTTGTCTGATACGACCAGCGGACTGAGAAAGTTGTTCACGTCGACGAAGACGTTCTTCGTCTTCGCTGGCCGCCAGATCACGTGCCAGTTGTGTTTGTTCCGTTTGTTTTTTTGAATGATATTCTGTCACACGTTCTTTGAGTTCATTCTGAATCGTGAAGAATTATAGCGTTGTTTGAAGAGCAAAGCGTACCGGATTACCACAGGGAAAATTACACTTCACCAAAAAAAACCCATCCTCTAAATAAACCACCGTCCTGAGGCTCCACCAGACATATTTCGAATAAGCCCTGCACATTTGTACTTTTACGTCATGCAGTCCACCGTTGCATGAGATTTTTTATGAAGGTCAAAGATACAACTGTGTTTACTTTTAGGTCTGACAGCCCATACATCCGTCTGCTCTTTTGAGTTCACGTGATACTCATAATGTGGAAGTCGTCTAGCACGCAATCACAAATCAAGGAAATAACGCTCTGAAATGGATCGATCGGCTCAACAATGGAAATTCATCAGTTGGACCTACGAGTCAGCATCTTCGTTATTCAAACATGATGGTTGGCGGTGTGTTTGGAAACAAATTCGTGAAACTAATAGAAGTGTTATGATGACCGCAAAAATGCAGGTTCAGTGTACGTCTGGGGAGCCATCTGGTGGGAAGGTCGGATCGAGCTGGCATTTCTGGGCAGCATTGCCAATGGTGGGGAGGGCGTCTTTTGGCGAACAGTGTACTTCGCAAGTATACGGAATTTTTAATGCATGGCAAGCTTGTTTGTGTTTGAAAGGAAAAACGATTTGTCTTAGAAAGGAATATGAATCTCTCATAGCGGTGATCACAGTTAAACAATGGAAACACTAGGAGGTACCATCAGCATCTTCGCTCCCCGGAGCCAAGTCGTATACATGCCGCCGCACCACTTCTTCCAATCGTGCTTAGAACACAAAATTAGTGTACAATATATGGATGATAGAAGGGCGTGCGCAAAACGTGTCCGAGCCGCCGGAGGCAGTGCAAAATGGTTGCCTCAATAACCATGTGCTCTCACGCCACAAAGACGAGCCTCATCGGCAGCTGCGCAATATGAGGCGATTCGGACTCGAAGCTGAGGTGTATGACCGTGTCCCACACGTTAACCGTTAGGCTATATGGATCGGCTCTCATCAGATTGCATCATTTTTGAACACGACAAGCGGATCAGTTGTCCCCGGATTTCGGCGGTAACAAATGATCCCCATTCTGCAGATCGAATCTCATGACGGGCATTTTCTTGATAGGGTTCTTAATGAAATAAAGACGCTGAAAACAACCCAAGCGTTGACCACTTCGTCAGTCTAAGTAACAGATTTGTGAACTGTCTACGACATGCCGCCATTATAAAATGCTCCCATGGTTTTCAGTTGTAAGTGTAACCTGTAAGATGCACCATGAATTATTGGGTGCACAATTTAGGAAACTTGCTGCCAAAACTTAAGTTCACAGGAACTATGAGTTACAACCTAATGATACGTAATACCTTATTCCACCCAGTCTGTCGACCGGCGGCTCTGTTTGTATATGACCCTTCAAGCGGAGTCTTAGGTACACGAATCAAATCATTAGATGGAAAACTCAAGCTCACCAGGCTAGTATGATTGGGATATTCGTTGCACATGGCCCGAGACAGGATTCCTCGGCGTTCAATGCTCGTTGAAGGAGGTAGTGATTGGAAGATGAGTGAGGGTGGCCAGAACATGACATGGAAGGAAAGCATGAAGAGCTCAACCTGTGGACTTGCCCGTGTAGGGAGTGTTAAGCTTTCTAGGTGCAGTCCAAGAGACTCTCATTCAGTGGTCAAATACATTGGAGGATATGGATTGGCACTCTTGTATTCACAACTTTTTTCGTGTACTTGGTAACATTTGAAGTTTCTTCTTACCCTTTTCATACTCTCGCTCTTTTCATTATTTTTGATTGAGATTGCCGGAGAAAGATGGCAACCAAAGCTACAGCACCCAATGGATGGTTATTGGTTATTTGAACTGAACTGAAATGATGCTCAACACATGTCCTGACCACTGCAACCTGTTTTTATTTAGTACTTACTCCAGTGACTGACTCCTTGTTCCTAACACCCTACGCCTAACCTCAGCATTGCTGATACAGTATTCCCACCATATTCGAACAGTAGTACGAAGACATCGATGTTCAAAGACAGACAGTCTTCGCGTACCTTCCACCCCTAACGGCCATGTTTCTGAGCCGTATAAAAGAACGGATCTAGCAGCCGCACTGCACACTCAACGTTGGTTTGTAACGCAACACATGTTGCATTTTGATATGGTTATTGATAGCTTCATTCGCGTAGAGCATACCAATGCTGTTTCAATTTGTATTATCGGATTGTTGCCGTTTCATAGTGAATGTACAAGAGAGGTTTTTAAGCGTCATGCGATCGACTGAGGATTTTCCTTTTAAGATTTTTGAAACGATAGCAATCTGTTAGTGAATGAGACAATAAAAGCAGTGAAAATGTTCCAGTTCAACGATATCTCGGTTTTCTTTATGATGAAAATGATGATAAAAGCAAATTGCTTGATTTTTTTTCTGTACAGCAGACACTAGAAAAATATCTTTTTGATTTTAAGGATTCGATTTATCAAACCGAATTTCACGGCCAAACATGCTCGTCCAGTCAGCTGGTGTACAATGATTGGTTCGTAGGGAAATATTGTTGCATTTTATCAGATTACAAATCCACTACAGTTGATATCATGTGTTAGCGTAAATTAGGTAATTAAACAGTATGATCTGTTTTCAACTTCTTCTGATCGCCGAAATTGGCGTTCTGGTCGTCAACATTTTGTCGAATCTAGGGCAGAGTAAATCCGAATGAGTATGAGGACCTTCACCCACGCATTGACGATGTCACCTCGACTGGTGATGAAACGTTTGCTACCTAACCGCCAAGCTTAAAGCCATCATTTTTTTAATACCATCAACCTTAGTTATGATCGATACCAGTTTGGAATGTCCGGGCTTTCCTCCCCTGCTGCGGGTGTGGCCTCGTATTTAAGCACAAGCGATATCACCGAGGCCAATCACTTCATTCATTTGGGCCATGTACAAGCTTGATAGGATGCGCTGGCTTTCAATTCAGTACTCTGACAAAGAACTCTCACATGCGGACAGCACAGAAGTTTTTTTTCAAGGACAGTTCTAGCCTAAGTAAGAAATCATGAGGTAAATTTAAATTACCGCTTAATTACAATTTCGGGTCTACTATAAAATCCTCGTGGATTTTCACAACTATAATGCATGTTTTTTATCCGTTAAACAGCGTACAAAATAGATGCTAGTATAATTGTGATCGCTGACAAACGTTTTCTCTCATTCAGCTGAAATTGCAACCGATGACCGATCACTTTTATTTCCATCATTTCACTCGTCAAACACTTGCGGATTCAAACTGTCCCATCCGGCGAAACAATTGATTTTCGGCAGTCCATTTCTAAACTCTTTACAGATTATTTGAGAGAAACTAGACAAAAGAACATGCGCAGAGTCATGGATAAACAGACGAATTGTCCTTGCCATATGACTGGCCTATTCAGCTTACGTAGTCTAGGTGACAGAACGACGGATTAATTTGGCGTAGGTCAATCTCGGACCAATGAATTTGGCCTAGCCCGAACATTGCGCTTGAAGGTCAGAAATCAACTTACTTATTCTTATTGCCTCGGGCATCGTTAGAGCGCTCAACTAAACAGACTTTCATTTTTCGAAATGACCCAAATGGTAAAAGTCACTGACTCCGTCGAAATTCAAACCCATGCAGGGTTTCCACCCACGCTTCTGGTGTTTTCCCGTTGAATCATAGGAAAGTCCTGTTGTAGACAGTAAATAACAAGTTAGTTCCTTTTGGCGGATGCCATAGGCAACTGTGATGTGGGCGAGAAAACGGTATGATCCACGTGGCAAATGTCAGCGTCCCTTCGGTGTAGCCTTCTGGCTCAGCTGATGAGGAACACATGGAATTGAAGCGCTGTTGATGATGCCCATGGGTGTGTTTGAATCCCGCCGGCATCAATGACTTTTAACATTTGGATCATTTCAGACTTTGACGAATCTAACAAACCGCGCTTAATAATAAATATAGGATTGTGGACAATTTATGCTACTTTATCTAGGCTGTTGTATTTCACCTAATATAAGGATATATATATTTAACACGGATCTAGTACAGACAACGTGCCAAAGAGACCATGGGGTAATAGGAAAACAATGTACGATAAGAAAAAGGTCAGAAATTTTAGAAGATTTTTTTGCAAGTTTTCCCACACAGTATCTTAATTTTTCTTAGAGATGCGCAACGAGATCTCGTCTCCGATACCTCCAACAGTGGAAATACAACTGCTCAGGTACACAAAGCTGCTGACAATTTCCAAACGTTCCCTACAAACAGTGAGTGCAGGAGACTTTCCTTGCCAGTCTTGAAGAAGCATTTTGCATTTGGGTGGAGCAGAATGCATGCCATACTCGGTGACTTCGACGGCCAAGTGGTTTGAGGCATCCTGGACGACTTGGGGGTCGTCTCCCAACAAGGCGATGTCGTCAGCACAATTCAAGTCAACAGCTCTGGTGCCCGGTAGAAGTTCCACACCACTGTTTGCAACACCGTTAAGGGCTCTTTGAAGCAGGTCATCCATTTTGAAGCCGAAGAGGAACGGGGAAATAGGGCATCCTTACCGAACGCCACTTGAGACGACAAAGGATTCGGATAGTTGCCCTTAGACCCTTACTCTTCCCGAGGCAACAAGGAGTTCGAATGAATCCAACTTCCCTGCGTATGGCGGATCGTACCATTACTGGTCAGGCCGGGATTCAGTAAGGCTTCTTCTAGTTGCTCCCAGTGCTCATCGACATCAGGTGGAGCGGTGCTTCCAGTGCCTGGGCCAGTGTAGTCTGAAAGGATTCTAGCACTAGAGGGTCGTTCATCTTGTCTATATTTAGGCGAGCATGATTCGATCTCTTCGAGCCCCCGAAAAGCAAGCAGGTCGTAGAGCAGACTAACGCGTGATCAAAATCGAGACAGGTTGACCAGTAAGAGCGACAATCTGACACGCTGCCGCGCCAACGGTAGCTAATCGCTACATGATTGATTTGAGACCATTCCTGTGTTGAGGAAGGAGGACGCCAGATGGCGGGATGTCTTTTGGAGTTGCGAAAGTTTCTGCTTGTTAGAAAAAGCTGATCAGCACATATTATCAGCAATCTGTCCCTATTGTCCGAACGACTGGAGCTAAAACCAAATTGCTCTCCTAGGTGACGTTCACTCGCTGCCAGGCGACCGACGCGCGGGTTAATATCTCCGGTGAGGACCACGATACCTGTCCGGCGCACTGTAAGTAGGAGCATACGAAGCTGTTGGTAGAATTCATCCTTGTCTACCTCCGGACTGCATTCTGTCGGGGCATAGGCGGAAATGACAAATACGTTACGTGTGTGATCTCGATGTCTAGTTACTCGACAAGAACCTCGCAGCCGGACTGCACTAAGCGGCTATTGGCAGGAATCCAGTCTGACATGGCCGCTTCAGCTCTATGGCTGGGATCAATACCAACGCCGGCCTGGCCGGCTGCTGCAGCGTCCGGGTCTTCAGACAGGCGTAGATGAAACTTGGTATTGGGATTAGCTGAGGACGTTAGTCTGATCGTGGAACTTGTGTCTTGCAGTCTTGTCTCCAAGAGGCAGCAGATATCGATCGAGAGCGATTCCAGGGTGCGAGCTAGACTCGCTTGTTGGCCGATTTGCATGAGCGTGCGTACGTTGTAGCTGGCCAATTTGAATCCTAGGCGAGGTTGAAGAAAGGTGGGCTCGGTGGTATGATTTGCTGCGACAGTCGTAGGGCAGACGGTTCTAGCGGAAGTCTGGTCACAAGCGGCGGCAGTAGTAAAGCAGTTTTGCTACAGCGTGGCGACGTGTCTGGCATATAAATCAACGGGAGAGGTAGGGAGAGGGTGGATAGGTTCCGTGTGTGGTGGTGGATGAGCATGTAATCTTGCGGTGGCGAAGGAGCGTAAAAGAAAATGAGATGAAAGCGAATTTGTGTGAGAGTCCATGGTTCAGTTTGCGGGCGCAGTACTTCCAGGTTACCCAAGCCAAAGTAGGTGGTTTTCTTAAGGATCCACAACCGAAGCCTTTAGCTATCCAAAACCTTACCCACAAGGCAGCGGGACGGGACGCGAGGTACGAGACCTACTGGGGGCCGGTGACTGATCATTCACTTCATACGCCCTTTGGATGAGGCCAAACATCCTGGATGCCCAGTACACCCCTCCGCCGCAGATGCCGGTGAGCGTAGTGTTGTACGCTTCATACGCCACCTGTAGTTGGTTTGGAATCAGGGTTTAGCCATCTCCCATAGACTGACTACCAGTCAGTCAACCCGGTGAAGAACGCCGGCGTTCGCCTTCGTCCACACACTTTTTGTGTAAAAACAGCGCCCCGAGAAGGGAGTGTGTAGGACTTCCTCAGCAGAAGCTATTTGGTACGCATGGTCATCTGGGAGCGTTTCGAGAGTCGTTCGGGGCGAGCGGTCAACTCGGAGCCTGAGCCATCCATCCCCGACCATACTGAGGCATTTTGGAGGCTAATGGTAGGATATCGAGAGAAGGGTCGAAAAGCTCGTTAACCTTTAGCAACTTCAGTCGTCTCTAGAGTTGAAGAAATGTCCGTTTCTTTGTCGTGTGCACGCTTTTGCAGCCATACCAGCTGTTCAATTACGTTCGGTAACCGGGTCGCTGCAAGATGAATTCTAACGAATGTGGACAGTGTGTGAACACAAATTACTTCAGATCACTGTTATTATTTGGTAGGACCATCAGTTCAAGCGCTGTGAATAGAAAACGTTTCCGTCTCATGCTAAGACTTCATTTTGTTTGCCTTTATGCTGGTCCAGCTGAATATTTATCTACATCAGCATTGACCAGCAATCGAGATGCTAGCAAGTCGTGTTTGAATCAGTTTTGGAGTTTTAGAGTTATCGGGTCGACACAAGTCAGTAACGATGCTACACTCGAATTTGTGTAGCCACACTTGCATCATAGGTTCATCGAGCAGGATCATTTTATCCCTGAGTAAAAGAGGAAAATGGTCCAACTGAATTAATCTGGGGAATTGAGTCGGAAGATTACAGAACCGACCGCTGTCAGCCATCTTCAGGTATGGTGCATCCTACAGAAGAACGAAGTAATCGAACAACAATGGCAAAACAGTGCGAATTCCAAATAACATAATAGTTTTTCAAATGTACTGAGATATGTCAAAGTTCTTTGGAATACATTTCGATATCTTCCGTATTTTACTAGGTTGGTGCGTCGAATGAATAAAATTAAAAATAATTCTTCCTCCTGGGCTCTAGATAGTTATTTGTGGACTGAACTAGCGGAGTTTGAATACCATTTTAAATACTATAGCTGAGCTCGTCGCTCATTGTGTATTTCCGCCAAGTTAGATGTTTAACGGGATCTTTTATCTGGACTGCCTGAGTGCAATTTTGGATCATGGCTAGTAAATGCAAACACAAAGTTCATGAGCCAAAATAGGAAAAAGAGTAGTGCTGTAAGAAGTTCTTACTGCTTATGGATGACATAGGCATCTATGTGGAAACGTGCGAATCACCGAAGTATCAGAACTTACTCGTCTTTTTTCAAGCTGAATTAATCGTGCTTGCTGAACTTCAAATGCCGCCTTTTCTTTAGCCAGGGCGGTAGCTTTTGCCAGTTTGGTTTTCTCTTCACGCCACCGATCCAACGCTGCCTTCTGAGCTTCAAGTTCAGCAGATGTTAGGAGAGCTGACTTGTATGAAGGTTTTTCAGTGTTCCGTTCGTGTTCTGTGGATGATGGACATTTCATACTAAGCTGTGTGAATGAACAATGCAAGATGTGTACTGTAATGCTCTGGGCTGTATGTCTGGATTTTACCATTCGAATTGATTGAAAGCAATTAGAGGAACATGTAAATAATTAGGACCAATTAAAGACCATAAATGATTCCAAAAAGCTCTACGTTCAAATTCCGGACCTTTCTTGCACACCAGCTAACCGGAACAGTTTTGAGAAAAAAACTTTCATCGTGAACACCGTCCACTCCATTCGCATATTGTCACTCAGTAGCACGCTTTGTGCCCCTAACTCTCTTAGGCATTTTTCTTCACCCACGCTTGGTAAGAAACATGTAGCTGATACAATTTGCTGCCTCAGTTTTGCAAACAAAGAAATATGACGTCAAGTCTGGGTGCAAGCGGTATCCAGGCTTTAACTATAATTTCACTGTTTTACTACTCGATAAATTGGAAAATGTTCACGCATTAAAATAAAATACTAAAATGCTCTTTTCACTTCCTTTTTTGTTTACTACACAACAATATACATCAATTCAGGAAGGGGACCTCGGCTAATGAAAGACTGCCAGGTGAGGGAAGTGACCAAAAACTTTGTCATTACCTATAGTGGCGAGCGTTCCGCAAGGCATAACTCTGCTACCCCTTCTGCATCACATTTTTGTGGTGTCCACACCTACTCATTGTGACTGTTTTACTCGCAAGTGCGATATCAGTTTGGGTATTCCCTGTACCAACAACTCTGTTTTGCCTAATCTCCAGTTTGCCTACTCACGATTTGAGTGTTCATCCCTTTCATCGTATGGACATTCTGTTTTCCGCTTCTTTAAGTAAGTCAATACACACTACAGTTTGATCATAGTCGAGGTTCATCCATAAGTGAGCAACACAGTGGCTGGTCGTCGGTCATAACCTGACCGACTAACCTTCTCAACGGAAAATGGACATGGTCGAGTCACGTCCACTGTTTCTGCTGAAGTCATAAATTTAACTTTCAACTTCTTTTGAGGTTTAGGGCTTTTTCGCACATCACACCGCATAAGAAAGCGTTTTGATTTCGCAAGTGACCTGCCGCCCTGGCAGTATCCACCTACAGACACTTAACCCGGGTTATACGAAGAACTTGAATTCATTAAAACATCCTTCAGGCTTCTTTTCTGCAGCTATGGGATATTCCAAGAGCAGCTTCCGCAGTATTTTTATAAAAACATTATGACACACGCACTAGACGTTTCATTAGAACCTTTACATCCTCCTCTTTCTGACCTAATTTTGTGTTTGTTTCGTAAGTACAAGCTGTACAGCTCCGTATTGGTTTTTTGCTTGACGTAAGTGTCGGAACCCTGTTGAGACACGTCCTGGGTGTTGGGTTTATGATACTTCTGTTGTTTTGTCTTTTCAGACCGAACACGTGAAAACTCCAATGGAATATCACTGTCCCAGCATACTACACCTTACCTTTCATGCACTCCAACTGTGAATATGCTTGCACAACTTCAACGACTTGAATTGAACGGTATGATTCACCCTGCTGTATATACATGCATTGTCAAAAGTCCGTAGACATCAGGTTTTTTCGAAATAACAAGACTTAAACATGCAAGTTTGCTCCCTCGTAAAATCACATGGGAAACTTGCAGTAGCTTTTTCGTTGCACACGGGAAATAAATTCCTAATCTTACTCAGTTCGTGACTTTACCAGGAAATTGGGAATATCAAATCAATAAATTTCCCAGGGGTTTTGCTACTGTAAAATTTATTGATAACAAGAGGATAAATGTGTCCACGTCTATATGATGTAGAGCCTCATGGGAGACGTGACCTGTCACATTATTCCACAATGAGACAGATTTCCTAGAATAGCTGCTGATCTGATGGACTGGGAACATTTATGTTTTTTTGATGCCCGTTAGTTCGGCGTTGTTCGCGGTATCTTTGACAACGCTCTGTTGGCAAGTTTGTGATTTATTGCAGCTTTCAGCTGAGTAATGTGCTTCGGTAACTAATCAGCTAACGACATAACCAAGCTACCCACACAATCACGAATAAACATGAGACACGACAACTGCGTGCGCGCACTAGTGGGTTAATAAGGACTTTACCCAACATCACAGCTGGTGCGTTCGTTCTCACCAGTCGGAATTTGACATTGGAAATGCGATCATGCAATGATTCCATATCTTGTTTTAATGTGAGAAAAACATTTACGTCAATCACGACACATGGTGCATCGATTTTTCGATACGTTTTGAACTCGGTTCGGTCTTAATATACTGATTCCTAGGTTTGCTCTTACATATCATATAGGTGACACTGATGCATCTGACTGACGGTTAGCTGGGTTGAAGGTCATTATTGCAAAGGGGTTGGAGTAGATCGATGTGAAGCTCTTCAGTTAGTGTGTGATGGTGCCTATGCAGCCCCTGATAGTTGATTTTCAGGGTTCATTTCTCGCTTTTATATGATTTATAACAGCGGGAATGGGAAACACTAGAAACAACGGTTTGCTCTCCAGTCTTGTTCTTCCAACGTGACCATGGGAGTATTAAATGTTCGGGATTTTTTTTACAGTTGCAGTGATCAATAAAATCATACCGTTCCTATTAGCCGACTATTATTGGGAATTTCGTTTTCCCTATTTTCTCCTTTTAGTGTCTGAATATCTTTGCCAGCAGCCCATTGTTTACTCTTTTGTAATCTGATACCAGTTTAACAATGGACCGATAAGGTAGGGTTTACGTCACGCTGCGATTGTTTTGCACATAGTTGTCTACTTTGTTGTATATACGCAAGCTACAACGGTCGCCTGTTCTGATACACTCCTGAAAACATAAGTAACGGAAAAACAGGCTTAGATCTATTTTTGCGGATTACAAGAAAGGGCGACCTCTCTTGAAATATGATCTGTATACAGATGCAACGATGCTCGTTTCCTTATCGAACTAAGATTTTTGTCAACTTTGGTGCTCAAGCTTAGCCTTTGGAAACAGACATAAGTAACCTATCCGGCCCATAGAATTTAATTTTTCCCAAGCCCACGATCAGCATCTTCATTTGAGGAACAGTTGGTTCCTTTTTTGTATGACTGTGTCTGAAAACGAGTTACTGGACTGTGCTCCCAGCTGGGATCAGTGAGCCATGGTATTCTCTGAATTATTCGCCTATACCTGGTTCTCACGGGTCGCTACTTGCAATTCATTCAAAAAGGGAGCGGTTATCACCAAACTTAATAATTTCCGTCGTCCTTATTTTTCACAACTCAGTTCGTATGCTATTCATTTCCCAAGCATTTTTTTTACTACGTGCCTGCTCACGAGTGAAGTGAGAGGGGTTTTGAGAAAGGCAATGTTGAGCGACAACCATTAATTCTGACAACGCTGTGTTGCCTTACATCACACACACATGAAATTGGTATGAACCAAAGTCTAGAACACGCATGGAATTATTAGGGAAAACTGGCAACCTGACTCTGAAAACTTAGGTAGATGGAGTCCTAATAAGTCAGGCGTGATAGCGATCCGGGTAGCAGTGGATTACTGCCCACCACAATCAGCTACCACCCGAGACATCCTCTTGAGTCAGGGATCTGTGCGCATCTGACAGTGTGATTGAGAATGCAGATGCTCAACTTTCTTAAATCAGTCGGACTCTGAATCTTTGTGCGGCCTTATCTGCTTTTAGTTACGTTTCCTTGAAATACTCCTAAGACTCATATGGGTCCTGGTTATCTGATTGCATCCTTAACTAGGTTGATAATTCTGCTTGGAAAACAGATCGATGGTTATTGTCTGGTAGCAGTTGCACGGAGCGGATGTAATTGACATTAGTTCACTCTCTAGCGAGACGTACCAAAACCTTGCTCGCGCAAGGGTATGTTTGAAATCGAGAGAAGTGGACTCAAACAACAGAGAGTTTTAAATCAATTCAGGCCAGCAATGGCCCAAATTATTATGATCGAACCGAGCCCGACCCTATCTATTCGTAGAAGACTGATTTCTTTTGGAACAGCAACAACGACAACAGATCTGCTCTACAACAGTATTACCCCAAGGACCTACCAGTTCAAATTTCAACCAAATAATTGCTACAGAACCTACTCGTTTTTCTTTCCAATTCTGAATCGCTTTTCGTTTTGCCGTTTCCAACTGCTGCAGTTTTTCCCACCACAAATCATGTTGTTTGACTTCCTCAGGATTTCTGGTACCCAAAACAACAGAAACTTCGTGAAAGAAGGAACAAAGCGGAACTGTAGTGCTCTGTTTGCTATCCTTCCGTGGTTCTTCTTCCGCGCTGTCGTTTTCTAAGCACAGTTGTTGATGTTTCTCCTCTTCCGTAGTGGGACTGAAGTGCTGTAAGTCATTGTATGCAGTACACGCATTCACAGCTATTGCCTGTGGTTGTGCACATGTTTCAGCGATTATCATTCGGTTTTTATAGTTGTACGAGTTTTTCATCAACTTTTTCCCAGATTGTCTTTGTCGAAGTCGCAAAAATGTCGCATGCTCCTGATCCGTCCACCCGCCAAGTCTACCGCCGTTAGCATCCAGGAAAAGCTAAAATGGGAAATCAATTCAAAATATTATTTTAAAGAAAAAACGCGTATTAGTGCCACCCGTCATCCATTATTCATTCGTGATGTTCTCGGACAAAACAAAAAAAACAATAAAAATGTTATGAGATGGAACATAATTTTTGGGACAGGTTGACTTCAGTTCAGTCCTTCCAACCACAAACCTCGCACTTTTGTGCTCACAGAGTCATTCGTTCGATAGCCAAAGGGAATGGAAGCATATAGAGCAAGCATTCGATTGAACACGGCATCTATCCAAATCGCCTAATGTCATCAAACCACAAGGTCGGTGTACCTCGTTGATTCCAAACCGAAAGACAGAACACGTCTTACACGAACAAGCTCACTGGTTGAAGATCTTATAAACTCACCACCTAGACTAGCTAATAAATCACTACCTGCTTCAGAAAACAACGAACGATATACCCGGTATTTCTGAATATATCGTGCTCAAAGAAAGTCTATCTGTGGCATTTCCCAACCGACTTAACCTGGTTAGAATAAGCCCGCGCTTCATGGCCGGACTCTGGTTCCCGAAACTCGGTGTCTTATTTTAGCATTGCCGATACAGTGTCCCCACCATATCCGGTCAATACAGTGCACCCCATAAGTAACGCTCGAAAGGACCTCGCACACAAGCTGTAAACAGCTTAGGTAAAGTGCATGGAGCCGTGGGCGACTGAGACATACCATAGACTACGTGTTCAGCTGCGATCAATATCGGAGTTCACTTCGCCTGTCGCCTAAACGTTTGACGATCACTTGAACCACGGAGCTGACAGGTCTTGATTAAAGACTGAGTGACTGAGTGAGTGCGACTGTGTACGTGCGCAGGTGTACACAAACTACCATCGGAAGCGAAATGTAGAGGGGTTGATTATCGGTCGGGACGGAGTTGTTGATTGCAAACACGTCAGTGGGACAACGAAAATCCGTCGTTCTCGATCGCACCCATGCTAAGCAATATTGTGAGAATTTAGTTGATCTGCCTCTATCGAGAATAAGCGGAATGATTTTAACTCAAAATAACCGCACGCGTTAAACTTCGTTTGCTCTTCACAATTGCCTAGATAAAGCAAACTGAAATCTACGCAATTGATATTTCCGATTACAAGGAATTGACGTAAAACATCAACTTTATACAACATGATTTTTGATCCAATCCTTCAAACTTGTCTGAACTCGCCAGTATACTGGAAAAAATGCATTGCATTATATAACTTTAGTAATCTCATGTGATTATGCTTGTCAAAAACCATCCCATTCGGATTTCAAGTTATGTATACTATTCGCAAAAAATACTCCCCCCCCCTTTCCCCCCGAAAAAAAGAAGAAAAAATTGGTCCTGAAACTCCATACCGTCAGTAATGCTCACCAAGGTGAAGGTCGTTTGGCGAGCTATCGGAGGGTGAGAATCACAGAAGTCACGCCATGAAATTACGGAATGTCTCGCACTTTCAAGACGGATAGTGAGCAGAGAGATCGATCGGTTCAGCAATGGGAATCAATCATTTGGGCCTATGAATCAGTATTTTCATTATTCAAACATGGTTGTTGGAAGCGTGTTTGGGAACAGTTCTGTGAATCTGTCAGAAGTGATAAGATGACAGCAACAAAGCAGGCTCAGTACGCGTCTGGGGAGCCATCTGGTGAGAAGGTCGGATCGAGCTGATATTTCTGGACGACACTGTCAATGGTCAAGTTTACTAAGCAATCCTGATCCGACATATCAGGCCACTGTCGGGCACAACTACTAAAGCTATGTTCCAGGACGACAGTGCGCCTGCATTTCGTTCCCTTGTCGTACTCGATTTTAATACGCATCGAGATACAAAGTTGCTCCTTTGGTCAGCTTAATCTCCTGATGTAAATCCAGTCGAATTTCGTGCGATCAGCTTGAGGGGAATGTAGATCAAATGAAGCAATGAAGATCTCTAGGGGACTGCCTTCAAGGAGAAATAGAACCTTATACTACTATACACTGTCAGACTGTTGACAGCGAGCATGAATCGACGGGTAAATGCTGTCATATGGACCATTTTGCTACGACCACACCATTCTGTTAGCAACAAAACATTCGTTTACTTCGATAAAAGACTTCAATTATGTACAATGTTTTCGGAGGAAGGTATATTTTTGTGAATAGTGTAAATAATAGAACCAAAAGCACTGATCTTTATGCATTAAGAATAATGCATCACTCCGTTATGAATCTCTTTTTGTTTGTCAGTTCATTGCTACCTCTAGGCACTTCATGAAGTCGACCCTAAGAAGAGAAGCGTTAGTAACTGTTACATTATTCGTCTATATGCGAGAATAGTTAAATAAATGTTAACATCTCACATTATCCGTACTGAACTGACCAGCTGAATAAACGGTACTTAGTGTTTGAAATATCCTCAGAGATTATCGGTTGCTTCATCAATTGTACACAGACTAACAGTCAAGCAAACAATTGTATATACCCTCGGTTACCGAAATGATCAAGCGAATTTACCGTTTAATCCCGGCCACCCTCGTTGACAGAAGGTGGGGGGAATATCAAAAAATAAGTCCGTTTCGTCTTTGGTGTTCGGAATGTTGTCCACATCATTGTTTGCACAATATCATCTGTTTCAAGTCAAAGATCTCCAGTTCCTTCAACACACTCGCCGTTCAACTCCTGCACTGTAATGTGATACATGCCTTCAGGTCTTCCAGGGTCTACCTTTACATACTTTTCTCTCCAAGTAAAACCACAGGAAGAAGTCTAACGGAATTAAATCCGGAAACCTGGGAGGTAACTCCATTAGCTTAGGCTGGTGATGTATTGCCGAACGCGTACTGCGTAGTGATCTAGTGGAACCGTACACAAGATCGTGCGACTGGTGCCAGTGCCTCCAATATAGCAGCTAGGGAATTTCGCAGCATTTCCATATACACGACACGGAGCCCCATAGAACTGCTTTAATTAATCATTTCATTTCATATCATGGTAATTTTTCTTGCTGGATTTTATACGTACGCAACCGATGAGAGTATACGAAAGAAGTTCCTCTCGCAGTGTTTGTCTTCGAAATCGTTTATTCATAAAGTTCAATATTTAAAAGAAGGATTGACTAAGCTAAGTTGTCAGTGATTAACGGTTCCGAATAGAGTAGCAATTTTGTTCGTAAATGGAGCGGAATGACCGGTGAGCAAATTTCTGAACTTAGTGGGGCCGTCCGCCCCGCGATGATTTATGACTAAGAAACAAACCCACTGATGCCGGAGGGCAAAAATATGCGGGATTCTATTCACTAGCGCCTACATCAAAGGTTTGTTTGAATAATACAGTGACAAGAGTTTCGTGGTGTCTGCATTGTAGATCAAATATCCAAATTTTTATAATACTGTTCCAGTTTGGATTAAATAAAATGCATGAAAAGCGATACAGATAAGCACAAGGTCACAACTGTATTGACTGAACGTTTATTCTGCGTCTGAGTACTCACATGATCATACAAATAATCACACCTCCTCTATTGATCACATTTTTCTTCCAGTTGACATACCTTAGAGTGATGTTATATTTTACCTCGCCGTCATGATTATTGGCAGAAAAGGTGACGTGATGTGTCGAGGTTACGCTGCGACAGTTGCATCTGTCCTTTTCTAATGTTCAAAATCTTGGCAAATACCGGTAGAAGATACACGAAGGTTATCGGTGTTCGCACACCGATGTTACACTCAGTGGTAGGTTCACTCGATGAACTGTTTTTCTTTGAGACAGATAACGGTTATAGTGCCGTTTTAATGTTTCTATGCGATTAACTAACCTGGTCGAATGAGCACAACGGAATAGTGTATCGATAACTTAGCTGAGCTGGATCATATTGTTTTCATAAACCGTAATACACTGAAGTTTGTGAAACGTCGCATCCCCCAGGCAAGGAGAAAATGATAAGGCCTTGGGATACAACATTAATTTTTGCCAGACTGGCGTTGTGCGCGGAAGCTGAATGAAATGATTAAACGTGATGATGTGAAATACCAATTAAATAAAAAAGATGTCCTCAGTTTTGTGGCGAATTTCTTTTAGGTTTGCAAGTATTTGGTATGTATGGAGATTGAGCAAAGTTGCATTGATTTGCCGCCATGGCTGCGCATTCGGACGGTGCCGCAATGGCCGATGCGATGGTTGATGGCCACTTTACAAATAACTGCTGTTGTGTCAGCGCACAAATCTCTGGAGTATCCCCGGTCAGTAAGTCTTCGTTCGTTCAATCCCAACGGAAAAGTAACCACGAACAAAGTGCGGAAACTGTATTCTTAAAGTATCCTGTCCATGGGTTGGAAGAATGTGGACTGCATCCTCGCTGGCAGCATGCTTTTAGGGAGATTTCCGATGCCCTGACATCTCCCCTTTTTAGTCGGATGGCCTAACAAAGGAGCGCGATCCAGTGTTGACTTAGAATGGCATCGTTGGCTTTCGCCTCCGGTTTGTTCGCCTGACTGATTGGGGCATTCGTTCTTCAGTTGGTAGTCTTTTGTCAGTACCCTCTGATCCAGCTGGAAAGAGTATTGTCTTGTATCGTGGCGTCCATTGGCATGATTCTCATTTGACATCTGGAGTATTTTATCTCGTTGATACCCGTCAGAATACTTCGGGCAAATCACGTCAAAAGGAGTGCGCAGTTTCCTTTTCATGAGGGTCTCTGCTGGTGACATACTATCTGGAGAGTTTGGATTTGGTGTTGCACGATAGCCTAATAAAAACGTTTCGAGAACCTCCACCGTGGTCCCTTCCCTCTTCGACGTTTGGAGCACTCCCTTAAACGTGTCCAAAAGTCGTTCGGCCTGTCCATTGAACTGTGGATGAAACGGTGGTGATCGCACGTGATTAATTCCGGATCGTTCGTAGAATTAGGTAACCGTGGCTGATCTAAACTGCTCGCCATTGTCACTCACCAATGTTTCGGGATAAGCAAATCTACCGAAAAGTTAGCGCAGTTTGCTGATTATTGCTTCTGATGTTGTCCGTTCTTTGACAAAACTTTCCGGCCATTTGCTGTAGGCATCTATCATCATGAGCAAGATTTGACCATTGACTGGTCTTCCATAATCGATATGAACTCTGGACCATGATTTCTTTGGTATGGGCTGTGTCTGTGGCTCAACCTTGGTTGAGGCTTTTAATGCCTGGGCGCACTTAGTGCAGGTGCAACCTAGGTGTTCCAGTCGCTTGTCCGAGTTGGGCCAATATACGTAACTGCGAGCAAGAGCCTCCATACGGTTAATTCCTGGATGACTAGTGTGAAACTGTCACAAAACCCGTCCCTGTAGTTCTTGCGGGACAACAAGACTTTCGCCGAACAGAAAACAGTCACTGACGATCGATAGGGGTTGACGTCGTTGGTAGAATTGTTGCTCATCCATCGACTTTGGACTAAACAGTAATAGACATGATGATCGTGTCCTCTGGTTCGTTATTCCGGGTGTTGATGAGACGCGAGAGTGCATCCGCTTGTCCAATGTTAGTGGCTGACTGATACCGGATTTTGAAAGCGTATTCGAACAACATTTTTGCCCAGCGCAGGAGGTGGTTCACTGAGTAGACCGGAATGTTCTTCTCAGACCCACAAATTGCGAGTAGAGGCTTTTAATCCGTGAGAAGAATGAAAGGATGGCCATAGAACATATTGTGAAATTTCTTCACTGCAAACATGGCAGCCAGAGCCTCCTTCTCAATCTGCCCTTAGCTGCGATCTGCAGACATCAGAGATCGTGCAGCATGGTAAATAGCCTTTTTCGTTCCATCGGGAAGCACGTGTTAAATAACTGCACCGATCCCGTAGTGGGAGGCATCTGTTATAACAACGATCTCCAGACTGCGGTCGAGATGAGTTAGGAGCCGGTCGGAATTTAGGATTTCTTTCATTTGCTTGAAAGCCCGTCGACAATCGGTAGACCAGTTCCATCTGTTATCTTTTTTCAAAAGCTCATTCATCGAATGACGAAGATGGTGTATTTCTGTCAGAAATGAACCGTAATGACTTAAGAGACCCGGAAAAGATCGTGAGGTAGTCACATCGTTCGATGGGGGCATTTGTTTGATGGCCTTGATATTTAATGGGTCTGGACGACGACCTTCTTTACCAACACTGAAACCGAGGTATTTCACGGAGGGCATGAAGAAAGTGCACTCATCCAAACGTAGTCAAAAGCCTTAGTCTTGAATGCTATTGAGTATCGTTTCCAAACGGTGTGACAATCCGTTTGGATTTGAGCTGGTGATGATGATATCGTCTAGGTAGGCAGCAACTCACTCAGTTCCCGTCAAGATGGCGTCCAGGATTTGTTGAAAAATTGCAGGAGCCGTCTTCACGCCAAAAGGCAAACGAGTAGACTGGAACAATCCACGATGAATGTTGATTGCCAGAAGTTCCCTTGAGCCAGGGTAATGGTGTTTTATCACTACTAACATACTATAAGCAACAAAGTAGTAACGAGGTCGGAAAATCATAACTGCTTTATAATTTCGCCTGTTTTTTACCAATATTTTTTGAATATCCTCAAAATGCGTGAGATTTCTCATGATTATTTGTGAGTCTACACGAAAATTTTATCCTCATGTTTATGTTTGTTTCCTCCTATTTTTTTTATTGTGCGCAGTAGATTTGCCGACAACAGTGTGCGGTCGACCAATGAGCTACTTGTGGCAAACGCAAACCAACGGTAAGTTGTCTACGATGCATGTTGTTAAGACCCAGATCATCAAATACAATGAGTTTTGAAATTTAACGCTATGGAGAAAGTGGCCGCAGAGCAGCTGTCCACATTTTCCAGACATTTGTATTGGCCTTAATCGTTTCTAGAAAATGAACATTTTCCAGACACCATTTTGAATTGATAATGTCACATTTATTTAGCTGCTTGTGTTTTAATGAACCTAAGAAGCATGACATTTTCGCCAACTTTGATTTTACACTCTTTCCTTTTTTCGCTCTCTGTGTGCATTAGACTCGTTTTCTGGTGTCTTGACATACCACAAACACGAAACGGACAGATGTCTCAGTCGGACTGCGATGGAGTACGTACCAGAACGGCTAGTCCAGTTGATGACTTTTCACCCACCGGATAGCAAACGACCACGAGAAACACGGCTTCATCAATCGTGAAAAACCATGTGACCTTTCGGCATCAGATTGAAACATTCTACTACTGTGATTGACTGCACTTCCATGAGCACGAACGGTCACTCTCCTACACCGTTCACAGCTTGCGCTCCCATCTCTACTCCCTTCCCACTTTCGTTTCCATTTTCACACCGCATGGGTTCTAAGGTCGACCGCGCCCGATGTGGTGCCGCTGGCAGAAATCCCGACTATGTTCTCCCGTCTTTCTTCGGCTAGCTTCCGAGTCCCACCAAACGCGCTATCTCCGGCTGTTGCCCTCTTTTGTCCTCGATCCACATTCGAACTAGTCACATTCGACGTACGAACCCTGATGCGTATAGGACAACAGGCTGGCTTAGTTCGTACGCTTGGATCATTTGCCATCGACTTGTCTTGCATTCAGAAGACTCACATTCAAGAATTCAGTTCCATCATTCGGTTGACACCCCCATCTAATCTTTCCATGAAATCTCAATTACGCCTTTCTGGGGACACTGAAGCTGTGGCTTCTGGTCTTGCTGGCATTTGCATTGCTCTCAGTGAAAGAGCTGAAGCGGTTCTGCTAGACTGGGTCCCAGTCGACAGGCGTTTATGCGCAGTAAGACTCGGGGGTTCGTGCAAAGTGAGAAGTCGTCGTTCCGATAGGCGCAATCTGTTTGTCGTTTCGGCATATGCATCCACCAATTGCGACACAGATGTAATCATGTATATCTCTTACTAAAAGCTCCAAAATCTCTCACACAAAGCAAGCGTGACCGATATCGTGATGTTGGCAGGAGATCTGAATGCTAGGGTTGGTCGGCTGTCATCGAACTAAGCGCATTTAGAAGGCTCTTTGGGGCTAAACTCCTGTCGTTCGGAAAACGAGAAACGGTTATTGGCCGTGTGTTCGGTTCATCGCCGGTTCCTCGCCAGTACGAACTTCAGACGCTCTAATCGCCGGTACGCCACGTGGCATCCGCCCTCTTCAAGTCAACAGTAGATCCACATCGACCACATCACTATAAACCACAAATGGCGGGGTGGCATACAAGACTGTCGCTCGTACTGGAGCGTCTCTCTTGATTCCAACCACGCACTAGTTTGCGCTAAGCTGTCCATGTGCTTTGGTGGGCGTTCCAAATGCATGCTGCAACGACGGTTAGATTGCGACAAGCCTTCCGATCCATCTCGTCTATTAGTCTTCTGAAACACGTTGGCTTAAAAGCTAGCTGTAGCCCCACCTGGTATCATAAACCAGCACTGGTCGTTTATTAAGAATGCTTTGCTATCCGCTGGTTTACTAGTTTGTGGCCTGTCTCGTCGTGCCCTAAGACCCCGTATTTATGCTGAATCTCTGTGCCTTCTTGAAGCAGGCCAGCCAATCCCGGCTAGAAGCGAGTATAGCGAAACACGTTCAGAAGTCAAGACGTACACTGAGTTGTAAAACGCTTATTGACGTTTCTATCCAAACTAGGACTCGTTGTTAAACGTGAATGAATGGGTGTATGAATGGGACGGTTGGTCCTGCATGTTTTCGATGTGTTGCCCGTCTTCCCGTTTCTCGATCGTTCGGCACCGGTCCTGCCAGCGTGAAGTAATGTTCATCTACTAGCCCTGTCGACTGAACGAGTTTTTCGAATGTTCGGGCGCCCGTTCTTGCGGTAATGATTTTGGCCTCGTGACCTGCCTGCGCGCTGTGGTTCCAAATCCGCAAGTATGGGTCGGCGCGTCGTAATGCAAGCTGTGTTCGTGTAGGCGAATTTGTAATTGTTTGCCCATCTCGCCTATGCATTCCTTATCGCATCTTGAGCGTGGGATAGCGTAGACCACTCCAGATTCATGGTGCTGGTGCACACGGTCTTTTCCGTTGAATACTGCGGTCCGCATGGTGCTGACTAGTTTGTGGGCATCTTTGATGTCCAATGGTTTTAGTATGCGATCCACGGCCTCTGGTGCTCCTCGTATTTTTGGCAGCACGGCCATGCCTTCTAGGCTGTTTTTCTTCTGGCTTTTTGTTACCTCAAATACAGGAGTTTACGAGGCTTTTAAGGTAACCGATTGCAATGAATAGCTTGAAAAATGTGACTAGTTCTTCCTTACGGAGTTCGGCTGTGCCGCAGTGCGTGTCTGCACGGCGGAATAAAGTGCGCACACAGCTCTTTAAGTGACATGCTGGGTGATTGTTCTGGAAATTCGTTATGCGGTCGGTTGTGATCGGTTCTTCGGTGGGCTATTGTTTCTAGGTTTCTGTCTGTTTGCCTCATGATCAGAATGTCGAGAAACGGCAGATTTACCTCCCATTCTTCTTCCTTTGTGAGTTTTATTCCAGGCACTAGCGTGTTCAGACGTTGATGAAATCGATCTAGTTGAGACTTTCCGAGTATCAGAAATGTATCATCCACGTATCTGATCCACGAACGAGGTCTGATTATTTCGAATGGCCTGGCTTTAAAATGCCTCTTAACTGCGTCTGCTAGGAGGCCTGAAAGGGGCGACACCATTGGTGTACCTCGCATTTGTTTGTATGTTTTTCCATTGAACTGGAAATGGGTTTCCAGGCAGAGATCTACCAGACCACAGACCCTTTGTTGACAACATCGTTCTCTCTCGAAGATTGGATTCGTTTTCTATCGGGTTTCAACTTCCGTCTGAGGTCATGTGCTTTGGGATGTGTTATGAAGAGTAGTGTCACATCAAAGGAACCACCGTTTTGTCTGTTTTAATTTTGAATTTTGATTTGCTTCAAAAAAGCGATAGAGCTTTTTGCATCGTTGCGACCCTCTGGCAGAGACGGACGCAGGAGACGGAAAAGATATTTGGCTAATTGACATTTCTGGGCTGTAGTTGAGGGGACGATTGTTCGTTGTGGCATCTGTAGTTTGTGAACATGAGGAATTCCGTGAAATCGTGGAGCCGGACCTTCCGTGGATCTTACCCGTTTGCATAGACTGCATATATGGGAAATCGGACCCAACTCATGCGAATTCCAGATGCGTTACACGAGAATTATGCTACTAACTGATTCCGACCATCGATCATACGCGGTTAGCCACCAAATTTCCGCTTCTATAACACTTGGACACCCAATCCTCTTTTCGAATCTCCGAAATCAAACAATGGATATGGTAAAATCTCACATTTTCGAATGCGTTGCGGACTGTTGTACTACTCGGTCGCCCAGTTCATCGTAGGAAATGGGCTAACAGGAGTTCTTCGCGCCTTTTGATTTAAGGACGCAACACCTCTACCTCTTGCGCAGCCAAAAGCATCCTGCAGTGCACCAACATTTTTCCAGATTAGCCGGTGGTTACTTGCATCTTCCGGAAAATTTAATCGCGCAGGTGGAGCATGACAATAACCCATGGTCTTACTGAGTGGTAGGCCTCATTCAAAACACCGCACGGTGCATCACACGGATCTATAATGCATGTTAGGATTGAGAACGCCATCCAAGCAGAAAACACGCCACACACCCCGAGACTGCCACCGACTGTCCGCGAGGGCTCATTTTATGAGCCGAAACCCACCTTGTCCACTTTCGGCGGCGAAATCAGTGATTCTTCCCTCGCATATATCGACAGGACAAATCAACACCTGCGTAATCGTTTAATCAAAAATACCTAACGTTGGTGTCAACTTGGTGCCCTCGGAAGGAGTTCTGTGGATAGCAAGATGGACAAAGCACCTACGTCATTTACCACAATGTCCATAAGAAAAAGTCTTTCTGAATCCCCTATATCAATCTGAGCAACAGTCGAGAACAAAGTATTATTCATTTTAAACCCACTAGAATTTTCTTACGGCAAACTAGATTCGTCTTGGCGAATTTGGATAGAATAAGGATATTTTGTACACACGACCTGTATCTTTCTTGATCTGAAAGCGGTGTTCGACTCAATCAACCGCACAGTTCTCTGGCGCTGCCTCTGATTGGAGAGTGTGCCAGAGAAGTTTATTTCTCTTTTCCAATGCTTGTATGCGAACAGTCGAAGCCGAGTTCATGCTTACGGCCATCTTTCCTTCGAGTTCACCACGGAAAGTGGTGTTCGTCAGGGTTCTCCTCTTTCACCTTTCCTCCTCAATTTTGTAGTTGAATTGACTCTTGAGATAACCCTATCTTCGTGTGAGAATAGCCGCAACGATCGTTGCTCAGGCAGTAAACTGTTTGACTTAGAATATGCGGACGATAGTGTTCTTCTGAGTGAAGATCCAGGTAAGTCGTAAGCTCTTTTAGATAGCCCCAACAACAGTGTAGCAATGTTTGGGATGCGTTTTACACCTTCAAAGTGTAAAATTTTGCAGCAGGACTGAGTTTGCTCAACACCAAACCTCGTGTTGACCGGGGAAGCTCTAACTGAAGGGGATACATTTTGTTACCCGGGTTGTTACACCTCACCAGGTGGACAGAAAGCGGATGAGGTGTCATCGAGTATACAGAAGGCGCGTTTGGCTTTTGCCAACCTCCGTCATCTGTAGCGCTGGCTGACATCCGATTGTCTGTTAAGAGTAGAGTGTACACTGCGGTGCTTAGGTCTGTTTTATACGTTTCAGAAACATGGCCGTTGAGGGTAGAAGAATGGCGAAGACTGTCGGTGTTCGAGCACCGATGTCTCCGTAGCATTGCCCGAGTATGGTGAGAACACCGTATCACCAATGCTGAGGTTCGACGTAAGGTGTTAGGAACCAGAAGCCAAGTCTCTGGAACAAGTACTGAATCTAAACAGGTTAAGGTGGTTGGGACATGTGTTACGCATGCCCACCGGTAGACTTCCTCAGCGTACGCTGTTCTCTGAGGCAAGTGTGGATTGGAAGGTAGGTCGAGGTGGTCAGTCCAAGACATGGCAAAAAGGTATGAAGGCCTTGATCAGTGGACTTGGCCTAGTAGGACGTGTTAGACTTCCAGGTTCGGGTCCACGTGATCCGCCTACCAAATGGTTGGAGACATTAAGTCATATGGCTAGGTGTCATGGTCATTGGCGCAGTAGCATTCGGACACTTTTCTTTTCGTCTTGATTTCCCTTTGGTAATTCGGCTTTTTGGATCTTTATCACTGTTTTTATTCTTTTCGCCCTTTACGGGACGATGCCGGATGGTAGCAACGGAAACCAGAGCACAGAAGTGCAAGGTTATTGGTTGGATAAACTGAATTGAACTGAAAGAATGTGTTTGGCAATCAGGAGGCCGGAGAAAATTTAAAGATTTCAAACTGTGAGCTATACTAGTAACTGACGTAGAACTTGATAAATACCTCATTCAGTAGTAGAGGTTAGGTACGTAAAGATGCGTTGTTAGGTGCAATTTTACTCAGGTGTCCCGCGCACATTGTAACCAGATTAACCTTCGTGACCAGTCTGTCCACAAAACGTGCACATATTTGTTTGCAACCCGTTATTGCTAGGTCGGAACATGTTGACACCTTTATGTCTTACTTTCGGGACTATATAAATCATTCTTGAAGCTATGGTCGGTGGATTTTGATGTTGCTGACTGGCCTACGAAGGCAACTCAAGGGGATTTTTAACGCGAAGTGAAAACTTGGCTATTATAAATATATTCAGTAGGCAAAATTAGATTTGAAGTACTACCGAGAAAGTTGCCTGCAAATAGAACAGAGAACCACGTCCACGTGAATGACACACCAATTAGGATGCATAGAAATGATTCTCGGAATAAATCATGAAAGATCGCTATACTAAGCTGACGGTCAAGATTCATACCAGTGAAGGAATATTCTGTGGGACGTACTCGATGTAAGTCATTTTTAAGAGTAACCCTGTCAATGAATTCACCCTAGCGTCCGCATCCACCTGTACTGCTGATTTCTGTGCAAAATTGAATTTCTTCCGCCGAACGCGAACACAGATTATCGGCAACAGGCAAAATCACAATTATCTTCATGGTTAATTGCATCATTCACAAAAATTGTTCTCAACAACCGGTGTGTGTGTAACGAGTAAACCTCATCTTACCTGAAAAGCAGCAATTTCCTTGGGGAGATCTTTTGTTATATCCGATCGCAAAGTGGCTTTCATACGCCTGGTATGTGCATCAGCATGGAGATATTTTTCATTCATCTGGTCCTGTTCATTATCCCATCCGGTAATGTGTCTTTCCATGAGGAGACAATCTTGCCACAGCGGAACTTCATCCCGTAGCAGAACTTCCGCCCTGTATATTGGCATAGAGAGTGTGACACGTATATTCCGATTAGTAAAAGTCAAATAGTTGGAAAAATTTCGACACTTCTAGTGTGTTGTTCTGTGCTTTAGGTCATATTTTTCTTCCCAAAGGAAAATACTCCTTCAACGCTAGTGCAGTGGAAGGGATGTACCGATAATTACAAAGGCCCACCAGGCCATCACAGATAACTGTCATCGATGACAATGAGATTTTGATTGACCTGGTTAATAGGTCACGCGTAGTACCGATCCACGCGATAGCCAATTCCCGTCCGGTGCAGGAAGAACCCGAATCAAACACATCAGACGAAACAATAATCCCACGTCCATTTCACCCAGCTAACACTGTTTTCAGCCGCTCGATGACTGTGATAACGCATCTCCTGCTTTTCAGAATTCCTTTTGTTAAATTATTTCTTTGAACCACCGGCTGCATTAAACAGTACAGTTCGATTTGGTTTGGTGTGAACAACCTCGAAAGATGAACTGCATGCAGCGTTCCTAATCTCTGTTTTTCCGCAAAATCTTCAGCCATGAACCAAAAGACTAGGAATATAGAAATAGTGAGATGAGAATTGCAGATGAAAGAGTCAAGTAAGTGAAAAACATGCGAATACAAAAAAGCCTAATTTAAATCAACCTCCAGGTACATCTAACCTTTGCGCTGGAGAATCTCTTGACCAGCATAACATACTCTAAATTAATTATTCCACTTTCCAGGCTTTTCTTACTGTTGATGTACTGGGGAAACCACCCCAAAACACCTAATTGAAAACAAGTGCGTCCTAAGGTGAGTCGCCGACAATGGACGCACATCCCGCGGTGTCTAGATTGAACTTCCAAGTTCGTTCACAACTTGGTCTAGAGTAGGTAACCGATTATTTCTAATGGCTAGCGTGGCCCAGCTGCAAATTTGCATCCCATCTCGGTGTGCCAGAGCAACTGACCCAATTCTGGCCCAGACAATCCGTTGATCCTAGCCGACTGGAACAAAAGTGGAACCTTGGATCTGTCTAATGCGCTCTGCGAATAAAAATTGCATTTGATTTGGACCGGAAATACCGCTTCGCGTACAAACGGGTCCCAGTCATTAGGACCGGACGTGATTTAGCGTCTGATTTGCCTCTTGCATCGAATAGTAAATGCCTTGCCTCAGTTTTTCTTATACGGTATCCATACCATATTCAAACAATGCTGCAAGTTATCTATATTCAAATAACGATGGCTTTCTTGTTTCTTCCAACCACAGTAGACAGCAGAACGAGTCTGACCGGTGCAGCGTACAATCAGCCGAGTGAACATTTGATGCCGGCTTTTATCTCAGTGGCACGAACGCTTCTATGAAACCTCTGCCTCTCTTTGAACGGTATACTAGAAAAATCCACCTGGCCGTTCCAATCTTCGTATGTAAATAGCCGAAGCTGAGTTCGTGTTTATGGTGATTGTTTACCCGATTTCGTCAGATTTGTTCCCAGTTGCCCTACATTTTCGGTTTTGCATTCGAAATGATTCTATATGTTTATCTTTGTCTGGCAATGGTAGCATCGATCGTTGTCTAGACGGAAACATTGCCTGTCTTACGTGGACGACGTTGTGCTTCAAAGTCACGATTCAAGCAAGTTGTACGTTTCCTAAGATGCTCCATACAACAGTGCAGCAAGTTCTGAACATTTTTTGCACATTCAAGGGGAAAAACACCGCTGAAGTAATGGGTTGTCCGTGCAGCAAACCCTGCCTCAGCGAAAACAGGAACGTCTATAACTCCGGAGAAGATAGGATACTGGATGAATCATTGTCGCTTCTAAGGAATGCCCGTTTAGCTTTTACTAGCTTGAGTCATCTGTGGCGTCGAAATGACATCCATTTACCCATCAAAAGTCGAGTGTACGTTACAGCGGTCAGACCCGTGCTTCTGTATAGTTTGGAGACATGGCCACTGCGGGTGGAGGACATACAAAGATTGTCGGTATTTGAACATCAGTGTCTTCGTAGTATTGCTCAAATCTGGCGAGAACACCGTGTGAGCAATGCTGAGGTTTGGCGAAAAGTTTTATGTTCAAGGATCAAATCATTAGATGAAACATTTAAGCTCGCCAGGCTAAGATGGTCTGGACATGTTTTGCGCATGTCCCCTCACAGGATTTCTCGGCGTGCTGTTTGCTGAGGTGGGTACCGATTGGAAGATGAGTGAGGGTAGCCAGTCCATGACATGTACAAAAGGTATGAAAAACCTAACTAGTGGACTTGACCATGTAGGGCGTGTAAGACTTCCTGGGTGGGGTCCAAGAGACCCTCTGACTCAATGGTTGGATACGTTGGGGGATTTGGCTAGATGCCGCGATCAGAGGTGCTCTTGCGTTCACAAACGTTCTTCATCGACTTGATTCCATTAGTGTAGTTCTCCTCTTGCACCTTTCTTACTTTTTTCTCCTGCATATTTTCTTTTTGAGTTTGCCACTAGGAGATAGCCACTTCCCCCAGTGCACGGTTAATGGTTGTCTGAAGAGAACAGGACAAATATCACCAAGTTTCCCATTTTCCATCTTAGCCATGAATATATTTGCCAATAAGCGGCCTAAGGCGACCCCATAGTGACTCCATCGGTCTGACGGTGTAGTTCTGTGTTGAAAATAAACTGGGTATTGAAATTTCATCGTAACAGTACTTCCCGCGGACTGGTTATCAGAATACCGATATTGGCTCCGTTTCCTACGGTAAAATCACACAAATAACTGATCGCTTCTAGAAGCGGAACTTTGGTGACAAAGATATCACATCCAGAGAGGCCATCGTCAGTTCTCCAGCATGTTGCCGGCTAATCAGTTCTATGAATTGGAGTGTCGTTTAAGCTATGGCGGGAAATCCTTCGGTGAACCGGTTCAAGTACATCTACGAGCCATCGGGCAACTGAATGGTACGGAGATGCACTCATGTCGAGTGTCAGTCTCAATGGTGTTCCTGACTTATGAACCTTTGGTAACCTGTAAAATCGAAGAGCAGTGGCGCCAGCTGGTATCGCCTAGAAGGACATGGAAACTGTCACAAAGGGTCAAAGAGCACAAACCAGCTTGGCTGACGACGGGGAACAGAAAACCCATTACCAGTGCGATTGCGGCGCAACTTGCGGACACGGGGCACTACGTAAACGACGACGTCTTCAAAGTAGTCCATAGAGTCCCTAAGAACCTGCCGAAAGTCGCTCGAAAACAACGGCAGAGGCTGTAGCGATCAGATTGTTCAATCCATCGCTTTGTTCTCAAAAAAGTTCCGTTAAAACACTCAAACTGCCCTGGCTGTTATCCGGGACCAACTCCAGAACTCGGCGTGATTCGAACGCTGACCTTTTGGCTGAAACCGAAAGTGGGTAATCCCCGAAACCCAATCGTGAAACAACATTTCCCTTCCTATCTTTCGTAACTACGGAACTCCAATTTTGATGACTACCCAATCACATCTTCGCTCTCAGACACTGTCCGAAATTTATGCGTTTCTGACCCATAAGTAATAACAATAATCTTTGACATTGTCCCACTCATATAATAATGGTACATCAATCTATGAAGAGGGTCACTACCAGTTAAGGGATGCGCAGTACTCTGTTCGTGCTACTCTGTTTTCCGTGTTTTGCTATTGAATGTTATTTCAGTAGACAGAGTTCATATTTGGATCACTCACGTTTTTCAGTCTTACTGGTCAATTATTCTGACTGACCAGGCATCTTCATTTGGACCTCCGAGCGACGGTGTTTTCCGCCTAAGACGGCTGGCAATTCACCTTGAATGTTGGTTTTACTTTTTTACCCATTTTTATTACTTATCACCACTTGAATCACTGATATAATTATGTTGTTATAGCAGAACCATTAGTTTATCGAGAATATAACTGTCTTCTGGCGTTATATCGACCTCGGGTGCATCTGTTCAGGTGATAAACCAACATGGATCGCAGAACAACGAATTTGTTGTCTACAAAGCTATTCGAATTGTTAACCTAGGATGCCAAATGAGGAAAGTGGCCGGCGGCAGCAGCATTCGAACCCGACAAAGAATCGCTTGAATGCTATTATGCTGACCGCCTTATCACAATGGCCCCATAGTATGTTTCTATCGAACAGACGGTACTGCTATGTGTCCGCTACTCACTCGTCACAAACTCAACCTCATCGGAAGATGGTCTCTTGTGCATTCAGGCAGTTGTCTTGTGGTTCAACCAAAGTAACTTCCTCTACAGGTACATCCTAACTCCGATACCCATAAAACATGCCGTATATAATCGACTGCAAGGACCAGTTGTCTTCCGCCGAGGGGGTGTATGTCCAGTCTGCGAAAACGTCAGAAAAGAAAAACCTCCATGAATCGAGGTTCATTAAGTGCACCAACAGGTACCAACACTTACATCAGTCGAACACCAATATGATGGCTTGCAGCCTGGACATTATACTGCTTCTCCTCAACGAAATAACACTGTCCACAGTGTTACGTACTCCTAAAGCACACACCACGAGCGTACTCAGTTCTCTGGGATCACACATCGGACAGGCCATTTTACAGGACCACTGCCGACCACACAGCGTCTCAAAACCATACACTGAACAAGGCCTCCAATTTCATCACTTCGGGAAGGGAAACTCGCAAGACCTCTACTGGGCCATACCAACACTGCATCACAATTATCTCCACGGCTCGCAACAGGCCAATCACCAGGGCCTACCACACCGAATCGGGAAGAGAAGTCCTTTAGAAGCTCATATCCGTCAATGCTGTAATTCCTATTATACAGTTTACCACTTACCATGCATAGAATTCTCTGAACAAGGCGGTTATATATATATATATATATATATATATATATATATATATATATATATATATATATATATATATATATATATATATATATATATATATATATATATATATATATATATATATATATATATATATATATATATATTGTATTACTATCCACCAAGTCTGAGGTTAGGCCTAGTCTCATCGTCACCAATACAAAAATCCGGAAGCAAGAAGAGCAAAATGAATTAAAAAACTGTTTTTTGGTTGTTTCACTGCAAGCATTTTTGTAATTTCTTAAGATCTCAGTTCGATATCTACTGGGCGCAGGATTTTCCTGAGCACGCTTCGCGCCACTAGCTTCGGATGTGAAACAAATCCCTTAACGTTTCTAACCAGCGACAGTTCTTATCACTAAGACTCCAACCATGGAGTCGGGACGCATCATATGAGGCCATTGCTGACATCATCACATCTCTACGTCAAATCATGGTCTGATGGTTAAATGGCTTCTTCCAGCCACGCAAATGACATATTAAATGGTGGACGATGGGTAGGCATGCGCAAAGCGTATCCGAAGCACTGAAGATGGTGTAGAATGATTACTTTTATCAGAGGGCGGCCATTCACACTCAGTACACGATGACGAAAATCATCGTTGCTCGTGCGGCGTTCTCATCAAACGCAGATAATAGTTCGGAGACATCGGCGGTCAAATACGGAAAGTCACCGAGCGTCTTCATCACCAAGTTGCCAGGATTCATAACCGAATAGCAAAACACTGAATACTGTGGTACTTAGACCCATCCCTTCAAAAAGAGATGGATGTCGCGGCCGCGCCCCAAGTAACTCAGGTTTGTGAAGGACAGTCTAGACTTTGCTATTTGCGGTGTGATCTCCTCCCCAACACCATTTACAGCTGTAACTTTGCTCTCGAGTTACTTGAAGCTGCTGATTAATTCGAACCGCCTATCAAAAAGGGTGAGTGCAGTCAGAGGCTCCTTCCAGCTTTGTAAAAACACTCCACACTTAGGTGGGGCAAAGTACGTACCATATTTAGACACTTCAAATACCAAGCCTTCCAAAATGTGTTGCAGTTCTTGTGCGTTACTACCTGGTAAGACGATGTCATTTGCGTATTCAAAGTCAAAATCTCTGTTTAGTGGGAGGAATTCAACGCAGCTTATGTCTTATTGTTTGAAAAATGATGACAGATGCCGTAATTTACCCATGTATGCGATGGTTGTACCCGGAGAAGTCTCTTCAGGAATCATTTGCTAGCCGGTCATCCTGGAAGCACCAGTCACACCTCAAATGTTCACCGGCGAAGCGGTCCAGCCATCAAACCAAAATGCGACCGAATTCGATAGAATCTAGACGTTCAAAAAATACAGCTCTGTACGTTGATCCCCCCAGTAGCATTCCCACGGCTTCTGACATCTAAGTTAAGTTCTAATCAAGCCATGCTATTGAACGCTATTGTGCGACGACTTCCGAAACTGCGGTGTTCTTTGTCCTTTCGTTGGCAAAATACAAACCCCACCATTAACCGTACCAACACAGTGATTACGCCGTGAAAGAGACCGCTGCCCTATGCAATAAACGGCACACTTACGACAGTGGTGATTTTCAGGAAATCCTACCGTATTTCGTCCCGTAGGAAAACGCATTCACTTCAGACTTTCTTTACAAGATATTTCACAGATTACTGGTTTTGTTATTTCTTGGTCAGTAATTGCCGTACCTTCCAAACCATCGAACCAACATATTGTTTATTCTGCTGGAAAGACAAATAAAACTTGTTCTGAGGCAGAGTAGTCACTGAAACTAATGCTCATCGCGTGTTCACCACAAGGTGCATAATTTCGGATATGGATCAAACGTTGCCTTGGTTGGACTTCCTCAAAGGGGATATTCTGCCGATGTGAAAAATCATTCGGAGTTAGGAAGCTATCCAAAGTGCGCGCTTACCATCGACGTATTTTAACACCATTGGTGACCCGAAGCACAGTCAGACACTAGTGCCAGATTCTCGGCATAATAACAACCAGTCAGAGTTTGGATCAAGTAATGGGCACCCAAGTTGTGCGAAAACGCGGCTCTTGCAAAGCTTTTAATCTGATGTCGAAAAAAAATCTGAACGACTTCAAAGTCAGTACTGGTCTTGTGGGCCCCAAGACCGTTGTTGACAGTCAACATGACCCACCCACCTGGTGGTTAAAAATGTGCGTAATACAAGAAAACGTCGCTACTGCTGGAGTAACTTAGCTTAAATCTTCAGATAGCTGCCTTCTTTTTCAGACGCTTTTTCCGGGGATTGTATGTCACTCAGTTCCCTGTTTGTTTCATCGAGAGAGAGCAGCCAAATTCTTTACAGCATGGTACAAACTTCCCAGTGTATCAGACTGCAAGGAGATTCACTGCAAAATACCCCATTCGAGCTGGGTATGAAATAATATTAAAATCTCATTGTGAATGGAGTGCTGGAAACATCCGAAAACGCTGTATATATTTATTTTAAAAAAACAACCTCAAAATCGATGATATTTTTACAAAGTCATTTTGGTTCAGCTTAGCTCAGTTTTTAACTTCGCAGTTCAATACTCTGAGTTCACTAACTTTATCGCAGCCATCCAGTTGGAACTCAAATAGTTTTATCCGTATCGAGCAAATTGCACGGCTAGACATGCCGTAAGCAAAAAACCTGTAGACGACGAACAAAGAGGAATACGGGAACGCCAGTAATTGCAGCACTTTACCATGGTCCTAATGTCTTCAATCATCCAGTAAGTGAATTTCGCGTGTCCAATCCTGGAGGCGTACAACGTTCTATGCGGCCAAGCCAATTTATACGGGTTGTCATATTTTATTTCATATAACAAACTGACTCCCTCAGCATATTCTCCAAACTCTATTTACCTCAAAGATTAGACACGTCGAAGGAATCCATTAGTGGATTTGTGCAACACGTGACACAAATATCGTAAACCATTCACTCCCAGGGATCAATTTGAGTAGTGGTATCTTACCTCTAATACTATGCCAAACTTTAGCATTATTGTGCTGGTTTGCGCACCATACTCGAGATATGCTATGAAGAAATTGACGGTTAAACGCTACTTGGAAACGGAACTGAACTGTTTAATTTAACTTCCCAGTTTTGTATCGTGTGACACGATGAATCTGATAGAAACTCATAAACCTCCGTGGCTAGGCGGCTTTCACCGACCCTCTTCATAACCTCGGTGATAGGTGAGTTGGTTGGATTTATAATCACACCAGCCACATAATTGTGCGATGTTTCAGTGTTATCAAGAAAACTACCTCCAAAATGGAAGATTAATTTTGTTTGACTGCACAAAGGTGGTGCGGTAGTCATTTCAGTCGACTGTAAACTTTCCGATTTACTCGAAGTCTTTGGCGTATTTAGGGGACGCATAGTAGCCAGACGTCACTGCAATGAGCGCAACATCTTAGCCTCTGGAAACTTGGATCTTTCTTCTTCGCTACTAGTATGTGAACTTTCAGCAAGCTCCAAAATCAACGGAAACTCTACGGATGTAAGCTTTAGCAAAGCTTTAAGAATTTCCGGTTTGTGGGACTGTTACTTCACTGGACTGATGATTTTATGAGCAGATCTTCAACATGAGAGTTTTATAGCTTTTGTCGCAATAGTATGTCGCTTCTAATGGTGTGAAGCAAGAAACAACCCCGACCCCGTGGCCCTTCTTTGTCCACAGAAAAGGCGTCTCGTCAGTACTCCAATCTCAGTGTCTCATTTATGCAAAAGACCGAAAAATCGAGAGAACATTCAGATCGGATACAACCATACCCATTCGTTAGGAATATTTGAGGTTCTTTCTCGATGGTCCGTCCTATGGTCTGCCTCTATTAACGCCTGCAAAGGTGTGCATATGTGTGTGGCGAAACCAGCATATGGCGTGTCGTACAGATAACATGAGGCCCTTCTTTGCTTGTCCGTCTGAGAAAAATACCTTGGAGTGGCAGCTGCTTCCTCAGAAAAAACCAATGCTCATACAAACAAAGTTTACGCCTCCGCCTTGGCTATGGCTAGTGCTATACCTAAATCCTTCTGACGAGTCCCCCTGGACTCTTTTAATTTGCTGTGCACCTCCCACATATGCTCAGGACTTAGTTCAGTCCAGTTCTGTAACTAATAACCCGACAACATTATGCTATGGTTTTTGTTATCATCTCACAGTATTACCCATACGGAACTAAAACGGACTAAAGTATCAAAATAAAGTAACCAACGAACCACTGGAATATAGCGGCTCTACTGTACCCCCATGAACGACTAATGAAGTGGCAAAACTAGAAAGAACGCAGCACGGCACCACGCGTCTCGTTGCTGGACAACGTGGAACCCTATACTAAGGTTGTCTTCACACTTCCGGATAGTTCGCCACATCCATTTGTACCGGCCTAGGTGCTGATGCTTGTTTATGCGTTTACTGAGCTCCGGCTCACCGAGTTTTTTTTCTGTATCTTTGCAGATCGTGCAAGTGCAACCCCCACAAAAGGGCACTTCATCCATCAACCTGCCTTGGTCCTCAAGGATTTTTTTACTACACTTTAAGTGAATTACAGCATGAAAGATAAACCGGATAATCACAAGACATACTGTAAAAGTGGGCTTTAAGGAAACATTCACGTCAGAACCAGTTTATCGGTCCTGCTTTTGAAGACAGAGAGGATGTACGTGGTTTGGAAGACAGAAAGAGGGAAAGTGTTCCATAGCTTTAAAGTCCGGGGAGAGAAAGAAGAGTGAACGATAGAAGTACGACATCTAGTGACAGAAACTTGATAAGGATGACTAGTTGAAAGAGAATACAGTTGAAGAGTACAAAGTTACGTAACCCATACCAGGCGTATTATATGCTGAGACTTTAGACGAAATTCCATTCTAGCGACGACGCTGATGAATATTTGCTTCACCCTCTATCTCGGGGAGTGACAATCTATGGATCGAGCTGATGTGCAGAAAGAATCTAACAATCTAATATGCATCCGGCAACTAGATGTCTTTCTGTAGAAATGGAGGGTAAAACACTAATACCCGATTTTCCATCCCGTGGCTGAGGCGTTGAGGCCTCGTGAGAATGTTTCTTTCCACATCAACTACTAAAGACAGGAAAATATGAAGGAAATATCCATTTGCATGCACCAAGCCAAATATGATTATTGGTGACTACATCTGAACCTATTTTTAGCTCAGTAACACGCTATGGGTTTTGTGGTCGATATGTCGGGGCCAATGCAGCGGGATTGCACAGTACTTTTATGCAACGAAATCACTGTTCCGTGAACCTCTCGCGTAAAAGAGCCAACGAAGTGCGTGGGTGTCACTGAAACATCGCATAGCGTTTGGTCTAATTTAGATCTTGTCAAAACATTGCCTCTAATGGGGATATGGATCAAAGTGTTTTTAAAATGTGCACAGTCACAACTATCGCATAACTAATTGTACTACTTGTGCTATCATAAAAGGTAACAACAGTCCTCTGTGGCAATACACAATGAGTATGGAAAGTTACTGTATGCACCACTTTTACCGCAATAAGTATTGAGGAACAAACAAATGTAAAACATGCTCTAGTTTAAGGTACATTGGTAAACAAAACGTAGACTCACATGACGCACTCGTCCGCTTTGTACTGGGTGAGCAATGATTCGATCTGTTGAATCATTTGTTGAAGATGGTCCACGTCTAGAAAAACAAATGAGGTTGCTATTCAAATATTATCTCACTCCCAGTGGGATTTTTCTTGATTATTGCTGCTTGTTCACGGAATTGATTCGTTTTCATACGCATTTTACATAACTTTTCATACATTCTTTTTCCTATGGGGTTGTTTTATACAGCTGCATAGACGATGAGTACGTACCGTCGTCCAGAAAGCACTTATTCAGTGCCATCCTGAGTTCCGAACACTGATTGAGCTCTTTGTATTGTGAAACTAATTTGGCCACGTGACCTGCACACTCGCTGTGTAATTTGCGTATTCTGAACTGTTTGTTGTTGTTTGTGGGCGTGTACTTGCTTGATCTCAAGTGTTCTTCTTTCTAGCGCAATTTTTGAGGTCTTCATTTTGGGATTTAAAAACCGTCCTGAGACCACTAAATAAGTGAAAAGTAAAACGTTAGTCGCAATTACCAGAATGGATTAAAACCTGCGATGTCAAGAGCACCATTGGCAGAAACGAAAAAAGCTGCTGTGAGTTGATTATGTTGTTCAGTGGAACTTTGGTTCGAGGGTGTGCACAATTTATAGATGAGACCATAAATAACATTAAAAACTGGATGATAAGTGGTTAATTAATAGGTCGTTGTTGGTCGTGACACCTTGGCATGTCCTCTGACACATTTGCCCACTGAGTGGCTGCATCTTTTGGGCCCAAACCAGGAAGCCCAGCACACCATATTTCGCTATTTTTTGTTTTTTATTGCTTTGTTTATTTTCCTTTTTTAATACAACATTCGTACAGTGCTTCACGAAGGAGGCCGCTGTCAATTAAAGGCCGCCAGTTGAGAGTGACCGATGGTGGCACAAGGGTCTGAACCCGGAACATATGGGTCAGAAGCCCATCATGATGACCATTCAACTATCGCGAGTGAATGATTGGGTGCAACGGTTAGTTATTTCATCCTTTCCTCCCGTGTCATGGAATGACCACCCCTACTCATCTTCCAGCCAACGTGCGCTCGTTGAATATAGAAAACGGGAGAATTTTATCCGGGGCATACCCAGCACATGTCATAACCACTTGACCGAATGATCAACAATCTTTCATCTAATGAAATGTTACGCGCGCCCAATAATTCAAGCCTAACAACCAGATTTGAGTGATGCTAAGAAAACGAACAACGATAATCCCCGAGTATGTTTCACTTACAGTGGCCACGTTTTGGAATCGTGTAGCGGACCTAGCCTAACTGCAGTAGCCCATACTTGACACTCGATGGGTGAACAGATGCCAAGTAGATGACACAAATGACCTATTTCAGCAAAGTTAAATGAGCCTTATGCCTATGCGAAGATATTTTATCAGGTGTCTGACCTATGGATGGAATGCAGCTGTTGAGGTAACAGAATTCGTCTACCCGATTCTCTGTTTCTCCTGACATTGTGTGTTCTGGTCACCATTTTTAAACCCAGCCCCGCATCAGCATTTTGCATTCTGAGCCTTTGAAACATGAGATTTTACGATTTATAAAGTGTTTTATAAAAATGAGTTGGGGTAAATCCACAGATTCTGAGCAACAGTAACAGCCTATGTCTGATTTATTGCTTTGCTGTAGTTCCACTTCGTTCAAATTCGACGGTACCAAGGAGAACGTGAAGATTATTCATTGGCCGAACTGTTAGGAAATAGGTTAGAAAATCTATCCAAAATAATTCCACCTTGATGTGGAGCGGATGGTTTGCCAATGAAAGCACCTCATCTTGTTTACCAAGTGTCGATACAAGGTGGTGGTAAGACTTGCAATATTATTTCAAGGCTTTAAACAGCATCCCATCAGCTCGATCGCACAAATCATTCTTTTCATTAGCAAGCAGTTGAATTTTTTCTATAAAAATGAACCCAAAGGTTAGGATACTTCAATGCCAACAAATAGCACTGATACAAATGGCTCGCAACAGATAATGATAGCTCCATCAGGAAGAACGTGACTCAGTGATAGTAACGTCACGTTGTACTTGACTACTGAAGGACGTATATGATCTGAAATATAAATTGGTTCAATGCAAGACATGTAATCAAAACGAGGTAAGAAAACGCAAGAAAAATTGCGCGGTATTCTCCTCACCTGGAAAATCGGGGTTTGAAAAACCTCATTTTTGTAGCAGTATTGTACAGTTATGTAACCGTTTGTATCGGGGGATCAACTTTGTTCTTTTGCTTGTCACGTTATTGTTTAACCGAACATTTCTTCCGAGTGCAGTGGCCATTTGACCGTTGCACTTGCACGCGACACGCGCACTCTCGCAATATACGCTAATCACTCCCTCTCTATTGACCGTTTTCTTAGTCTCATAGGTCGCGGGAAAAAATACTCTGGTCGTCGTACTGGCGAAGTTTGAAGCATCACAGTGATGGACGGGCGGCCAACGCATAGTGAAGAGGATTAATTGTTGCGTGTAATAAGAAAACAGCGTAGTAAGGTTTAACCAACCCTACACGTTTTTCTAGGCCTCTTGATTTCGGAAGCAGTATGGACGTGTTCTCTGTAGTCATTCTAACAGTTACTCGGCAACGGGTTGATGGGCGATGGGGCACTGTCTGTATGACGGTGTTGTCAGACTCTGTTATTAACTAACGATCTATGTGTAGCGTGTTTCGGCCGAATGTTATGGGTGAGTGCGATTTGTGTGTTAATGCTGATATGTCACCTCGAGGGCCCCGCGACGCATAGAAACATTCAGTCCTCTGTCATCAAGCAATTTCACAAGGGCGTAACATGCATTGAATCTGGTATAGTCCATTTCATCTCTAAAGAGTTCAGTCTTGTAAGATCAATCCATGCTTTTGAGCAATACGGGGTCAGGTGTTGTCAACCAAGTAAGACCAGAATAACCACCAGATGAGCAGCTGGCGAAGCAGAAGAGACTTTCGTCAGGGATCGTGTTCGTTGTGATACATATCATTGAATGGACGGATAGGAGGGAATCCAGAGGGACCGATTCCCATTGTGAAATTGGAAGACCTATCATTCATAAGGCCAGGGGATGACCTATCATAAAGTGTCATTCTAGTGTTCCACTTGACCGCTGGCCTGTGGGCCGTTGGCTGTTGTATGACTGATTGCTACTCCTTTGTCTCGCAAAAACTGAGACACTTTGGATGATATCAGTGAAGATCTCCGATCAGAATGAATACAAGCGGGCATTCCGAACAGCACAAACAAACAACATAGGAAATCGATGACTTTAAAGGACGACATACCGGGGCAGGCAAATGCAAATGGAAACCTGGAGTACTCATCAATAACGGTGAGTAGGTACGCATTGAGTCCTTTGAAGTCAATACTGAATCTTTCAAATAGTTCGATGGCTTTGATAAGATAGCATGCAAACGGTTGTTTAAGACGTGGTTCTATTTCAGCACAAACAATAAACCCGGAAATCATGCTTTTTACTTCTTCTGTCGAGTATGGCATATCCTCGGAATGCACAAAGGGAAATGTGCAGGTTATTCCGAGATGACAAGAAATCATGGGGAGTTGCCAAGGTACTCCCATTAAAATTAGAGTCGCACGAGCAGAAAGCCAAGGCATCAGCAACCTGACTTCCCTTTTCGGCTCTGTAAATTTATCATAGTGCTATGCAGACAACTCCAGCCGCCATCTCTGGATCATGTCAGTTTTGGTCTTGCTATTTTGTTTGCTGTCATACACGAAGGTGACGGATTGCTAATCGGGGATTGGTCTGAAACAAGTACCAAGGGGGAAGTGCCAACTGTTCCGAATATCTTCGACAATCGCGCAAGTCTCTTTCTTGATTTCGGAATGGTGTTGTTCACTAAGAGTCGATGTACGGGAGAAAACGTCTACCGATCGACTGTTCTGACCCAACGAAGCGGCTATAGATATTTCGGAAACGTCTGTTACGTTAGCGAGTGGAACATGATGGTCCACCATCAAAACCGCCGCGGTTTTCAATACCGCTTTCTGTTCCTCAAATGTTTTTCTCACACGTACGGGTAGAGGAAAGATTTTATTTCGGACAAGGAGGTTAATTTTGTCGGACAAGTTTGGCGTTCATTGGGCCACATGCCTGTTGTTCACCTGTTATTATAATAAGTTATAATATCAAAAATGTATTGAACAGTGAGAATACATTCTCAGAGCAAAAGAAGCAGATTACTTTTGTAGTCGGAGGGTGACTTCATTCGTCGCAAATAAAATATGATAATTTGGTACTTTACTATCTCGAACAATTTTGGGATGGAGGAAAAAGAAGTTTTTTATGTGTCGTTATACATTCTGTGGGCAGTTTGTGTTACTACAAGCGAATAAAATAGCTGGCCAGGAACAGAATAAGTGATGGTTTGAAAATTTCCGTAAAATGCAAAAAACATGCGGCTCTCTAGGACAGTATAGAAGCTACCAAAGAAGACCTTGTATGCGGATTGCGGCATAAGTGTTTTTGAGGAGATACCCAAATCACAATTCAAGAGATAAGCTCGAACCGCGACAGTCCCAAACAAACATGTTGCGTTGGAGGCCGTAAAAGCCACTTACTTTATGTATATTTTTCTTTCCATGTATGAAAGAATATGTAACTATCAAAATTCATGAGTGCATCTATAAAGACCTTCGCTAGGTCAACATAACCACTGCAGATAATTTTGGAGGTCGTCGGCTTCATTGCTATTTCGGCATGAATTTCATTTTATTGCTCCAAAAGAAGGTGTAAAAGGTGCGCTTTTGTTCATCAATCTTATTGCAACGACTAATGGCACAGATTTATCAGCACAGACACATCACGCAAAGATTAGGAAACACCGTCAAGGCAGCTCCTGCAAACTCCAACCAGTTACACTCGCTTTATCTGGAGGCAAAAGCATGAGCATGTCCTCGTCCACCAACGTCGTATCCGTTGTAGAGAAGTGTGTTTAAGACAAAGCATGAGTAATTGAATCCCGAAAGGAAACGATAAGGGTGGCCAAAGCTAATGCGGATGTAGGGAAGCGTTTGGAATGCAAACAAATCTGGATACAATGACGAACAAACAATCTCGGCAAGACATGTCTCCTTCAAGTGCAATTTTATCCAGTTAACACGTTGCCCCCATTTGGGAATTTATTACCGTTTTTAATCGCCTCGATCATTTTTCGAGGCAGGTCAGTCTGACACTTCTTAGAGAGTTCTTTTCCAAAACGACAAAGTGCACGTCCACAGAGTAATGGACAACTCCATTTGGATGCCCAGATGACCAAATATTCTACTATTAGGAATAATTAAACTCATTATTAAGCTTACTGGGGTATAAGCGGGTTAGAATTGTGGTGTGACATCCAGCCAATAGATGCTAAGATGTCAGTTTAAGCTGATCTACGTTCAAAGCAGTTGGAATTATTGCTTCCGCGTACTCTTCAATTGCCCTGAACCAAGCAACGTTGTAAATAATATGACTGCGCCAAACAACTGAGTCGGCAAATGCACTTACTCTACCGGTAAAATTGCCAATATAAATTTGAGTGGGAATTTAGGAACAGAAGCACAATATTATTTGCTTTTTCTGCTAAGTGCCTTTTAGACCCTGGTGTGCTCCATTCCCATTATTTTACTTTTTGTTCCGTTAGTGCTGTGCTTGGTTTTGAGCCAGTGTATTCATACGCTTTAAGGAATTTCAAAGAGCTAGAACTCTATCTACGAACATATGTTCAAATGGAAAAATGGAAATCACTATTCTCTTGCATTTATTCAGTAAAACTCAAGTTTGCACGCTTTTCAAGGAAGAGTATGACATTGTTGTATGAGTTAGGAATAGCGTTCGCTATTTCTAAATAATGGCGTACCAACCAAATAGCACTACAGCTTCCATTAACAAACATGTCTAAAATGTGACCAAAGACGGTCAGTGATACCCACGTATATTTATTGCAATAACTGCAATTTAGCTGTGCTGATATTTACAACGGTCCTAGTCAGCAAAACAGCCTAAAAAAGCTCAGAGTTAGCCCCCAAACGGTCTCAACGTAATCACGTTTGGAACACCTCAAGGACGTTTTTGAGCACACCAAGAATACAATGAGTAATGCTTTTACCTTTTGGATTTTGACAAGCTTTACGTCTAGTTTGTCGTATGTTTTGTGATGGTAGGCCCAAAGACCCATTCACCGTGAAATTTTCGAGAATGTGGGGTCATGACATCTCTAATGCGAGGCGTACAAGTTCAGGTCAATGTGAGCTATCAATTTACGCATTCTTATGTGCATCTAACCTTACGGAGAATTCTCCTCTAAGTCTGGAATTGTCGCAACCCAACAACTGCGAGAAAATCTATTTACCATAATTATTCACTTATTCGGAACAAGCGGATATGCACATTTGTAATATGTGTAATAGTAAGTGCGGTCGACAGCGATGGTATTTATCTGAAAAGCAATAAGCAACAACTTATTGCGAAGCGTCTTGTATGAGACGCGGGTGTTGCAAAATTGACAATAAATTTAAGGAGCACGGTGGCATCCATCTAACTGAACTAGTTGGTTCTGTTGGAAAGTAACATCACTAGACAAGAGATCAGGGTCCGACTGGTAAATCTGTTTACTATACAATGATACCTTGAGAACTACATACTACGTCCAAGTTGTGGTGCCGCGGCGCAAAAGTTTGTGTATAATGTGATGCGTTGTTTCATTATTCTTAACGTAGCTGACTTGATGAACTATTCAAGAGCGTACAGAAAACACGGATTTTGTAAACGTTCGATGGACCGATACATCATGGGTAGGACAAGATTCGCGGAATTGGAAAAATCGTTTAGGCTTTTTCCTCAAAAGTACTCCGTTCACCGATGTTTGGGAGGACACTGGTTCTGACCATTCTTGGGTGATTGCACGATGCTGCAGCCAACTACCGCGGGCAAAAAATACAGTGGGTAAGTAAATGCACCTAATAATCATCATGCTTATAATTCTCTAGAGCCGAAACCAGGCCGGAGAAAAATTACACACCGCGCACTTGGACGATATTTGATTGTTTTCTCCTATGAAATACATGCAAACCTTTGTTTCAATAACCTTTCGCAACTTCGCAAAGTATGCCATTTATTCATATGTTGCAACCACGTCTTCGGCTAGTTAGCGCGTAGCATGCCTGCAAAAAAGGATTTGGGAGTGATTGTGGTCTAACCACTACTGACAAAAAGAATAACACCAACAGTGTTTGTGCTTCTGTGTGAAGTTTCCTTGAACCGATTAGTTTGGTCATTTGGTTACTTTCCACTCCACGCTTTCAATGTAATGTACGCTTCTCATATATGACCTAGATCGGAATACGGAACACCAGCTGAGTTTCAATGTACAGTGTCAGGATAGGGAAAGTTGGAATGAGTGCGAACAGGCGACCTTGGGCCGGAACTGCCTATTCAGCACTGAGGTGCGCTTTCTAGTCCCAAAATAGTCCAGCAAGGGACTATTTTGGCGCTTGGTTTGAAAAGAGTTTTTGTCATACCATTAGATTCGAACAAGTCTAAAAGATGGAAAAATAATTTTATTTTATTGAAAAGCACTATAGTTTACCGACCCCGTCAGCACAAAGATAGAGCATTTAGTCCCAAAATAGTCTTTGAGGGAATTTTTCTAGACTATTTTATTAATGTGGCAAAAGTTGGAGAATACCACCAGGTGCTTCAAGTACGGTTCATAATACGAAAGCACACCTTGGCTTCTTTGTAAGATGTTACGCTTTATAAGTATGTTGGACACCAGATAGTACTCGAGTCGTGCCAAGTATTTTTCGAGGGTATTCACACATCATGTTATCTTCCCTAATGGAAACTGGTGTAGCTTCATTAACTAGTACCTAAAGATGGAGGAACGTAGTAGAGCTTACCGAAACTTGTAAGCTAAGCACATAGGCTGCTGCATTCTCGGTTTGTTCAAAAATAGTCCCGAAAACGTCCCCGGGATGTTACAAACGGGACTTGATTGGGACTGATTTAGGACTATTTCTGGAATAATTTGGGACTATTTTGCTGATTGGGTGTTTGCATAGCTCCTTCTTCGAGAACCTGGCCTCACGCGGGGACATCCGCTAACTCTAAAGAAGCTGGAGTCGGTGGGCCTACCACTGGTGTACCGTCTATCTTGGAGGGTGACCAATCTATGGAAAGCATTGGAAGCTAGAGTGGTAGAAAAACATGATGACATTTCGTTTAAGTGACTAATAAACGTCTTTCTAAAGAGGTAGTGGCTTTTGAAGTACGCCTGAGTCTACATCGCTCAGATGTGCTGATGATTCTCACACATGAGAGAGATATCCTTTGCCTCTATTAGGAAGATTGAACGACCCCTGTAGCAAAATCGGTGCAAAACCGTTCCCAAACCGATTGGTTTTCGGCCGGTTTTGACCAGTTTTTAATATTACGCTAGTCGGTTTTCAGTCGGTTTGTTTAGTAGCCATTTTACACGAATCTACATTGAATTTATACGAAGAAAATCGACCACCGAAGTAGTTTGTATTGCCTGGTTCGCGTTTCATTCAAATGTATTAGTTTATTTCATCGAAATGTCCTGAAAACCTCGTTATAGATCGCTCTATTTTATTCCCTCGAAATGTTTAAAAAAGGCAGTTAATTGGAAGATCATAAATTAGGAAATAGAACTGAGCATCGCCATACGTAATTCGGTAAAAGTGAGAGAAACTAACGGAGCACATCACGTACTTAGAACGATTGGCACCAACTACTCCGAAACCGTTCAAGACCGTCCAGGAAAACGGTCTGAGATCACTCAGAAACCGCACGAAAACCGATCGGCATAATGGTAAAAACCGCTCAAAACCGGCCGAATAACGATCCGTTTTGGAGCGGTTTTTGTCCGGTTTCTGAGCGGTTTTTACCATTATGCCGATCGGTTTTCGTGCGGTTCCTGAGTGATCTCAGACCGTTTTCCTGGACGGTCTTGAACGGTTTCGGAGTAGTTGGTGCCAATCGTTCTAAGTACGTGATGTGCTTCGTTAGTTTCTCTCACTTTTACCGAATTACGTATGGCGATGCTCAGTTCTATTTCCTAATTTATGATCTTCCAATTAACTGCCTTTTTTAAACATTTCGAGGGAATAAAATAGAGCGATCTATAACGAGGTTTTCAGGACATTTCGATGAAATAAACTAATACATTTGAATGAAACGCGAACCAGGCAATACAAACTACTTCGGTGGTCGATTTTCTTCGTATAAATTCAATGTAGATTCGTGTAAAATGGCTACTAAACAAACCGACCGAAAACCGATCGAACACTGATGCTGCGAACGGGCTGGGTGGTAGAGAGAATAATATTAGTATATTATTGACACATGCCAGTAATAACATTAGGGTATAGGTAAACACCACTGAGAAACCCTGGTAAAGAAGATATTGCCCGTAATATGCGTCACAAAGATGGAAGACACTTGAAGACTCCTCCGGAGCGCCGTAACTATACCGCTGACAAAGTGGGCCCCGTCCTTGGAGTTGGTTGAGTTAAAGTACGGAGGAGAACGCGGCACGGAAAGCCTATGTGACCATAATAGTGACCAGCTTGTTTAAATTACTGATTCTTCCAGGACATCCAAGTGTGTGTGCCTCGCCATTGGTTCTGGCTGTTCCATTACAGAATTGTCATCCACTCCTGTTGGTGAACATTTCGACCAACCGTTCAACGTCTAACCAGTGCGACTTGTTATAGATTATCATCCCCACACGGGCTATGTTTCGTTTTCCAATTGGTGACCCTACCTTCGAACCGTCAGTTTGCCGTGAAGATTGGCCAATGTCATCCCAAACCCCAGATCCAGTGATTAGCAGGTGCAAACGAATCCTACTGCGGCAGTTGTGGTGCCCGTGGAGCTAATAGAATATCTCACACAGACTGTGAGACCGCTGAGTGTGGCGGCGAACCAGGCTGCCTCAAGACCACCCACATTCTAATTCCAAACAAATTTCGTGTTGGAGACAACTGTCGCCAGTGAGAGAGCAAGGAGAAGAGGTACCTGAAGCACTTCCTTGTCGAACAGCAGGCAGATATTTTGCTTGATCTCCTGGGATAGCAGCGTATGATCGTGTTGTCGATGCCAATTTACAAGGTCCGGGGCAAGCAATCAAGACTTGTCAAGTGTCGCATCTTAGCCACAGCCGAAGCCGTGAGCATTCGACTCTACAATCCTCCCCTGTGCGCTCAGAAACAATTTGTGCAAGCACTCAAACTTCAATGGCCCACTTCTTGTTCCCGAACACGTGTGCAACCACTCGAATATTCTTCGTTGTGATCAATTTCACATGCATACACACACACGTGCACAGACAGATTTGGATGATCATCCCCTTTGTTGGTTGGAGTCATATTTAATGCTATGTATTGGATGATCATCCCCTTTGTTGGTTTGAGTCATATTTAATGTTATGTATTGGTATGAGTACGAATAACTCATCGTCCTGACAGACCACCGTTCTTTGTTGTGGCTGAAAAGTTTCAACTGCCCCGAAGAGCAAGCTCCGAGATGGCAAGAGTACCTACAGGAATACTCATTCATCTATCATCATCGCCCTGGAAAATCTCACGGAGATGCAGGCGGCATGTCCCACTGGCCGTACAGAAACCACGGAGAACGCCCTTCCTGCATTTCGCAAGCGGTACTAGTTACTCTCGGTGAAACACACGAGCGATGAAAAAATCTAGACGAAGGCCCCGGAACATGCCGCCGTATACCAATGCCTAAAAGGTAAAGGCGCGCCCGACTAGCGGGGAAATGTCAGGGACCAGTAACGAAGCAAGGTGCTCACGGTGGCAGTGGAATAGCCTAAGACTGATCGATAGCCTCTTGGTAATACATTATGGACCGGAATATATGCAACGACTCGTGGTACCACAGTCACAAGCGAGGAAGGTGCCAGCAAATCTCCACCACGATCTCGGCCACCCAGGACAAAATAAGTTGTAGGATATTGGTGGTTGCACCAAGGAAGGGACGTCATGGACCTCTGTTGAGACCGCCAAGTGTATTTCAAGATGAAGGACCCTGTTCCGAATAAGCGGGCACCCTTGATCCCTGTAAAAGTGCTTTACCTTAACGAAATGTTGGGAACCGACATATAGGGACGTTAGCCGGAAACCCAGCATGGAAACCAATATATCATTGTCATGGTAGACTATTTTACGAAATGGGTAGAAGTTGCTGCCGTTCCGGTCATAGTGGCAGCAGCAGCAGCTGGGGCGGTTTTCGGCCACTGGATCTGCAAATGGGACACACCCGTTCAGTTGCACTCGGATAGGGGGGCAGTTTCGAAAAGTCTAGTGTTCGAACTTTGAAAACTGATACAAGTCGATAAAACTCGTACGACCTCCTATCATCCTGAAAGTAATGGATCAGTCGAGCGGACTGATTGGACATTCAAAACACTGACGAAGACGTTTGTAGAATGGACGGGACACTGGAATCAGGCATTAGAACAGTGTTTTATGGCATATCGATGCACATTTCATTCATCCACCGGACGTATGCCCCACTTCCTGTGGACAGGGAGGGGAATTCGAACACCCAGTGATTTACAAACGCCGTACGTAGGCCGGTTACCACCATCGACCTCTGGGCACGCGGTCCATCAGAATGAAACCTTGGTGAGGGCACGTACGCTGGCCTTGCGACGCCTACAACAAAGTCATCAAAGACAGGAAGAATATTTTGACCGCAGCGTACACGGTGCTCCCTTAAAGGTAGGAGATAAGCTGATCCCCCAATCCGAGACACTGCCAACGTGAACTCGCACCAATTTCAACGAAGTGTGAAAAAGTCCTTATATCGTAGAGAGAATAATCTTCGAAAACTTTCGTGCTATGCCCGACGGGTCCAACAAACACTGCCTTTTAGGGTACATTTCCACTGACTAAAACCGGTATTCAGCCCCAAAACACTTACCCAGTCCTAGGTTAACGAAAGTGTGTCAGAGATGAGGGCAGAAGTAGAGGTACCCAGAAGTGGTAATTTGGCCAGGCTCCGGAGATCCGCTTTATTAAGGAGGAAGCTGTGTGGCGCGAAAAGCCTGTGTAACCATAATAGCGACCAACTTGTTTGAATTATTAGCTCTTTCAAGACATCTGCGTGTGTGTGTGCCTCATCATCGGTTCTGGCTGTTCCATTACAGAAGTGTCATCCACTCCTGTTGGTGAACATTTCGAACAATCGTTGAACGTCTAAAAGTGCCATTTATTATGGATCACCATTCCAGTGCGGAATTCTGTTTCATTTGGCCCAGAGCACGGGACCTTAGGCCAATCCCGATTGTAGTTCAAATCAGGTCAGATACAAGTATATGGGAGACTGGGCTAAATTCCCATCAACTTTCTGGCATTCGAGGTAGCAGAGATCCGCACTTGCTGCAACAGAAAGCAGATCATAGCATTCATTTCAGTGGTCACGACCATGCCACAGGTTCCTAGTTTTATGGTCATCCATTTCCTCTTCCCCAGAACAAGAGAGTCCCTGTAGAATTACAACCATCCTCAGATTTCACTGAACTATGAAAAATGGTAGCACGACAAACAGTCTTCGTCGAAGATGAGACCTCGAAGTTCACATTCTCTGGTTCTCTCCTTAGATAGCCGTGAAGGTGCTTGAGTGGATGAGGCGAAGGGCTCTCCATCCTTTCTCTGCATTTACAAACGCGGCCGGGAGTGTGTTAGCTAATATGAAGGAAGAGAAAAAATGGCAAAAATTTACCTTCTCGACGGTAGTGTTCCACTCCGATGAGGTTTAAGCCCAAGTAACAAAAACAAGACCGTCCTACAGACCAGGTCAGGACGCATTACCGCCGGCCGTTTTCAGTCGAGGTGTCAAAGACGTTCCAATGTTGCTGACAAACACATTCAAATTGTCACTAAGGTTCAGTGTTTTCCGTTCTTAACGGAAAACCTCCACTGTCATACCTATGCACAAAGGAGGATCACCTCTAGATCCAGGTAACTTTCGGCCGGTGAACCTCATGCCGGTCGTGTCCAGAATCGTGGAGAGAGCGATCAAAGAGGGGCTGACACGCAACCTTAACCACGACCTAATCAAAGCCGGTCAGCATGGTTTTCTGAAAAGCAGATCATGTGCGACATGCATGACAGATTTCCTCAACCTTGTCACAGAGGCTCTCAGTAATGGTAAATCGGTAATCGTGATCATTTTGGACATGACCAAAACGTTCGACCGAGTATCCCACGTCCGAATACTACAGAAGATCAAAACATATGAAATAGTGGACCCAATGCTTGCTTGGTTTTCATCCTATTTATCAGCCCGTGACCAGGTTGTAAGTATAGGCAAAAGTTCGTCCAAACCCCCCAAACTAGTGGTGTGATACAATGTAGAGTACTAGGACCACTACTGTTCTCAATGTGCCTAAACCATATATTTAACATTTTCCAACAGGGGGTTTCATTCCTGTTCGCAGATTGTATCAAAATCGTGTACATCTTTGAGCCCGCTGCGTTAGCCTCTACCGTAGATGCATTTACAAGGGACTGCTCGCTCTCAGGTCCTGGAGTGATGATTGGAAAATGAGGTTCTCCGCCGAAAAAAGTAATATTATTAAATGTCACGTCCCCACTGGAACATTTACTGTAAACGGAAAATTTGTACCCAGTAACTCCCAGGTAAGAGACTTGGGTCTACACTATTCGTGAACGTTTGACTTTTCGTAATACGCAGCCATCCAGGTGGCTGAAGCAAGCCTTGCGATCGGGCTTACACATCAAACACTTATTTTTCCAGAAAGTAAACTAAAACTTTTTAAGTCCCTTGCCGGACCTCTTCTGGAATACGGTTCAATCATTTGTTCCAACATGCGATAGGGCGACCGAATAGCTTTTGAGAATGTGAAATTGGCATTCACGAAACAACTCTTAGGTTTGTATTCGCTCTCAAATAACGTGGAAAGTTGTGATCAGCTGGAAAACGATCCCCTATGGCTACTCCGCCTAAGAATTAACTTTCTATTCTTTCCTAATATCTTAAAGAATGGATCATATAGTTCAGCACCGCAGGCGAGAACCATTTCTAATTATTCTTCACGTTACAATGAGTTCTTGGTTTCTGTCCATTTGCCCAAGCTAGCACTTAGGTCAAACTTCTTCATGAACAAGTACGCTTCATTGTGAAACAAGCTATCACAACGAATTCGGACATTATCACTGACATCAGCGGCTTTGAAACAAGAAATATGCAAAGCCGTAACGGTGAACGCGCTGATCAGTATGCACAATCCTTATATTGCGAGGGCCCAGCCCTGTGAGGTAGGAATAGGGTATTAATAAATCGAGTAACCGCTTTAAACAACCTGGTCTCAAGTACACCCGCATAGGGTTGGCCTCCTCCCGACAGCAATTATGGAACTCAGCGGCTCATTTTCACGATCTGGGAAGACAAAACTATCTCATTTATTACCATCAAATATCTTTTTCGGGGAAAGCGAACAGAGCAGCCTGTGGCATAATCAGTTGTAAGGATATCACGTAGTTGAGGCTAAAAGTAGTGCACCACCTTTGTGCAAACTGATGTTTCGGTGAGCATCACGTATGAACGATCTTTTCGGCATCCCCACGGTGCGGCACCGCCCAGTCCGAAATTGAAACCGGGTCAAAGCTATAGCGCAAACCATTATTAGAGTGATCCATATAAACTATCGCTGGTTGTTTCTCTATCGCTGATACTTTTGACTTTTTTACGTGAGGCTGTGAATATTTCATCTTAGTGACTAAAGCTGTACACTATGATCATGAGCTTGCGCGTGCATCTCGACAGTAACCTAGGAATATACCACCATTATAACTCTCAGAGCAGGAGAAAAACGAGGAAGAGAAGTTCAAAGGTTTGAAAATTGGTTCCAAGTAACGGCGATGATGGCCTCAGTGGTTATGTAAAATTGCTAACTTAAGATGACACATAGGACACTTCATCGTACTAGGGCTCAACCTGCAAGGCGACATACACCAGTCCGTCCTACCTATACAACTTGATTCAAAGACAGGTTGAAAACAAGTTGTGCGCTGGGTGATTGTGGGTCATATGGCCTTGTGTTTTGTGATGCCAAGGAAGCAGATACCTGCACTTCCTTACCCAGGAGTTCAACTTACTTCCTTCTTTTCCTTTCCTGACCTATGACTTCCAGGGTTTTGAGCTTCTTCAGAGTCCTTCGGGACTCTTTTAAAACCATAAACGTGTTGGCAGTCCAGTACAGTACTTCATTTCTCGTCGGCTTTTGCAGTCAAGGCTCAGAGGCCCCCCTTATCACATCACTTTCTGACCTAAATTCGCTAAGACGAGGGCTAACCGGAGGACACAGCACACCGGCCTTTGTTTTTTGCTTTTTAGAACCTTCCGCTAGGCCTTGGATCACCGCTCCAGCATAGTAACCATTTGTTTTTTTTGGGGGGGGAGGGGGGCAACAGAAGTGTTTAGATTTATACGTCTGTTCCTACTTAGTCGTCACTAGCATGCCGCAGCGATTTGGGTGTATGCGCGGCCATAACTGTTTTAATCTGTAGTGGCGTCGTGCAAGGCTTGAACATAAGCGTGTTCACTTATGCCCGGCTAGTCTTTGAAGCTGGGTTTCAATTTGCCCTTTTAGGCTAGAGAGAGCAGCTGGATTTCAGCATCATCAACACGGAAGCGTCACTGCGCTGCCTAGACTGTCGTGTCCCGATGAAAGCCTTTTTCACTGAAGCTTCATGAACTGCTTGTCCTATTACTTAGGGGGTCAGTAGGTAGTCTACCATTCTACACCAGGTCTTCAAGCAAACTGTCTCAATAGGCATCTAGCTTTCTCTTGAAATCGGCGGCCGTCTGGGCCTCTATCACCGCGGACGGAAGTCTATTCCATCGACTTACCACTCGTTGGGATAAAAAACGCTTCCACACTACCGTAAAGCAAACGAGTTTCCAAGCTTCACCTCCTCTCTTGAGCATTTCGTGGGTGATTCGTGGGAGCAACTGAAGCCCTCCAGGTCTGAGAAGCCTCTCGCAATCCTAGACTCCTCAAAGAGATCCCCCTTACCCTCCTCATTCCAGAAGGAACAGCTTTAGTTCTCCCAGCGTCTCTTCATAGCGCCTGTTTCGAGGTCCAGCAAACGTTCGTGTGAACCTCCCTTGTACACGCTCGGGTAGTTGCCTTTCCCGAATGAAGTTTGGATGCCAGTTTGTTACCCCTGCTATCCCCCGGGTCTCATGCTTCGTTATACCCGACAGAATTCCCAGGTTGGCTCTGGCATGGCCAGGGATCTACCGTGACGTTTGGCTGCATGAAATAGGGTGGGAACGAAAAACAAAGGAATGACACCAAGTCGAAGGAGGAGAAAATAAGCAACCATAAAGGATTTTTCCAGCAAAAAATGTTAACGATCGGTTGTGGAGAATCCTCCGGAGGCTCTCTGATGTTGCGCGAAGTTACCTACCTACATAAATTATTAGCGAGTTTTGCACGGCATACTTTCCTCTGCAGTAACTATTGTTTATTCGCGTCCAATGCGTCACTTTGTCATATCCTGTCTAGGACCTGCTCGATTCACTTGCTTGGCTGTCACACAAGGTGAAACCAGTTCCTGTTTTTGAGTCTGTGTGGTAGCTTATTTGAGGTTTGTATATACTTTTTGGTGATATTCATTCAATAACTCAATATCGTAGAAGTTACAGACCAGTTTTGTTTCGGCTCTAGGATTCGTTCACATTTGGCTACGTGCTGCTCAAAGCTTTTCGCAGAAATCACAAGGAGGTTGTCTGGCTTGTCTTGACACATCAATCGTTCATTCACTTCGTTATTCGCCTACCGCAATCTAGGATCCTTCTTACTAGGTATCCTCCAACTTCTCCGGACTACCCATATTTCTGCTGCCACTGTGTAAGTCTGGTCGCATGGACAGCTTAGCGACTGAAATACTCTTAGCCAGCAGAAAACTAGACTGAAGAGAGGAGTGGATGAACAGTGTGGAAGGCCTCGGTGCTCCAAAGGGGCTTTGTCGACAGGTACAGCAGGAATTCAGTGCAGCATCTGTCGAGCGGGGTTCCGCTTGTTTAGTTTGGTAAGCCTCACCACAGGGAAGTCTTCTTAGCTGCAGCAGAGAGCACTGGTCAAATCTCAAAGGATGAAAAAACTGGCTCTAGATGATGAAGCAGCAGAATCCAGTGAGAAATGGGTGGGAAAAACTGGAACTCCGAGTTCTACCAAGGCCTTCCCAGAGCCTTCGAGAGTCAAGGCAGGCAGAATCAAAGAGCTAAACACCAGAAGGCCTCAGGTAGGGCACAGTAAATCTTGGCTAACTCCATCACTAGAGGAGCCGGGCTGTCACAACTCCCAGAGAAGGATTAAGAGAACTAGCCCACTGAGGCTTCAAGGAGGGGAACCGTAGGGTAACTCATGAGGAAGAAAGGGTATTAGCCGACTGTTGCACCAGGAATCCAACCATAATAGGAAAATATGGTCCAGGTGCTCGGGTTCAGGACCAGAGCAACTGCTGCCTTCCTCTTGAAAGTGCAAAAAGTAGAGGGGGTTTTGGTGCCCGTAGCCTTCGCCAACACTGCAAGTATGGGCAATAAGTGGCCAGAGCCCGAGGCTAGTACATTAGGGGAGTATGTGACAGCAGTCGGTGAAACGTGGCCAAGACCAGGCGAGAGGAACAACGGACTGATCTCAAACCTATACTCAGTCTTCAGAGGGATAAGCTGAACGGTCAAATCTGACGTGATATTATGGTGCTCCTTGTGGGGCAGTATAATGGCTGTGAGAGCACTTGACTACTCGTGCCCAAAGTGCGGGCGGTACAGATTACAGGAGATGCAGGTGGGCCAGAAGACTCAAATGCTTGCAAGTGTCGGGGCCCAGGAGCCTGCTGAGAACAGCGATCTTTTTGTGTTCATCACTATGGCTGCTAACACGGGACGGAAGTAATTTCTTACGGGTGGTCTCAAAACAGCCGAAATGGACCGGACCTTAGGAACCGATCCAAAAGGCATGTCTGTGGAAAGATCGATCCAAATAACCCAAACAGGGCTCTTGTTCAATGCTTTATTCGAGCGACATGCTGGAAACTCAGCCAGTCGGCTTCAGTCATTATTCTGGCAGTGACAAGAACCTCAAATAACATAAGTCACCTAGAGTTTGGGAAACCCACATGTAAGAGTGATCATGGCTTAGTCCAGTTTATGCTAAACCTTCGGGAAACAAGTGCGCCTGGTTAATTCTGAAGGAACCTATCAAAGATAGATGAGAGTAGCTTGGCAGAACTGGGCCTCCGTAGGGATTGGCAGAATGTGTGTGACCACTAAATAGTAGAGCACCAGTAGAGTTGGATCAAGAGCGGACTGTTCAAAATAACAGAGACCGTCGCTCCAATTAGCAGGGTTAAACGGAAAGGATCGATACCGTGGTGGACAAGCCGGACGAGAAAGTCCCTGAGGCGGAACTAAGCAGCATCCAAGAAGTATAGAAGCGCCATCAGCTGCGGGGCCTTCCTACAGTCCAAAAAGCGATCAGTAAACCAATTCAAACACAAAAACGGTGCAAACAGAACTACTATGAACGTACTTGGCGGAAAGTAAAAAGCAATCCCAAAACGTGATACAAATATCTTCAGTCTAAGGCAGCAACGGAGAAAGCCGTCGGCGGGGTCTCAGACCCACAGGAAGTGCGGGCAATGAGCAGGCAAGAAAAGACGGCTAACATGTTGGAATCCTTCCAGCAGGTACATAGAGAGGACCATGGCGATAGAAGGCTACCTATGATTGGGGGCGGTCCAGTCTTGAAAGTGCAGGACGAAGAAATCAACTCACGATTTAAACTGAATGGCCTGAGACAGCTAAATGTAGCGAAGCTTCCAAGTCCAGATGGCATCAATCCAGCAATTTTTGGGCCCATAAGCCCAAAGGAGGGGATTTTCCGAGTGCGAGTAGAGGGCTGCTTGTAAGAAAATGGGAGACTGCAAAGTGGCTTTCTTCAAGGATCAGTCCTGTAACCACTGTATTTCCAATATACAATAACGAGCTTGCAGACGGGTGGGAAACCCATAACACTCATTCGCGGACGAGTTCATGGTGGTAGCAGCACAAGACGGTGCGGCCTTTTAGCGTGATCTGAACAAGGCATACCAATGGTATCTGGCTTAGGATCTTCCCCTCAGGCCGAGAGAAAAGTCAACATCTCATCCAAGTGGAAGGACCCACCCGAAATATGGTCCCACCAGACAATCAGGAGGCCCTGGCTCAGACCACAGAAGCCCGGGATCTAGGGGCAATGGCAAGCTCCTACCTAAAGCCAAGTCTGCCGACCCAAAAAATAAAGCAGAGAGCAAGTAGAGCCATGTACCATCTAAGGAGGATGGCATTTTGTGGTAAACCGCGGTTCTTGTTTCCACGGCAGAAGGCTTCCTTGAGACCACATCCAGAAAATTGTGTTCAAGCCCGGAGGCCATACTTGATGGGAGACATCAAGTCTCTCGAGCAGCTTCAACGATGACTTACTTGATGGTTTGCATAACGCAGACATTTGCACCACAGACAGAAGCTGAATCAACAAGAGTAATGCTCTCTAGAAGGAAGGGAAAGTTCACTTAATGGTGGGGTTCAAAATGCTGAAAGGGCTCACAGAAGTACAAGGTTACAGAGGGGGACTTTTATGAGCTGCCGGGGGATGGCTGCCTAAGAAGGCATGCAATAAAAATCGAGACAGAGAACTTTGGCCCGAATCATAAGTCACTCTTTTGCAGTTAGGGCAGGTTCCGACTGGAATAAGCTGCCATGGGACGTCATAAAAGCGAGCATGGTAGCTGGGTTCGGAATGAGATTATTAATAATAATAGGTTATTCCGGATAAACCCGAAGCAAGCCGCAATACAAGATCAAACAGTACAGTAGAAAGCCAAATAGGGTTACAGGAGTATTGTACAATTATATGAACTCAATTGAATGTAAGAGGGAGCATTCAAGTCAATTGCTGTGGTGCTGCCCGGTGAACTTAAGCTCAGGGTCAGATGACCGGTCCGACTCGGGATAGGGTTTAGTTATTCTGCCAAAGTATGGAGTGGATGAGGAATAGTGAAGAACCACACAAATTCTTCGGAAGGGAGATTGCCATGCCAGAGAACTAAACGGGATTGACGGATACGTGGATATCGTGAAAAAGAAACATTCCCGAAAGAGACGTAGTCAAGCAATAGAGCTTCACAATGTATGAGAGGGCTGACGATGTAAAATAAGACGATGCAAAAAGGGGGCATTACACATAAAGACCAAGAAAACCAGTCGTGGATTACCGATGTGAAGTTCAGTGATCGTATGTCTGATGAGCCAGTTGTATAATGAACGGAAAACAAGCTGAACTGTGGTTGCCAAAGTGATGGTGAAAGAAGTGGCGGGATAAAAACACAAAGACTTTGAGCGGATTGTTTTGATCTCAGAAGAAAGGAATATAAAGCATCAACATGAGATTGGGAGGTGGCAAAAAATCGGTGTGGTGCGTAGCTACGATAGTGGCAGAAACTTGGCTTGCAAGAGAGATGGTCAGTTAAGTGACAGGTAGGTATTTACATACTGATATTTCTTAGCAAAGACTTCACATGGCGAAAAAAGCATATTAAGGGTTGGAAGTGCCTAAAACGATCTATCGGAATAAAGCATGGGAAAGGAAATACAAAGAACAACCGAAGAATAGATTTGATGAGTTCGGCAGTCGGATATGAGCGGGGTGTATGATAAACCCAATAGACTATACACCTGGACCGTGGTTTCTAAAGTGATGGTGGAAAAAGAGGCCGGATAAGAACATATGGACTTTGAGCCCATTAATATAAATACTAATAATGGTGGTTTATTTATTGACCGTGGTCGAGAGGCACGTGCGTGAACACGATCAGAGTTTACATCACTGAGTGAGATGGGAAATTCACAAGTTTCAAGGAGGGATTCGCACATCGCGGCAAAAATGGACTAAGGCTGAGGACAGTTAGAATGAAGCGAAGCGGCAAGGGGATATACGAAGATCACGAGCTGATTTTGAGTGAACTGCGGCAAAAGTATTGCACCTCACGGCAGATGTGCTTCTCGACGTATAAAACCTTCTGCACAACCTACAGGTTTCAAGTCCCTCCCGGAACTCTGTCACTGAACCAAGCGCCCATCACCCCAAGCTCATCAGTGTAGGATCCTGGGCTTTGATACACTAAAATTCTACGATTCTCGGAACATGTCTCATTTCAGACGGCCAGGGCCAGAGAGATAATAGGCCTAGTTCCCAGATCATTTAAAACGAAACTTAGTATTCCCCTCACATACCAATCCCATGCTGAACTCCACCCCGAATGTTTTTCTATAATCTTCTCTGGAATGTCTAAATCGGATAAAATACGCCCGGAGAAAGTCCAGCTTACCTTCAATCAGAACCTAATAGGATATTCTTCTCCACTTAGCTATAAAGAGAGATGCACCCTACTGAAACTTGACCCCGTATGGCTTAGACATGTCAGGCTTAACTTGTGTTCTCCATATAGACTTATTCATCGCTCTGCGTTTACTTCTACCAACTCTATACAGTTTTTGCTACCCTCATCTTACTCTCTGCGCCACAGGGGCTTCAGTTTGACCATCACGCAGTCCAAGCTGGCGATAAGACCCAACCTTGTTCGCATTAAATATTCAAAGCTTTGGAATAAGCTACCCCGGGCCATTCGCAAATGTGCGTCAATAACCCAGTTTAGCCAGTCCCTGAAATCGCAACTTACCGTTAGTCGTATGTTATCTGAGGATCGGGCCTATGAAGAAGGCATCGAACTTCAGAATTCTAGCTTCTTTCTCCCCTCCCGCTCCCTGCTATCCGTCGAGCTGGCCTTCAAAAACGGGTTCTACTACTAGGATCATGGCACCATATCCCAAACCTACCATTTCCTGCCTAACGACAGACGCTAGGCTTACCATTTGTTATCACTTTTTACGTATACCGCGCACAACTCACATTGCAGTGGGATACGGTCTTTGCCATTTACAGCTATGACTAGTCGGACATCTGCTGGTTCTCACATCTCGACCACGTTCACCTACCATCAACTAACCCATATATGACCTAGCCTTATCTAATTCACTAGTCGGTCTTCACACATATGTCTAAATAATTACTGCATCTCTAGCTATATGGTACTAGGGCAGCCATGTAAAACAACATTCTTCTGGCTCAAAGTTTTTAGCCACTGATGTTTTCCCCCAAGCGTCAAATGTCTCAGTAGTGTTGGATCCTAGGACATTGAGTTCCGTCTCCCACTACTTTGCTTCTTGATCCTTCGACTCTTCCCTTATTTATTCTGGCTTCCCCTCCCCTCTCAGCTCTCTTGCCCGGCAGTAATTTGCTTTCCTTAATCATCCCGATTAAAAATCTTCCATCCCATACGTCCGCCTCTTAATAGCTACCTGTTGGCTTCAATTTCCTCCTTTTATATTTCCCGACATGAAAGCTAGTCTGTGTCGCCAAGATTTCCGAATTCATCACCTAACTTAGACTGCTATCCTCTCTCCGTGTGTGCAACAACATCTACTGGTGCAGCCTAACTGAACCACACCAAAAGTATATACGTGTGAAGAAAACTCTCGAAGCCCCACATAGATGAAAAATTTGAGGTAGTACCGTTATAGAAATGCGTTACATTTTTGTTTTAAATCATGGTTTTTCGTCCCTTTGAGCGGTCTTTGTCCGCTGGTGGTTGGTGTTGTCCCGGAGTTGGTGCACTATTTTCACTTAACCTGCATACATTTTTGCATTACCTCATACTGTATGTTACATTCCATAGATTAGACAAGGCTAACGTCCTTAACGAGCCTAGTGAGCCCCATGAACTTGAAATATGAACCATAATTCCTCCTCGGTGTCAGTCGTCAAGAATCTGTCCCTTTTGGCACCTCAGTAGATGTAATCGCTATCTGTTGTTAAAGGAAATAAAAAAAATAATATATTTTAACTTCGCTTGCTTAGATGCACAATAATAAAGTACAGCAACCTTCTCTAGGCTCCTGTTCACTGCGATGAGGATTCAGTCGGGTTATGGTGGGGATATGTTTGGGCTTCGGTTGGGATACGATTAGGATCCGGTCGGGCAAACCAATAACCAATACTGTGTGGACACTGGATGGGCTTTTGTTATTTACTTCTGTTTTTCTTTCTAGATAGGTAATGTAATGAACCCCTGGTGAAATTTATGTCTACATTCTGGTTTCTAGATAAAATGCCTTCATGTCCGGACTATCACGATTGCAAAGATCTCGCCTTTGGCGAAATGTATTGATGCAAGTCTTGTGCCTTTGTTGTTTGGATGCCTCCTTATGGAAAATTCGTCATGGATGTTCCATATTTATTGCTGAGGGTGCGACTGCACCGTCAACAACTCTTTCAGAATCCAGACACCGTGTTGATCCTATCAACTTTGATAATACCCAGTGGGTGCCATCAACTTCTTCGGTGTCATTTCAAGAGGTTCAAGGAGCACCGTCTACATGAGTGCCTGTATCAGACCTTAAGAATGCTTTTGGTATATTCAAGTATACGAATAACGTGAATGCTCAAAGAATTACGCCAAGATTTTGTTAGATTTTGCTTAGAAATGTCTCAACGTGCTGTTGTGCTGCGCATACTTGGAAGACATATCGCTTAAATTCCGAAGGACCCCAGGACCCTGTGCGAAACACGAAGGCAGTGCAACTTCCGAAGTTTGCAGAACGGAAATTTTTTTTAAAATGAGGCTTGTGAAAGGACTTTCTGTTTTGATAAACTCACTGAAACTACCGTAATGCATCTTAGATATACAAATACGCTGTGGCGGAACAGTCATTTATCGTTCCTCCGACTTGCAGTTGTGGCCGATTTCCGCAAGAATAATTAGACCACAGATAAGTGAAATATTTACTGTGGGATTTTACTGCCTTAGAGGTGAAACGAAACCCGTTGAACAGTCCTGGCGGGAGTGCATTGATGAACTGAATGTGGTACTCGAAGACGGGGTTGTACATCACGGTGTGTCCTACAGTGTGCCCTTTCTGCCATTACCTGTGACACCCCGCACGAGCTTTTGTCTAGCAGGTTAAGGGACACAAGGCTTATTTTGGGTGTGATAGATGCATCCAGCCAGGTTACTACACCGGTGGTAAAACGACACTCCGCGCAAAGGGGCACAAGAAGCACCACCTACCGGAGTCCAGCGGTCCATTTTTGGCTCTAAACATAGGAATGGTTTGCTAATTCTGCCATAATTATACGCTTCTGGTATGATTGGTGTAACGAAGAAGTTGCTCCAGTCCTAGTTTAATGGTCCCACAGATAGGTTTGTCGGTATTAGTCCACCTGTAGCCGAGGAACTAGGGAATCGCATTCTACAATCATATGTTGGTATCACGTGTGGTTTTCCGCGAAAATGTCAACATGTCAGCGACATGGAACTCTGGAAAGCCAGCAAATGCCGACATTTCTTACTGTACCTGGGACCCGTATGTTTGATACATTTACTACCGGAAGACGCGTACCACTATTTTTGGCACTCTCAATGGCCGTGTTCATTTTCTGTCATCCCCGTTTTTATGTTTGTTACCACCTGTTCGCAGCTGATCTTCTCTCCATGTTTGTTCAACAATTTGAACATTTTTACGGTTCAAAATAACTCGAGTTTAATGTTGACAATTCGATTCATTTGGATAATGACGTGCTTCTACACAGAACGTTGGACTACTTTTCCGCCTTTTCTTTCGAATCCTATCTTGGTCATTTGAAATGTCTTGTCAAAGGACCCAGAAATCCTGGCCAACAATTGTAAAAGAGATTGATCGAGGGCCGATCCCCTCCTCCCTCATTACAGCGGAATTCCTATGTGAATGAAACTGATTTGCCACTAGTCCGAACATCGATACGCGGTAACTTTTTCTTCCGTAGGAATGCCTTTATCACTGATCGATTTCTGGACAATGTAGTCATTGTACAATAGTTTTCATGGCGTCAGTGTCAACGTTTCGGACAATATCATTCGTTTCAAATGATTTGTTAATCCAAAACCATTTTTCACGAAGTATTTGCCATCTACTTATTTGTACGTTCTCTCCGTCGATAAGTTGGGTGTGGATGTTTCCTCCGCTTCAACTTTTGATGTTCAATGTAGATGTTTGTTACTGGCATGCCTTAAGTACATTGTGGTTAACCCCGTCTTGCATAATTTTTAAAGAATTAAATACTATTATTATTATAAGTGAATTTCCTCTTCAGGTGTTCCGGCTCGTACGTTTCGCAAAGGACGGTTCAGTTGGAATTATACATCACAGCTGGCTTGCGGATTCCAAGTACACAAGATTGTCAAGCGTCAAAAGTGCTTCGGAATAACGAAGCATGTTAACTTTAGGTAAACAGTTGCCCGACGACATTCTCGTTTATGAACGTAGTGAACGGTTTAGTTCAGGCACGAGTACATTTGAAAACGTAAACGATTGCAACAGGAAGTTTCCACGAGATTCAAGAGTGTCAGTCGCAATATCAGCGGGATGCCACTTTAGAGGCCTCTGACGCGACAGTATCGATGACAATCTTTGCAACGAGGTATACAACACGCAAAAGGTGTTCCACTGGCATTTTGTTACTCCTGCAGACTACCCGTCACTTTTAACGGTGGCTCAGAAGATACCGATTGCAAGGCAAACGCAAAAAACCACCGTTAGAGCCGGTAGCTTTTCCAAGTCTACCGGAACAATGTCTTACCGCTGGTCAGAGAGCGGGGTATGTTAAGCAACCCAAATAAATGTGTCATATCATCCAGACCGTTCTCTACGCTACAACCAGTATCCCGTACATTAGAAACAGGCAATCGAATTCCAACTATGTCCACTATATCGTAAGTCAAGCAGTTTTAACTATATTTATTTACAAACCATGTAGTTTTGGAAATGCTAGTTTCACTATTTTCAACAAAATTTCCGTTGCAACGACACGTACTACGGTGGAACAGTTAGAAAAAAGGTGGACAAGTTACAGGCTCCAGTGGACGTTATGATGGGAGACATGAATATAAAATTCTCCACCATCATAGCACTGCCGAACTCCTGGTTCGAGGAATTACAGAGCCGAATAAACGACCTATCCAGCTCAAGACAAACACCCGGGGTGCAATCATACTACAAGCCGACAACAGCCACCCCATTGGCAGACTTAAAAACCATGGATGGTGATTCGAATGTTCTGTCGAACTACGAACGCCCGGTGACATAACAATATTGCTCATTGTTCCAGGGTTCCACGCCTGTCAGGATTGTAGCGAATGACCTCCGGGAATCGGTCCGAAAAATGTTGTCCCTAATGATAAGCGATGAGCTTGAAAAGCAGTGTTGCTGGTCAGGCAGTGTCACTAAGAAAGCCGTTTCACAGCTACGACTAATGAGCGTAATTAAAGGCAAGTTTTCTTCCTTTTTGCACAATTCATACGACTTTAGATGCCAGTAACAACAGTGAGCGGCTGAAAGATATGTTCGACGGGGATATTGAGAAGCATATACACTACACTTTTAACAATTCCAGGGACATTGGATCGTCGGACAGGAAGCCCGGGTAAAATATTGCGTTAGAATGCGTTTTGAAATTCAGTATACCACTGCTTCGTGTAATTCTACGCGATACGTTGTGGGGCACATTTATCAATGTATAATCTTGCTACTTTCTTTGACGGATTTCCATCAAGAACCCACTTTCCATCAATATCACTATACATGGGTGCACATGATTAATAACTTTTTCGTCACTTTACCGTACCATTTCAAAGGTCAGTTGAACTTTCCTGGAAGAAAATAACAAAGGAAGAATTACCCGGATTTACCTGTACATTGTTTGATAATTTTTTTACAATACAATTCCACACATGCCTTTCGCCACTTCGTTTTATTCTTTCCAGTGGTATACGAAGTAAAGTACATGAACTGGGGACCGTAGGTCATTTACCGAGGGTCAGCAAGCTGGGTTGGGAAAATGGGTAAATTTGGGGAAGCATTTCGAGGCTACCAGAAGTCGGGCTATCCCATCCGGAACCCGCTGGGGCCCAATCGGGATGCGCTTCCTATACCGACCAGAACCCAATATTAAGGCTAGGGTGTCCCAACCAAAACCCAATGCATCCCAGCCGAATCCAAATCGAATCCCAATAGGGGCTCCATCGGAATTTGGTTAGGATTGCCACATGGGTGATTATTCCTTCCTGGAACTTCATCCATCTTCCACTAGCTGCAAACTGCCGGCACCAGATGACACGCTGTACTTCTCATGGAAGTTGTCGCACCTTTTCAGGGGGTACTGTTCCTCTCCACATCCGCATATCTATGGAAATTAGTATTCCTCTGAGAACCTTAATGAAATTCTCCCCTGTCTCCTATGTCTCAACACCAATTACCTTTTTAAGTGAACATGAGTACGCATTGCCGACCATTTCCTTGCATCATTCTTGTGAATATTGTATTTCCTGCGTCCCAAGCCACCGTCTGTCTGAACATCCCTACATCCAGCCGATTCAATACTATTGACGCAGTTCTCTTGAAATCAGTTTGTACTCGCCGTATATCCTCTTGTCGCTTCGCTTCATTCAAACTCTCCTCAGTTTTAGTCTACCGTTGCCGCGATGTGCGAACCCCTCCTTGAAACTTGTGAATTTCCCATCTCACTCAGTGATGTAAACTCTGATCGTGTTTACACACGTGCCTCTCGACCACGGTCAAGAGATAATGGTTTGAGTTCTCCACTGGTATGAAAAAATGCCATTTTTGAGGGATACGTTGTGGAGATTCATAAAGTTAACAGCGACGTTCGTTCCATGAAGAAAAAAGAGTTCTGGGGGCACGTCATCATAGCCAGGGCCGGAGGAGGGTCTGACACTCAGCAATAGGTGGGCCACGTTGTTCAAACTGAGTTCAATTTCAGAGAGAACTTGTTCAGTAATGAGGGGTACGAGTGGCGGATTTGAAGTGGCGTCAGCGGTCATGGATTCTGAAAACAGGGTATTGAGCGCCCCAGCGATTTCGGCTGCAGATTTAATCTGCATGTTGTTTCCCCAAGTTAAACAAGTTACTCCTGAAGACTCTCTCTGATTTCTGCTCTTTAGCAGTCAGGACAATCGGTAAGATCTGTCGAAGGAATTCAAGGCCGAAAGCTCCTGCTTCCTCAGCAGTTCACTGGTCCGAAGACTGATGGTTACAGAGAGAGAGTAGTGTTGCAATAGTATAGAGAAGTCTTTGGTTTTATTAAAGGTCTTCTGCAGTTTTGCATGTTTATTTTGCAGCCTTGTTTTGTGGGAGCTGCGGGCTTGAAAGTGGTTGGTCCGGGCGGTGGTGATTGCTGACAAGCAGCTATGTAGCTTATGGTAGAGTACGTCACTGGCGAACTGAGTGTTGTGCTGTAGAAAGTAGTCATCCCAGTTGAGGGATCAAAGCATGGGCTTGAGGTTCATCCAGTTGATCATGTGAAGGAGCCGTGGAGATGAGCTACATATGGGGTCTTTGGGTCCGGCTCTGAATCTGCGAGATACCGTTCTATGGTCAGTGCCCAGGAAGAGGCTGAGGTCGGTAGTTATCACATCCGATAGGCCAGTGGTAAATATCAGGTCAAGTATGCTGTTTCCTCTGGTTGGTGTCACCACGTGCTGGAAGCAGCTCCCTGTGCGTATGGTCGAAACGAAGCTCGTGAAGTATTGGGGTGGTAACGTGGTGTCCCAGCGGATATTAGTTGCATCGAAATCGTCAGCAATGAGTTTTGACGAAGAGGGTAATAGTGCAAAGTGGTCAAAAACGTTGACTACGTGGGCGAGGCCCGTGATGTTTGAATCGGGTGGACGATAAATTAGGCCGATGTGGAGTGGAGAGTTGGCCAGAAGAACCGTTACCCGTATTGAGTCCAGGATTGCGTCCAGTGCTGGATCAGAGAGGAACGGTGGGCAAAGCTTTTTTAACGTGGATTAGCAGCCTACTCCGCGGCGACGACGGTTTTTTATGAAGGTGTGGTAACCAGAAATAGAAATTTGTTCCGATGAGACAGGGTAATTTAACCAGGTTCCCGTTACGACAATGATGTCGAAGTCGAAAGATAGTACTACGTTATGGAGGGTATTGGTTTTACTCAGTAATAAGCGGGCTTTAATGAGGAGCAAGGTGGGTGCAGCTGTATAGTCATGGCGTGGAGTAGGAAAAATCATCGTTGGATGTTGGTGGCCAACACCACCGAGGTCGTAAACATCATTAAGTGGACTCATAACGTCAGGATTGTCATGTATAGAAGCAATGGATCCTAAACAGGAGTTAGAAATGGGGAGCCAGCAGTGTGGAGAAGAGGTGGGGCTGGGTTGGGGGGTGCTCTCAAGAAAGAATTGGTCTTTTGCGGAGATGGGATTCCCAGGGCCGTTGAAGTAACCAGGTGGAGGGTTGGATGCTCAGGTGTTTGGTAATGGCAAGTGAGATGGTGGAAAGTAGTGGTGACTGGGTTTAACGGAATAAACAGAAGGCTCGTAGTTATAGCTCGACCAATACGGACGAATTACTTGTAGTTGGTTGGGCTGGCCCATCCTGTGTTTGAACAGAGCGTGGAGCTTGACAATCGAGGCCGTCGATTATAATCCAACTGGGTGTTATTTATTTGTATCATTGGAGGAGAGGGAAATTGGTTACAGAGATTCGGCGGAAGGTGCCAGAGCTCAGCCAGATGATTGGGAAACTGTTTCGGCGTACTTCGGGAATATGGTATGTTTGGTCCCGACGAATGATGATGCGTCGCTTGGTAGCCGTTTTCGCCTGTATTGTAAAGTGGAGTTGGGAGGACCTTTTCGATTAGCCGAGGTACCAAGCTAATGCAGCGAGCTGGGTTGGCTGCTTTTGGGAGATTCAGGGATGTGTCCTGCTGGTCAACGAGCATGGGTTACTTAGTGCTATACTTGGAGCTTTTGGTGAGGGTTCCAAATGGGTCTCCGAGAAGACTAACGGGGGCGGGACTACGGGAGCAGCCGTAGTAACTAAGCGCTGTGGGTGAACACAGAATTCTGTCCGCTGATGGGACAAGTGGCTATATAGTAGATCATGGCTTCCATGAACGATCTGTGTCCGCAAGACGGTGGGACATGACTTAGGGCAGGACGGGCTGTTGGCAACAGACTTCTCCGGAGTCACTTTCGATGGTGAGACGGTGGGCAGTAGGTTGACGTAAGCAGTAGCAGGCCTGGATGCATGGGACTTTGGTGGCTCCGGGTTAGTGGTGGGTTTGGCATGGATATCATTGCCATTAGTGGGAGCGGAGGTTGATGGTAGAAAGCAGGGCCGTTTACTAGGAGTACGTGCTGGAGATGGGGTGGTGGTCATGTCTAGGTCAGCTAGTGTAGTGCATCAGCTGAGGGTCTTGTGTTGCGGGGTAGCTCGACAGGCGCTACGATGCGGCAACCGGTATTTCAGTCACAGTTTGCTTTGGTGAAGCTAAAGCACTTTTTACTGGTCGAAAAACCTCTCTTTGGAGGGGCCTTTCATCAGGTAATATTTTGGTTTATTTGAATGGGGTGTCTTTGGTAATGATTTGCAAATTGGTCATGAATTCTCTAGCTGCTACTTTGTCAGCGAATTGGAACTTCAAAGGACAGTCTTTGTGTTGTGATGTTTGCGCAGCCGAGCGCAATAGCACCTGTGGTGGTGCATGTTGCAACCATTCAGTATGGTGCTTTTGGTCGGCTGCAGGGGCAGTCGGTCAGGGACCTTAAAAATTATCCTGTTTTTGGCGTTGGCCATAAGCTTATGAATTTCGGTCGCAAATGAGTCCAAGAAACGGCCCGCCATTGCTAGTTTTTGGCGATTGGCTATAGGGGCGGGTTCCATGATGCTACATGTAGTGGATAACTCAAATAGAATATCATCGATGAACCGAATCTGGTTATGCAGGTCCGCCACTCTCCGATCCACTTCATTAATCTCGTTGAATAAGTCGTAAACAGCAACGAGAGCTATTGAGCATGGACTGCTTGCAGACTGAGGTTGAGTGTCCCTGGTTTCTCTGAGCCTGACAGTACTAATTTCCTGGTTCGCATCCGGGCCTTGGCATATTAATAATAATGGTTTATTTCGGAAAACCCCGAAGCATGCTGTGACTCAAGATCAAGGGGTACAATTGGATGTAGAATCCGAATTCCAAGAGGATGATTCAGGTGTATGCACTCGATATTTTACAGGAACAAGTGTTTAAGTTACTCCTAAGGGCAGCGCCCGGAGCTTTCATAAGTAGTTCGGGAGATAACGTGAAGAAGGCGGGAATATTTTGGGTCAGCAAAATGAATTTTTCGAGAGTGTAAAGCTAAGTGGAAAGTTTTGGGCATTTTTTAAGCCTTATTAGCTAAATCAAAGACGGTTATAAGTTTTATCAACATAAAAACCAAACATAACCTAGGGAAAATAGAGGCCCGGTCTAGCGCAGAAGTGTTTCGCTTTCAGAAGAAGGGAACACAAGGCATCAACACGAAACTGGAAAGTAGTGAAAAATCGATGTGTGGTGCTCAACTACAGCAGTAGGAAAGACAGCTGGCAAAAATGACGAGGTGACGGGTGGAGGACTACCAGTTTATGCTCATTATAGAAGATGGACTACTTTATGGCTGCAGAACATAATTCTGCGGTACAAGAGCCTATCAGATATGCATATGTGGGACATGATACCTTGCAAGATGAGGATATTGCAGCGCAGCAGCCCTAAGTGGGCGAACGGCGGGACAGAAAGAGACAGCAAACAATACCGAACCTCCGTTTGTTGGGAATCTCCAGAGATATATTTCGCAGTGTCATACACTGTTTGAAGATTGTGGTACGAAAGTGAATTGCAAAAATAAATGCATTAGTTTTTGAATATATCCGTAAACTTAGCAAATAGGGGTGAGCCTTACCTTATAGAATGGTCAAGTTTGCAAGTAAGACTGGTGAATAGTTTAGCATGAAGCCGCTGGGAAGTGGACCAGGAACAACGAGCCAAGAATGTCAATGGGGTTTTAAGTATGAGATAATCATGATGCAAAGAAAGCAACTTTTACCGCTAGTAGAAAGCGGTAAGTTACGAAGGCGAATTTAGAAGCGAGAAAGATTAAGAGTCCATGTTGGCTGAAGGAGAGCGCAGCATAGTCGCAGCATTTTGAGTATATGAATGGTATTCTTTTTGTTTTGTTTTTTAATATGTAGATGACTGCACTTGAAGAAATATGATCAGAAGCCTGTGCTATAGGTTTTGTTAGCCAACTGACTAGCTGTTTTTCCTTTACCTCTGGTTAAATACAGATCTGGTACCAACCACCCCTCAATATAAGACCCTCATTATCGGTGAGACTGACCATGAGGAGGGTTTGAGTCAGGGCTGTGATTCAGAAAGTTGCTAGAGAGAAAGGGGGTCGCAGGTCTTACTTGAATCTCATCTGATCGCAGCCAGGTATTGGAGGTGACTCGTCTCTTCTCATTACAGAGGGATCCAAAGTGCTCAACGGTGCAATAATCTGGTCACCCAGGTACCTCTCCATTCAGTCCCGGAGCGGAATTGAATGGAACTGAAATAATTTGTCTTCCAGCTCACAGGCCATACGAGATGCGAGAGGCGGTCAACCCTAGTATCCAGAGCCCTTTCCCGTGGTCCAGTGGTCTATCTTCCGGCTCACTGGTGACATTCAGAATAACAGACGATCGCAGGATCCGGGGGCATCTTGGCTTCAGCCTCGTGCCCCTGTTCAGTTTTGTTCAGTTTATTTCTAACAGAACAGGCAATGGCAACGGCTAATCGGGCATCCAGAATTCTGTCGATGACATGCACATCGGTTGGGCATCCAAAACGTTACAATGAATTTTGTCGAATCCCCGCTACTATTAAGATGAAAACGTAAACCCTCGTCGCATATGAACCGTGAGGAAGATTATGCATCTTGAGCCTTCACTGAAACTGTATGCAACGAGTGAAGACGTCTAATAAAATACACCTTAGACGGATCATATAGCTATTCTTCACCCATCTGGTGAACATAGATAAAGAGCACCACTGGGAGGTGTCTCGCGTCCCTTACCGTCTGGAGCCTCCTTAAAAAGCTAGATGGTCTGCAGGTCTGTCATTCCACCAGACAGGCTACTCCAACTATTCAAGACCCCGCTGCCAAAGAAGTCCGATAAGGTCCTCAATTCAGCCTCAGCTTCTTCTCGGACCCCCATTTTCGTGAATCTAAAGCCATTCGGAATATACTATCCAGCCTGAGGCCAGAAAAGCTCTTCGTTACCTTGAACGTTTCTATGTGATCCCCTCAAAGTCTCCTTCGTTCCCACCAGAAGGGGCTGAAATCACAGATTCTATATGCAAGCTTCTTACTCTGCTATTCAGACATTCGCGTGGCAAGGCGCCGGACTTTCTCTAGACATGCAGCCTCCGCCCAGTTGAGGGGTGCCCAAGCCTGCAGGATAACTTCCACCTGAGATAGTAGCATAGCTATGTAAATAGGTGCAAATATTTCGGGCTGCCGGCAACACCATGCCAATGGCAGTCTGAAGAGCTCCCCACGAGCCTTGTGTGCAGCCGCACTGCACTGGTCCGGCCATTCAAAGCCACTGCTCCCTGAGGTGTTGGTGAAGTTCACCAAACAGCGACACGCCTCCCACCCTCAAGTGGAACTTCCCGTGGGAAAGGAAGTCCGCCGGCTATCTACAGACTGGCTGACCCATGCCAAAAGTACCTACAAGGCGATGATTACCGGAGCAGAACGCCTCATTAAATTCAAGGCAACACACTTCGACTCGCTCACCTTCATCTGTACATGGAGTCATTCCATCTAGGTATCACAAAAGGTCGGTCAGGCATGAACTCCTTTTAAGGAATCTATACAGGGCTGGGATCAGCGTGGAGTGCTCCAGTGGATGTTGATTGACGTGGGCGCGGACGATCTTCTCACGAATTTTACACTGTGTGCTACTTGGGATTGCCGGCCTGTAGTCCTTCGTATCTGACTCAGCAGCACTCTTTTGTACCGCCAAGACGATTGCTCCTTTTTAATCCTGAGGTGGCGCACTCTGGTCCAACCTGGACCTACACAGCCCACATACCGATGGAGCTATGATATCCCACAAAGGCTTGATGGTAGCTGGGCGGATGCCATATGGACCCACTGACTTATTGCCACCTGATTCCTGTAGGAACTAGCGCACGATTCCTTCTGAGACTTAGCTGGTTCAACTGCTGGGGAAGAAGCACTAGCGTCAAATCCACTAGTACCACACTATGTCCCATGCAAACTGACAAAGTATTCCCCCAGAGTGTCTGCTTTTCCCTGGTCATCAGTGGTGATTCCGTGATCCTTAGTGAATAGTGAACCTCAGCATCATTTGTTGGGCTTTTTGACCGTACGGAGCTACTAAATTTCTTCGGCTGCTGCCTTAAGCACTTGGCCAATCAAGGCTCAAGTTCGCTTAGGAGTTCACGAAGGACTCATAGTCTCGCTTCTAAGCTTTGTACAGCGGACTAGGTCTAGCTGACTACTGGAATCTTTAAGGCGGTTTCGCCTGCGGTATCCATGTTTCATGGCCTTGGCTATTTCTGCCTACCACCACTTCAGTTTGCTCTCCTAACTCCCACGTTCCATGGGTACAAACTCGTATTGGAAGGCAATCAGGGATACCGCCATGACCTACAACAGTTCCTTGGCAGTAGCATCCCCCACCGCATCCCAACTCAGCCCCGTTGCCATACTGCGAAGCTTATCCATGTCCATGCTATCGAAATTCCCAAGCACCCTTGCGGAGACATCGGGTTGCCGCATACAGGTGGTTCTGACGCAAGCATGATCATTTTTACCCAGTGATGCAAAGCTCTGAAGTTCGGAAAAGTCCGTGGGGAGGTTTGCTATTGCTAGATCAAGTGGTGTTGGCTTGCATCCAGAGCTACAGGCGGTTTTTCCCCCAATATGTTGGCTCAACCCGTTTGCATACAGCCATTCTAGGTGGCGAGGGTCCCTCAACCCCGGCATGCAGGCTGAAATCGTCTACTCATGTGTAAGAAAATTTGATGTCACCCGCTATGAGGGTCCTTCATGTGTCCTTAACTGGTTCAGTCAAAGTCCGTAGTGAGCAAAAGTCCTCATATTGGGTTTTGCTTAGTGCTCTGTTGACTGAGGTAACGTTCAGCCCTCTGCCCGGAAGGATGATCGCAATGCACACAGCTGAACTTTACTAGTGCACATCTTGGTCAGGGTCTCTAGGCTGATTGCGTGTGACCTATTGAGGATTGCCTCTTCTTCTTCGAGGCAACTCTGTTCCCCATGCTGCCTGTAGATTGCGAAGCCGTTATTTATTAATGCTAGCACCATTCCCGGAAGGCCATGTTTCCACAATAGCAATCGTTGAAGAGTTGAGCTCCTCGGCCGCTATGGAGAGTTCCGTCCACTATTTTCCAATGCTTTACTCGTTGGTGTGTAAAACCAAGGCATTTGCTCCGTCACACTGGTGTCTGATATATGTTGAGTCCTGCACGGTCCCCAGGAGCAATTCCTGGGACGAAAGCAAGTTTTTTTGCTTCGATCGTCCCCACTGGTGTCCATGAAGACGACCGATGATCTGGAACTTCCAACTGCTACTAATCCATCCCGGTGGGAGTTTTCATGACAGCCAACTCGACAAGGGTTGCTCTGCTCTCCCTCTCCGGAGACTACTGGCAAATTTCGCCCTCCAGCTCGTCCTAAGTTACAAACATTTTCGATCACGTACCCGGCTTCCGTACTGCGAGGTGGCCCAAAATCTGAGCAAGGCATTTTGCTGTCCTCGGAAGATTCTCACCAGTGCCTCAGCGGGTTAAGCCAGGCTGATACATGGAGCTAGACTATCTGGCCTTACTCTGTTTTCGTCTGGGGCAATCTTATATGCACTCTGGGTGGTATGGGTCACCATCAATACACCGGCCAGCAGTCTACCTTGGGTGGACTCATCGTTGAGCTGTACCGGTATTGGTCTCGCACGATGTTCGCCTTTGTTCCCAAGTGGCGACTTCCATGTGCCCACACTGTGCACCCTTCTTGGGGCGGTAGGGTACGGAACACCGGCAATTCGCAGTGTGCAAAAGGCCCTCCTCTAATCAATATTCCGCCCAGCCTCTTATTCCCTTAAGAAGGACCCACCCTAGTTTGGGATCTGGAGCCTGCAGCTTCGGAACATTTCCAGCGATAACGACCGCCACTGCAGATGCCCCACCGTACCTTCTGACCCCAGGAGGGCAGGACCATCCGCCCTGGCTGGCCCACCCTTCGCAATAATAAGCTCATCCTTCTTTTTTGGCTGTCTTGCTTTTCTGGGCTTTTGCTTGACTCACTTGCTTCCTTCCGTCTGCTTAAAGGGGGTTGAGGCAACGACCGCAATGCAAACTCTTGAAACTCGCATACTCCCTTCAACAACTGTCCACCAAGGTCTGCCTACAATTTCTGCAAACGACTTGATGCTACCTGATTGTGGAGTTCCAGGGCTCACGCCAGTGGTATTACCCTGTGGGCTCTGGCTTTTCGTTCGGTCCTGCGGTCCCAAGTTTGGGCTAGCCTTATCCTCGCAAGGATCACAGACACACTCGGCCTCCGAGATCTTCTTATGAAGGAGATAGGTGCCCTTGCTTTTCGTGAACGGATCGGGTGAGCCAACCCCTTGCAGATTTAACGCTTTGTGCCGTTTACTAGATGTCTTCCGCACGTGGATTAGAGACACGGGTCAGAAATAAGAGGCATACTGACGGACACACATAAAGTAGGGAAAACGGTTCGAGTGCTGCTTAACCTAAGGCGAAAAATTTGACGTTTGACGGTACAACTTTCTGTGACAAATGCACAACAAATCCAAGAGGTGAGAGATCGCTACAAAACCTGAAGAAACCCTGTCTCTTATTATCCGGGAGCAAAGAACTTATCGGGATGGCCGTCTGAGACTGTTTTCCAGTTACACCGTATTCATTCCTGGAAACCAATAACTTTATTGCTACCCATATTTAAACTTCGTCCTATCACTCTGAACCAAGCAGATTCCGGTTTGACTGCCAAGGTGGCACAAGCTCTTTTGGGTCCTCCTTGGTTGTTATCCGCTCCGCGCTTTTTTTCCGCAGGTTCGCATAAATATATTTGAGGTTTGACTTTGGTTCCTCCGAAAACTAGAGCAGCATCACATGGTTCCCGACTGTAGTTATTTACCGCGCCGTTCCACCAGTTGTCAAGTCAGCCCTGCTTGTCATAGTATCAAGCAGCGAAACTTCAGTGGAGTGGAGCCCAGGAAACCAAAGGGCTGGCTCTTCTGGCAAGGCCAAAGCCCCTGGCTATCAGTTCTTGTGAGGTAGTACAGAAATCTAGAGAGACCAAGAAGTATTAAGGGTATGTACTAGGGTGGATTGAAAAAAGGCTGACAAGAAGGAGACCACTGAAACAGACTGAAGAAATACAATAAAACTGATTTTACTGAGTGACAGGCAATCAGGAAGGGCCAGCTCGGTTCAGGTCAGGTGAGGACACAAGACTTGAGACCCCGGCCATATATCAGTTCAGATTCTTGAGCCAGTGAGCATTATTGGATTCTTGGAGGGCTACAAGTTCTGTTCCCTTTCTGTTCTGTTTTCGTTTGTTATGTTTACAGGATCAGCGGAGAAATAAGTCTGGGACTTGGCCCGCCTTCAGAGAAGCAACAACCCCGAGGCCACAAACTGGTTCCTTTCCTAGGTCCCTTCCCTAACCAAGCGGACAAGTCACACAACAACGATTAGCACCGGGGCCAAAATGGGTAGGTCAGGTGTAAGATGGTATGCGGGGGCTTTGGAGGAACGTGGAGGGGAGTATGTTGCGGAGGCGAAATCATAGCTATATGTATGGGAACAAAAGTGGGTGAAAAGATGTGAAAGGCTCTGCCTCCCGTTTGAGCTATGCTTTTTAATTAAGTTGCCCTCAGGGTATGTTCTTCTAGCAAAGGTCCAGAAGGGCCTTAGACTGTGACGCCAAGTCGGCAGTCACCGCCTCAGCCGGCAGACCGTTCCATGCATTGGTGAGTCGGCATGCAAACACCGTGCTCCGGTTGTCCCCAGTGACCGGAATCTCGCTACTTTGCACTCACGGCCCCAACTTCGGAAGTACAAAGCTATTGCTACCATCAGCTTTGTTGGGGTGGATAGCCCCTGATCCCCGTGGCGACGTCTGTTAGCACACTCCCAGTCCTTTTCGTTGTAAGGGTAACGGGTAGGTCGCGGTGACTTTCTGTATATGATTTGTTCTTCACTGTGTTCACCATCCTGGTGAAATAATGCCGGGCATTTTCCAAGCTACATCTTGATTCTTCTTGAATGCAGCTACAGCTTTCGCTTCCACTACCGCCTCGGTGATTATTTTCCATTTGTTAAAAACCCTGCAGGCAGACGACCCGGCCAAAACGGCCTTGTTAGTCTTCAGCTTGATCAGTTTCAGCTCGTGTCTGCAGAGGGCAAAGTTTCCATCTTAAGTTAACAAAGGCTTTTTCGTGACCGACAACATTTCTGGTTGTTTCACTGTCTTAGGCTTTTCCTCCGGCGCTCTACTGCGCTTGAGCTAGAACAACCTCTATCATGCTGACCTGTCCAGGTATTGCAGCCCCCGTAGCCCTAATGCCGTTCTCATGAAATTTCTCCGAACCCTCTCCGGAGAGAGAATGTACCCCACCAACTGCGGAGCCCAGGCCTGGGCCACACGCTCTAGTAGGGTCTATCCAGGTTGTTGGGCTTTAGCTGCAACGTCCTGGGTTCTCGATGTGAGCTTTCTGCGTAGCTGACATATGAATCTGCATACCTTGTTAGTCCCCTGCTGACATCGTACTGAAGACTTAAAGTTGCTTAAAGAGATCATGCCCAAGTCCCTGGCCCCAAGTTTCTCGCCTGTTGGTTTCAGATTGTTCGGTCTAAAACAAAGCATTCTGCTGGTTCCTCAGCAGCCACAGCTGAGCGCTTCTCCAGGTTCCATGGCAGGCTCAACGTCAGGGACCACAGATGGAGCACAAATACGTGGGTGCTAATAATCTTCCCACTTCTCTTTTCACCTACTGGACAATTGTGTGAAGCTATTATAGATCAATCATATCTGATTTTGTTCTCAGCACCCCAGAATCTTCTTAGCTTCCGAGACCATGAAGCGCGGCGAACTTCTAACTGGCGGCAGGTAGCTCGTGCAAGCCAATACTAGTAAAGAACCCAGCACTGGTCCCACAGGAACTCAATTGGTTAGTGTCACCATCAGGGACTTGGAGACCTATAATTTGGCGTAGAATGAGCAGTAGTTAGGTAATCTTCAGGCCATCCCATCAACCCCGCAGCCACGGTTATCCCCCCAGCTTATATAGAAGCTGCCTATTATTGACTTCTACAAGCTCCCTACAGAGGTTTGCCTAAGAAAACTTTACCTCCTCCCCTTGATCCAGCCTTCTGTTTGCCCTATCATAATAGCTTGGTGGTTGACCAAGGTAAGACCTGCCCCTTTTCAGCGCAAGCTATTCATCGGTCATTACATCGCTTACCTCCAGTTGTCTTGTAAAAGCATTCCATGTTACTTTTTCGTCTTCTTTAGTACCAATAATAGTAGGCCGACAATCAGGTGGTCCCTTACCTGGCCTCCTATACTTCCCTTGTGCATTCTTAAAAATTCTCCACTTAACCTTTTACCTGGTAGCTCAGCCTGCCTGGCGGATTTGCTCACCAGCTTGGTCAGGGGCCCTTCCGACGCCCTAACCAGCAGTCTAAGAATAACCGACTGACTTCTTCCTAGTCCCTGGGCCTTATTTTTTCATGTGCTCTTTATATCAACCGTACCAAGCCTGGTGTTGTTTCGAGTTCCTTTGTAGGAGCAGTCATAGGCCAGCTCATGTTTGGGTCTCTCTTTGTACTACTGTCCTGTGGATCTACTCGAAACATTTCCGGGGGAATTCCGCCTTTTGTCCGTTGTTCTCATCTTTACCACCGCTCGCCTATCTTACATCCTCCACTGTTGCAAGTATAGTAACCCCCGGCCCGGGTACAACTGAAGTACAACTCTGAGTTTGTCCTGGCAGCCTGGGCAGTGCCGGCTTTGCATGTGAGCTTACTTCCCCCCGTAGTTCACGAACTACCTCGCTTGTCTTCCACTACTCCGTCCGTCGTCTACGCCTCCGATTTCCTGATGTTTCCCCCTTGCTTGAAGTCTCTCCTCAGTGCTCTAGTCATGCTACCTTTCCTCCGGGGTGGCATTTCACCTCTATGAACTCTGGGCACGGAGTCTAATTTTTCATTCCGCCAAGGCAGAATATTTTTATTTCTTAGACACATTTCATTCACGGCACATTCAGAGTCCCAGGCCAGTGAATCTTCCGTTGACATCAACCTCCCCTCCCCCAATCCCCAGAAGATTCCTCGCCATTTATCTGATGGTTTTGCCCTCTGGCAAGAAACTGGAATACGATGTTCCCATAGTCGCTTCCACTTGGTTTATTTCGTGGACGAACTTAGTGGTAACGGAATCCGATAGCCCTGGAGCTTGGCTTTCTCTCCATTGTGTGACCTGGTGAATGTGCCAAACCATGGCCACATTCTCAGGCTCTTTCTCAGTGACCCCTCTTGTGTTCATGTCAAATATCAGTCTATCTCAGGGGCATTGAAGTTCCCGAGCATCAAGTATCTCTCTGTAGTCCTGACTGACTTCACTAGATGCTCCAGTAGAATTTCGTCCCCCTCAGGTTTCGATGAGCGACTCCTGTAGACGCACACCAATGTCACCCGCCCTGCCCAAAATTTCATCAGCAGTGAGACTACTAGAACACTGACAGTGGAATGTAGGATGCCACCCTTCTAAATTGCGCGCCTCACGGCCAGCACTAGTACTTCCTCTACTATTCTTCCGTCTCTTCTGTCCGCTCTGAGTACGCCAAACACTGTCTGACAAGCCGAATATGCTCTTCCCCGTCGTTGGTAGCGACTTTGCAATAGCTATACAGTTCATAACCTTGACTTCACTTCTAGAACCCCTGCCCATAAGTTCCCGTTTTTGTGAGGGTTAAAATGCTTGACTGATACGCACCCGTCGGAGGGTAACTTACCGGGATTTAGTGCGTCTTTTTGCACTTGAGCTTTACGCCCGAATGCTTCCTCCGCTTTCTTGCTCCATACGGGTTTCATCGTCGTGCTACAATGATGGTGCTGTTTGCTACCATATTCTTAAAAGTTTTCCGGATACTGTGGTTTTGCTGGTTGCTACGCCCAGACCTTTGTGTCAGGCGCAATACTGAGGATGATATGGCTCTCGCCAAAACCCAACAAATTTTGCACGGCTCCGAATAAATCCAAAGCAGTCAGATCATACACTGGAGATGCCATATATGTTAAGCAGGCCACTTTTGCTAACGGGGACGTTCCGGGTATTCCATCTTCTTGCCATGCCTTATGGGCCATTCATGATACTGGTTCTATGGTTTTGCCTCCTTTGATGTTCATAGGGATTTCACCTGCAACTGCCACAGCTGCTTTTCGATAGATACGGCAGCCAAGCTTCATGACAGTAGGCACTCCAGGTGTTGGCCTGTCAGCTCTGAGCCTCTATTTACCCAGTAGTAGCATCCTTTTACCAAGTGAATGGTTTGGTACTCCAAAGTGCCTTTGAACATTCGTTACTCCCTGTCTTGAAGTCTGCTTCCGTTCCCTTGTCTTCACAGGGTGGCTCAGTCAAAAGCTTTGGCGCCCCTTTCTTGCCTCGTCCCAGGGCTATCTCAATATGGGCTTGGGTTTCTTTGATGGATTTCGCTAGAGATGCAGCTTGAACCCTCGGCTGATCCATTTGCTTGGTCTAGTCCAGGGAGAGGTCTTTCAACCGGCTTATCTACCCTTCAAGTTTACCTTCAAAGGTTCTGCACGTCACCCATAGTTTCAATTTTACCTCTTCCGCTCTACGACCAGCAAGGGATGTTGCGCTGTCCGGTGTCACAGAGGGGGCGCCTCCCGTGTCGTCGCCTTCTTGACCCGAGATTTCACTGGTCTTGTCGGTCTCTATTCATTGGCTTCCTCGTTTATCGTACCACTAAAGTGGAAAAATTCCAGAAAGATTTGCTCCCACATGATTTTCGCCCTCGGCATACCAAGCCCTGACCTTCTTCGCCATCTTACCGCAAGCCCAACGTGACCATTTTAAGCAAGTATCACAGCATATGCCATCCTGAACAGCCGGCGAGCAACTCTCGATGCGGCACGGAAGCTTTATCTTACTCTAGGATTCCCCGTTTCACCGTTTCCGTCTTCTAGTTCGGATCTTTGGACGTTTGTGTAGTCACGATCTGTAACCGTAAGCGGAGGCTAACAGATACCGAAAGTTTGGTCCTCAGAGATGATATCTTATGGGAATGAGGGTAGGGTTTCGCTAATATGAATCCCAAGACCCATATATAATGGAAGGTAGATATGAAGCCACCTTGGCGGAGGTTTGCTCTAACCACAGGATCTACAGTCACTCTGGTCCAAGCTAGCTAGCAGTTTGGCCCACCTTTGCCTTTTTACCTATTTCTTGCTGGATCCTCTGTTGTACATTCAGTGTGCTGCCGTCTTCCTAGTCAAGTCGGAAATGACCAATTTCCAGATTGTCCTGCTCCTCTTCGTTTTACGAACTGGGAATTTTCTATACCAAATGTTTTGCACTTTCCCTGGTATAATTTACGGGTAGGTGTCTTTGATACGGTCGACTATCAGCAGTTCCCATTTTCGTGTTGAGACATCACCTTCCCTTCTTCTGAAAGCAAACAATCCGCTCAAAGTCCACACATTTCCATCTCTCTAATTCTCTCACCTCAGTCTGGCAACCACAGTCCAGGTACGAAGTCCATTTAATTTATCATACACTCCACTTAAATCCAGCTGCCAAACCTCGCAAATCTATTCATCGGTTGATTTGTGTACTTCCTATCCGGCGCTCTATTCCAATAGTCCGTCTCGGACATTTCCGACCCCTGATACACTCACTTTACCGCGTGTGGTCTTTCGCTAAGGAACACCAGTATATAAATACTTACCCGCCATTTATTTGATCATCGCTTTTGCAAGCGGTTCCTGCCACTATCGCAGCTACGCACTACAAATCGATTTATCTTCAGCACCCCATTTCATGTTGATGCATGAACTCGCGTCAATGTTCCAAGACAAGTGACCAATTACCTCTAATCTATAACCATTGTCACCCCAATAGTTCCTTCTACTTTGACTCCTCAGAAACTACTCAGTATAGAACAACCACTATACCGAAAGAGACAGTAACAGCGTAGCGCCACGAAAACAGTATGTTAGTCCTACTCGCTCAGTCTGTCATTTCAAACCTATCTTATCGCCTCGTTAACAAACTACGTTCTGCGTAAGCAAACGGTATCGAGGGTTATCATTACTAACCACTCTTAACCGCGAAGCCCTAGGTCTTTTATTAGTATCCCATCGATGCCATGCTCACGGGCAAATCACAGATCCTTTGAAATGCATACAGTTACCAAGCCTTAGTACGCAACTTCGTCAGCCTGCAGCAGTATAGCTCAAATCCACTGCGAGTCTATTTTACCCATGCCTTACTCACATAGACCTAACCAATCCATTGTTTATTGTCTTCATATATTATCATAACCCACAGCTGGAACCACGTCCAGACTACAATCTCCCTTTATTTCGGGTCGTTTTCTCCCACTATCTCGGTCGCCAAATTGGCTAACCAAGGAGGCCGCTTTGACTCGTACGGACAGAGACTCAAGTGGAACCTACCATGGCAACTGGGACAGAAATCCAACCACACAACAGGAGATACCCTCAATTGCTTATCAGATCGTTCAGCATTTTCTAACGCAAACAACACGAATTCCAGCTCACGCGCATGCCGCTAACATACAGCCACACTCGGCTGATTGACTGACACATACTTTGCCCTGCCAGATGAAACTTACGCATTCGATGTAGTACGTTACCAGAATAACACTGAAGGCAAATGCGTCATCACACACATATATATTTGTCATTGAAACAGCATACCGCTGAAGTCCATGCGAAGATTTTCCCACTTTATTATCCGCCCCTGCGATCCCCGAATTGCAAGTTTTTTAGGAGCTTCCAATGGGCCACTTTTATAATGAACTGAGTGATTTTCACAAATTGTTTTTCGAGTCAGTGATCAATAAATGATTTTGGTTAAAGGGGCGGATATTGGCAAATAGACTTAGAAACGGGAAGTTCGGATGGGTTAGGAAAAGAAGGGGTATACACTTCCAGCGATCGTTTCGAACTTTGGGCTCCGCCCAACGCGCTCGCAGTTGGGTGCAGGTAGTTTAGCCCAAGGTTAGCTCGAAGTCAGCCCAAAGCTAGCTAAACACGCCCCAAAATGGGAGCAGGTAGCACTGCTCAAAGCCCCTAATGAAGTGGCCTGACATAAGCCCAAATTTAGCCCAACGTTGGCCCAATGCAAACACATTTGGGAGCGCTTTTGGTGTGCTGCTTGGGATTGAATTGCATTTGTGTCACAAGATCAAACACACAAGCGCCAATAATATGATACAAAATAATATCTTCTTCGTGAAACATACGGACGAAGTGTGAACAGGCCCACTGACAACTTTATTTGGTTTATTTTCAAGGGTATCTGTAAGAACCGGCAACCAGCCAGCTCTATCACACAAAATCAATCCGAATTCTCACGGACACCTACCGTCGTCAGACCCCAAGGGCCTATGGTGGTCGTTTAGTCTCATACCACGCTATCCAAAAATTGCTTGTCACCGTGTCGGGCTGCTTGCGTTTCTTAGTCGCTGAAACTTTGTTTAGATCCAAGTTCAACTGACCTTCCTCACTTTTTACAATAGTCCATTAATTCCCCCTCTACCTCTCAGTTGTCACCCCATTGGCACTTCTTCACCTCCTGGAATACTGCGTCCGCTGAACTACCAAACACTCGGCCAGCTGGGCTATGCGTGCCATTGCCACCAACCGGCCAGAAGCCGCAGCTAGCACTCACCGTAGTTGACCTCTCACCACCAAAGCCGGCCGAATAGTTGTTCAGTATCCCTCGTAAATATACTCGGAGATGACACCAGAGCAATCGCCCAAATGGGCAAAACCATGAGCAGCTTGTCCTCTCGGCTCGGTGCTTTTGACCAAACCGTTCGTCAGCTAATTCCATTGGTGTTCCCGCTCAACCCATCTGTAAATTACACTCAGGCCAACTTAATCTCGGTCACGAGTTTCATCTAAACCGTTGCCTCTGAAGTCGACAGGAGTATCAAAAGGCCAACAATGCAACAGTATTCAACATTCCGTGTAGATTACCTCTCTCAACTGCTAAGAATTTATGCCTTAAAGCCTTCAACCTGGATTCGCAACTGTGGTACTTTTTCAGACTCCGCAAAACTCTTCTGCGAAATATACGTCCACTTCTGTTCTAGTTTAATACTGAAGTTTCTGTCAAGGAATTTACCAGCCGACATTTTATTGTCGTTGCGAGCAAGGATACTTCCCGGTAAAAAGGCTCCACCAAGGGGAGTTCACAACGGCCATGCTGAAAAACCATAGCCCTGGTAAACATTCAGCCAGTAGTCCCTCTGAGGTGGTCAATTTTCTAAAAGTCAACAAACAAAGGAAGATCTTCTTTGTATTTGATCGCAAAAAAGGCTGTTGATCTAAATAGCTCGTTAGTCTCCACTCAATCTGAGCCGCGTCACAAGCGTCGAAACTTGCGGAATAGCCTCAATGAAACGGTCGAACTAAATACCCTCCACAACGTCCACAAAACCGATAAAGGTCCCCTTGACTCCAAAACTAGCAACAAACCATACAAAATCCCAAAAAACGATCCCCTGGACTAGCTCAAGAAGAGTCTGGTGAAACTTACAAACTGCACCCAAAGCGTGTAACCTGAAAAAAATGAAAGCCGATCGTTGCGGGAGTCCGAAGTCTAACACTGATTCTGGAAAGCTGCCCAACACCTAAAGTCAAATCAGTGATTTTTTAACTGTCGATGTCAGAACTGGCCATTCCTGGAAAACCTCAGAAAAGCGTGGGACTGGGTGTATTTTTATCGGTATCTCCCCAGCTAATAATCGAAAAGCAGGGCAAGCTGAAGAAGCAAGAAATGTAAGCTTTCAACCAGCCGAGTAAAATAGCCCAGCCTTTTGGCCCTAATAAAACTCGAAACTCCAGCTACACAACCGAAATACCATATTTGCTCCTGTCAGAGACCATACTTGTTAGCTCTGTAACGTCCATTTTGACTGGAAAATTCCTCTTCTGCTTGCATTCCCATACTCTATGACCAGTTTTGGACCGCCTTCTCCAACCTTATTCGTGCTGACACTGTTTTGTGGTCGACAATTAATCTACGCTTGGTGCGCTTACCTTTTCTTTTTACAGTTGTGCTTTCTTACTCAGAATACTTTGAGGACAGTTGGTACGGTAGTGAGTAGCACTGATTCAATGCAGTTTGTTTTTTTACCGCCCGGTTTCGCTTTCTCGCTCACGTCGGCCGATGGTAGACGTTCAGCCCGTTTTTGCTGGTTTTTGGCTGCCAAGCTCAGGAAATTGTTCTTTGGGCCTGACTAAGCGTGGAGAACTGGTTCTTTTTGTTTGGACTTCAGGACAGGTACTTGTTATTTACCCTTTTCGATCAACTGTCCCCTTTATGCACAATTTTTCCCATTCTGACTACCTTTTTGGCTGGATAGTGGCAAGGCCTCATTGTCAAAGGTGTGATCGCGTCCAAACTTATATTTTTACCCGCTAATAGTACCGTAGAATTTGTAGAGCAATCATGTTCCTGATTTGGGTTGCTCATTGGTTTCGGCTGCTCGTTGTTTTGAGGTTCCAAAGTGTTATGCAGGAAGAGTGAAGCTTATTAGTCGATGAATCGAGAACGGAATCAGGCTTCACCCGGACCAGGACCTGAGCGTTTTGGTCGTTACAAGTTCGCCCCAGTTGTTCGCTGAGGCATTCAATAAGCTCCTTGCTCCCACCTTCGTAACCCACCACAATAGTTCAACCCGGGATCTTGCCTCTTTGACTGCCGATGTTTTGTCAGCCGTGGTTTTCACTGCTAATGAAGTCTGAAAGCTGTTAAATACTACTCGGCCTCTGGCCCGCCTAGAAACCGATGTTATCGCCCCAGCTCGGTTTCGTTTTGGCGACACGGACATTGTGACGCTTTTGATAAAACTGTTTAACCTGTCCATCTCGCGAAGCACTTTCCCATCCCAGTGGAAACCATCTCTTATCAATTTGCCTCAAAAGAACGGAGCCTGACATGACCCTGCTAACTATGGCTCCACGGACTACACTTGCATAATATCTAAGATAAAGGTACGATTACTTCAAGATAAGATTGCCCACTTCGTCCTCACTCGTGGTTTATTAAATACCAATCAACAATACTTCCTAAAGTCCGGGTCGTTTTCAACCTGCCGACCCGATTTTCTCAACCTATTCACAACGTCAGTTGGCTCTGGAAAGGTATCTGTCGTTATCTCCCCTGATAAGACCAAAGAGTTCGATCGCGTACCTCTGGTTCAGCTGCTAACCAAAAGTAAATCTCACAGCATGACAGGCCCGCTCTTCCTTTGGTTGTCACCCAAAATTAGCATGAGATGGCCGGCAGTAAACATTGAGGGTTACCTCTCACCACCCTAGCCAGTCACAATTGGTCTTATACAGGGCAGTATGTTAGGCCCCCTTTTATTTCTCTGCATTACCGATGTATTCAAAGTAATATGCCACGGCACCGCGTTTTTATTAGCCGACCATATCAATATTGTCTATTCCTTTGAACACCACGCCTTAACCTATGCCCTCATCGAAACAGCTGACTGCCTAAATGCTCTTGACGTACGGTGCAATACTTGAAAAATGGGCTTCTCCTTTGCTAAGAATGCCATTCTCACGTATAAAAGTCACATTCCTCCTGAATCCCTCACCTTAGAAGGCTGGCGCATTCGTATTGCCTGTTCATACGAGATCTCGGCTTGCAGTATTCCTGCGAATTTACCTTTCAGGAATAAACTGCCTACCAGGTGGTTATGACTGAGGGAAGAGAAGCCCCTATCTGAAGAACTTTTAGAATGCTCGAAAGCCAGCTTCTGATCTTTAAGCCTCACTCCAGACAGCAGCTGCAGTACTTCCCTTTGGTATACACTCACACCCTCAAATTCGATAGACTTGCTATAATGTCAGCAACACGGCGTTCTCGGTGAAAGATCGTAAGCCGATTTTCGGTTACCGTGGGTAACCTTTTCCAAGGCAGTTTAACAATCAAGTGACTCTGAGGAATCAGCCACTAGTCACCGGAGTGTGCGTTAGATCTTTTGTCGATTAGATTGATCGGATTTTAAACACACCGATTCCCATCATCCGACCCCTTAGTGACGAAGTCATGTGTCGATGTGACTTTTGGGCGGTGCGAATTCCGGGGATCTCCACCCCGTCATCTTGGTTGACGCAAGCAGGGTGGTGCTATTTGCCAGAGCTTCGGCATACAAGAGCTCAGTGCATGTTTTCAGTCCGTATTGGAGAACTTTTTGTCTTTGAGGACTATACTGCATCCCTCGGCGGTGACGTAAAGAGCGATCTCTGAATCCCGTTCTAGTTCCGCTTAGGCTATCGTGTTGTAGGGCTTGCATTTGTCTTTTGTGTTTCGTTATTTTAGTCTTAAATTTTCCGGATGTTTGTCCAATATATTCATCTGAACCCTCCTTGTATTTGATTTTGTAAGTGCAGTTGTTTCGGTCCTGCAATTTGATTGAATCCTTGGCTTTGGCTAGGTGTCGAGATAGAGTATTGACAAGTCGAAAAAAATGCGCGGATATTATAATCGCTGATAACTTTCTGGATTGCTTCAGAAGTGCGTGGTCTGTATGGAATGCCATTGGGAGCCAGATAGCGCATACCTCCAGCAGCTTTTTTGTTGGTTTATTTTTTCTCCTCAGTTGGCTTTTTGTTAGATGTGTCGGGTAGTGATTGTCGTGAAGGGCTTGGCTTAGATGTATCGCTTCTTCCTCACGAGAGGTATCCTCATTACAGAGTTCTTCAACTTTGTGAGCTACCAATGAAACAAGCGTTAATTAAAAGCAATGAAGACCGGCTGCATCAAAACGCAAATATTTATCCGAGCGTGTTGGGTTTCGATTATTACGAGAAGTGATTGTTTGGTAGCCATTCACCCTCAGAAGGTAGCCTAGAAAACAATAATCTGTCGGCGTCTTCTGTCTCGACAGTAAGGGTGATGGAGCTGCTTTGTTCATTAGCGCATTGAAGGAACTCATCCTCATGCTTGGAATTGATAAACACAAAAGTATCACCAACATATCTCGCGTATAGACGTGTAGGGCTCTGAAAGTAGCTAGAGCTTTGAATTCGATTGAATAGAGAAAAAGATAGGCGGCATTTGGAAAAACAGGAGATCCCATGGCCACACCATCGTTTTGTCTGTATAGTTCGTGTTTTTAGCTGAGGTAAATTAAAGTAGGAATCTTTCTAAGCCAGTAATAATTATGGAAGGCGATAGCGGACATCGGGTTTCTAAGGGGGCTCCGGGGATCAATAAGAAATATAAATAGTGTAGGCTGCTTTTTATGGGGATACTTGTGTATAAAGAAATTACGTCATAGCTCTCTGCAACTTCATCACTCGTTAGTTCAATGTTTTGTTCGTTACGGACAAACTCCAAAGCGTCATTGATCTAAATGACCATCGTTTTCTGATACGGTATGAACAGAGAACTGAGATATCCTACTAACCTGTAGTTCCCGTATAGTGTGCAGCCCACAATCGGGCGAATAGGTACGTTTGGTTTATGGATTTATGGCGACCCGTAAAATCTCCCAGGCCCATTCGTTTTGGGTGACAGAGCGAACCATGAAGATTATCTGAGTTCTTCTTCAAGGATAGATAGATATTTGTTTGTGACGGCTTCCGTTTTGTTAAGGGTGGCATTTACTTTACCTTCTTTAAAATTATCAGTATATCTCGTTTAATACATCACATGGCGCATCGTTTTTCGACACACTCCGAAGCCCTTTCGGTCTTGACATACCGACAGACTTGCAATCGAAAGAGTCCAGCGATCCATCACCAAGCACTTACTCGGCTCATAATCTCCCTTGAACTACAAAGAGAGATATAAGCTACTAAAAGTTGAACCTTTGTGTCTACGACTTATGAAACCTAGTCTTTATATTCCATTCAACCTCCTACATCTTACAGAGCATGCGTCAATCACGGATCTATATTTCGCCCAAGACACAACCTACCCCCTTCTTAACTGAAATCATTCTACTAAAGTTCGGTACTACGGGACAAAGCCAAGAGAATTGTTCTTCTGCATAATCTATTCCAGTGTTTGGAACAGACTCTCTGAAGATATTCAGGCCTGCTGGACACTAGACTGATTCAAAAGTGTCCATAAAAATTTTGGATGTCGCCAAGGTACTACAATTAACCCATACGTGCACCACGTTGGAACAAGGTTATGAGGGTTACCCAGGTTTTTAAAAGGTAAAGAAAGCGTCTCTGCATCTGTGTGATCTCGACCAACATCGCCAGTGCAAGCTCCGCCGGTGCGAAGCTCGGCCAGACCCACCGCTTCGGCCGGCGCACAACGGGCGTGCAGGTCGTCTGCAACGATGTGCGGGCACAAATAGGTCGGTGGATTGCATCTCCTGCCTCCATAAGTGGTTCTCAGGTTGGGTGTCCAGCTCACGGTCAGCCCCGCCCACTACCATTCAATTACTCAAAATGTTGCAGATTTGCTGCTGTCTCCTTCAGCTAACTTGGATTTGCCATCGTGTTCGCCTCCAAATTCGCCCTCATAACTTACCGCCTTTTATGTCCGGCAAAAGTTGCTTTCGTTGGTGCATGATTATTGCATATTTGAAGCTCTATCAACATTCTTGGCTCGTTGTTCCTGGTCCACTTCCCCGAGGTTGCATGCTAAACTGTTTACCACTTATATCCAGCTGCCAAACCTCGCAAATCTATCCATCGGTTGATCTGTGTACTTCCTATCCGACGCTCTATTCCGATAGTCCGTCTCAGACACTTCCGACCCCTGATACACTCATTTTACCACATGTGGTCTTTTGTTAAGGAACACCAGCATGTTATTGCTTACCCGCCATTTATTTGATCATCGCTTTTGCAAGCGGTTCCTGCCACTATCGCAGCTACGCACTACAAATCGATTTACCCCCAGCACCCCATTTCATGTTGATGCATTATATTCCACTCTTCTGAAAGCAAAACAATCCGCCTAAGGTTAAGATGTTTCTGTCCGACCACTTCTTTAGTCATCACTTTGGCAATCGCTCTGCAGGTGTGTTGTCCTTTCGGTATATGACTGGCTCATCTGACACACGGTCACTGAACGTTACAAATGCAATCCTTGACTGATTTTTCTTGTTATTTACCCGTAATACCACCTATTTTTTAGCCTAATTTTCAATTCCAACCTTACAGATACACTAGAAAGAGCTGTTGCTTGGCTGCATCTCTTTTGGGACTTTTTCGGTTTCCCTTTTCACAGTAACCTAGAATCCGTCAGTTCAGTCTGGTTCTCCGTTAGAACATTTTTCCTCTCGTACGATCTGTATCTTTACTATTCACAATCCACTGCACTTGGACCCTGTCGGCTCGGCCACTTGAGGTTAAGTTTAAATTTGCCGGGTGGCACCATAAAAGCTGACCTAAACGCTTCGTTGCACACCCTACCGCGTACAATCCTCTCGAAACTCTGATTCACCTTTCAAATGTACCGTTTGACCTTGCGTTGCAGAAGGCTTCGAATTTATCCGAAAGGAACTATTATTCGTTATTTATGGTACAAAGCTATCAATAAATAGAACAAGGACACTCCATCAGTCAACAATGTTTTATTCTCCAATGACATCAGCCACACCCACTCGGCGGCAGAAGTCGCACCATTCGAATCCAAAGGAGGGATTATATTGACTATCAGATATTCAGCCCCCGTCAACAAGCAATAATAGAAGGGTACATTGAACGTAAAACTGAAGTGCTCTGCAGCACGGTATCCGGTTGCGGAAGCAGTGCACAGCAAGTGTAATTCTTGTTAGGTTGGATCACGAGACCTTCGGTTGGACCATCGAAAGGCCAGGTTCTTGTTAGCGTAAGCCTCAGTATTTTAGGTAACCTCGACTGCGAAAATAGTTTCTTGGCACCTTCGGGTGGAGGGATTCGATTTCAGAGAATTGCGCCGGATTCACTTTCGGAAAATCGAGGGCTCATAAACTGAGCAGGCTGAAAGCTTCGACCCAGCAAGAACACATGCTGTTTGACCGAGAAGAACAAGGTCTGACCCACGAAACCAGCATGCGTATTGAGAAACAGAAGTAAATTAAAATAAAAGAGAACACGTTTTTGGGGCCGTCGGAAAGCAGAACTGGGATGTGTATGAGAAATGGAGAAAGGTGTAAATGAGAGAAGGCATATCGTGATGAGATCAGAAAAGAGTAAAAACCCCAGAGGTGGGTGCACCGGAAAAAGACCGGCCTGAATATTCTCTACAGTCAACCACAGCTCCCTCGAATCTACCCTTTAATACAACTTCCTGTCCACCCGATCTCGTATCTCGGTCCAAAGTCTCGCCTCAGCTGTTTCAAAAGCCCTCAAACACACCGTCAATAAACTTAAAACGGGATCGAACTGATCAATGAAAACCCTTCAAAAGCTACTCCTCTGGATGCCCACTTTTACCATGCGATAGCAACATCCACCCAAAGCTAAGCTTCATTAGGGCAAGTTCCCCGCTCCTTTAATATGCGGCTTTACCAACTCCAAGAATGTCTTGGTTTTCATGTTCCGGACCAAAAACCCTTGTCAATAGTGGAACATAGCGTACTAAGTTCGTATATTATGGCTGACTATAATTTCTGTTGCGCTAGGCTGCGCAAAACATCCCAGCCCCATAGCCGTTCCTGCTACCCCGGTTACCGAACGGCTCAACAGCTGGGGGGTCATTAAAACAATGTTACAGTTGCTGCTAATTCCCTTTTGAGGGATGTCTCGATGTTCCGTGATATAACTGCTCTTCAACGGGAAATATCTCGATCACTCCAAAGCAACCCTGCCTTGCCCATGCAAGCTAACACCACGGGCCCTCATACGAAAGCTACCTTCCTCAACACTGGCAAGGTGCCACCAGATGATCCACACCCAGTTCAGTACATCTACAAACTGTTGACCTACATTTGGCTAACCTCTCATCTCCGGTCCTTCACTCACACAAGCGCCCCATTCTACCATCTCCCTCAATGGCCTCTGCTTCCATATGCCCAAACGGCACTTCTCACCGGTATCAAAACCAAAACTGCTTGATCTTCACCCCAAAGTAAAAACAGGACCCCGGCATGAAAGGATCTCCGACTTACTATTTTCCACCCACCCTCGCAGCCACTGGCAGGTGTTTTTAACCACCTTTCCCACCTTAAAGATACTGCAAACCACCCACTCGATGCAAGCCCATACCCGCCATTTCTTTAAGCTCATCGCAAGCGCATCTTTGAACCTCCTACAAGCCCACCTGTTATTCCGCCCACGTCTGCATTTGTTCCACTGACCGCTTCCCCCAGAAGCCCTAACCCCTCTCCCTCCTCATACACACACACGCCGACTTTGCCTGTAGGATTACCATCTGCTCCGGAGGGACTCAGCCAGCTGAGTTACAACTTAGCCCCTCCGATGCCATGGACCCCATGGGTAGGAGCAACCATCAGGGCTGCACTAACGGTAGGAGCTCCTCAGTTTTCTCACCCCCATCTTCACTGTGTCTCCCTCCCCTCTCTGATCGGATGGAATGTACTAACCATCCGGTCCCTCTGCCGCCCTATATCCTTTCTAACTCCCTGACACCAACCCCTAGTATCTCAGTCCCGCCATGCCCTGCCGTTTCTCCCTGCGCCTCTTCACCAGTTTCCGCCTGATCTGAAAGTATCGCCCATTTTTTCTAGCGGCAAATCCAGGATCATACCTTTATCCCGCCTCCCCAACCTAAAAATCCGTTCTCCCCAATTATCCATACTTTCGATACCTCTAATAAGACCCCAGCCTTTTTCCCAATCTGGCTACTCCCTCCCTACCCCACCTCATACCACCTCCTAGTAACTCAAGCACATTTCTCCACTTCTATATCCACCTATCGACCTTTTACTGATCCTGTCCATCAGGGTTGTTTTCCGTGGCGAAGAACACACTTTATCCCTGACGGGTACCCCCAACATCCCCGGCCCTACCAATCCTCGCCCTGCGGACCGCGTCGATGATCTTGCTCAAGCCTATGTTACTGATTCCCACAAAGACGGCTCCCAGCCTTATATCGCCTGTTCATCCTAATCTGTTGGCGATTGTCAAAGGCCCAAAAAATTCAGTAGCACAATGCGGCACGGGTTTCCTAAACCATGCTCGTGAACCACGTGCTAGTTCTACTACCTTAGCCTGGTAACCAAGGCTGTTCACAGGGAGCAGACATTGGTCATCGTCTACCGTGATACGTAGGAATCCTTTGATCGTCTTCCGCACCCCTACCCCATTGCTGACCCACTCCTTTCCTGGTTGCAATCCTTCCCCACTCAACGTTCTGAAATGGTCTTCGCCAACGGCCGTACCTATAACCCGAGAGCTGTTGCAAGTGGCGTCATAGAGGACAGTGTGCTAGGTCCTCTTCTATTTTTATTATATTTTGATGGCGCACCGGATCTAACACTTTGTGGCACACCGTTTCTACTTGCAGATTCAGTTCAGTTCAGTTCAGTCTGCACAGGACAGGTAATAGCCACGGCCAATCGAGCGTCCAGAATTCCCTTGATGGTATGCACACCAGTTATGCACCAGCCACTGCCGAGTGTGTTTCGTCGAATCCCCGCTAAAAATGAGAGGGAAACGGAAAACCTCATCGCACATCAACTGCGAGAGACATTATGCATCGTGAGCACTCACTGAGACTGTACGCAATGAGAGAAAAAGTCTGCTAAAACATACTCCAGAAGGACCACAGTGCTACCCGTCATCCATCTAGTTGATATTCTCAAGGCTCACTACAAGGAAAGATCTCGTGCCACTTGCGATCAAGGGCACATTTGAAGGATTGGACTGTCTGCAGATCTACCATTTCACCAGGCAGACCGTTCCAACTGTTCACAACCCTGTTGCTGAAGAAGTGCGATCTAGCCATCAACCTAGATCGGGCTTTTATCAACTTCTTTTCATGTCCCCTTGTTCTGGAGTCTACGGCCACTTGGAATAGACTATCTGGTCTAAGACCAGAAAAGCCCTTCATTACCTTGAACGTTTCTATGAGATCCCCTCGACGTCTCCTCCTTTCCAACGAGAAGAGATTCAGGTCACAGAGTCTCTGCTCGTAAGTCTTACCCCTCTGCCCTTCAACCATTCGCGTGGCGAGACGTTGGACTTTCTCAAGGCAGGCGGCGTCCTTTTTTACAAGGGTGACCAAGCCTGCACACTACCTTCTAAGTGAGGTCGTACTATAGCCATGTAAATAGGTACGAATACCTCCGGCTTCCGGCAAGACAAAGCTGATCTCAGTCTAAAGAGCTCCCCACGAGCCTTATGCGCAGCAGCGTTGCACTGCTCCGACAATTTGAAGTCACTTTTCATGATGATCCCCAAGTCTTTAACCCTACTGGCTGCCTCTACGATGAACAGCCCTTAATCATGAGCGACAGTTAGGCTCTCTGTTGCCCTTGACACTAAATGGCATTTTTTGAGCGTTTAGAGGTAAGTCCCATTTGTATGCCCAGTTCAGGACGGTGCCTATTTCCCTGCCCAAGTCCGTCATACCCTTAGATCCAACGATCTTCACATCATCCGCAAAAATAAAGCTGGGAGATTGAAGAGTGGATGCTAGGTCATTATTAAATAATAAGAATAGGACCGGGCCTAGGACGGATCCCTGAGGTACACCACTCGTGACGTTCACCAAACTGGAGCACCTGTCCCCCACTGTGACATAAAGAGTCCTGTGGGAGAGGAAGTCCTCCAGCCACCTAAATACTGGCCCACCTATGACGAACGTCTCCATCTTGCATAGCAAAAGACGATGATTAACGGAGTCGAAAGCCTTGCTGAAGTCGAGGTAGCATACCTCAACTTGCTTACCTTCGTCCAGTCGTCGAGTTACTTCATCTAAGAAGCACAGGAGATTGGTCAGACAAGATCTATTTTTCAGGAATCCATGCTGCGCCGGGCTTAGCATGGAGTGCTGCAGTAAGTTCTGGCAGACATGGGCACGGATGATCTTCTCGAGGACTTTACAGAGAATGCTAGTTAGGCTTACCGGCCTGTAGTTCTGCACATCCGACTTAGGCCCACTCTTATGTATTGCCACGATTGCCGCGACTTTCCAGTCCTGAGGCAGCTTTCCCAGGTCCAACGTGGATCTATACAATCAGCATACCGATGGAGCTATGATATCCGCCAACGGCTTGATGATAGCTGGATGAATGCCATTTGGGCCCGCTGACTTGTGGCTGTTTAACTCCTGTAGGTACTTACGCACGCATTCCTCTGAGAGATCTAGCTCGTTTAACTGAGGAGGATGCACCAGAGCCAGATCTACTCGTACCCTACTATCTATCCTATGTACACTACCAAAGTATTCCCCCAGGGCGTCTGCTTTGCCCTGGTCGTCAGTGACAATACCATATTCTCTAGTGGATAGCGGACCTACGGCATTTCTTGTTGAGCCTCTAGACTGTACATAGCTGTAGAACTTCTTCGGCTATTGTCTTACAGACTGGGCCAATTTCAGCTCAAATTCCCGCTTAGAAGTTCTCAAAAGGCTTACAGTCTCGTTTCTCAGCTTCGTATAGCGGTTCCAGGCTAGCTGACTGCCGGAAGCTTTGTACTGGTTCCAAGAGCGGTTTCTACGTCTGATGGCCTTGGCTATTGCAGCCTTCCACCACATGGGTTTGCCCTCCCCACTCCTTCGTTTTAAGGGTGCGAACTCTTCCTGTAGGGCAGTCAGGGATCTCTTTATGGCCTGCCAGCGCTGGTCCACAGTAGCCTCCTCTGGCGCGTCCCAGGTCAAACCCAAACAATAGTCTACTCTCCCAAGTCTGTTGATGCTACCTGTGTGAAGAGTAACATTTCCACGGGCCTCCCTGCACTTAACCGTTTGCTTCGCCCCTGTGTAGTGATTCGTTCCATCTATAAGTTCGCAGTCTTGACCCACAACTGTGGATGGCTCCCTAAGCCGTCAACTCCAGGTTGACCTCCGATTGCCTGTAGACCTTCTATCCATGATTTGGGCCTCAACTACTCCAGCCCTCTCAAATTCTCTAAGCACGTCGCCACCTAAGCAGCCAAGGCTGGAAGAAGAGTGGCCCTCCGTTTCCACTCTCTTCATCTCAGGGACAATACTACCAACATCTACAAATCCTACATCAGGCCCACATCAGGCTTGAATATTGCTCAGTAGTGTTTACTGGCATGGCATGAGCTATTTTTTGGGCCCTGAACCCATCAATCGCGGATGAAAGCAACGACGAACGACCTCCCTCTATGGAAAAATTCTGGACGATTAGTTAGCTGTGGCCATTCCTGTACTCAGTAGACGGAGTTCAAACACCAATGCTTTCCTAAAATCCTTTTCCCTCTTATCGTAGCCTCAGGAACTCCCATGGTTTGTCCCTACCTGATTTCTATTTGTCTCCGCCAACCGTTGGTCCAAAGCAAAGGAAAATCTAGATTGCGATTTTCTATTTGCTTCCCCCTTTTTGTCCTCCGACCAAGTACATTTTAAACTCAATAAACCAAAGCCTTCGGCACTGTGGCGGTAACTTTATTGATAGACGCGCCCGGATAATACTGCTACTTGGTCTCTGCCGTCTCTGCCCCTATGTGTTTCATATGGGGAGTGCGGGGCACAGTCAGTCCCATCCACTAGCACCGATTGAGGATTTCATGCTCACGATGTCACCGTTCTACCGCATCAAATGAAGTCGTTTGCAGATCGCATGCTCACACCGTCTCCGTCCCTCCACGGCAGGCTCACATAAGGATTGCTTTCCTCCTCTGATAACCTCCCGTTTTCACCGAACGGCCTCTGTCCGTAATCACACCGTCGCCGTTCTACCTTGGTATGCACACCTACCCACTTCAACCGCCCTTCCATCGGTCTCATCATACGAGCTCGCGCTGAATGATACCATTATCGCCTCCTGCGCTTGCCCCACACATGTCCGGAAAATTTATCATTTTATGACCATGCCCCACTTAGTTCGTATTTCCATTCTGTATCTTTCACACTCTGCTTATGCAGCCCAATGATCGCACTGTTATATTTTCACTGCCTACTCCATCGATATGTTATTTTTCGTCTTTTATTCCGATGCCCCACACTAATAATCACCAGTCCCATGCGCACCACGCCCGTCTCCATGTCAGAACTCATCGTTCCCACGTCCTCATCCCCTGAGTTGCATTTATTATCAATATTGTCTTCCGCCATACATCCCTTGCCTAGTCCGGCCAACGTTTCCGGAGCTTTTCGTCAGCCGGTGTTTTGATCGGGATCTTCCAGCTCAATCTTTCTGTCCACTTGTCAGCAGACGTGAGGCTCTCCATCTCTATCGTCCCGAATCTGTAGCGCATTTACTTCTCCTGCCTTCTTTTTAATTACAGGTTTACTTGCCCTGGCGCTTTCTCTCTTCTTTTTTGGTGGTCATCGCATGATTCGCCTGTAATAATGAGTCCAATGGCAGAGCGGTCATCTCTCATCATTTTACTTCATTTTCCAGGCACTTCTCCATCTCTTTTTTCCTTGTGTTCCTCACCAAACCCACCATTGTTCTTTTTCCCCCATCCTATTTTGTTCCATTGTTCTTTCTGTCTTACCACTTTCCACCTGTTATATAGAAAACGATAGATTATGATCCTTCGGTTTAGGTTGTTAACCACTCGCTCTACCCCGACCTACCTTTGTTGATCTTCTATGCGTTCTCTTCCTTGCGTAATTTACCACCGCTATCGCCGTACCTTTGCCTCCCAGTTTCGCTTCTTCGCTGATAGTCCACAATCCACTGACCATTTTAAAGCTATATTCAATCTGCATTCCGCTCATCGTCGTCCTGCTGCCACTTTCATAATGAACATCTAGTCTATGATACTCCTCTTTTTCAGCCGTCACCACACGATACACCTGCGTTCTAATGACACAATCGGTCTGCCCTTACCTATTTTCTTCGAACATTCCCTTCATCTTCCCTCCTTTATTCCATTCTTGTCACCGCCGTCGTCAACGCTATGCTTCTCAGTTAGTTTCATCTCTGTTACTTTTCTGTTGGTTCGTCGCGCGCTACCTTCACAAAGAGAGAGATGTATCAGGATCTTCTCATGTCATTCTACACGAACCAATCTTTGCGTGCTTGCCTTCTTTGATCATCGCCATATTCCTCTCTTTCTCACATTTTAAGCAATTGATATCGCAGTAATAAGCACTCATTGTTCTATTCTCCAGCTCGTTTTTCTTGCTGACAACCTACATTTCGCAGGCAATAAGGAGCATTTATTCACTCTGCTTATGTTAGCTTTTCTTTTGCCGTTCTCCCGTTGCCTCTGTCCTGGCGTGTGCAAATTCCAAATGCATCCGTATGACCCAGCTACCATATGACAAGTTCTGCAGATTTCCTAGCCAACGGACTCAACATTATCCACTTGTCTTGCCCTCCTCATGCTTCAAATCGTGTTTTGTGACCTGCTATCAGCCCTCCATCGCACAAAGCTACTGCTACAGATCATCTTGATTGTAATTGACTCCTTTTCTGGGCAGAAAACGTTATTCATCATCGCATGTACTTACCTCAGTTATTTTAGCCCACTTCCGGTCCTTTTCATGTATAACTCCTAGCTTTCAGCTACACCAGCTCCCCCAGCCAGACCTCACCAACTGACCTCGAACTCCACATTTGCCGGGAAGCTTGCATGAATCCACCAATGAGTCCACGTGAACTTCATCCTTTGACCATTGGTGTGCAAACATCTTTCATGCAGTTATCAAATCATTCACGCTTTAACCAAAGAGCTGTTTCCCATTTGTGTGCTTGCACTTTTCAAACGCCTTTCATGCATTTTCGCGTATTTACCATGCATCTGCCAACAGTTATTCCCTCCGGTGAAGTAAGAGATACGGCTGCCTCTCGTCCATGGGAAGGAAACACTAGCGGTGGAGTTGACCAGCCTCGGGACGCCACCGGATAAGCCGTCAAAGACCTGACTGACCTGTTGGCACCGCTGCATAAGACTCGTTGGCGCGTTGGTGGTCAACTCTGAGTGGAAAATCAGTTACGGAATCTGCTTCGCCGATGCGACTAGCAATTTTGGACGGTCGCGAAAGATTAAACCGAGCACAGGGAAGCCAGAAATGTGTTCAGCGATAGTGACCTCACAGGGGCAGATTTATGGGGAAAGGCTAATAGCCGACCCGGTTAAGGCATCCAGAAGATTGCCTGTATACTTGCTGTTCGTTGAACAGTACGAGAACTTTGTGGAAAGGAGAGTATCCAATCCAGGACAGAGACTCTTGTGTTTAGTGCATTACTGTCGTGGAAAGACCAGGGAAGCAACCGACGGGTGCTTGATGCTGGATCCCGAAGAATGTTACACTCGGGCACGTAAAATTCTAAAAAACCTGTATGGGCAACCATTTGAAGTCGACCGAAATTTGATCAGTGGTGTACTATCAGAGGCAAAACGCTCCAAAGGTGAGTCGGGCTCTCTGGCCAGCCTGGTGATAAAAATGCAGGACTGCGGCATCGCACTAAATCACCTAGATAACCGATTGGACCTGAACGCACTGCACACATTGGAGACTATAGTGCGCAGTTTACCCACAGAACCACAGGGTAGATGGGCCGAAGAAGCCGAAGGGATCAGTAGACTTGAGCGAGAAACCACTTTCGAAGACCTGACGCAGTTTATAGACCGGCATGACTGAATAGAAAACAGTCACTTCGGTCAACTTTTGCGCGAGACGAGCAAATTACCTAGGATTACAACGACGCAAAGCTGGACCGGGGAACCAAGTAGAAGCCAACCATGGGCAAACACACACCCATTATCTCGCGAAGGTGAAAACTTGCCGGTGTGAAGTTTGTGGAGCGCCTCATCGCCTAGCGGAAGGCCCTCGCTTCCGCACCGTAGACGTCGACGAACAATGGGAAATGGCTAAGAGACTGGGCGCGTGCTTCGTCTGTCTCAACGATTCACATAGAGCAGCGGTGTGCCAAACGAAACCCAGTTGTAGTCAGGATGGATGTCATGAGAAGCACCGTTACCTACTACACAAATGCCAGAAATTGAATGCCAAAGAAGCCCCAAAGCCAAGTGTGGTCTGCTCAGTGTCTCGCTTTACTTACATGCCCTTTCGCCTGGGAATAATAGCAGTCGGCGTAGAAAAACCCCAGTTCGCGTTATAAGAGCGTTGGCCTCCGTACATACCGGCTAGAGTACACTCTAGTAAGGAAGGAGTTTGCAGAGAGATATGGGATCAGAGGGCATCAACCTTCATTAGCGGTGAGCACAGTGAGTGGCACCCAGGTCATTCAGTCGACCAGACTGCACTTTCAACTCGTTTCCTTGTTCAACAACGATAGAGCAGAAACACTAGTCATTCACCACAAAGGGTCTGCCGATGACAGAACTTCAGTCAGTGCAATCGTTTCTGACTCAGTGGCCGCACCTCGATGGGGCTACGATCGAGGAGTGGCAGAATAACGAAAATTATCTGCTGATCGGTTGTGATGTATCGGAAGCTCATTGGGTCCTGGATCAGGAAGTAGGAAGCCATAAAGCACCCCGTGCAGTAAGCACTATATTTGGCTAGACTTTACATGGTAGTACAGATGGAAGATGCAGCAAAAACAAATCCAAATCAACTGCACTTCTGTGGAAACGACGAACACTGAACAGGCATTCCAACAGCTGTATACCGCGGAATTTGCTGACCTGGTCATTGATAGAGATGCCCCATCACGAGGAGATAGGTCGGCCTTGAAAATGGTAGCCGAGAACGCCAAGTATGTAATTAATGGTTTTGAGGTTCCTGTCCCGTGGAGACCCACATGAATCTTTTGCCAGACAGCCGAGAAATGGCTCTGAAAGGATTATGCTTCCTCAAAGCCGGGTCGATTCCAGAACCACAACTGAGGGTAGAATACACGAGAGCCATGCAACATAACATCGACTTGGGTTATTTAGAAAGAGTGGATACAGCAGTAATCAGCGCAAATTTGAGGTGGTACCTACCCCATCATCCGGTCGTGAGCTCAAAGAAACCGGGGAAGGTCAGAGTGGTTTTCGACTGTGCCGCGAAATGTCAGGGTGTGTCACACAACGACCACATACTACAGGGCCCAGACTGGAAAACACCACTAGTCAAGTTTTTATGTCGTTTTCGGCTGGGAGAAGTGGCCGTCTCTGCGGACATACGTGAATTGTTTCCACAATTTAAAACACACTTTTAAGACGAGGACGCCTTCCGTCTTCTCTGGTGGCCTGAAGGCGGCACGAACGGTGCATCAGACGAGTACAGGCTGACGATACATCCCGTTAGGGGGGTATTATCCCTCTTTTGTGCTAATTCTGACCTTCGGGAAGCCCTCAAGAGCTTTGGTGGCGCCAACAACCTGTAAGGAAGAGCAGTGGACCGCTTCTACGCGGACGATCTTCTGTGTTCCTTCGACGACCTAAATACTGCTATTCCATATATAACCGAGCTGCTCGCCACTCTAAAGGCCGGGGGATTCAATCTCACTAAATGGACTTCGGAAAGCCAGGAGGTGCTCTAAGTTATCCCGAAGTCCGACAAAATGGAGTGTGAGAGAGAGCTTTTGGGATCCTCTTCACAAAATGGCGCGCACGCTTGGCCTTCGGTGGAAACTCGGAGGTGACGAATTCGTATTCACTCTGAACCTACCAAAAGGACCAGTCACACGGAGAGGAGTTCTATCATCGGTCTCAAGCCTCTACGATCCCCTAATTTTCGCTTCTCCATGGTTGTTACCGGGAAAGTGCTTACTGCAATCGCTGTTCCAGAAAGGGACGGGTTGGGACGAACCTCTCCAGGATGACAACGATAAGCGATGGCGCGAATGGCTGCACAGCCTGGAGCAACTTGGTGAGGTCGAAATACAAAGGCGCCTGACAGGAATCGAGTGCACAAACGATGCCCAACTCTAATTATTTCCTGATACCTCAGAAATAGTCTACGGGATAGTGGCTTACGGCTGCTGGGTAGACGAAAAAGGTGCGCGACACATTTAGATAGTATTCGCAAAGGCGAGTTTGGTTCCACTGAAAACGGTGTTCATTCCGAGGCTGGAACTGACGGCAGCAGTAATGGCTGTGCAAGCCGCGACGATGATTACGAGGTGCTCCGCTCGGATAAACTGGGAACCAGACTCTTGGACGGACTCAGCCACTGTACTACATTACATGAACAACATTATCACTCGCTTTAACAATTTCGTGGCCAACAGACTCACTGTAATCCACGAGTCGATTAAAGCCGATCAATGGCACTATGTACAGTCCGCCAGTAGCCCAGCCGACTTCTGCTCAAGGGACCTGAAAACACTAGAGAGGTTGCTGATGTGAACAACGGGACCGGACTTCCTAACCGCAGTTAAATAGATGTGGCCAACTCTACTAATGCCTAAGCCTGATGATGGTGATATAGAGACCAAAAGACTGATACTGGCTAAGAACTTCACGGGAAGCGTAAGTCTAATAGAAAAACTGTGCCAATTTCCCAACTGGATAGAAATGTTAAGAGCTGTGGTCTGGTGGACACGATACAAAGTACTCCTATTGATTAGGAAAGGCGCACGATCACAAAACACATTCAATGTAGGGACGATACTACCGGGTGAGCTGAGTCAAGCCGAACTCGAAGTTTTACGCCTACTACAACTAGAGGCTTTCCATTTCGGGGCCCGCGAGCTAGCCAGGATAGATGATAACACAAGAGGAGGCAGGCTGTTGCACAGCAGTATACGAAGACTAAACCCCATGCGAACCAACGGACTACGGAGAGTTGGACGGTAGCTGACGGATTCAAATCTGGAGTACGAAACAAGGCACCCCATAATAACCCCTGGTGACCACTACATAACGAGATGCCTGATAGACCATGTACACCGAGATGAGGGACACGCAGGTTTGAACCACTTATTAAACGATTTTGGGTGACAGAGGGACCAGCGACTGCCAAGCGAGTCTTAGGCAACCGCATCACTTGCTGTCGTCGGAGAGCAGTAGCAGGCCAACAAGCCGTAAGAATTCAACCGGGATGATGCCCGTTCGTGGAAATTGGCGTCCACTGCTTTGGCCCGTTACTTGTGCGACAGCAAAAGAGCACCCAAAAGAGGTATGGCTGCTTGATAACATGTTTACAATCCAGAGCAGTCCATCTTGAAGTAGTGCATAATATGACCACCGATGAATTTCCAATGGCCTTTTAAAGGTTCATCGCGAGGCGAGGCGTCCCCGAGAACGTATACTCAGACCATGGTTCGAACTTCGTTGGGGTTCATAGGGAGTTAAAGGAATGGTGGAACCGCCTGGACCATGCCAAAATACAAAACAATACCATATCAAAGGGGATAGAATGGCACTTCAACCCACCTTATGCCAGTCATCGTGGTGGCGTTTGGGAAAGGCTGATACGATCAACTAGGAAAATACTCACAGCCCTGACCGCACAACAAACCCTCTGTGACGAGACGCGGACTACTTTACTAACAGAAGTAGAAAGTATACCGAACAACAGACCTCTGGTGCCGATCGTCCCAGACCCGGAAGGCAAACCGGCTCTCACCCCCAACGACCTAATAATACTGCGGTCAAACGTAGAAATCACACCGGAGACCCTACATGGAATGTACATCGTTGGATGGAAACAAGTGAACCACCTCGTACAGGCTTTCTGGAAACTTTGGGCGAGGGGGTACTTGCTGACACTGTAGCTTCGGGAAAAGTGGATCTCCAACGAGAGGTCGTTCAGAGGTGGCGACGTGGTCATCCTCGTGAAGAGCCACTTACATAAAGATTGGCCGGTTGGAGTGATCAAGGACTGCCGTACAGAAATAGATGGCCTCGTGCGCACAGTGGTGGTGAGAAAGAACAAAGAGGGCGTGTTGCGAGATATTCGTAAGATATGTCTGCTTGAAGGTGACAGTGGCGACGGCAAAGTCGACGATACAGACCCAGCTAAAACCATGCCTACTGATACCAAACTAAGCTGAATTTATTTGTTTATTCTTCATGCATTCTCTCGTAGGTCCCAACCCTTCACACCATCTTTGAAGCATATTTGTGTCTAATTTCATAAGGTGTCCACGATTTACCATGAAGTAAGTTGTCGAAACCTTAGTTTATCACACAACACGGCATTGTTTGTGGGGCGGCGGAAAATCTTGAACAAGCACTTGTTGACCGTTTGTAAAAATATCTCTTTTTCCGTGACCTACTTGTATTATTATTCAACCTGTGTCCAAGTGAATATAAGTTTTGAGTCAATCATACTTCTAATGTGATAACACCACAAGTTGAGCCCCTGATGTTCGACTACCTGGAGTACGGTAGTCAGATAGTGCACTCTGGTCTTGTCCGAGACCGTGAGATCCTAGAAAGGGTTCAGCGGGCCTCCACCAAGGCAGTAAGTGGTCTATCCCATCTACCTTATCCCGTCCGCCTCTCACTCCTCAACCTCTATCCCCTTGACGTAAGACGCGTAAGAGGTGATCTGTTTTTGATGTTTCACCTTTTTGAAACAGGTCAAAGCGATTACTTCTTCTCCGTCTGTCCAGCCTCCTCTCTCCGTGGTCACAGCAGGAACGTTTTCAAACCGAGGCCACGCACTTCACTAAGGATTAACTTTTTTAGCTATAGGGTTATTACCATGTGGAATGCACTTCCGGAAGATATTGTTCTGTCGCAGGACAAAACTATCTTCAAGAAAAAGCTAGACATCTACCTGGGTCTCTCCCAATAATTCCCTTTGTCAAAAAAAACAAACAAAATAGTTGTCTTTTATCGCATATATGTTCATGAATGCCGCACCCCCACTCAGCTTAAGGCACTGTCCACAGTGTGACACTGAATGAGGTTATATGTATCTTGTTTTCGCTGCCACCCCCGCCCCCCCCCCGCTTCTTTTTACTCTCGTTTCAGCTCGGTGAATCCGACAGAAGATCAAAGATTTCCTAAAGAACCGGGACAATTGGGCTTAAAGCCTCGAACCCGTGTAGTACTTCAAGACTTCAAGACTACCCTGTAGCCATCTCTAGTTTTCATCACGAATTCTCAGTTTTCATCTTGCCACGTACTTTACTCTTGTTCGGGCAGCCCTTTATTCCACATTCCCTAATCTGTCCACCCATCCCGATCACATCAAAGCCCTTTTTATTGTACGGATAATGTCGTATCATTCTCAGAAGAAACTCTAAGACCTCGAGAGATGGAGCATAACCTCAGGAAACCTACAAGCGTATCTGCGACTGGCCAACGATAGATGAAGTCCATAGTGACCTGCATATGCACTGGCTTAGGGCCTGGGTAGGTTAGGGCGAATCAGTACCCCTGTTTTCTCCTTGGATGTTGACCCTTTCATGGGAGGATTTGGTGGGCGGTGTAACGTACATGCGTGGAAATCCTCCCTGGCCGTTGTCATTTACTTGTATTGTTGAGACCGTGCTCTTCAGTTTATTGACCCTGGAACAAGTACAACATGCATCAATCACTATACCTCAACATTTGTTTATATTTTGTTCAAGTGAAGTGGCATAATTTTGATTCGAACTTGTGCAATGCATTTCGGTATAAACCAAACATCCGGGGGCGGGAAACGCTACTTTTGGCGCATCTTTCAAACATGCGCGAAAACTGATACTCATTTTGGTGAATCATACAGCCGACGGTAATCACAGTATCATAAATATAGAAAAAAGTTGAAGTTTCGCCTTAGAAAACCCGAAAATTATTTTCAAAATCTGAAAAACTCTTCTACGTATCGCGACCTAAGCGAGGAAATACGCAGTTCCATCAACCAGGGCCGCGCCCGCAGCACCAACAGCCATTGTGGCCAATGACGGTGCTGACCTTGATCACGGCGTTTATATACCCTTGCATCACGCATTCAAACAAAAGTCACGCCATAACATTTCACGTCAATATCATTTTCTACGGGCACCGATTCATCTGTTCCACCCGTTCCACATATAATAGTCCCACAACTTCAGTCGGGCTATATTTAAGCCCGTATGTTTAGACAGTATCATGCGTTTCTGATCGTACATAATCCTGTCTCCCTTCCTTTTACTTTCCAGGTGCAGTCGGTAACCTTGAGGAGAAGTCATCCAGTGCAGCAGGCATCTCATCTCCCTCTCTTCCCGAACAGTGACCTTGACCCCGACCCCAAAACTATTAAAAAACCGTGGAAGCCCCCGTATGACCCACTTCCGGTTTCGACCTGTACCAATTACTGCGTCGCCTCGTGCCAATGTAAGTCCAGTGTTTTCCGAGCCTGGTCTTCTGTTGTGACTGACCTCGTGCTGTGACCAGTTGTTCTAATCTGTGCATCTGTTTTCAGACCTCCGGACCACACGTGCATTACACTTAAACTGCCGTGACGGTGGTACCTGACATTGGCATTTGTTGAACTCTGGTCCTCGTTGCTAGATGTTGTGGCCGTACAGTTGAGGGTTGCACATATTTATATGCGTATAACTTGTTAATCCATTACCGTAGAAACTACGAATCAATCTTGTTCTGGTTTTGGGCTTCGTTTTGAATTGGCTACACGCTGCTCGCAGTCAGAATAACCGTTACACACTCTCTCTACGCAGCCCCGTTCAGCAGCTAGTCCAAGCTCCCATCTTCTGTCAACTCTGCAAGAAAAACAGTACTAGCATCGAAACCCACCAATTCCTATCATTCTGCTCACTTCATTCTGTGGGTGGGAGTCGAGGCCGCAGATGTCGTTTGAGCAACTTGTGGTGGCTCGATAGAGATACGGGACATAAAGTAGGTATGTTAACAAAATGCTGATGTACAGAAATACGGAGCAACAGAAATAAGAATAGTTGACTAACAGTATGTCCACAATGTTTAGTGAATTGATATCATACCGGTCATCCGAATGTTGCTCCTCAAGTTTAGTTCGATGCAGCTTTCGGCCAGGCGGCTGCTGGTCGTTTCAATGGATCCTAAGAACTCCGCGGCTGACTGCCGAGTCGCGGAAGGTGCACTAGAAATTGCGTGTGGTATTGTGTGGGTTCTGTCCTTTATGCCGCAGGTCACACAAAGATCACTGACGACGCAGACAGGACGATCCGCAATAACCACTTGTGGGAGTTGAAAATGTGTTTTTAATTATTTGATAAAACAGTGAAATTTTGTAGAATGTAGAGAGGAGGAATTGGTAAAATGTACGGAGTGCACGAAGTACCACAAACTTTAGTAAAGCTAGCGTAAAATATTACTCAGATTAGTTCGACGTTGTGGACCACGTATATTTCGTCAAGTTCATTTTGAGCGTGATGAGAAAAACCTAGCGGTGAACCATAAGAAATAACAACATAATAAGCAGACATTTCGACCATACAGGCTTTGAATGGCGAGTTACAACTTAGCGTGGGAGGAAAGTAGATTGGTCCATGAGTTATTATGAAGCACGCTTTTCAAAAATAGTAGTATCTGTGGCATAGCAACCGAGAGGGAGAATGATACCCTGAAGGACTTCTGCCGTTGAAAGTAGTTAGGACTTTGTGCCCACGACCATATGCTAATTATTCGCCGTTGGCAAAGGGGTCAGATGAACACCTCCCATAGACGGAGAGCTACCATCTACAACTAATATGTTTTGATTTTTTCTCTCGTTATACAGTTGAATGCATCTTTGCAGTCTCGAGAACAAAAATATTCTAGAGAATAGAAAACAAAGTAGTGTACGACATGTGATGATATTCAGTGGGACACTCAAGGGAAAATAGTCAAGTTTACGGGGTCGGTTGTTCTCATCATATGGGGGGTTCGATGCAATAGAAGTCCTTGAACGTGGAAATCCAGAACATTATGATGTATGACATATCATCTTGGCAGTGAGCTTGCACTTGCTTCATGGAACTAACTCCAGTATAACCCAGGGTATTCCACGGAACAAAAGTTGATTGTATAAACATGTTAACGATAAGGATGAACTAAGAGCAGATTCAGTCTGCAGCCTTGACGGCAACCGGTCTGGACCACTGATATCATCACTTAAAAGGATTGTGTCACCCGTGAACTCTTCATTTAAGGTTAGTGTGGGGCTTAGAGCCAATATTCAACTTTAGGAATCGTTCAATGTTGCTAGTTCGCTTCTCCACCATTGTGTAAACTTTTCCGTCTGACTTCATTATTAACTGCTTCGATTACTACATTTTGCCTACTATCAAACCTTTGAGTAGCAAGCTCAGAAATATGACAACCCCAGGGTTTCTCCGCACTCTCGATCCCCACTATACAGTGTTCGAGTTCAAGGCCAAGATGGATGATTTTTCTGAACAAGACCTCTCTGCTCCCACAAGTTAATGGAGTTATTTATCACAAGAAGATCGGGTGGCGGTTAAACAACTCAAACAAAAAATGATTTACTGTTTCTACGACGGGACAAAGGATGAGGCATCGTAATTATGAAAAAGAAAGAATACATGGAAATGATGGAATGGATACTTTCCGATGCCCAGAGATTCAAACTGAACACTGCTCCAGAGAACAATATACTGACAGAGAAACAGATATCAAGACAACTCCAGATTTTTTTCTTACACAATTTCATTTATAGTTTCAGAAGAAGTTAAAACCACTTGGAACACAGACGCCCCGCTTGTGATGATCACCCAAAGTTCACCAGCCTGGAGTCCCTTTGAGGCCGATATTATGCTTGCAAAACTCGGCTTATCACAAACTTGCTCGGTGGCTCGTTGAGATTCCTACCTCCACTCGGGAGCACATCATACCACTTTGTCTACAGGACTCATTTCGAACTCGCGAATTTGCTAAACGGTATTTCAGTGAGTTCGGATAAAATGTATTCCGTCGATGTTGAGTTGCTTTTTACAGAGGTACCTCTTCCTGAGACATTAGACTACTTATGTGATTTTATTTCTTCACACAACTTGTATTGCCTATTCCTGCGGAATATCCTAAAGACCTAATCATTTTACGCACAGAAAACATTCGTTTTATTTGTGAAGGTAAAGCTTACAAACAAAGTAATGGTGGGGCCATGGGAGGCCCTCTGGGCCCAACCTTGGCAGATGTACTTTTGGGTGTGATCGAAGAACAGGTCTGTTATAATATTTCCCAATTTCTACTTCACAGACGATACGTGGATGATATTTTAATTTTTACGACAGAAGAACGTTTTATCTCTTTCGTCAACGTCCTTAACTCTACTCATCCAAACCTCAGCGTATCTCACGAAGAATAATGCGATAACGGATTGCCTTTTAAGGGTATTTTACTAACTAGTCGTCAGGACGGGACTCGACAGCGCAGAATCCACCAAAAAGCAACATGGTGGGGAAGTTATTCACAATTCTCTAGCTTCGCTGCAGTGGCCCACAAACGTGGATTGGTCAGAACCCTCTTCAACAGAGCCAAGAAAATCTGTACAGAAGATCAGGTACAAAACGAAGAGGAGCTCATAAAAAGAACGCAACTGACCAACGGTCATCCGGAAAACTTTATCAAGCAACACCAGAAGCCGAGACTTGTGCACGAGAAAACAATGAACGTGGAGAAGAAGCACGTTTTATCACTTTGTTTTTTAAAGGAGATCATTTATTTATTCAAATAAATCGTAATACTAAATTAGCTCTAAGGCACACATACATAGCAGCGCAGTTGCTTTTGCTGCAGATGACCAAAAGGTTATGTTTTTGAAATCACTCAAACAGTCTTGCTGATCCCAATGTCTCACATATTGTCTATCAAGTCACTTGCAATTGCGGTGACGTATACATTGGCAGGACGGATAGTTGTTTGACTCAACGAGTGTCAGAACACATACCCAGATGACTGTCAAACTTGATGACGCAACCCGCTGGGGCAATACACAATGACGTGGAACCACCAGCTTCTTCTATTGCAAGATACTTGATTGCATCAGGTCACAAAGTTGACCTGACCCGGTGTTTCAAAGCATTGTTACACAACCCAACACCGAAACTATTAGCGTTTAGTGAGGCGATTCTAATTACGATACATCAGCCAGCACTCTGTGCTCAACAAGCGACTGACCCAAAATGTTTGTTTACCTTGACGTTAACATGACAGACTTCACTGTCCCCAAAGTACGTACTGTAAGGACCTTCGATCGTGCCTACTTTACTGTTGCATTTACCCCCCTACAGTATCATGCATATATACTGACATGTTTTACGTCCGCAGTTGACAAGAGTAAACGAAATGCTTGTTTCTCGAGACTTATGTCTTCTCTCTGTTCTAATGAAATGTGTTTTAAGTCGTGGAAAATGTTTTTCAGAGTTGCCAAAGCCAATCTAAGCTCTATTAAGCAGAGGACTAGTTTTATGCATGTCAGCAGGTATATTATTGAAAACCCACTTGGGCTGATTGTCTAGGGCGCATGTTTCGTATACCGACAAAATTTTCGTCAGTAAAAGTTGCCATGAAACCAATATTATCGACGAATAAATATCAGCTTGTAGTCAACTGATCGAAAGTCTGCAAGGAGTTAATGTAGTTTGAAGCTTTTGAAGCCGGTGGCCCATATAGCTTTCCGACAGCTTTACCGCTTGCTGTAACAAGTTAATGTTTATAATACCAATCCCAACTGAATATATCGGACAGTAAAAAAATTGAATCCGTAGAGCTAGTGAGAGAATGAAAAAAATAATCCATATGACGCACATAAAATAACTTGATGGCACGTAAAACATTGCAAAAGATCCCTCGTGTGAACCATTATGAGTATAACCATTCACACAGAGAATCAGATGTTGTACCTTCTCTAACGCCATAATTTTTTTTCTATCACTCATCGGGAACCGCGGGTGCGTCATGATCTGTTACATGATAAACAGATGGATTCAGTTCTGCCAGCAAGAAAACTTGCTACATACTTCAGCGATAAACGATACCCCATCCTCAACCAGAATCCAGCTACATAGATGCTTTACAGCACGTCTTTCTGGTCCAGGATGCTTGTTAGTCCTTCCGCCAACAAAAATACTCTAAAATAAACAATTCGATCTCTCCGGTTACGTTTTATGTGTGGATTATCCTTCTTCCTGATCGGTTCATTAAGCACGCTGTTGCATACAACAACGCCTCTGTCGAGTCTTATTTATCAAACGGTCATCTGAAATGTCAAACTGACACACCGCTGATCACTTAATTAGGTAGGGGAAATGTTTCCTCATCAGCATCCTTTTCGGCACCTACAATGGCCCAAAATATTGATAAAATACGTGTAAAGTCGAGTAAACATAACCAGGCTGTTTCCTTATCACGCGCGTTACCTAGTCCTTCCTACTACGCGTGGACCACCTGTCCGTTACAATGGTACTCCGAACTAAGCCACCACAATCACCAGACCAATGTTTCTCACAACCTACGAGAATGACGACACTATATGTGGGGAGAGAGTGGTTAGCGTATTTTGGAAAAGCGTGTGTGTAGCGTGCATGGGCAACGGTCAAGTTTCTTCCGTGTTCGGCAGCGGGAGTTCAGATAATCAATAATGTGTTAAAAAAATACGTAAAGCTGAGTGTCTTTGAAAGTGCAAAGTTATCCACATCTTCGATCAATTTGACACTTACTATGGATTTTCCGCTTAGATCTGCTTTCTATTAATTAGCTAAATCAACACCACCACACCACCACGATTGTCCACCATTCTTGGGGCCGGGGAATGAGTGCCAAAATACCAGGATCGACCAAAGTGCTCAGTTCAATTCAGCCCGACAGCCGGTTGTCTAGTCAATCTAAATGGTATGGAGGTAAGTGCCAAGCGGTGGCCTGGAAGCTTCTAAAATGGTTTGTTTGTAGCAGTTAGATCTAGTTGGTGTAATTCCAAAACACTTCAAATAAGAAAGCGAGATTGTGCCAGAACGAGGGATTTATTGGCAGTCAATTTTTATTGCTCCATGATTGTGTGGGTTCGGAAACGTGTGTGGTGTTGTATACAGTAGAACATCGGTAAAACGAAGGAGTGGTACACAAAGGGACATTGAAAATAATGGAAAAATTAGGAAATGCACAGAAACCTACACAACCGATCACTGCATGATAACATTTCTTCGTGTCATGAACAAGGTCAGTCCGCAAAACCGGTATTGTCTGTGTGATAAAAGAGACTGAAGTGGGATCCCTGAATGAGAGTGGTGATAAAAACAATCAGCATATGGAATGAAAGATCTTTTCTATGTCGAATGCCATGTGAATACGCAGCCTGCATGACACTCCATCTCTGAACTATAGGTGCTGGCCAATTTGATACGCAAATGTGTGGTTTGAAAATCAATCTCAATGCTTCATGAACCATCAATATAGTGAAGTGAGTACCAAACAAGTATTTATGCATGCGAGTAACAACCCAAAATATAGCTATCACTTCATGTTGGGTTTGGGAAATTCCGCGTTTTGTAGAACTCGGAAGTCGGAAAATGCATAGAGATGGTCGACCATCTTGCCATAGAACGGCTCCCAAGCCGGTAGGCAATATATCTGTATTTACTTCAGGGGGAAACATATAGCGAGAATGAACGAAGAACAGCATCTGTTGACTGCAAATGAAGTAGGCTATGTAAGCACTGTTCGCGCAATAATGACCAATGAAATGTCTGTTTATTGATATGGTGAAGCAAGGGGGCAGATTGGTTGAGAAATGGGGAATAAATTGGGAATAATAGTCTTATGAACTCAAAAGTGAACGTAATTCAGTTATAGATTTGGGAGAATATACAGTAGATAAAGATACAAAACGTTTGTGGTTGGGACGTAAACAGTGTTCATCAACCAAATAACCTAAACAGGAGAACATGCAGTTGGAAAATACACACTCATCAGGATTCGAACCAACGTGATGTTTATGCAATCTGTTTGGTGAAGAAAGTAGCCGTTGGTCCTGTGACTGTTTGATGGGAGTATGCACTTCAACGTTATCTTAATACGGCGAAAAGCACTTCGAATCTAAGATTAGAGAACTGATGGTCCTTTGGAAAGTGGCAGATGGAGCACTGAGACCAAAAGATACAAAATTAGACTGGATCAACCAGAAAGACGAATCTCTGGTTATCAACTCAAGGAACTGTAAACACGCAACTTTCAAATCAGGTTTCCAAATGAATTTGGAAGCACGAAACTGATAAAGAATGCCCTCTGACTCGAGAGTTATTCTTATTGGCTGTTTCAGAAGCTTTTTCAAGGTGGTACAATAGTAGTAACAGATCCTTGGGCATTTCCCATTGCTCTGCAATGGGATCAAAGTTGGAGTAGCCCAAGTTGAAAAACTGATGGGTGCAATTATTTTCACGGGGATCAAATATGGCAGCGATTTCTTTACCGGCTCACTGTGGTGGTTCAGCGGCTATCACATGCGACTCGGCCAGGTGCAGCCTGGTAGCTACGCTCACTGACGAGCTTCAACCGATCAGGATAGCTGAGGACAGGCACAGCGAAAGCTTGCTGTGAAGGGGCCAACTTCTGGTCTACCAATTATCTCCTTTGACTTAACATATTTATACGAACCAGTTCTTCCGTACGATTGAAGTGTTATTCCGCACCCTTGGTGCTCTTGCTATTTTGGTTTGCGTAGTTCCGGGAGGAAGTGATTTCATTGCGTCCTATCAGTTCGGGTATTGTGAATATTACAGTAATCTCACTATTAACTTCCCAGTCTTGTATGGTCTTCGTGATCTTGCTCTAAATTAAAGGTGACTGTTGAAGACAGAATGCATAATTTCGTTTAAGGGGACGGGGCACTTACGAATAATGGTGTTCGATAATAATAATAACACGTGTTGTAATTTACAATGCCCTTATAATAGTCGTGAAGACCGTCGCGTAAGTGATGAACCTTATTAATGTTGTCGTGAGCATTCAGCAATATTCACCGCAATAGTGCAGTTAGGCGAAAAACCTGATTATTGGGTACGTTACTCGTTATTAATTACAGTACAAAATTTATTGTTATCCAGCGGAAGGCTTACCTGGTGTTACCAATAAAGGGAGAATGAATTTCATCATACTGTACGAAATATTTGAGCCTACCTCACGAGTTTACATCTGATCTTGTACACAACTACTGGATATGAAGAACTGCTGATTACTGAGAGAAGCATATTGTTCTTATATCACGCATCTCTTGTTCGCATAGACGCATAATATGAGGTTTTGGTATTTATCGACTTTATTTCGTTGTTATTCACTTATTTATTTTGTATCTTACATTATATACAATGACAAGTTCTACTAGTAATATTTAATCACCACGTTTTCCACGACGAAAGAAGCGACAGATTCATTAGGCGTTGAATATAACGGTACTCTTTGTTCATGCGGTACTATCACATCACTTTTATTTCCACAATTTTTTCATGGGAGATTGTTTAGTTTTATGGATCCCAGGCGGCTCTAAAAGGCGTAGACAGTATATCGTCAACCAGCATTTTACCCGTGCAACTTATGACCACTGAACGGATATAACTTTTATTACGTTATAGTTCTTATTACGAGCATGAAAATCCTTTCACATTGTAGTTTTCCGATAAAATTCGCTCGATTACTTTAAACGAAGTTCCACATGTGCCGTTTAGCTGAATCCCTTCCCGGTAACTCACAAAAATCCAACTTCATAAGCAGTTAGTTATATTAGAAATCATAAGTACTCGTATTTGCAGTAAATTGCGACAATGAATTTTCATCCTTCGTCATCGTATTTTGGAAATCTTGACAGTTGCTGAAATAGAAGGGAAACAACAGAAATAACTGTGAAAAAAGATCGTTCAACTAATGTAGACCACTTCATTTGGTTTAGTTTGACAACGGTTTATTTTAGGGTATCAGCATATTAATTCTGATAATAACAATAATAATAATAATGCATTAATCACCGCTACGTACCTTCTTGAGCTACGATTAAATGATCTAAACCCTTTATTGTAGCGGGGAATGCTGGAGCAACAAGAAGATGCGAATATCAAACCGATCTGGCCAACTAATCGAGAGCCCCATACCAAAGAACAAAAGGTGAATAACTCGGAAACACCGGAAGCAGACAAAAAGAAGCATACGTACTAACAGATGGAACACAGAGGGATCTCAGGCAACTAACAAGACAGCCCACGTGAGAGGCTGCCGATCAAGCCGTCAATCGGAACAATGGGACCAGCCGAACAGAAATAGTGCACAAGGAATCAAACTAATAGACCCAGGAAACTGACCAGAATGCAGTCGAAATGCTCAGACAGTCGGCGGATCAATTCTGCTGCAGCTCGGTCTGGAGATAGGGCTATATAAAAGATTGCACGTGTTTCGCCGACTTGACTTGTCTGGCCGTCCAAATACAAGTGTCCTCACCCTTCTTACCGTCTCCATTACAATAAAGTCATAACTTTGCGAAAACCTATTTCAACGAACCTATCAGGAATGGATCGTAACAATTTACTGGACGATTAATACTGGTCTGTATACTAGTTAGGATGAAACAAAATGGGTAGAAAGAAACTGATCTAAGGTTGATACGAAAACTTCCTTTTAACAAGAAGTGGCTGTGTAAACGTTCCACTGATCATGGTGCATATACCACTGTCTCGCCTACCACAGTAGGTAGATATCCATTTTCTAATGGATGACTACACGAATAATAGTCGTAAGCTAAACCGCATTTCGGTCAGAAGTGCTTCACACTTAACTCACTATCGAACTGGGGAAGTGAAACAAATATCCAGAAGTTCAGCTAATACTAATACCAAGTTTATGAGGATTGTGGCCAGATGAGGAACGTGACGAAGTATATGGTAATGAAATTCAGTCTCTTACTACTCAAATTCATAGACGGGAAACAGTAGTTTCTCTATAGATAATAATTGCTGCATGGATGCAGTGTTGTATGCCCTCCCCTCCCCATCACTGATAAAATTAGGCGGGTTCAGTCCCCATTCCTGACAAACAGGGGTGAGAAAATTCTGTAGCACATCTATCCAGTCCCCATAGAAACTGGTGCAAACATGACCGACATTTTTTAACCAGCCAGCTAATATTTGTGTCATTATCGGTTGCCACGTGTTTGAATCTTCAGGTTATCGGTATTTAGTAAATCTGCTACCAATGAATGATGGGTATGCCTCCTTTCTCTTCTTCCAAGCAAGGGGTATGGAAAAAATTCGGTAAATTGGTGAAACCTGAACACGCATATTCCGCTAACAAACAGCCTTATGGGAGCAGGTTTTGGAAATCCTTGTTAACTGAAATCAAAGAAATTCAAAGCCGACGATGGTTGGCTTCGAACCACGATCCATTAATAGATATTTGTCTGTGCGCTAATTAAAGTGAAAATAAATGGGCACTGTGTGAACGTCTTTGTTCACGTTTTGAGGTTATCCCGGATAAATAAAAAACTGCACACCGTGGTCAGCAGATGGGTCTAACGAAAGGAACAGAGCTAAGGATTTTATCAACACGTCATTATTATCTCAGCGGACCAACCGCACATAGCCAACACCTCGATGCTCAAAGAAAAATGGTCTGTCGGAAATCTGATCAGATATTTCACTGTCTCGGTCGAACTGGCGAAACAATGGCTTGATCGTAACATACGCATTAGGTCGCTCTTCATCGGTGAATTTGTTCACTGGACATGTCGGAACACACGACCCGTCGCGCATTGCGTCCACGCTCAATCGTCGGAATTTTAAGCCAAGTTGCGTTTTAAATGTCAGGCCTGGAAAAGCCGAGGTACCTGACATGTCTCAGTTGAGCCTAAAGGCTTGAGATTGGACTGTTGTCTGTGTCACTTCTGTTGCTTCGTACGATAGCGACAGTTGCCAGCGCTTGATGTGGGTGTGTAAAATGTGTGCACATGTGTGTGTGTGTGTGTGTGTGTGTGTGTGTGTGTGTGTGTGTGTGTGTGTGTGTGTGTGTGTGTGTGAACGTTTAGCACTGCCCGAACTGCGTGAACCAGTTCGTAGGTTGACATTTCCAAACACGTGAACAACTTGGTGGCGAGCCCACTAAAGAACAATTATTGACGTGCCCGGACGGACAGGCTTTAGATGTAACCACGAGAAAGGTTTGCATTCCCTGTAGTCGTCGTGATACGGGCTGAACGCGCAGCCGACAGCGTCCTCGTCAAGGGGAACGAAGCGGCGATAGCAACCGGCCTTGTGTAGCAAAGGCTAAGAAAGGCGTGACAATGAAGTACCACAGAGATTTGCCAAACTGCTACATAAATTTGGAAAACTATAAGTTTAATCTGAGAACCGAACTCATTAGTTGGTTTTCTCAACGGTAAAGTGCATTTCACTGGTAACACAGGCAACGAATTCAACGAAGAACTCATAGGATAAGACTACCGACAGTTGCGTTGTCAACACACTACGACAGGAGTACTTGGACAAATTGTGTTCACTGAGGAAGTTCTATTGCTAAAAGTGAGGTTACAGTCAGTGTTTCTCCAAGAAATGAATTTTCAAGAGATGTAGTCTGAGGTTCGGGGTTTCATAATTTAGAAGGACATCACAGAAGAGGACGAGATGATTGCATTTGACTAATTACAACTAGGAAAATATTAAGACCTGCATTACTATTAACGGGTTTCTAATTAAAATTCTTTCGTTTCACTCGAGGACATGAGACTTTGTTTTGTGTTTTTGGATTTTTACCCGCAAAAATAGGAGACATCCTCGAAAATAAGCCTTAGTGCGTTTATCGGATAAAAAAATAGAACAAGACTGGGTCCTAATTTTGGAGAAAGACGGTAGTTATTGCTTCATGTCCTTTCTTTGTATTTGGCGATACTGTTTAGTGTAAGTTTCAGATTGATGACCATTGAGAAGAGCATGCAAAATGCTAACACCTTGCAGCATTTGGCTTCTTTTAGGACTGACCGATTGAATGAAGGATACTTAGAGATTTGAATATGAGAACAATTTACAGCGTATATTTAGTCACCATTTTTTACAGACTCAGAGCCGATGCACTAGGAAACCGCAACAATTGAGCGATTCTTAAAGATTTCAGCTAAACTGGCTGACTCGAATGTTAACAATCCCAAAATTCATGATTGCAATCAGTTGCAAGTGAGTTGGCGTCTTGTTGGGTTTCTAAAAGACAAGCTTGCTTGTGAGTGCAGTGGAGGGTGTATACCTCATGGCCTCAAAGAGCCACCACACTATTGGGGATAGCCGGTAAACAGACCCTGGAACTTGAAATGGTGAAGCATATAAGATCAAAAAATAGTTCAGGTTCGGTAAAGAGTCGAATGATAGGGTGTTACTGTCTGCTACCAAAGATGATCAAATACATCAGCATTCCTTCAGAATATTCCACCGCTTTCGATTTACTGCTTACTCCGTTTTCTGCAGTTTTCATCAGGAAAAATGAATGCATGAGGCTTCTATTTAAAATGATAAAATGTACCGGCTAGGATTTAAAAATAAATTTCTTTTGATGAAGTGATACAAGGATTTTCACATTTCAACATGAGATTCGATAGGTCATATTTGGTCGTATATATTCTTTCTTGTTGATCCGCAGGATATACGTACATAGGGAGCACGGACGCTACATTTTAATGATAATATGAACTCAAGCGTATTTCACATATTCTTTACACATATACACATAATAAACAAGTTTCATGAGAAATTACTTTTCGAGATAGGAATCAAAAAATCTAACCAGCTGTTATCCAACACGGCAGAGTGCCAAGCTATTTCCTAAGTTAACTTAATTTATATATTTTCCTCTCTGCGTCATATTGACGTCGTTCGGCGACCAGTATCACAACTCCGTCTGCAAGGATAGTCAAAATGTTGTGGCTAGCCCCAAGGTGTCTAACGCAATCCGCCGTCGTTCCCCTTGATAGGTTGAGGATAGTTTGGTTCTCTCGCTCAGATCACATAACCCCACTGATCCACCGGATCGACGTCCGTCCGTGAATGCGACAATTCGCACGACTTAGGTCTGTGCCACTTATGCACGGGAAGGACGATGATCGGCCAGAGAAACTTGTGGCTAGTTGACTAATGAAATGCACTTTGCCGATGCGAAAACCAACCATTGCGTTCGGTTCTCAAATTGCACTTATAGTTTTCCAAACCTATGTGATAATTTCGCAAATCAGTGTGATAGTTTTTCAAATCAGTCTTTAAATTTTATATTACCGGAATGATACGATCATCAATAAGGAACTACTTAGCCCTGTCTCTGCCGATGGGTTGTGGGTAGCGGAATAATAAAAGACAGAAAACGTGAAGATTAAAACGTGTTGTTACTGATAATTATTATTTGTCTCAGTGAAACTGCAGTTCGGTCCTCTGTTTAGCAGTGGATCAATGAGTAATGGTTTCATTCATTTGATCACTGCCACCGAGAAGGATGATTAGGTGACTGTAACATGAAGAAACACCGGACGGGTAGTACATGAAACGGTTTTTCTCCATCCATAACGTTTACGTACAACGGGCTATCCCCGAAAGCATAATACGCTGTTGATTACACGACTTCCAAGGTAACTACGAGCGAAAGCAAAATGTAATAGAATATTCACCGCCTTCTGGTGATACGCTTTAACTGTTTGACGAATATAGTACGATGGTGTGAGTTTTCTCGTTTACAGTATCCGCTATTTGTGATTGATTGCAAACCCAAAACAACTAAGCGTTATTCAAGTAATAAGCACTCGCTAAACTATTTCTTCTATTGAAGAACGGCTAAGTCTCCCACTTTTACGGTTCACCGATTAATTCCATTGTGGACGAAACTTTCTGATCATGGCTGTGAACAAAATTCACTTTTTCGTAAACAGCTCCAGTCGGTAAATTTCATCGTAATTGCATACGTTATTCTCAAGAAGAACTACTTTCTCGGCCATTCACACTTACTCACTCACAGGACCATGACTATATCACAGCGTGGTTGTCAACAGGCATTAACTGATTCCGAGTCCACAGACAGCCATGGACTGCCTCCTGAACATTTTCGGTAATTTTAGTAGCTTCACTGTCACTGCACCTTTGACGGAAAGCATTTATCTCATTAACTTTTTTACGAACCATAAAAGCTATGAAATAGTGCAACCTCGATGACCTATAATACGGTATATTGGTTAGCTTACACGGTTGACTTAATCGGGTACCCGTAGTTGTCGAGGATGAATGCAGCTCCGCAAATCATTATTACCGCTTTGTGATGTTTGATGAACCTGACCCACATCTCCACACCTACCGCCACATGTTTACCTAAGACGACTTCTTACACGGTAGAATATTGCGCGTACAATTATTTCCCCAATTAAAAAATGGATAATTATTTATTTCTCCCTATCGATGGGGAATCACTTAAGTGAGACTTGCTCACAGGTAACGACAGAGTAGCAATCAATGGGAAAAGTGATAAACTTGTGAAATAATATTTCCATACTTATAAGCTAGGATCTGGTCACAAGCTCTGATCATTAAAGATTGGTTCGGTGAAATCAGTTTTTATCTTTCTACAATAAACCGAACTTCAGGTTCAGAATTTTTACTCAATTATTCTCATCCACCTCATTTGCATCTTAAATTGGTTGGCAGAATCAGGCATTGATAAGATGATGTGTAGCACTCAACAAGAATCAAATTTATCGTTTACATTGGTCGTCCCAGTCACATCGACGAAGCGTCATACGAAGAAATATCATTATTCTTTTCATTACACTGTCACACTGCCATCTTCACATTTCTTCATTAATTTTCGTCCCACTACCTATCACTACCCACTTAAATGAGAGCGGGTAATCCGGTCTGAACGATACAGACTAGCTAATTGTCTCACTACAATAGCCGTCATCCCGTGGAATATCTGCGTTTGCTGAGGTCTTGAGCAATGGCAATGCGACTTAGATAACCCAGTAACGATGGACATTTTCCAAAGAATGGTTCAGTAAAGGTCGGCCGATTTCACCGTCAGTATATCGCAACTAAAATGGGCACACCACTAATAATTCCGACCTCACTATCTTGATAAATTAACCGCATTTGCTTCATACGATCGTCACAAGACTGCCCGAAGTCGGCCTGTAGCGGTCTCCGGTTTGTCAAGACTCGTACCACGGGTGCGCTTCAACTTGCCTACACCAGGAATTCCATTATTAGAACCTCAACTGGACAGAGAACTCATTTCTCCGTACTACGAAATCATTTAGAGATATTACGTCTACGTGAAGAGAACGGTGCGTCAAATTTAAGAATCCTTTCCAAGAGGGTTATATAACTCTTATGTAACACAAGCGTGAAGACTACCCAGTTAGTATAGTCAAGAAAAACAGTCAAAAGTTTGTGAAATTACGTGAAATAGGTACTTATCAATTTGACTTGCTCTTAATTAGAAGTTATCAGTCTAGAAATCAACGGCTAATCCGTTGCACCATTAGCATATACCATTTTTTGACCACGTTACAAAAATAGCTCTGCTTTTTAATCCTTAATTTATATTTTGTGTTCAATAGATAGTTTCAATTTTGTTCATTTATGCACTCGGAAACTTTCACATGCAGTATTTTAGCTTGTAAAATACTGCTCGAACTTGAAACACGGGCAGCACTTACACAATTACAGGACTCACACTGCTCTCTCATATCCTTACCAAATGTCAAAAAGCTTTTTATCACTTGAATAAAAATTGGCCGCTCATTAACAGACGAAATCGAAAAGTTCGAGGGACTGGCTAGGCAGGTGAAACGCCATCCCAGTAGGCTGCACACAAATCATTCATCATTCATTCTGTCCGCCTGCTATATACTTGTGTTTGGGGCATATTTTGTTTAGTTGTTCGTTGGACCGCATTAATACACATCCACTCCGTTAGTCATGTGAAGACATTCGACAAGTCTAAAACACGTAGCAGGTCAGTGCAAAAATCACGCTTCACAACGACTTATTTCAAAACCCAGTTGGTTATTAGCGTTCAATTCATTTAATTGGGTAAACAGGGTGAGAAGTTGTTCGTGTATCTGACCTTGTACGTCCGGTAAAAAAAAAACGGTAAAATCCCCTTGTGCGCATGATCAGCCGTTCAAAAGCACAGACCATCCCCGGATCGGTAGACAGCTTAGAAATAACAAGTGACATCATCATAGTACTGCCCTCGCACTTGTGAGGATTCATTCATGTGTCAGACCAAGGCGCCATGTTACCTCTAATTCCTTTGGTCTTTGTTAGACGAATCCCACTGGTCAATAGGAACCCTATGAAATGATGAGCAACCCATACCATTTACCTCTGGCTATTGAAATAATGAATAACAGAGTTCAGTGTTGCAGTGAAAGTCGTTCATGCGAAGAGCTTCGGGCTAGGTGGTCACGAATTTGGCAGCGTGAATTGCGTCGATTATCAGCGTTTGAAGCGGATCATCACCAGTGGCCAGGTCACGATAATACACCTACCGATTTGACAGATTCCGCTCTCGATGACTAAGTGTTGCTACCGTCGGTGGTATCTAGTACAGGTAAGCTGGGATCCACTTGTTTAGTCACTTTCTAATTTATAGACAATAAGGTCACCGATTAGGACGTTTGTTCCGACTTGGAGTCTCATTTTCCGGAGAGCAACGCGTCCATGCCCAGTCAACACAGGGGTGCGCTTCTTAATCCCAAAATAGTCCCACGAGGGACTATTTTTTAGTAATTAGGTTGATGAGTTTTTGTCATGCTGTTAGATTTGGACAGGTCTAAAACGTGAAAAAATAATTTTATTTCATTGAAAAACCCTATGGTTTACCATCCGGGTCAGCACAAGTACAGAGCATTTAGTCCAAAAATAGTCCCTTGAGGGACTTTTTTGGGACTGTTTTAGTAATGTGGTGTTAGTTGAAGAATTTCACCGGTTGCTTCAAGTGCGGTTCATAACATGGAAGTACACCTAGACTTCGTTGTAAAATGCTACGTTTTATGGGGATGTTGTGCACTAGAAAGTACTCGGGTCGTGCCAGGATATTTTTGAGGGTATTCACAGATCATACTATTTCACCTGATAGAAATTAATGAAATTTCATTAACTAATACCTTAAGATGAAGTAGTGTAGTAGAGCTTTCCGAAATTCCAAAGTAAAACACGTAGGCCGCTGCATTCTCTGAGTGTTCAAAAATAGTCCTAAAACAGTCCCCGGGATGTTTCAAAAGGGACTGAATTGGGACTAATTTGGGACTTTTTTGGACTAACTTGGGACTACTTTGCTAACTGGGTGGCTTCCATCGATCTGTCTATCAGGCTACGGTGAAAACTTTTGCCTCAGTTGCCAGGGTATGCGAGGACATTGAAGGGAACAACGGGCATCACAAGAAACAAGAAGGTAAAATTATTTGAATGATCATCAGAGAAGCCTAATCAACATGATCCCATTACCGGCAAATGATACCCACTAATACCTTTGGCAGCTATGATAGTGGGTGGAGTTGTACAAACGATCGAGAAGTTGGAAATCTGTGTTAGAAACAAACGAGTCAACTTTCTTAGTGTTGTTTATAAAATAATTTCTCATACAGGTGTTCATCATAAATGTGGGGTTACGTGATGGCAGGGGTAAGAACTAGAACTCACAAACGTGAGGGACTGGAAATCGGAAGATACACATGTATTGTCAAGGAACCATTGCACCAAACAAGCTTGTTTGCTCACACGTACAGACTGGATGTATCCAGTTTTACCACATCCATGACACTTAGTGTTGCTAAATCGATAAGTTAATCAGGAGTACATTGGGCAAAAAGAATTACATGCATTCCATTGTCTGAAATGACCAGCGTTGCACTGAGAATTTTCAGTGGATATGGTATGTTTGACTGTGCACCTAGCTGACTGTCTCTTGTGAGCAGGAATCAACTGAGGGTTTCCAACCTTGAACACGGCACTGACGAGGCTGTGCACTTCCCGATACCATTCAAAAATTAATTGGACGACTTGGTACGGGCAGTAGTGGATGGGGAAAAGGCATTGTTGCAATTCGAGGCATTTCATTCTCGCGAGCAGTCAATCACACAGTCTTACTACAAGTTGGTTGTCAAGTTCGCACCTGGGAGCCCGTGTTTACGTTTGTAAAATGAACTCCCTGATCATCTGGATGGTTTCCCGAGTAAAAGGATGAAACATCACACACACATACATACATACATACATACATACATACATACATACATACATACATACATACATACATACATACATACATACATACATACATACATACATACATACATACATACATACATACATACATACATACATACATACATACATACATACATACATACATACATACAAAGGCCGGACATTTGATCGAACGTACATTTGGTCGCCGGACATTTATTTGAAAGGACATTTGGATGACTGAATTACTCTATATTCACTTAATTCTGTCAAATGTCACGCCCTCAGAAAGTGGATTAGTAGTAGCCCGTCCCATTGGTCATTCTCGGTATTTGTAGTTAACTCGCGATAACCCAGAGTTATAAAGGCATAGATTGATCACGGATCGGTAAGCCAAAAGACTTATGCTATGCTGTTATGCAAACGCATCACATTCAAGTTCTTCTGACCATTGTGGCCTCACAACAGCTTCACACCGGAATTCCTAAAGCCGAAGGCTTGCAACTAAGGTCAGCTGAAAGGGCAATGCGGTCTACCACCACGGTGTTCGGTGAATCTGGAATCCAAGCCTTTGTCCTTTTTAGATGATAGGCTGTTGATCATCTTGACCACCTTAGTATGTGAACAAAATGATTCGCCTTAACGGATGCATGCGGCAGGCGAACAGGATTCATCACTGGCCTTGTCTTGACCACCGACTGTGTTTAATGACCATTCCAGCGGCCCTAATTTGCAAGCCTAAGTCCGGAGAAGACACCTGTTGCCTGGGTGACGGATACTGATCACAGCCATTGAAGAGTAAGTAATCATCCTGTTCGCCCAAGTTGCACATAGACTGCGTTATCAACCGATGAGCGAATCATGATCACTCAGATGGCCAGCATCCCGTGATTGGTAGCGTTTGAAACCTAAGTGAATATAGTGAAGTTCAATCATCCGAATGTCTGGCGACCGAATGTCCACTGGGCCAAATGTCCGGCGATCAAGAGCCCAGCGACTAAACGTCCGGTGACGAAAAGTCCGGGAGACTGCGTCGGCTGGAAAACTGCCTCATTCAGTGAATACCGAGCCTCAATCATTTAGCCAAGACAGAAAATTAGCAGCTCTGACAGCAGAGAGATGTTCGGTCGAACAAGAAGGATTAGCAACAAAACTGCGTCATGTCGGGTCCTGGAAGGTATTCGAATCGACTCGCGGCAAACTGGTTCGTTCTATTTCATTGGTAATCCTGCGTAGGCGTTAGGTTCACATTGCAGCAATTAAAATAATAAAGTATCATAATAATTGTGACATAAGGAATATTAAATAGCGATAGCGAATGGAAAACGGGACTAGATTTAGAGGGATATTGTATGCAACTTGGTGGTGACCACGTATTTGGTCATCATTACACGATGGAAGAACAGCGTTGGTGAATTTACGCACCTAAGCAATCAGCAAGTGGGAATTTGGCCAAATGTAGTATAAGTTCTAAATAGAGTTAGGGACTGGAATGATATTTAGAAATTTGTTTTGCATTTTAAATGAACTGTTTGAGTTTATCTGAAGTATGAATGTTTGCTCACAGCCAGGTTCGCAGCTGCTTTTTCGAGAAATTTATGCGTTTTATTATTACTGTTATATTGCCATTAGGCGAAATATACATTTGGAAAGTAAATACTAAGTGAAATCATATATTCTCAGTGCAAATCGGTAGGCATTCTTGAATGCTTACTCATTTCATTTAATATTCAGTGTACTGTTCTCAGATTGTTACGAAGATGGCAAGAGGGGGGACGACAAGTGCACATTTGAACGGCCAGCCCAAGTCAAATTCATGAAACACGTACAATCGTTTATATAGGCCCTTTTCCAAGACCACGCTACAGCAACATTGATCTGCCGGCTGCCGGAATATTTCGGCTGCGTTCTGGTCATTTTCCTGTGGCCATTAGCTTGATTCTCTTGTGCACTATTTCTGTTCGGTTGGCCCCATTGTCCCGGTTGGTGGCTTGATCGGTAGCCCCTCACGCTGGCTATCTTGCTGGTTGTCTGGGATCCCGCTGTATTCCATCTGCTAGTCCATATGCCTCCGACATATTCGCCGTCTGTTCTGCGGTTCGTGGCTATCGCTCGGTTGGTCCAATCGGTTTGATGTTCGCGTCGTCCTGTTGCTCCAGTACTCCTCGTTAAAATGTGCCGCAGAACGCGCTTGAAAAAATGTTCAATAACACAGTGCTGCTGGAAAAATTGGTAGTAAGTCAGAGTTTTGCTTACCACGGGTAACCTTTCTGAATTCTGGTTTCCATGCTACCTGCGACTTGCTGCAAAAGTGCCCATGTAAGGTGGATGATAAATTTTTGATAAGAACTGGTCTGACGTTGATCATCTACAGACTTCCAGTAGCCGGAGCACTCTAGTGTGCAGCCTACTTGTCTAAACATTTCCTCTAAATCTTTTGGTAGTAAACACAATGAACTGAACTGATAGGACGTATTGAAATGGCCCCCTACCGAGAACTACGCGAACGAAAGTAGCAAGAAGAACAAGGCCGCGAAATAGCACGTTAGTCGTATTGCAGAACTGGTTTGTATAAATATGTTAAATCAGAGAAGATAATTGGTAGACTAGAAGATGACCAATCACAGGGAGCTCTTGTCAGACTTGTCGCGACGATCCTGATTGATTGAGGCTGATCCGCGTACGTGGCTACGAATTTGTACCTGGTCGTATCACGTGTGACAGCTGCTTGATCCCCACACTTTCCTGCGAAGTTATTACTGATATTCTGTTTCGTGAACCGGTATTGTATTGCAACCAGGAAACCATATTACTGGGATCAAAATGGTCACTCCGCCACTTGATAATAGATAGTGCCTGGGATATGCGCAATGCTTATTAACGGTCCATAACCTTTCTATAATTCTTCTGTGTGTCCTGGCCGCAGGAGGTTGTGGGCGTAGCAGTTTTTTAACATCATCCGCACTGACATCGTTTTATTTGAACGTATCGGCGGTTACTTTAGTGCGTAGTTGGACGCTGGAGCAAATAAGTCGCTCATAATCGCGGTGGTTTCACGCATAGCAATCTAATTACTTATTAAACGTGACTGAGGCTTTCCGTGCCCTGTTTAAGGTCCGGGGCAGACAATCAAGACCTGCTAATTGTCGCATCCTAAACGTAACTTTGGGTATGGGCATTCGCCTCCACAACTCTCTCTGTGTGCTCAAGAGCAATTTCTGTGTGCTCTCGAGCTCCCCTGGCTATCCCACAAGAGGCCACAGAACAGACAAAAACTGACACAACACGTGAGAAGCAATCCCCATGTGGTCTGTTTTCATCATCATTAATCTCTATATATTGTGGTGTAATGGCATTAGCATGAGTAACTGAAAAAGTGCTTGTTCACCTATCTCTGTTCTGCATGTGTACTCGGTAGGAATAATCGGGCAATTCTCTTTTAGATCATTAAAGGGAGTCCCCAATGCTTTCCATTTGGCTGCGAGACTATTTCACGAACCGATCTCAGTTCGCATATCATAAAGGTCGTAAATCCTCTACCATCCCTTTTAACACCGGGGTATTGCCAAGTGCTATCTTATCACTAGTTCAGTTCGCTTGCTATATTTATGACCTTCTCTCTACTGCATCATCATTTACTTTCAAACAGGACGACGATGTTGTGGTCGGTTTTCAACCCCAGAACAGTGTTAATGTTAATCCACTACAGCAACCTACCTCGATGATGACGGAATGATGGTCCAACATGACCAATTTAGTACTGAATCCCAACAAGTATATAGAAATATTGTTTCGGTTGACTGTAATTCCATATCAAAATCGAATTATCCAATACTCGCAACAGAACGTTCAAACGTGAAAGGAGCCCAATACTATAAATATCTTGGTGTACTTATCTCATCACATCTTAAGTGGACCCATCATGTACATCGTACAAGAAATATTTTAAAGATAAGCAGGCTGATATTTTACGTCTCTTGTCTGAGGCCTTTACGTATGCCTACCGACATTATTTCTGAGTCTATTCATTACGGTGTGTTATATCTCTGTTTATGATGCTTCCCTGTCACTTTTCCTAGTTTTCACGTCAAAGATTTTGTGCTGATAAGAAGCCTACTTAAATGCATTTCTAAGTGCAATAACATATCCTAATCTGAATTATTGAATTTCACGGAGAGAATCCATTTTTCTGAATGTGAACATTCACGCCGTGTTATACTTTCTGATGATACACCCACTGCACGCCTCTCTCTCTCTCCCGCATTATTTGCCACTAAGCTGCACGTAGTGAATTTGAATAGATATATTCCCATATTACAAAGTTTCGTAACTCGGTTATTCCATATCTAGCCAGGCTGCTTGTTTCGAAGGAACACCTTGTGAACGAATTGCAAGAAAAGCACACCTAAACAGGATGTTCTTTTTTCCGTCTGACGAACACTGCTGTCTGATTCAACCTATATCTTTTTTGATCACATTTTTGTAACCATGGCTACAGCAACTAACTGATATCTTTTCACTGAGCATTTGCTCTTTTCGGACAAATAAAGTACATCCCTGATATTGAGATTCATGGAAATTCAGTTCGCCGTATCGAGAAGCTCCGTTAAACTTGTTTCGTCTACATTTCATGCATTCTATCTTTATTGTCTTGTGTTCACCAAACAGCTTATTAGCTTTCCATGCGCTTTCACCACTAATTTCCACGACGGCCACCACCCCGTCATTTTCTCACCGGCGTGATAATCTGTTTATTCAGTCCCATTGTGTCACGCAGATTTTGGCTTTGTTTCTAGGACAGGTGTCGATTGACCTTAATTCTCATTTGTTTAATTGTTGATCTTATCTGCTCGTGCTGAACTCTGATTCTAAACATATTTATCTCTTATATAACCTTTCTCTCCGGTTGGAGTGACCCTCTCTTTTGTTCAACCTTTGTCTTCTGTCCCCAACCACCCCTTTTCGTCCCCTCTATCCATCCATAATGTTTCTTCTGAAAACACGCGCTATACTCGCGACGGTTCATTGTCGAACAGTGTCGCGAATAGCCCTCTGTCTAGTAACTCACTTTTTCTCAAGCCTCGTCAGCCTCTGAACCTCGGCTCCTTTAACGTGATTACATTCATGCAGGCTGGTCAGCGGGCTTGCCCAGCCCTCACAATAGACTCTCTAAAAACTGATGTCTGCTGCGTAAGTGAAATGCGTATCCAAGATTTGAGCAGTGTGCTTCAGCTAACTGCTCCTGGCATCTCATCAAGGGATTTTCCGCGGAATTTCAAGAGACGAAGTAGCTAGGGCTGCGGGTCAACGTGGTGTAGGAATAGTCTTGACTGACAAGGCTGAGGCTGCCCTTTTAGACTAGATCCCTGTTAACAGTAATTTATGTGCTGTAAGAAAGGATAGTTGTGTGAAGCGCAATTTGTTTGTGATCTCAGCGTACGCCCCAACAGATTGCAGCTCTGACACACACAAGAATGGGTTCTGCGACGAACTCGCCACTCGCAGCAGCAAAGGATCTGACATCGTAGTGCTAATTGGTTATATTAATGCAAAAGTTAATAAACTTAGTGCGTCAGAAGCTTGTTTAGGTGTTCATTGTGCTTTACCCGCTGGGCGTACAGATAGTGGGGATAGGCTTCTCCAGCTTTTGTGCGGACAGTCTGTTGCTCTTGTCCAGTACCAATTTCCGACACAGCTCGCGTCGCACAACTACATGGCGCTCAAAATCTACAGGTACTTTGAGTCAGATCGATCATACCGCCATAAGCTACCAGTGGCCCTATTCTGTTCAGAACTGTAGATCTTACTGGTCCACGTACGTAGAGTCGGACCATGCATTAGTTTTAGTGCGATTATCGCTCCAGCTCCATGGTCATCCACAAAAACCCCAAACCCGGTTAGCCGTGCAACGTTTGTGTGATCCAGAAGTCCGCACCAGTCATGAACAAAAATTAGCACATGAGCTAGGAACTACGATGAACAATAGTGTAGATGAGTATTGGGTCCATATCCAGCAGGTAATGCACGTGGCAGCAGGTTTCGCCTGTGGTCCTCGATCCGATGTCCATCAAAGACACTGGGTCTCGCAAGAGTCTCTGAGTATAATAGAGCAAAAGTGTCAGCTCTCGAACTGTAAGAAGATTAATATGATACGAAGACATACACAAAAACAGGTTACAAAAAGCCTTAAGAATGATCGCGAAAATTGGTGGGTCAAGGTAGCCGAAGAAATGGAAATAACAGCTGCTTCAGGTAGCAGTCAAAGACTGTTGAGGCGTCTTCGAGATACCAGTGGACGGCGAACCCAGGTTAGTGAAACGATCTGCGATAGAAATGGAGAGCCTATTTATGACAAACAGCAAAGGTTCGATTGTAGGGCCGAATACTTCAAGGAACAGATTATCCGGCCGCGCTCTAATGTAGTTACTCCGGCGTCAACAACTGTGATTCCTTGGGGAATATCAATTGAGCCCCCATCGAAAGTGGAAGCGGAGTCATGCATCCAATAACTAAAGGGAGAGGAAACGGCTGGTCCCGGCGAACTTCCCCCAGTTATTTTCATTCTGGGTGGAAAAGCTTCGATAAAATCATTTAGCACCTTGCTCCGTGACATTTGGAACGAGGAAAGTATTACACTAATGTGGAGTGAGTGATTGATTGTGCCCGTCTTCAAGAAGGGAATACGCAATGACTGTACTGACCACCATGGGATTAGGTTAATTTCCATGACCATCAAGATATTGGCCTTGATTTTGCTGCGTCGTCTCACACTGGCTTGCCAGAGCAACGCCCGTGAACAAAAGGCCGAATTTCGCCCAGGTCGAGGATGCATCGACCAGGTTGTTACCCTTCGCCAACTTATTGAAACGCGTCACACGCACAACCGACCGACAGTAACGGTTTTCTTAGAATTGAAAGGCGTCTTCGATTCAATTGATGAAGCAGCGCTTTTCAGTGCTCTTCATCGAAAAGGTGTGCCTCAGGGGTTCGTGAACCTACTGAGATCATTGTATTCTAATACTTCTAGCCGCTTATGGGTTTACGATGAGATATTCAGTCGGTTCGAAACGACCAGTGGTGTTCGACAAGGATATCCCCTTTCTCCGTTCCTGTTCAACTTCGTCATGGATGAAACAATGGAAAATGTGTTGCAAAATCCTCAAGATATAGGCGTCGAGCTACGAAATAGTGAAAAGCTGTATGACCTAGACTATGCCGACGACCTTGTATGTTTGTTGGAATGCACGAAACATGCTCAACGGGCACTAGATAGACTTGCAAGAACTGTGGCTCCAGTCGGTGTGCGCTTTGCACCTTCACAGTGTTAAGTGATGGTGCAAGACTGGACGTCAACGATTCCGAGGTTGATGGGGAGGTGCTGACAGTTGTCGACCACTTCACCTACCTCGGCAGCAGCGTGACGACGGATGGAAGCACAGCAGCAAAGGTGAGCACGCGGATATCCAAGGCCCGAGCAGCGTACGCTGGACTGAAGCACTGGTGGTGCCGACCTGATATTTCCCTGACGCTGAAAGGTCGTGTGTACGGTGCCACGATGAGTTAGGTTTTGTTGTATGACTGCGGGACATGGGGTCTGCGTGCGGAAGACATTCGTCGTCTTGAGGTTTTCGACCATCGATGTTTGCGTAGTATCGCTAGGATTGGGTGGAATGGCAGAGTGAGCAATGCTGAGGTCAGAAATCGAGTATTGGGTACTAATTCGGAGAATGTTCTATCATGGCGTATCCAGCGCAGTAGACTTCGTTGGTTGATATGCGTTTTACGTACAAAAAAAGTCTACCTCATCGTGCCCTGTTTTCCGTTTATCTTAGGCAGTGGAAGAAGCCACTTGGAGGTCAACAGATGACGTGGCACCGGGGAACGAGAAAATGTACAGCAGACTTAGGAAAAGTAGGCTCCTCACGTCTTCGTGGTTAATGTCCGAAAGATCCATCAACCAGTTGGCTGGAGACATTGAAGGATATGGCAACGAACCCCGAATAGTGGCGATCGTGTTGTCACTTTCTGTCGAATCAGAATGATTGATCAATGCTTGTTTGTACAGTAAGACTGTGTATTCCGTGTGTTGGCTATTAGGGCGTTCTTTCCTTTCCATCCCAAGTACGTCCACTCCCTGTCCATCTTTTAAATTCATACTATCTAATTCAACGTGCAGCATGATGAGGAAGGCAGTGGTCATTCGGGCTTGTCCTGCAGTTTAATGGTGTACGATGATGACGATGATGATGGAGTGACCCACTGGTACCCATGACCCATTCTGTTATTACGTTGTAATTGCCTGGGTTACTTGACAAGGGCAAAAGGTCTGTACGTTATTGTAAGGACGGTTAAACCTTACTATGCTTTTTCCTTAGTACTCGCGTTCGCTAGTGCTTCCTACTACGCGTGGACCATTCCGCAACACGTCACTGCGATCACCAGGACAATGTTTTCCACTACCCATGAGAAGAACATTATCGGTGGGTAGAGAGAGGCTAGCGTATATTGGAAAAGCGTGCGTATGGAGTGCATGGACAACGGTCAAGTGGCCACCGCGCTTGGCAAAAAGAGTCCAGATGAACGATAATGTGTTAAACAAATGAGCAAAGTTGAAAGTCACCACATAATTATCTTTCTCTCTCATCATCTGCTTTATCTGTGTGAGTGACTGAACTTGGCCATCCCTCCATGATCATGCAGTTTCTCATAGCCACGTTATTCTGTGTTCTTCACCACGCTTGTGTTTTCCCTTGGACCATTACTTTGCTTCTGACCGTTGATTGGTCAAAATGCCCATCATAAATAAGGACCCACTCAGTAAACCACTTAACTCGCCTTTGCATTGCCGTCTCCAGCGATTCCTCTCTGTTGTTGCCTGGGCGTTTTGAAGCCTTTGTTGACTGTTTTGATTTTGTGGCCAGTTTGCCCACAGTTTGAGGCATGTTATTGCTATTGTTTGATAATTTCTCCTTAAGTACACATAGTAGAGCAAGCCTGTGTTCTCTGCCTTGAGACTTGGGGGCTGTTTATCCTCGAGTCACTCAATTACGGGACGACAATCCTGTATATTTGACTTGATTTGACTCCTATGGTAAACAACTTCTCTCTCGGAGCGCTAATACAATGAAGGCATTCAGTGAAACGACCTGCGGAGCTTGGCTACTATATGAGCATGCGTAGTAGGTGAGATTTTTCTCCGATTATCTCGTGGTCTTTTTATTTCAAATTGAAAGCGCATTTCCCGCAAGCTGAAATAAGGGAATCGTTGGCCACGGTAGATGCAATATGCACATTTTTGGGTACAGAGGACCAGTGTACCGCTTTGCACGATTATTGAACTTATCCTTACACATGAAGTTTCCTCTGTCAGCTGCTGTTAAACACACTCCTATGTGCTTTTCTATCTCACTTTTTCTACGGCGAAGCACTGTATGATCTCGTTGAATTTCTTTTTTGCCTTTTCGGCAGGTGGTCAATGAACTTATGAGAAGAATGTGCGACGGCGAGTATGTAGTTAGGCTGCCGATGATTGTAAAACCGACTAATGAGGGTACGGGCGGTCAATGGATGCTGAAAAATTTCCTCCAAAATGCATGTGGCTATTCAGGAGTTCTACCAGTCACTTTTTCTGTCTTCATCATTAAATAATATCACTGCTAGTTATGAAAATGTGAATGGTGTGAATTTCACCAAATATTGGTACATGATGCTTTGCTGGTTTGAAACATTGGATTGTTACAACGGTCAGTCTTTGCCTGATTACCCCAGTCAGAGACAGAGCACGTGCATCTGGACTGGAAAAGTGTGATGATGTTTCTTTGAAGAGCGGTTTTACAAGGCAAGGCGATGTGCGTACAAATCGATAGAAACACATGATTGGATGACGCGCGCGAAGGTGACTCAAGGGCTGACCAGTCACGTCCTGCCCGATGAGTGTGGACGGACATCAGCCACAGTGTGAATCAGACCGGTTTGCGGTCTCAGCAAATGGGTCCCCTTGATTCAGTTTAACAGAGTAGATAGACAGCGCAAAATGCAAGATGCGTACATTTCTTTTATTCTCTTTAATTGCACTACGAACGGACTGGACCCCCAAGCGCATTCAAAGAGTTTCTGGGACCCGGATGCCTCTCACGTCGTTCATCAGTTCACCTGCAGCTACAGAATAGATCGGTGCCTCACTCAAAGAAAGGGGAGCATGTACCAAAGTGGCTAGTGTAATGGATGAGTTATCCCTTGCACGGCAGCAAAATACTGAGTACTTCGCAGTGGAAACAGAAGTAGGGGTTTTCATGGAGGGAACTGAAGCCATATAGTCCGAATCAAGGCATGCTACTTTGAGGCGATCGATACTGACAGTGTCTGGCTGACCAGCCTTATCAAGTGCTGAATCTAAACAGGTTAAGGTTGTTGGGATATGTGTTCCGCATGCGCACTGACAGACTTTCTTGGCGTACACTGTTCTCCGAGGCAGGTAATGATTGGAAGGTAGGTCAAGGTGATCAGTCCATGACATGGCAAAAAAAGTATGGAAACCTTGATCGATGGACTTGGCCGAGTAGGACGTGTTAGACTTCCAGGTTGAGGTCCACGTGATCCGCCTACCAAATGGTTGGAGACAATAAGTGCTACGGCAATGTGTCGCGGTCAGTGGCGTAGTTACATTCGGACTCTTTCTTTGTCCTCTTGATTTCCCCTTGATACTTTGACTTTTTGGATGTTTATCACTTAGCTTCTATTCTTTTCGCCCTTTACTGGACGAAGCCGGAAGGTAGCAACCGAAAGCAGAGCACAGAAGTGCGAGGTTAATGGTTGAATAAACTGAAACTGAAACTTATCAACGACAAAGTAATTTTCGTTACGGGAAATGACGCGAAATGTGTCTGAGTATTTTGGATGCAACGGGGATTTAACAACATCACAACGAAGGAAAACATGAGAGCCCGTAGTTAAGTCTTCGGGAATGTAAGTCGGACGAATGGAGGGCCGAGTTGGAAGCGGACAGAGTGATTTCATGTACAGATGTAACTGCCGAACAAAACTCGAAGGGTCCATAACATCAGGATTGCGTCCGAAAAACTCACCGGGCAATTGTAGGGGTGTGCCGAACACAAAATCAGCGGGACAAAATCCAAAAACTTCCCTTAGGGTAGTGCGTATGGACAACATGGCTAGCGGAAGGGCGTTCGTCCAATTAACAGAATGAAAAGTGGAGGTGAGAGAAGATTTTAGTTGTCTGTGAAAGCCCTCCACTGATTCACTGGATGATGGGTGGTATACCGTTGTACGAATATGTTGGAATTCAAGGACGGAAGCAAAATCACGGAAGAGTTTGGACCGAAATTGTGCACCTCTATCAGTGGTGATCGTGGATGGAACACGAAACATAGAAATCCAGTGATGTATAAATGTTTCGGAAGTTATTTCACTGGAGGTGTCAGGTGTGGGGACAGCCATGGGCCAGCCCGTAAAACGACCTACGCATGTGAGGAGGAAAAGGCATCCGAAGGCCAGTGGTAAGGGACCAACAATATCTAAGTGGTCATGAGAAAAACGTGCATTGTCTGTAGGTATTCGGACGAAGGAAGAGGTTACATGCCGGTGAATCTTGCTCCGTTGACATGGTACACACGTTCCAGACCAAACACGAAAGTCTCTATTCATATTCTGCCAAACATAGCTATCGGAAACAGGTCTGATGGAGGCGCGTATTCCAGGATGGGATATGGAATGTAAATGCGTAAAAATCAAACGACGAAGGGAACAGGGAACAAACGGGCAAGGCTCGCCAGTGGAGACATTACAAACAATTGTACCGTTTCCGTCGGGTGGGGGTAAGTCTTTCAACATCAGGGAGGACGATGAGCGGTAGCTCTGCCGTTCTTGATCGTTCTTCAGAGCCTGTGCTAACTCGGACCAGCTGAATGCCGTTGGGTCGGTTAGCGGATGGATACCTGGGCGATGCTCTGGGAGGGGAGTACAGTAGAGCATGTATTGATTTTTACGCCTCGGTTCGGACGTTTACCAACTTGAATTTTTCTCACCCGGCTATACCGTTCACTCTTGCTTGCCTCGTGTGCCTAACGATCCGCAGTCAGTTGACTCTACTGACGCACACACACACACACACGCGCGATCCTTCCATGTAATGGTTTGATCATTCACTTTTGGAATAAACGCGTTTGCGGTCGCACCGCGTTAGCATTTTCTGTACAATACCACGAGAAACTCGACCTCATCAATCACGGAACATCTTATGACCTTTGTCATCAGATTGATCTGGGTCCAGCGTTCCGAACAGACACACGAAAGGGGAACCCAAAGATTTTAGCCTTTTTGGGCTTTACTGATGAGTACACTTGGACTTCTACTATGCGTGCAGAAAATGACCCAAAATGTAAGTTTACCATTCAGACTTACCAGAGTGTTTCTTAATTTGTTCGACACTGCCTGCTCCCATTATGCTGCTCTGAGCCACATCACGCAAAGGTGATGATAATGCTCTCAGACCCTTATTTAGAGATCTCGAGTCTAATAGATCCTCTTCGATAGCTATGATCGATAGCACATCACGCTATCCAGCCTCAGTCCACACTTCGCATCGCTGATTCAATGCACATGGGTACCAGTCGATGAGGCGCATTCCTGTCCCTCTATGTACTGAAAGTTATCGAAGGTAGCTTCTAGGGTGGGCAATGATGAGGTGCCTTTGGAGGGACTGGCAATGGAAATCGATCATCTAGACCGATCAATCGGTATTTTCACTATTCAAGCATGGTCATCGAAGGCGAGCTAGGAAACTAGTCTTTCAAAATAACAAAAATGAAACGATGACGTCAACAATGCAGTACCATGGAGGTTTAGTGCCTGTCTGGGAGCCACTTTGTTGGAAGGTTGGGGCGAGCTGGTATTTCTGGACGGCGTTGTCAGTGGTCAAGTTTACCTAGAGGTCTTGACCTTTCACGTATTTTCACTAATGAGCACATCTACTAAAGCGATTTTCGAGGACGATAATGCGCTTGCACACCACTCCCTTGTCGTACACGGGTTTCGTGCATATCACGGTACAAAGATGTTCCTGTGGCCACCTCGATCACCCGATCTCAGTCCAATCGAACATTTGTAGGATTCGCTTGAAAGGAAAGGGGATCAGAAGAGGTATTGCAAATTTCTGGTAAAGATGAAGACTTCCGTGAAGGAGGAATGGAAGCATTACCACTAGATACCATCAGAAAGTTGTTAGCGAGCATGAATCGACGTGTAAATGCTGTTATATCATCTAAATGTGGCTGAACTGTATACTAATGAGCTACTATTTGGGAACGATCACAGTTAAAAGGGCATCGAGGACAAAAAGAATATCAGCCGGGGTTTTCTGGCTAGGGAGTCTTTGGAAATCAGTAGTGGCTGGTTGGTACATCATTCAGGTTGGCGTCAGCCGCCGCAATGCGCGCTCATGATATCCGCATCTCTCTATGATGTACATGGATCCAATCTTACCCTAATTGCGGTTATGTGTCTCATTATATAAGTGATGTGAGCGGTTGCAAGGCTCCAGACCTCGCAGTCAGCACTCGTGGCTCGTTTAGACCAGCGTAAATGTGATCGTATCTTGGAGAGGACTCCTATCTCGAGGCTGTGTATCGGGGGTGGAGGCGGATATGGTGAGTCAGCGTCTGATTACTAAAGGTCTCAGCATAAACTTGACTGGTTTAATGTCACTGTTTTTAAGGAATGGGCTTCGAAGAGGATTATTGCGGGCTATCTTCAGATAAGATACAAGGTAGCGTGAAGTCATGTAGACGACATTTTACATACACAGCTAACTAACTACAAAAAGAGCAGACTGTGGAGACGATTCTGAGGAATACCAACAACCATTCGAATAATCCATTTTACTTGGGACCTGTCAGGCCAAAATGATGATGCCATAGGGAGGTCACGGTGAACTTCACACAGAATGACCTTTCCGAATCGGAAATAATACTGTGATACGCATGAAGCTGGCGTACGACAGGGGAACCATATGGAGGCACGTCGTCATCTTGGAAAATCGTGTCAATAGTTGCGCTCAGTAGGTGCACAATTTCTCGTGTTGGGGCTTCGAGGTAAATTTGACCATTTGTGATGCTGCCCAGAAATACCAGCTTTTTCCTATCCTCTCACTAGACGGCTCCTCAGACAGGCACTGAAACTGCATTGTGCTGTATTGTTGTTGTAATCTTACGCTTGTTTTTAGTTTCAGAGATGCGTTTCAAAATTTGCATTCGACGGTCATGTTTGAATAACGAAAATGCTAACCCTTCGTTTCAAATGATGGATTTCCACTTTTGAACCAATCGATCCAGCTGCTCGCTGTCGGTCTTGAAAGAAGTGAATTCCTTGATTCCCACCCTCCGATTGAACGCCAAACGACCTTCACTCTGTGAGCTTCACGTGAATTCAGACGAACGGATAGTCATGCAGGTTGTCGCACTAGGAAGTACACAGATGTGTGTTTGACCTTTATAACAAATTTCATGCAACAGTAGACTGTATGACGTAGAAAAGGTAACTGTGCTGGGTTTGTATGAAATAAACCGGAGTGACGGTACGCGGCTCTAGAACAATAGTATATTTAATGGGGAGCATCTTTTGGTGAATAGTGTAGATGCCAAGAACACTAACGAACTCGGGCAGTAGCCCAACGAAGCACCTACTGATCTTCGCTGACAGTACCACATAATAGTTTAGTTTTCCTCACAAAAATGGATATTCTTCACATCAGTTAGGGTGATTAGAATCTTTGTCGCCTAATTAGATCTACCTGTGATATAGTCGTACTATCGAATGAACGACAAGCAGTATAATGCCCATGCCGATAAACGTAGTGATCGGTTGGGCTTTAGTGGGTACTATCAGGCAAATCACACTGACTTTTTTGCAAAGGTCGATTTGTCCAAACCAACCATAAGTCAGCATTGAAATCTGTCTGCTAGTTGAATCGGTGCCCGTTGTTTAGAACTGCTGGGTGGCGCACGATTGCATGCACTGTTTGTGCTTGCTAGAGACAAGGCAGTTACTTATTCTTGCATCAATAAATCGTTTACTCACGCTGTGTTTGCTCGTACATTAAACATAAAAGTACCCGTCCAAGGAAGATAGATATAACTGAAGTAATCAAGGAGTCCGACTGGTCACTGATTTCCCTCTCAGGAACACTGGGAGTGGCACTTTAGAGTATTCTGCTTCCATAGTGGACCACAAGTGATGTGACTGATAGACGCTACTCCCCTGTTAAGAATCAAAAATTTTGTCAATAAGATAATCCCTTCGAACGTTTGTTAGTTTCGTCCTGCTGACGTAGATTGCTTCACGAGACATTCACTTCCAACTATCCTTGACGGGTGACGGTGAAAAAGTGCATGCGTGAATATATGCAAAGGTGTATCATGACAACACGTGGAGACCCGGTCCCTCACAGCAGCATGAGCAACATGCAGGACGAAGATGATTTGTATTGCTCTCAGGTATTATATGAAGCTGCAAAGTAAAACGGAATGAAATCTGACCAGGAAAACCATAGCAAAGCCTCGTTTGTCAATATGAGAATTAAAAGCAACTGTCGCGACTATCCCGATGTCTAGGGCTGTGGATCTAGCAGTAACTTAGTTTCACTAGCTACACGCACGATATGGGCAGAACACGATTACGGGCAGCAGAACAAATTCCAATCGAGTAACCGTGTTTATCGATGATTCGTGGTTCTAAATAATACAATAAGCATAAATATACAGCAAATAAAGAACTTACAGCCAGGTGAGAAACCAAGAACAATGGGCAGTAAGCTTCCGAAAATCGGGACAGCGCAGAAAATAAAAACGGTCCACTTAGCAGGCGGCTGAACGAAACTGTAGCGCAGTTCGGTTGTGGTACAATCAATAAATCAAGAACGTTTATCGTCAAAGATCAATAAATCGATTACAAACGCGTGAATTGGACTGTGGTTGCAATGGTAAAAGTGTCATTAACAAATAAGTACAAATAAGCTAAGTCTGTGGAGTAAACAAGAGTACGTGCCAACATGAATGGGCGAATCCGGCAATAGAACTGTTAATGCTGTTGACGTATGACGGCCAATAGTGGAGTGCACTGACAGAACGCTAAGACTGGGAGTTCGAGCCTCCGCTCGGCAGTACAAATGAAACACTCAGAAAGATTATATAACAGTAGAAGTGTAGACCTTCGGGAAAACAAGGTTACGAACAAATACGTGAACTGTTCATGTAATAAGCACCATGAAACTCAAGTATAAACTGATGTGATACCTTAGAAGCAGGGAAAATACATTACGAATGTCCGGGGTTCACGATGCATGTACTCACTACTAATAAGTAACTAAACAGAAGACAAAAGGACAAACACTAATTACGATTCTTAATTAACAGCAACCGTGCAGAGAAGTTCACAAAACGTGGTCACGGCAGTCATATAACGGACACAGTAAATACAAGCACGTGAATAGGATTGATAGGCTCCTAATACAGTAGCCAAGAGACTCTATGGAAAAGTCAAAAAAGTGTATGGGAAAATTACGCGACGATGTACAAAGTCGTAGGGGTGTTGGCTACGGTGAAGAACTCTGGACGGCGGTCAAGTGTGCTATGGCTTCTTTGTACTATCCAGCCGATCGTGTGAAGCTGGACCGTAAATTGTAGGTCGTATAGGTACAGCGAAGTCGCCTCGTGATTGGTCAGCGCGTTATCTGCCAATGAATGCATGCTTATTGCTGCATATAAACGAGTGAACACCAATCATACGTAACAGAATACACTGTTGCTGTTCTTGTCTGGTCTTGTCGTTCTTCCAGTGCGCCTGGTCCGATTCCAGGTTATTTCATTACGTACGGTTGGCCGGTTAAATACGATTTTTTACAGAAAAGAAGGATAAAGTGAAATAGAGTCCGTTGTGTCTGGGTAAAGCCAAGCATACAAGGCGGCCAACCAATCAATATTCTTCTCTCGTCCGTGGGCATACGATTACTTGGTGTTGACCTCTAGGCGTGCTCCGGCGCGGTCATTATTGACTGATCGATCGTTCCATTTGTCGATTGACCTCATTTGTTTAAGCTCGTGGGCACATGTAACTCAGCTCTTTCACTAGTCTGCTCGTTTACTTACTTGTTTAGGCATATGCTTGCGGGTTCTTTGCCGGATGTCGTCTAGTTGCGTTTACTCTCCTACAAAAAATGTAAAGCAGCAATTACGTGTTCTGCTGCAACTGATCACGAATACAACAGAGCCGAAACCAAGCACACAAATGGGGAGCTCGAACGCAACCACACCACTGGCTGTAATGCCCAGCTATGTCACTAAGTATCTCCAACCGTCTGGTTGGCCGGTCTTGTGGACCCCAACCCGGAAGTCTCGAATGTCCTACGCGGCCAAGATCAAAATCTTCATACCTTTTGTCATGTCATGGACTGAACACCTCGACTTACCTTCCAATCAGAGAACTGCTTAAGTCGAGGAAGTTTATCGATGGGCATGAGTAACAAATACCCCAGCCACTTCAATCTGTTTAGATTCCGTGCTTGTTTCAGTGATTGACCTCTGGTTCCCTAAACCTTACGCCGAACCTCAACATTGCTGATACGGTGTTCCCACCATACTCGGGTAATGCTACGGAGATATCGATGCTCGAACACCGACAGTCTTCGCCTATTTCTACCCTTGACGGCTAAGTTTCTAAGCCGCGTAAAAGAACAGATCTGACTACCACAGTGTACATTTGACCCTTGATAAAGAAACAGATGTCACGATGGCACTATAGATGGTTGAAGTTAGCAATGGTCTCATGTGACTTCTGTATATTTGACGGCACATCATTCATTTTCTTGCCATCTGGTGAGACAAAACTGTCCAGGTAACAAAACTTATCCACTCTAGATAGGGCTTTTCCTGCCGAGAATAAGTTTGATATGGAGCCAACCCAGTCGCTCAGTAGTGATTTGCAATTTGAAGGTAAAATGCAGCCCAAACACGGCTACACTGCTGTTTAGACCATCTATAAAAGCTCGCGAATTATCTGAAACTTCACTCAGAAGAACAATATCGTCCGCGTATTCTAAGTCAGATAGTACATTGTCTCAATAAAAATCAATGCTACTAGTCTTACAAGAAAAGTGAAATGGATTCCCTTGGCACACCCTTCAACGAGAGCCAGCACCGGAGAACTGCGCTGTTGACTGAGTCAATTATCGTTTACAGATCAAGAAAGACAGAGACTAAGAGCCTACGGAAGGTGTCTCTGTGCTCCGTAATTTGTCGAAGAGTGAAGACGTGGTCGACATAACCTCGTTCGGGTCGGAAATCGGTTTGATTCCGATGTTTACACCATTCACACGTGTCGGATAATCGGTGCTAAGTAATCCCAGTGAGTAATTACGATGATATACTTACCGAAGCTGATTCGTCTATAGTTTTAATCACTGGACCTAACCTTCCTCGTCAGTCAGAACAATCACCAGTCCATGCCACTCCCTGGGAATCTGCTCACTATCTAAAATTACTTCGAGGAGCTTTGTTTACTCCGACATCAAAGCTTCGCCTCCATCCTTTTTCTGGGATAGAGATAACCAATCAGTTCCAGCAGACTTTTTTTAAAGTAAACTACCCTCCGGATAGCCTTTATTAATGATGGAGGAATGATATCTATCCGTATCGTCACCCCTTTCAGGTATTTTCGGGAGGTCCACTATAGAAGTGGACAGGCTAAAATATTCCTTAAAGTGCTCCACGCAAAGGTCCAGACGACGTCTCTAAGGATGGATCAGTGAGCCGTCGGATTGCTTGATTGAGTCACACACTGGGATTCCGTGGATCGGTACCTCCAACCAAACGGTAGACGCGGCCATCTCAGTTTCCCTACATTTCATGACATTCCTCTGTTCGGTGCCATTTCACAAACTCCTAGCCAGTTGGCGCCCCAGGGATTTAAGCACTTCATTGAATGTTGCATCAGGATGAATGGACCTGCGAGCATTTATTAGAGCAACTGATATTTGAGATATTCATCGTTTCTGTGACTTATATGAACCGCAGTATTATGTGGCATTGGAAGCCGTGTGCAAGACTTCCTTGAGCTGTTGTCAGTGTGTTTGTTAGGATTATGGGCGCTTGATTGCATCGAAAATCGTGCAGAAAGTTCTGCCTGAAAAAAAGCCGATCGTCAGTTATCGTCTAAAAGCAACTGTGCGGGCGGATGACTTCGGCTTTGGCGTGACTACAGACTAGACGTAAACGGAAGTGAGTACGCACCAAGGCCTGATCTGATTTCACAGGGGCAGACCAAAATAAACGGCAATGTTGGACTGATCTACGCCAATGGTGACCCATGGCAGTAAGATCAATCTGGGTCCAACCTTGTGAAGACGTAAGGGGACGCCATGTGAATCCATGCCACTTCTCATGTCAAACGTTCTTACTCACCAGAAAAGTCTGCGGTCGGAGTAGAGCCGGATGAGGTGATCGCCGTTATCACTGCCATCAGCCGGGATAGAAAACGGACCTCTGTAGGGATTTTTAATGACAGTACTTCAGGCTAATTTATCGTATCTGTGCATACATGCGCATTATGCTTGCGAATAGTACAACTTCGACTACGTGCCCGCTCAGTCAGCTTTCTCACTCCTTCCTTGAGCACAGTTTTGGCCGCAGCGTTCCTGTGTTGATTGTGGATATCGCGAGTACTCAAGCGCAGTTCCTAAGCATCACATCTGGTGTCCTGGTGGCGGAACCTATCATGGATTCGTCCAAGTTAGAATGTTCATGGAAACTGGCGTGAATTCGACGACTATAAGGAGCGTTTTGAAATCTAGTGATTGACGCAGAAAGTACAGGGTGCAGAGGTTACTCATTTTTTAATCTCATTAGGAAGGATGCTTACTCACTTGTGAAACATGTGGCGTTTCATAATTTATTGATTTCCTAGTCATATGAAGTACTCCAAGATTTGCTTGTTAAATATTTGCAGCTAGCAAACTTTTAAGTTTGTGAACGAGCCAGATTTCTTTCCTGAGTTCGTCAGAATTATCAATCCATGAGTGATTTTGTTTTGAAGCTAAAATCTCAGGCTTATCGGTGTAATTTTGGCGGCCAATTACAAATAGGGTTGCTCCCACCTAACGTGCCGATCGGAACTCACATCCCGCAGATACTCACCACCAACTACGCGGTTAGCGTGTGAATATTCTCAACACAAGTCCCCACCTCGGTCTAACCCATTTGAGACATACTCTTCTCTTGACATAGACAACCAGTATTCCTATCTCCGTCCACTGTACCTTGAGTTATATAATGCGTTGTAATTGGCCGGATATAACAGAGGCATTCGCATAACCAGCTATCAAACATTGCTTTCGTATTACCCTGTTTATTATAACCCTTTTGTTCAGCTGACATTTATTCGACAAATCCATATCACCCAGCTCGTTGTGTTTTGATTGGTCCTCAATTGGCCAATCCCGTTCGACCACATATTTTACTGAGGTCACATGTTAGGCGGCGAATTTGTTTTAAATTTCCGATAAACTGTTGCTTGGCACCGTTGTTGTTCTGATTTGCGAGTTATCGGCTTTAACGGTATGATAATGGGGATGGTGGAACAGGGACAGTCTCATCCAGTTAGTTCAACAGAAACATGAGCAACTCCGTCTACAGCAGCATACATTAGTAGAACAGGAACAGAGACAAACAAAGCTGTTTCAGTTGACGACTGAAAAAATCATGTCAATGTCGATAAGCGGTTCCCGGACCAAAGCGAAACCAGAACAGGGATTGAAGGAATCATTGGCCACCTCAATCCAGGAAATCAGTTATGATACAAACAATGGAATAATATTTTCGTTCTGGTACAAAAGATATGAAGACCTATTTCTTGTGGATGGTGCCACTCTGGATGAAGCAGCCAAAGTCCGTCTTCTAGAGCAGAAATTGGGCCCACTAGAACACACCCAGTATTGCAACTACATTTTACCGAAACATCTACGAGATTTCACTCAAAACGAAACTGTTTCACATCTCACGATCATCTTCCGCGAGCGAACATCAATATTCAACATTCATTACAACTGCTTAAAGACCATAAGACAAACGGATAAAGATGTCGCTATTTATGCAGGCAGAGTAAATCGAGAGTGCGAGAGATTTCAATTAAAACAACTGACTGATGGTCAGTTCAAATCACTGATATTTGTCTCAGGCCTAACGCCTCATAATGGCGGCCACATTAGAACCCGTTTGTTTGCTCGATTGGACTCAGTGGACTCGTTTTCCTTGCAAGACCTCACCACTAAATATCCCAGACTATTAAATTTGAAGGAAGACTCGCAAACGCTCCAGGCATCAACGGCTAACGCAGACATTTTGAGTGTGGACGAAATTTCCAAATCAAAATTTCACCTCGAAAAAGTCAAATAAAGCCAGAATTTCAACGGCCACCTTCAGCTTGTTGATTCTGTAGTGAATGGCATTATGTGCGGTTTTGTCAGTTCCGATGTCGCAAGTGCGACCGTTGTGGCGAGATGAGACGTAAAGACGGCTATTGTGCAGATTTACGCAGACGAACAGGTCGTTATCTAACGCAATCTTTTGGATCTAGAGGGAAATCTAATCTTGGGTTTACTACGTTCGTCAAAACAATACGTCAGTGTGGAAAATGCATCACCCTTCGGATTAATGCTTCCTCTGTGACCCTGGAATTGACACCGCCTCGGACATTACCATCATTTCAAAATCTACGTGAAGTATTGACAGCCCTACACTTGAACCCACGAGCCGAGTAGCTCGCAGTGCCTCACTACAACCCATTTTATTTCTTGGTGAACTGTTATGTAAGTTTTCATCTCGTAATTTTCGTGGCACCTGAACCCACTAAGAATCGACTGGATAGAACAACTGCATCTTTGGGATGTCCCTATTAGGTCAGTTTGTAATTCGCCCATCCCATCTTTACCGCATTTTTCGCCCACCGTTGTTGTTACAACCATCGATTTAAGATCGCAGAAAGACATTGTATCGGCATTAGAAGCAAAATATTCGGACATTTTCAATCCTGGTTTGGGCCAATGCACAAAAGCAAAAGCAAGTTTGTTCATCCTTCTAGGGAGCACATCCATTTTTCGTCCCAAAAGGCCTGTCCCCTATGCAGCGACCCCACAAATCGAAGCCGATTTAGATCGTTTGGAACAGTTAAATCTAATAAGCAAAGTCACCTATTCGTCTTGGGCTGCCCCAATAGTAGCTGTTAGAAAGGCCAATGTACGCCTCTGAGGCAATTTCTCAACCGCTTTAAACGACGCACTCCAGACGCATCAGTACTCACTCGTGAGGATCTTTTTGCCAAACTAAATGGAGGGCGTGTTTTCTAAAATAGACTTCTTGGATGCTTACCTGCTAGAAGAAGCGGAAGACTCTTGCAAAGAATTATTGACAATTAACACTCACAGAGGGTTGTACCAGTATAATCGGCTTCCTTTTGGGGTTAAATGCGCACCAGCAGTTTTTCAACCAATACTGGACATTATACTGAGCGGTTTGTCCTATGCCATGGCGTACATAGACGATATTACTGCTGTCAGTACTGACGTAAATGAACATCGAGTACATTTGGACGAGGTTTTCAGACGCATCCAATCACATGGTTTCAGTCTTCAAATGCAAATTATGTTTCTGCTACCGCGTATCAGTTACCTTGGGGCTATAATAGATGAGAACGGTCGACGTCCGGACCCAACGAAGATAGCAGCGATTCAAAATTTGCCTTCTCCCAATAACATGACAAGGCTTCAGTCTTTCCTAGACATGGTAAATTATTACAACAATTTCGTACCAAATATGCATCCGTTGCGTGCAATTTTTTAATGGTCTCTTGAAGAAGGACACCAAATCGTTTTGGTCACCACGCTGCCAAGACGAGTTTGAGAAAATCAAGAAGATACTAACATCCGATCTTGGGTTAACCCATTGCAATCCAAAACTCCCTATCATAGTTGCTGTAGGTGCTAGTGGCTACGGCATAGGTGCAGTTTTGTGACAGAAATTTTCAAATGGTATTCAGAAAGCAGCATGTCACGTGTCTCGTGTATTGACCACAGCTGAAAAGAAATATGGCCAGATCAAAAAAGAAGGGTTGGCAATAATTTTGCCGTTAAAAAGTCCCACAAAATGTTGCACGAACGTCATTTCACATTATACACAGACTACAAACCTTTAATCTCTATTTACTCCCCAAAAAGATGTACCTGTCCATATGGCGAACAGACTAGTGTTGGGCTACTATGCCAATTGGTTATGATTTTAACACACAGTATACACGAACACATAGCTTCGGACATGCTGATGTCTTATCACGCCTGATAGCACACAACATACAAAGTCAACCAGACGATAAATGTAGACGCAGATGTCGGACACGCATTTTACAATTCAATACGCAATCTGCCAGTAACTTTCGGCTCTATCCGCAATGCATTACAAGTTGACCCCACTCCGCAGCGCGTCATATCTTACTTACGAGAAGGCTTGTCAGCCAAAATTACGGACCCTGAAATTCGGCAGTTCTACTGATGGAAAGAAGCACTCAGAACTGTAATGGACTGCTGACGTTGTCCAACCGTGTGGTAATTTCCCAATGCCTTAGAACAAAAGTCCTCCGCCGGCTACATACGGGCCATCCAGGAATGATGCGAATGATTGCCATCGTGCACTCCTAAGCGTACTGGCCTAACATAGACTCAGACATTGTTGAACTCGTCCGAAAGTGCGAGCAATACGCGCTAGCCATCAAAGTACCTGTGAAATGTGAGCTTCACACATGGCCTTTGCCTTCTGCGTCTTAGGTATGAATCCATGTAGACTACGCCGGACCTGTGACGAATCAGTACCTCCTAATAGTGTTTGACGCATATTCTAAATGGCCTGAAATAATTCCAATGACGCAGGCATCCACATTCAATATAGTAAGCGCACTCAGTCGTCTTTTCTCCCAATTCGGCGTCCCCGAAAATGTTGCTACGGCTAGTGGTGTGCAGTTTTCCCCATCCTAGTTTGAACAGTTTTGCGACAGTATGGGTACACATCATATGCGTAGTCCCGTGTATCATCCACAATCCAATGGAGAAGCTGAACGATTCGTGGACACCATCAAGAGGGCTTTCCAGAAATTGTAGGGGGAAACAAGCCTACCGTTCATTTTGGATGCTTTCTTACGGACCTATCGCTGGACACCCAACCCATCGGCGCCAAATGCGAAGTCATTAGCGGGACTGCTCTTGGGACGACGTATAAGAACACCACTTGATGCGATGCCGCCAGCTACTTCCGTGAGTCCTAGAAATTTCACAATGGAATTTCATTATATTCGGGACCACGGTGCGAAAAAACGGTTTTTCGAAACCGGCGACCCAGTCTATAGGCCTTTCTTCAGTGGACATCGAAGGAGCTGGATTCCCGGTATTGTTCAGCATCCGGTTAGCAATGTCCTTTATGCAGCCAGATGTAATGGACGGATCTGGACGAGGCATATAAACCATCTACGGCATGAATATACATCCGAAACTGACCTTCACTCTGATTATCAAGGACTGCCACTTGATATACTGTTAGAAACATTCGCACTTCCACAACAGCACTGAAAATTCTGAAAGCGTTACCGAACCAGTTTTAGAAATCAGGCATTCGACACGAACACGTGCACCGATTCAGGGGTTGAACATTCAGCCACAAAATAAGACCTGTGTGTGACTCCTTACTTTCGGAGGGAGATGTTACACAGGCATTCGCATAACCAGCTATCAAACATTGCTTTCGTATTACCCTGTTTATTATAACCCTTTTGTTCAGCTGACATTTATTCGATAAATCAATATCGCCCAGCTCGTTGTGTTTTGATTGGTCCTCAATTGGCCAATCCCGTTCGACCACATATTTTACTGAGGTCACATGTTAGGCGACGAATTCGTTTTGAATTTCCGATAAACTGTTGCTTGGCACCGTTGTTGTTCTGATTCGCGAGTTATCGGCTTTACTCCGGAAAATGAAGCACTGAAAGCAAGCTACCGGAACTAACTACTCACTTGAACAAATTATGCTGAACTACAGAGGCAATTGCTCTTGCTCATCAGCTGCCCGCTTGTTTGCTAAATTCTTTTGTGAGCGGTTTCAAGACGTTATTGCAGCTTTTCATTAGGATTCCGCCTTGTTATTAGATGCTGCTAATTCCCAGAAGTCAGTAAGTTAGAGACCGAACCGATTCGATTGCCTTATCGAATAAAAGAATACGAGAAATAAGTATTCACCTTAGCAGAAAGATCAGCGACGATCGAATAACTGTCAATCACCCAAGTTAGATATGTCGCTTTCGCAACGATACATGTCACAAATGAAGTAAAGTAGGTCACAGTTAGTCTGTTCGTCTCAGTGCCAGATTTGTGCAGCTTACGGTTCCAGTACTCACTTTCGCTTGTCCTGCGATTTCCACTCTCTTGCATTGGTTGTCAACAGTTTGAATTCATCTTGCCATATTAGTCGCATGCATGTTGTTAATTACTCCATTAGTTATTCTTCCATACCGAATGCCGAAAGCTTAGAATCATCCATTTCTAAATCAGTTATTCGCTTCTTTGGTCCCTGTAAATTGTAAACCAGTTAGTAGTTCCATGATGGGGATTATTCACCACGACTCGTACGTGTTAGGAGCGTGTGAACTATATCCTACCGACTTTTACTCCACTACCTATCAATGTTCATTCTTGTCATTGATTCACATCTATCCATTGCTGGTCTTAACTAGAATCATCACGCATGCAGACTGCTTATCTCGTTATACCATTTCTGAGGAAAATTCTCCTGATCGTTTGTTGACCCAACCGCCTCCTCTAAATCGACCAAATTTCATTCGTGAAAATCGTGCCACTTCGTCTTGTGTTCGAGATGGTTGGAAAGCGGAAACGTGGATTCCCGGAGTTTTACAAGTGTCGCGAAGACATTTTTGTGACTTGTAATGGCGTCGTGTTTCTCTGATTGCATTATTGTACCACCCACGTTGCAGACAGCAGTCCTAACAGAATTGCAGTTCGGACATCCTGGTGTCGAGAAGGTGAAACCCTTGGCTCGATAAAATATTGGCGGCCTGAACTAGGCTGTGATTTATGCCATTTTTCTGCACGTTGCAATGACTGTTTATAAAATTGACGCTCATTTTACTGCTCATAAGAAGACGGACTGTTTGAAGCCCGTGAGCTGCTATCACGTTATCCGCAGTCGAGCGTAATCGCTGAAAATTTCGTTCGACCGCTACAGGGTGCCACAAAATCCATAAAAGCGAGAACGTTCAACGAGTTCGAGGGAAGTGTGGGAAACTTCCTGTTGCAGTATCGTAATTCTGTCCATTCAGCTGCGGGAAGCAGTCCAGCGGAGATATTCAAGAACCGTACACTTCTCACCAATTTTCCCCAGCTCGAGTCATCAGAAATTGTGTACCACGGACGAAATTATTTGAGACCTTCAGTAGGCATTGCACAATGTGTTCTTCGGGAGTGGGTGGAGGTTTGAATTTCTAATACCGTGCTCTCCTCTCCCTAGAGGGTACTCCCGAAGAGCGGTCACTCCCTCAGTGGGAACACATTCTCCCAGTCCCGACTGATATTACCACTGAAACCCCTCAAGAGCGAACACTGCAAATCGGGTTGCATGCCTACACAATGATAGAAAGGGTCACTTGATCCTGTGTTAAAGAAGGCTAGTAGACCCTTATGCTGTGACACGTGTCAAATGTTGCACATGGACATGCAAGAGAGACTTCGTAGGCTCTTCAGATGGTTTATGGAAAGTCATTGGAATCATCTGACAAACACTGGCAGTGGACATTCAGCAATTCTGAGCACGTGTGTGCTCAATTGTTTAGGCCAGCCATCAGCACCTGCGGTGGTGACTATTACAAATGTACTTTTAACGTTTGACCCCAAAGCTGGCAAGCCTGCTGAATTCACTAAATATAATCACCGGAACTTCCACACCACGGCAGTAGAGTTCGCAAGAGCCCATAGATGGCGTTGGACCGGTCAACCAGAAAGACATTCTTGAAACTTGATGATAAAGTGAGGGTTAATTTGCACAAGGATGAAGTTTCCGTGAAGATGACTGAATCTCATCTTGGTGCATGGGGAAAGTAAGTCTACAGGATCGTGATGAATGAGGCCAGTATCACAACTAGTTGAGACTAAGGCGCTTCAAGCCAGCGAAACATCTTATACCGACGTCTCATTTTTCTCAATGACATCAACAGCGCTGTATACCAGTGGGTTCTCACTACTCGTCGAAATGATCTACCGTCAGCAGGAGTGTTTCTACAGAAGAAAGCAATGAAGGTATATCATAATATGGAGCACAGTGATTCGCGCGCCAGCAATGGCTGGTTTCATAAGGTCCCAAAACGTCATAGAATTAGCTCAAGAACACTGAACGGTGAGGCTTCGAAAGTTTCAAATGAAGTGCTCTGAAATTGGCTGGAACGCATTCCTACATTTTGTAGACTAGGAATGGGAGAATATTGTACCTCTGATGAAACTGGTCTTTTTAAGAGCAGCAGTTCCAACATGAAGCTTGGTTGTGGAAAGCGATCCATCTAGCTACTTATTTCTCTATCAGACGAAAACATTACGCGTGTGGAAGACACAGAGACGTTAGTCTCAGAAAGTGACGACGGCGAAGAACAGATGACTGAGTACGAAAGGTTCCGGTGATGGGTGAAATTCAACATGTAAAACTACTGCAATAATGTGCACTAGAATCGTGAGTGGCATCTTATCCGAAGTAGAAAATATGGAACAGTGAACGATGGACTCTTTCCTGAAGAAATAAACTGCCAGTGAAAGTTTGTTTCGTGTCTTACTCCAAACGCGACAGGGAACAACACTTTAATCATGTTTTGGTCCGTTTTCCGAACGTCCCTCCGAAGAGCGAACTAATTTGGTCCGTACCGACAATATGCGCTCTAGGGTCGGGGGGAGTGAGCACTGTATTAGTACCGAAAAAGGGTAGCAGTATTTAGATTCTGGCCTAATTTCTCACGAGAAAAACCAAGTTGAATTTTCCGCTAGATGTGAACGACATCGAAATTTGCAATTGGAATCTAGAAAAGTGGTACGTCAACCAACATGGACCCGCTTACTGTGAATAAACTGGCCATGTTCGACAACTTAGCTACGCCTTGCACAGAACGCCCGAGTCGAATCGCCACTCGCAGTATGTCATCCATTATCACAGTATCTATTGCCAACCTGTTCGCGGTTTATTCTCGTGTATTCGCTTTGGTCTCTTGAATTTGAGACTAGTAAATCAGGTTCAGTTGGAACAACCATTACCGGCTCATGGACCGCAGCGGTTCCCTGGTCGCTACTTCTCAGCAGCAACCCTACTAGGAAATGAAAATAATCACCAATATACGAGTTCACATCTTCCTGCCTATAATCGCTGGTTGGGTGTCTCTTGAAAGCCCGATTCGTCATAAATGTCTACGTACAATGGTCCGACTCAATAGATTTCTTCCATGTTAAGAACTATCCACTTAACGTCGCTTACCCCATTAAGTTTGGTGTAGCATTTGATGAGTTGTGTGTGGTTAATTAGTAAAGTCGACATCACCAACCTGGTTACTGGCATCGTTGATGAAACCACTACTCGCATATTACCAATATTTTCAGCTCCCAGCAACAATTTACTTTAGGCTGTCTAATAGGTATGATAATCACGGCAGAATGCACTGTAACTGCGCTTAGCTGAACTATGGACAAAATTCGCGTGACCCGGTGACTGAGGAACTCTTCGATGGTTACGGTTAGGTATCAACTCAGGTCACTTCGGAAAATGTTGATAAATTCCACTTGATTTTATTCCATAAAACTGAAAAAAACTTGTAGCAAAATCACACGGTTCCAATGGACTGAATAGTTGCCGAGATTTGTGATTGATAATCCGTATTTACTTAATTTCGATCATGCCAATAAAAGTACGGGTTATCAAAATATATGGAATACGTTTGCTATTAATGCCACAGATCATCAGTTACAAACACACTGTCGAAAAGCTGCTATTCACACGCAAACATCTCAACGTTCATAACCACACACCAGGCAGGAGCACCGTTAAATCAGTCAGAAGCAACACTGCTTTAACAATGGAAGGGTGACGGGTTGATCAGGTGAGACAATTGGTTCACAGGTCGTTATCAGTTTTGATCATAAAATATATTAGTATCTTCACCGAAATAATTAACTAGTTCGTCAGTACCTATTCCGGAACTTGTAACTACCCCCTCGCGGTCAACACATGCGCCAGTTATATGCTTTTACCCTAACCCCTCCCCCCCAGACAACGTTATCAAAAACACGCGGATGAACGCCGAAGCCAATGAATTGGTGTTGTGGTTGCCAGGATATACACTCGGTTATCGTTCTACAGTCATAACCGCTGGAGTCACTTTAGGATGAAAGAAGATACCGTCATTATCAGCCGGGTATGATATGTTCCTACGATCAGTGGGAATGAACCTCAATCGTATTTCAACCTCCCCCACTGGAACTATCAACTTATCAATGTCAACCCGCATTGGCTCTTCTCAAAGACGACGAACATCTCACAGACAAAAAGAACGACTTGAGAATGAACTACCGGAAAACAAACATTTCTCAAAAATGGGATTTAAAATGCTGTCATGGTGTACATTGGGTGTTAGTTGCAGCGAGCGGTGGTTATCGTAGGGCTTGCACAAACCAGAAGCTGGAAGCAGAATTGATGTCATTTTAGGACTGAGTTGAGAAAACATCAAGTTAATTTGCGAAATTATTACATAGGCTCGATAAACCTTCAGTTTAATTTGAAAACCGAACACAATGGTTGGTTGTTGTACCGATAAGGTGTATTTCAGTGATCAACTGGCCACTAGCCTTTCTGGCCGACGACTGGCTGTTTTGACCACCTATCTTCCTACGCTCTTTCCGTGCAAAAATGGCATAGACCTCAGTCATGCGACTTGTCGCACTCACGGATGGACGTCGATCCGGTGGGGTCGTGGTCTGAGCGAGACAACCAAGCTGTCGGTTGTATTACGTTAGGCGCCTTTGGGTTAGCGAATGCATTTGGACTGTCCGGCAGACGGAGCTGTGATACTGGTCTCCGAATAACAAGCATTCAGTTCGTAGGCATGATACAGAAACGGAAATATAAAAAATAGGTCTAAAACTTCCGAGAAGTTCAAATTACGATAGTCTTTCGTTCCAAGGAATGAACTACACAGTACGTCTTCTATCAGATAAAATCTTTCCAGAATTCTGCAAGACTCTAAAAAGATGTGACTACATAGCCGACTGGATTTAGTGCGTCATCAACACGTGCTTCATCCCATCTAATTACCATTCGATTCGTACCAGAAGCCCGTCCAAATCATTTTATCTATATTCCTTCTCGATTAGCGTCCTTTTCTATATTGCAGTGCTCCCTCTTGAGAGTATTCCAAAAGAGTGGTCACCCCCAACGTGCGATCAGTAAGGAAGGGGAAAGAATTCTTTTATTATTCTGATTTGCACAAAAAAATCCACCGTAATTTGAAGCACTGTGAAAGTTTAGAGATAGTTTATTTCCGGAGAAACAGAATGCCACTGGAAGAAGTGCCAAAAGTTATACTCTGACGAAAGGTCAGCTTATCGGAAGTTTAAGTAGACCGAGCATTTTTGCAAGGGAGGTTCCGCTCTTGTTGAGATCTGGTAAGTACTAGTGGTTCGCACGGCCTGCCACATTCGCACACGTCAAGATGCCGTCTGGAGATCTTTGTGGCTACTTGATGATGAGGCAGCTAGTTGGAAAAACAAAGACCCACCACGTCCTCGGGAAATCACGCTGACACTCCGCAACCGCATATTTGGAGAGCTGGCTGAAAAGAACACGCACACAAACGCGTACAGGTGAGATTATTGAAGAAGTTGAATTGGCCGTGATCAGGCTTTAATCTGTTTGGGATGAGGTCAAATAGCAGTGATGATTCATTATTCATAAAACGCCCGAACGGCATTTTATTGGTCTTGCAACGAGGCAGCTGCCAACGCGGCGGTCACATCCACGGTGCTTGAACAACGTGAGCTTTTCCGTGATGCATTCGTAGAGTTTGTCGCACGTCGTCGGATGTGGCAGATATTCTGACGCGAATGCTGACTGAGGGCACCTTGCCAAAAACGCGCCACATTCGCGTTCTCAGGATTGGTGCAATCAATAGCGGCTAATACACCAGCCCAACGTCTAGTGGTTTCATCGCCCGACATCAGGGGACCCTGTCAAACAGATGGGCAAATATCGAGTTGATAACCATAGCAGAAATCACTCGAAATTTTATTCGTGTAAATATATCCATTCTATTGAATACAGTGGTCAAACCAGATACTGTAAGCTTTATCGACATACTACAGACTGTTCCAGTTTTAGTCACATTAATCACAAACACGGCACTGAAGTGATAGACAGATTCTGTTCCAGTTTCTTCATATAACCTGGCTGAGTACAAAGTCAAGGCAATCATAAGCCGGAAGTCAGAAAATGAGGGTGAAGGTCTTGAAATGTAAGGGCAACATTGACCGTGACGCGGATTCATGTCACTCAATGCCTGATTAAAAGGTAGTGGAACCATAAACCAAAAATATAACGCCTCCAACACGCCCATAATCAAGGATTTTTATAGCTTTCTGTTGCACCACAAACTGCTTACTCTTCCAACCAAGGCGCGTCCAAGGAAACGTTCTAAACAGTGATTCGGTTACACTGGGAGTTCGAACACACAATCTACTTCGTGTACGGAATACTCTCCATATAATATCAAGAAATATGTTGCTGGCATTTGCTGAGATAAGATTTAGTCATTTCATGAACACAAGGGAGTTTTCTCATCAGTAAGGGGAGAAAAATCTTCTCAGCTGTTATCTGTTGCGCTGCGATGCCAAAAACCCAATGGGGTTGATTTTGAACACGGCAGGTAACGGTTGACAAGTGAACAGAAGTAAAGTAGGACTGCAGTATGAAACAGTTGTCTGATCCTATTGCTTCTCGATCAGATCAGAGACTGATTCGTTGGTCACGTGAATGGACCATCGTTTCAATTTGTTCACACTTCTGGTCTTTGTTTACCTGAATAAGGCCAACTCGGTAGGCAAAAGTGACCATACACTCCCATCACGAAACGATTCGAAAATTCAGTGCTGATTGAATATTCACAGATGATCACCGCTACGCTGATCAGTCGACCCAACACAAAATGATAATTATTCAACTTGAAGCAATCTAGGCTTTTACCTTCTTGTTCCATTCTATTTATTTATCATGAATCTCTCTGAGCGAGAATCAAACGACCCTTGAATCAAGAAGGGGAAAGCAGCCTCAAGAGTGTCAAAAGTCAGTTCTTCGGGAAAAACAATCAGTAAATCGTTGTAGCGTGCAACAACAAAATCTCAATCATTGCTAGTTCTTCGGCGGTTTATAAAGCCTCTCGCATCAATCAAATTGCTCGGCTTATTGTGCCAAACAAAAGTCTCTTGCTGACCAATCAGAAAACGCTACTTTTGTCTCAAAACAAAACTATATCCAACATAAGGAGAAGAAATGCTTACGCACGACAAGTAGGTCAGTGAAAATCCCGTTTATAACTGTAATTTACCTTACTCATCATAATTTCTCCCTAAGCTTCCAGTGGCACTTGGATAGGACAAAAGAGCAGAGCATTTGAGTGCGATATCATTATCTTACGGAAAGGATTTGGTTTAAGACAATTGCCCGGTTGCTCAATCACTTAGTCATCTATTCCCTGAAAAGGCGCAACGCTGTTGTGTCCAAGCTGGTAATCTGAATTTAGTTTTTGGCTAACGTGATGTGTTTCACTATCGAGACCTTTGTAGATAGAGAGAAAACGTTGAAGTATACACGGTAGCGAAAGATAAGCCACAAAACGTTCCGAATTCAGCTCAGTTAATTAAATCATCAACCTCGCACTAGTTTCGGTTGCTAACTCGCAGTATCGTCTCGTTGAAGACAGAATTAATAAAAGCATGAAGTGAAAACAGAGTCAAAAACGGTTATGAATGGAAATCACGAAGACAATGGGAGAACTCTAATTCAACCACACAACTGGCCGCCACACCACGTCACTTGATACATCCAACCATCTGGTAGACGGGTCACGTGAACCCAACCCCGAAGTCTCACACGTCCTATGCGGTCAAGATTTTAATGCGTATTTGCCATTTCACGAACTGACCACCTCGACCTACATTCAAACCACTTCGGCGTAACCCGAGGAAGTCTATCGGTGGGCATACATAACACATGTCGCCGCAACCCTAATCTGCTTAGATTCAGTGATTTTTTCCAGCGAATGAACACTGGGTCCCAACACCCTAAGCCTAACCTCAGCATTACTGACACGCCGTTCCCACCATATTCGAGTAATACTCAAAAGGCATCGGCGCTTAAAAATTGAAAGTCGTCATGTATTTTTGGTTCGTAACGCACATGTTTCTGACCTTTATAAAAGAACGGACCCAACCACCGCAGTGCACACTCGACCCTTGACAGATAATTAGATAACGCGCCGGCGCCACAGATGGCTGAGATTGGCAACAGCGAAACGCGACAACATTTCATCTGTTATCTGATTACTTGGTAAGATTTAACTGTCTAGATAATAAAACTAAGGTACTTCCCCTAGAACTTACCTTGGTAGAACAAGATTTGGTGTAGCGCCAAGCCAGTCCTGTTGCAGTATTCTACACTTTGAAGGCGGGAAACGCATCCCAAGGATTGCTACACTGTTGCTTAAACTATTTAGGAAAACTTTCAACCTGGATCTACACTCAGAAGAACAATATCATCCGCGTCCTTTAAATCAGACAGTTTACTGCCTGAGCATAGACTAATGCTACCATTTCCACACGAGGATGGGACTATCTGTAGAACCATTTCAGTTACAGAGTTGAAACAAAACGACGATAAAGGGCAACTCCGATACATAGCAATTCCTATATTGCACTTAGATGAAATATTCCCCGCAATCACGAAGTCTGATTCGGCTGCTCGCATACAATGATCGGAAAAGAGAAATGAATTTCTCCGCACAGTTTCGGTTCTGATTTACCAATTAACCTTGGAGGTGTGAGACTGTAGCGACCTTACAAAACGAGAAGCATGGCCAAAATGATTTCTTAATTTCGATCAAACGGTAAGGATAAACTCAAACAATCCCATTCTGGTTGAGTACCGAACTGTGGAAGCTCCCCTGAATTTGCCACAGGTTTTCAGAATTCGCAAAACCTGAACGGTAATGAAGCGACCGAAAGAATCATTTAGATACATTCAGAACATGTTTCAAACGCTCGACAGTTCTGAAAACGCACGCGCTTGAGCAAATGAGTCACCCCTTTGTCTTTTGGCAGCCGATCAAATAGCAACAGGAGACTTCAGGAGGACAGTTAAGATGGGATTCGGAGCAGAAAGTCTTCCGCCTAAACTTACCACGGTAGGTCTACGATGAAATACCTCAATAAGAGACATTCACGAAGAAGACCAAAATGTCCCTAAGTGCGGACTGTCCCTTCTAAAAGGGCTTTGCGAACTCATCTGGAGTTAACAGTGATTTAACTTTGATCGTCAATTCTGGCTCTCATTGGCAGAGCACCGCGCACGGAACAGACTTGCAGCCGAAAAATACTCTTTAGCGTTGAATTTAGAATGGCTCCGTCAACAATTTTCAATTCCATCTCTCGTAAACTCGCTCTGTCACAGACATGATAACTGATGAATAGAAGATATTAGCTAACAACTAAGTGAGATTTAGTTACACACGCCTTAACAGGGTTTGGTTGAATCAAGCTTAATATCATAAAACAATATACGCACCGATCTGCGGTCAGTGTATTTTGGTGGAGGTAATTCAGTTCATTCAACCATTAACCTCGCACTGTTTTGCTCTGGTTTTAGTTGCTACCTCGCCTCATTGGTGAGTCAAAAGAAAAAGGAACAGAAGCATAAAGTGAGGAACAGCCGAAAACAAAGTAATAAACGGAAATCATGAAGAAAAAGAGGAGGCAATTAAAAACCATTCATCCTTTACATGTTTTAAATACTTAGCAAATTTACCCAGTAAACACGCAAATAGTGCTACTGGCAGCGTGTGCTTTGAAAGCTCTGAAAAGCATATAATTCAGTCACCACCTTAGTTATAGGTTTCCATTTGCGTTCAGCTTTCCCCTGACCAGACTATTTGCCCTCGCTCTCTTAAAGTAAAAAAACGAGATTGAACATTCGGAAACTATTCATCTTATTCGCAGCTGATATACGTATTCAACGCAACACGACAGGCAAAAGACCGATGCAAATATGATGTGTTATACGTAGATAATTTTTAAATGACATGAATCAATTCGTTCCATATTCTTGGGACGATGAAAAGTGTCTTGATTTGACTGACGTTAAAGGTTGACGCGGTATGCGACTGATTCGCCAGGCCGAGAGTGATAGCGACAGCCAAGTCATGTAGGAACGCAAATAAATCAACGTGTTACACACGGAAACATTAAATGTCTTCATTTTAGGGGCGGCATGCAAATCGATTATTTCGGGAGACTTTTCTGCAAATTAGTCTAGACGAAGTCGTTGGTACCTGCCGCACAAAATACGATATAATCATTATGCAGTGACGACGCGTGAAAAGTAAAACCAAGATATGAAGGAACGTGGGTCGATCAGTGGGTTGTTCAAACATCATTTATATAAAAATACGTGGAAAAGAGACAGTGTGACACAATGGTACCTTGGAAAAAGTCTGTCGTTGAAAACAATAATGCACATTTTTGACCGCGGTAACCTGTTAGCTATTCATCATTGCTTTACGGGTCAGACAACGGAGTTCCAGTGAGTGGTTGGTTAACACCTTCAGCTAAAATATTCAGCATTATTTTTGCGATACACGGTTGAAGTCATTGCTATACCATCGAAGGCAATTACCGACAGGTTCCCACACTACCCGTGGTGTAAAAACTGAACTTTATTGGTCCAAAGACAACGGCATCCAATGAGTACTTCGGTGACTGTATTCAAATTGACTAGAGTCATCAGTTCATATATTAGAGGAACATTATTGCAAAATATTGATTTGGACATCTTCAAGGCAGTTGATGTGTGCCATAAGCATCTCAATTCTGAAGTGCATCCATTTAGCACCAGTGTGGTAGATACCATAATAATCCATATTTCGGGATATGTTACAGACTAGAATTAAATTCAATGAACTTGTTAGCACTGAAGATGAAATATGGGCAAATTCAGTTGGTGTCCTTGATGGTAACTCATTTGGACAAATGGCTTTATCGCATTCACCCGTGATTAGCTCCCCATATACTTCTAAGGAAAAGATCACATAGGCGTGTCCTTGTGCAGTCTTCGGTTAACGTCAGTGTGGAGTATAGAACACTTAACTTCCGTTACATATCGGTTGAGTTCAAATATTTGCTCCACTGACGTCCAACTATCACGACCACTTTTACTAGCGAGTAGTGTGCGTGCGTGCATGCACTGGCTCGACTGCGTCACCAACTTTGTGGATTTCACACTAATTCACCGATTACCAAACATTGAAATAGTAAGTTACGAATTTAGACAGCGAAAAGGTGATCCTGGCATTTTTGAGCACACTGTACAAACTGGATTGTAGCTGAGTGGTGTTCAGCAAAACACTCATGCCAGCATACATTGCATACAAAAGTATATCTTCCACAGACTTAATTGTTTGGTTGTGTATTGGAGGGACCGCTTCCACTTCTCCCAGCTGGTTGTCGCATTCACCAACACCATGGGCCTCCTGCGTTTGCATCGTTTCCGGTTCCGCACAACAGGCAACTGCATCGTCTTAAAACACCACTAGGTAGTGAAAAGAAATCTCACCTTTCCCATGGTTTCACTATTCCAGATGCATGATGATTTCAATCGGCTTAGTCAAAATATCATGGATTTGAGACTCAGTGACACGTAACAGCTTTTGCATCGTCATGTTGATAAGCCGCTTTCCCTCATTCGAACGGCTCTAACTTTCCCGTCCAAAGTGAGAACAGATCTCTTTCTGTGTTCCATCTTCATCAGTGAGAACTCTGACTGACCGACAATAACTGCGAGTGAACTATTTTTTCGGCTGATTGTTAGCCTACCCTCAGTTGGACAGTTTGTAATCCATTGCATCCCATTGGCATTGGTCACCTTGAACCCAATAGTACATACACATCGTTTGTCTTATGAGTATTCAGATAATCACACACTGTCCGACAATATAAACAGTGTTAATTTGGTGGGTGTGACCAATAACAGTCGATCGACCAAATCACCCTTGAAAACATGAGCAGGCAGGTAATATGGTGATCTGAATCAACACACTTTAGGTGAACTGACAGTATTTTCACTTGTGACCTAGTCCAATGCATTTTCGGGCACGCAGGATGAGTAGTGTTCGTTACTATGATAAACAGTGTCGCCACAACTAGGCGCAATGTCCCGTATAGAGAGGTCATTTGGTCCTAGGGGACATCAAAAACCGTCCCTTGTTCGGATAAGCGAGATGTGTCCTTAACTCTTACGGAGATACTGACGGGGAATCGAAAAATGTTCCTACTGTATTGACAAGAGACTACATCATTCAGTAGCGAGAGGAACTCGACAGTAGTTTTCATCTGGCTAGGTCAGACTTGCAAAGCACACAGGGGATGCGCAGTACTGCGACTGCAAAGTCTAGAGGTGAGCAGTCACCCGTAATTTCATACTGCCGCCTTTAGGGAAACGCGTGAGGTTAGCTGCCCCCGTAAATTTCGGTGAAAAGAAACAGATTCAAAATAATAACAATAGAAAATCAAAAAACGGTTTGCCCAAAAGTAATTTGAAAAACCCAAGCGAATCGAGATCGAGTAACAAAAAAAATTTCAACTGGATCTTAAAACATTCTAGAGTAAAAAAAACCCGTGAGTGTGCACCCCAAACGCTATCTGCTTCTCTATCACTCTTGCTGATGGTAAGCCCGTCAGGAGCTATTTACAACGCTACCTTCCGTGCTTAATTCAACTGAAACTGTTCATAAGCAGTATGATTGAAAGCATATTTTAGTGTGCTCCTATGCTCGTCGGTACATGTGATGGACTCATATTGCGTGTTTGATTTATAATAATTATCATACAGCATGAATAGACAGAAAAGTCATACGACGATACTGGCCATGATTCATTCATTCAAGCTTGCAAATCCCCGGAAGAGCAAAACGTTTGAGACTTCATTCGGACAGTTATCACACTACTCACCTGGCAACGTTTGAACGCATAGAGTAATCGGGCTCGATTAATCCATTCCTGCCTGGCCGCGTTCAAAGCCAGATCCAATGTGGATGGTGGCAATGGGGGTGATAAGGTGAACAGTTTGATCACATTTTGTGTGTACGTGGACAGTGTTGTGGGTGCAGGTACTGTGGGTTTCAAGGCTGGGAAAGTGGTGGCGACTTCGTCGTCCAATTTAGCAAGATTCCCACGAAACGAGTTAAACAGGGGATCCGTGGACGGAAGTACTGAGTCCAGTTTGAAATGAAGCTGAAAATATGAGCAAAGGCGAGAACCAGATCATTGAATTTTGATTTCAAATTCAGGGCTCTTTCGGATGCACATCCTCGGTGTACGTTGTTTGCTAAGTTAGATTGCTGCTAGAAGTTATATGACAGTGACTAGGCCATTAGATTGGATTTGTTCATTTGTAATCTGATATCAACTGAAGAGTGGTGAGCAAATTGTTCCGTCTAACTGTAACTTGTTTTTATAAGGCTCGCTAGATCTCGAGTCGCAAATTATCTTCAGTGGTGATCAGTCAGTAGCTTTCAGTATCACAGGAGCAACATCGCAAATCAAGTTAGTGTTGCAGAAGAAATCACGTCACCAATGGTGTAGGTTAGATCCGCTACCCTAAGTCACTTACAACGCAGACACGAAATCCGAATCTCTTCGAAGTGAAGCGTATACGATGACACGACGTGGTATTTTGCTCTACATTTCGAAGACCTGACAAATCTACGCTGAAGAGGCTCGACGGCTTTTTGTGTTGAACTATCTACGTTCCTGAGACGCTGCCCGTGTTTGATGGTAATATCGAGTGGACAGCGATCATTCTGTACTGATGGTTGTGGACAGACGTAATCTTAATTGCATGATCAGACTACCCCATTACCAGTGCCTCGGACATAGTTTGCGTGTCCCCAATCAGCAGTCTCATCGTGCAACACATGCCACCCATAAAAATGGCTATCAGAGAAGAACCAACTTGGCATCGGGATATGAAAAGGTTAGTCTTAGTCGATGTTTCACGATTGGAACTCAAAGGATAGGCGCTGTCGTACGTTACAAATGATCATGTCACCAGAAGATGGGACGTTCAAGGCACAGTTGTAATGATCAAGCCAGACAAAACAATTTGCGGCCCTTTGTGGTTTATTTCAATCTGGCACTCCACCAAGATGGATTCTCATGCAACGTACACAGTCCGGTTCCTCTTTGGTTATGTGCTTTCGGGCTTTGAATTTGTTCTTATGCGAACCCTTCTTGTCCTGTTCGACGGTCTGGAATAAAATCTTGATCTAAAATCAGCCCAGGACATTTGCTTTTGCAGGGGGACTTGCTGTGACATCAAAATACTTCACTTCAGAGTCAGTCACTATGGGCACTGAGCACGCCGAACGCACTGGGTCACTTTTGTAAAACAAATGAGTAAAGTTTCAGTTTCAGTTTATTCAAAAATTAACCTCGCACTTCTGTGCCCTGCTTTCGGTTGCTACCTTCCGGCTTCGTCCAGTAAAGGGCGAAAGGAATAGAAGCTAAGCGATAAACATCCAAAAAGTCAAAGTATCAAGGGGAAATCAAGAGGACAAAGAAAGAGTCTGAATGCAACTACGCCACTTACCGCGACACATTGCCATATCACTTATTGTCTCCAACCATTTGGTAGGCGGATCACGTGGACCTCAACCTGGAAGTCTAACACGTCCTACTCGGCCAAGTCCATCGATCAAGGTTTCCATACTTTTTTGCCATGTCAAGGACTGACCACCTTGACCTACCGTCCAATCATTACCTGCCTCAGAGAACAGTGTACGCCAAGAAAGTCTGTCAGTGCGCATGCGGAACACATATCCCAACAACCTTAACCTGTTTAGATTCAGCACCTGATCCAGAAACTGACCTCTGGTTCCCAAAACCTTACGTCGAACCTCAACATTGCTAATACGGTGTACCCACCATATTCGGCCAATGCTACGGAGACATCAGTGCTCGAACACTGACAGTCTTCGCCTATATTCTACCCTCAACGCTCATGTTCCTGAACCGTATTAAAGAACGAACCTAACCACCGCACTGTAGACTCTACCCTTAACAGACATTTGGATGTCTCGCCAGCGCCACAAATGGCTGAGGTTGGCAAGAGTCAAACTCGCCTTCTGTACACTCGATGACACTTCATCCGATATCTGTTCACCTGGTAAGATGTAACTACCCAGATAACAAAATTTATCCACTTCAGCTAGAGCTTCCCCGGTCAACACAAGGTTTGATGTTGAGCCAACCCAGTCCTGCGGCAATATTTTACACTTTGAAGATGCAAAACGCATCCCAAACATTACTACACTGTTGTTGAGGCTATCTGAAAGAGCTTGCTACTTACCTGGATCTTCACTCAGAAGAACAAAATCGTCCGCATATTCCAAGTCAGACAGTTTACTGCCTGAGCAAAGACAGACGCCGCTATTCTTACACGAAGATACGACTATCTCAAGAATCAATGCAATGGTAAAATCGAAAAGAACGGTGAAAGGAGAGAACCCTGACGAACACCACTTTCCGTGGTGAACTCAGGGGAAAGATCGCCGTAAGCATGAACTCGGCTTCGTCTGTTCGCATACAAGCATTGGAAAAGAGAAATAAAATTCTCTGGCACACCCTTCAATAAAAGACAGCGCCAGAGAACTGTGAGGTCGACTGAGCCAAACGCCGCTTTCAGATCAAGAAATATACAGATTGTGGGCCTACGGAAGCTGTGTCTATGATTTAAGGTTCGCCAAAGAGTGAAGATGTGGTCGAAACAACCCCGACCGGGTCTTAAACCGGTTTGATTCTCACGCGTACACATTTCGCAGGCACTGGATAATCAGTGGAGAATAGGCCCGGTGAGCAGTTTAGATGCGATACTTACCAAGCTAATTCCTGTGGTTTTCACAAGAGGACCTGTCACCTTTCTTGTAAATCGGCACAATCACCGATTCACACCATTCCCCCGGAATCTGTTCACTATCCCAAATAATCTGGAGGAGTTTTGGTAACTCCGAAACCAAAGCTTCGCCTCCATCCTTGAAGAAGATGGAAACAATCCATCCGGTCCAGTGGCTTTATACCTTTCCAAGACAATCTACCTGATGGTGGACTGATATCCACCTGCATTATTTCGCCGGCAGGTATATTTGGAAGGTCCGCTGCTGAAATGGACCAGCTAAATTGTTCCCTAAAGTGCCTCGACCAAAGATCCGGATGACCTCCCTGAAAGTGAATTAGTGAGCCGTCGGATCCCCTAACTATCTCACTTACACCAGGCTTCCGTGGACCGGCACCTCTAACCAAACGGAAAAGGTTGCCAGCATTTCCAATGGACGCAGCTCTTTCCATTTCCTTACATTTTGCAATCCACCACTGCTCACAGTCATTCCTCAGGCTCCTAGTCAAGTGCCGTCTCAGGGATTTACGCACTTCACTGATTGTGGCATCCGGATCGACGGATCTACGAGCATCCAACAGAGCAACTGATGTGGAAGATATCCGTTGTTTGTGAGACCGACTTGCATCAGAGTTCTGGGTGGTATTCGAAGTGGCATACAAAGCTTCCTTGATTTGTTGCCAGCGTTCATTTGCATGCTCAGCTTTCATGCTCAAAACAACCCCAACGCCAGCCTGACCATGAGCTCTAGACACCGAATCACCCGACACGCGAAGAGTGAAGTGAGGGACTGAGGCTTTATCTGGGGTGCGAAGAGTTATCACAGAAGTGGGGTCTTGTATGCGTGTTTCGAAGACACAGCATACATCTATTTTGAAAGTGTCAAGAGTTCTAGCGAGGGCAGCCTGTTGCCCTATCTGACATAGTGTGCGGACGTTAAAGGCAGCCAAGTGAAGAGAACACATAGGCTTAAGAAGTGCATCAGATTTATACCCAACTCCTGAACTACTGCTTTCATCACAGACGCAATTACCCGTGACGTTTTGCATCGACCTTAAATTAAGATAGGGGAAATTAATAAAGCCTTTTACAGGAAAGATTCTGGAGGTTTCTGGGTGAATCATACTTCACAACTGCCCACATTGCAGGAGGGGTTTTTCTTTGGGAACCGTAACCGGAGCCTTTGATTTAAAAGTCTGACCCACAAGGCAGTGGGGCATTACCCGGCACGGAACGTGACCGAAGCATCCGTGAAGCAAATTCTTCTGGTCTGTCACGTGAGACCTGATTACTGCATGCGTTTTCTCTTGTCTTCGCTGATGCTTTGTTATCGATCCACTTTTCGGATTGTCCTTAGCCCCATGCACCCAATGGGGCAAGCGGAACGTGGACGGGGCAGCATCCTTTGGGTTGGGGTCTTGTCCAGCTTAGGCGGGCGATAGCTGCCCAATGAAGTGCGATGACTTTATCTACCGTCGAAAGAAACCCCGGGTACTCCACTCCTACGTCCATCAAGTGGAGGTTTTTAGACCGGTAAACTGTTTCTCTCCGTGGTTATTCGCTGGAGTGTACTCTCCAGAGGCATAGTGAATAAAACCAGATGTTGCCCACCAACTGATTCTGAAACTGGACTTCGTATTGTCTCTACCCATTGATCTGTCTGGAATGATTGTATCTCCGGCTTAAGGAAGCCATCCTGCATAGCTCTTTGGGTCATGGAGGCACGCAAGCCATCACATTAAGCCAACGTGCAGTCTCGTCGAGATGGGTGAAATCGGGTTGAATGCCTCATTCTATCTGCAACAAAACGAAAAGCTACGGAATAGGTAAAATGCTTTTTCTGTGAGGACATTGCGGAACCCCAGCAACCAAGTCAGTTGTTCTGTAATGATCCAGAGGACGTGCCGAGTAACTAGGTCGTTTATTGGAAACTGCGCATCTGTGCAACATCAAAGACAATCACCCCTCACAACACTGCTCATTTTCATCCCAGATATCAAGTCCACCTGAAGGCCGTCTTTATTCGGTCGAAGGATGCAATCATGTGGTTCGTATGCATTGCTTCATCTTATCGCGTTCAGTCCGTGTGGCACAGTCATGTTCATCACCGATCCATAATTGTCCAGACTTGTTTTCGAACAATTAACTATTTACTTATGTAGTGAGTAGCATGCATACTGCCATAGTTTCATCCTTTCCTAATTCTCTGATCAATTCCTTAGGCGCTGGAATTCGATTAAAATGTGTAAACAGTTGACTCCAGTGACAACTGTGGCACTCGCCACGGAGGAAATTCACACACACTGAAGATTTATAATCCTCGTTTCTCAGGCGACTACATCTTCCTAGAAACATAAACTGCTTGAATGTCATGGTTAGATGATCCTCGCTCAGAGTGCAGTGTAGAGTGGAATGGGAATGCATCCCACAAAATGTCCGTCTCTTATTCTCGAGAGCACATCCGTCAACTTTGCCCATGCAAGTTCAACTAGTGAAGCAGGTGTGTCTAAACTTCACAACAGAAGCCTTTAATTCTATTGTATTCAACTGTGACTACATTAGTGGGGAACGAAGCGAGAATGCATGATTCCCCTTTAAGTCAATAACAATGACGATTAGCGTGCGATAACAGGACAAAGGAAATTTCTCGCCCACTCACCGAATTGATGAAAGGTGCATATTTCGCGCTTATCTCGTCCAGCTGATCTGTGGCTTCCAACTGTCCGCCGGAGGCTTGTTGTTGAGGCAACCGTGTTACAGCAACAAACAGAACTCCGTCACCCGGATTCCAACCAACCTCAGGTGGTTGGGCATCGGTAGTCAGGCTCAGCAGATTACACTGAAACGCGGGCACGTAATCTGGACTGCTAACTATCTGTAAAGGGACCAAAGTGATTTGACTACCGTTATGGCTGAAAGTGAAAGAGAACTCGGCAGTTGGGAGGTATCCCTATTTGATATTCCCTATTAGGGACACCTTAATAACCCACACAATCCATTCATGAACTAACATATCTCTGCCGATGTAGCCGTGTAGCGATTTCTCACTGACCGTAATCAACCACAACATATTCAAGGGCGTCATTAAAAGCATGACACTCCAATAAAGTCGATCAACAGACGTATTGAAATGGACCGTACATAGCCTTTTGAAGGGTTAGGAGTATAATTAACTGAAGAACAGAAAGACAAACCAATCTACTCAAATCCTAATGACCAAGAACCATAATTCTTGCAGCGAACACTCACACTGTAGATTCATGATTCTCAAAGTGTAGGCAATGGGACGAAAATCAAGTGGTCAAGTTTGTAAATTGAGAAGCTTTCATAAGAAAACCAAAAGATGTGGTGAATGAATTTAAATATAGATATAAAAAGTCATTTTTATAATTAAAAATAGTTAGACTTCAAGGTTATTTTAGGAATCAGCTTTAAATCTAAGGACGAGATTCCTTCAAATATGAGGGCGTACGAGAACCCGTGTACCAGTGATGAGATGCCTGCAACCAAAACACTAAGTTTGAGGAGCAAGAGAACGTGAAAAGCACCGCGAATAACGTGAATGCATAGATTTTCCAGTTAACTGCCAAGAACGGCTTAATCCATCAACATTCAACAACCAAACTAAGCAGACAAGTCTGAAGTCCGACGCGAATTTTTAACCTTTTTGGTAGGTAACTACTCCACAAATCCGGTGTGGGTCGAATCATCTACTAGGGCATCTAAAAATCAGATCAATTCTTTTTATCATTACTCCCTACTTCCGTGCTCTGGTTTTCGTTGCTACCTCGCACAATCATCTAGTCAACAGTAAAACCAACGGAAGCAGAAGGAGCAAACAAAGGGAAAAGAAAGGTGTAAGTGGAAATCATACAGACGAAGAAAGAGTTTCAACGCAACCAAGCTACTGAACGCGGCACTTCGTCATGTCACCCAATATCTCAAACCATTCGGTGGATGAAACTCTTGAACTTTAGTTTGAGAACCTAAGACATCTTACACGGCTCAGTTCACTGGTTAGGGTTTTCATGCTTTGTTTCTATTCCATTGACTGGCCATCTCAGCCTATCTTCCAACCTCGAGTTGCCTCGGAGAACAATGCACACCGAGGAAGTCTATCTAAGGCGTGTGCCACGTCCTCATTCACCACCAGTCACGTTCCCTGACTGGTAGTCTGTGATTGGCCGAGAAACCATCATGGAATATTGTACCACTATTACTTACTTAAAGAAAGTAAATAAACAGATAAAAGATGTCCCAACCATCTTAACTTGTTTAGATTTAGCACTCGTTCCAGTGGCTGACCCCTGATTTCCAACACTATGCTTTACCTCATCACTGTTGACACGGCGTTACCAATATATTCGAGCAAGACTGCAAAGACTGGTGCTCAAACACCGACAGACTGTGTGAATCTTGTGACCGTACCGGTCACGTTTCTGGGACGTATAAAGAGACGAACCTAAAAAGGGAAATGTACACTCGATCACTGATGAAAAGTGGGATGACACACCGGTGCCACAGGTCGTTCACATTGTCAAAGTTCAAACGGGCTCCTATTATGCGCGACGACACTTCAACTGATATTCGACCACCTACAAATATTGTCGAAGTTCAAATGAAATTGTAATTTATGGAATCAATCAACCCCTTGCATAAAACGTTGCAGTGTGACATAATCTGTTATGTAATGTTCACTTACCAATTAGAAATCAATAAACACAAAAGCATTCCGGGTTATCTCTCCCCTCTCCGAAGTTGATGTATCGATTCAAAAACGTGAAAATATGAACCATGAATGGGAAAACAAGGGGTATTAAATTACATGTCAAGTTCCACGAATAAATTTGTTGTGTGTATTATTATCCGGTTAATAATATTTTGACCTGTCTCTATCTCCAGACAATTATTCTAGTTTTCTGGGCATAGAGTTTACCAATAAAGCCACTATACCATTAGCTCTCATATGCTCATTTACGTGTAATACTTTCGCCTCCATGATCAAATGTGGAGAAAGTGCATTAACGTGTTTCTCCAACTATGAAAATAAATTCCTCATCATAATCAAATCAGAGGTGTTGAGGAACAATCATGGTAGTAGAACCTCCAAAGTGTCCACGGCTCCGCTGCTGAATATGTACATAAAAATGAGCAGATATCCCCACGGTTATAATATAACTTGGTGCATTAATCGGCCGTTAAGTAGTCTTCCGATGAGAACTTCTAATCTGACAGACTGAAAACTCTGATTTTCTGAGCCGGATATACGGTATATTGCTTAGAGTGCTGTGGATGAAACAAGCCCAGGAGTGTTAATCATGATTTAGTGAAGCCCATATCCTTCGGCTTAATGAGTGTTACAACCTCGAAGACATTGAAATGATTTTCCGTGTGAATTTCTTATGATGGGTCATGGTTTTTCGGAGCACAAAATCTTAATAAACGGCACAGAACATAAATCGATGGCCAAACAAAATAACGATGAAATTTTAGATTCTTCGAGATTGAAACAAATGACCACTTCTCTCAGATTTCCGATATGGGTTTTGGATCGGAAGAAAGACGAAGCAGCTCACTTTGCTTCATTTTTCGCGATGACATTCATTGAAAAATCTACCTAAATATACTCATTGCTCTTTGAGCTTTGTTCTCTGTCAACAAACAGAAGGCACCTCCTTTCAAGTCAAATTTTTTAACCTTTTGCGAACCGCATCACCCGGTTGGCGAATCCGGATAGAGCATATCTGTATGCTACTGGGCGCGTCCCTAGGTCACAGACAGGGAAACGGCTGCTCTCGCGGTTCACTGTGAATAAGGTGGACTCACCAAAGAAACGATCGTGGGCAATCAGCGGTGGTGGTCGAGGACAAGGTGGGATTTCCACTTGGCTAGCATTCTCCGACCTAAAGCGCCACAAGTCTGCTGATGGTACCGTGATGCGGTGAGTGTCGCCCGTCAGTAAATAAAGCCATAGCTCTTTGAAATGCATCGCTTATCTGAAACGGTTTCCGGAAGAGACGAATAAACCATACAGTCAGCCACCGGCTTATCTAGATCAAAGCTTCCGCCTTACAAGGAGTACTGGGTTGTGCAGACGCTAGGTGTGCATTCTCGAATAAAAATGCCTACTACGGACTGGGTGACCGAGTAGCACGACAGTCCACCAGGCAACCAACCACGGAAGACACCCATGATTCAAAGATTGATTGTTACACTCCGTTGTTCCTTGTGCACCTCCTCCCATTTTTGTGATTATGGTGGTTCCGTTGGCACAGTGCTTGTTTTCAAGCCAATATATATTATGTACATAACAGACAATTCAATAGTAAGAACTGCTCCTAGCAGTGACCGACACCATCTATTTTGAATTTGACCTTCATAGTTTTAGAAATTAATTATATCTAACCGTTCATTAAATTCAGTCCTTGAAGCTTCGGGTCAATTTATTGCAATGACCAATGTAACGCAGCTTCAATTTTCCCAAAAAAGCATTACGGAGCTACGCAAACAAAATGAGATCGCAGATAATTGTATATCCTTAACCTTTATTTGGAATAATAATAGCCAACAATAAAATAATACTAATAACAATTTGCGGCGAAAAAATGTTTCCTTTTGTTCGAATTTCCGCACTACCTGTGGTGAGATGTAACTGCCCAAGAAACAAAAATCAGCTGTGGGTTTCCTTGTAAAAAAAGATTTGGTGTATGGTCAACCCAGTCCTGAAGTAGCCCTTTACACCTTAAATGTGCCAAACGAATCGTAAACATTGCAACACTGTTGCTTAGACAATCCGCACGAAGGTCGATACCACTATCCTTACGTGCTATTCCATTTTTTTTAAATTTAATTGACGATAAACATCGACCAGCTTTCCATGCAGAATTATTCGCCAGGTTATCGATGCAGTTAAACGCCCAGGATCCAAAATAGCGATGGACAGAGATCAAACAGACCGTACGTCAGGCTGCTGATGCTGCTCAAGGTGCAACAACCAGATACACACAGGAACGATGGATATATGCAACCCCAGTCACACTGTTAGATGCTCGCAGATCGATTTCTCCGGATTCCTGATACGATGATACACGGATGCCTTAAACGCCAACTGATTCGAAGCCTGAGAAAGGACCGTGAGTAGTGGTGGATTGCGAAGTGTAGGGAGATGGAAAAAGCCGCGGCGATTGGCAACAGCCGCAGCCTTTTCCGTCTAATTTGAAATACCGACCCACGAAAACCAAGCGTTAACGAACTGGTCAAAGAGGCACACGACTCAATGATTCAGACTCAAGGGCATCGTCTGATTCGCTGCGCGAAACAGTTCGAGAAACAACTTAATTAGCCCTTATCCTCGACAAGCTTGCTAACTGGCGCGATGGCTGCAACTCTAGTTGTAGATGTTAGTCTTCCGTGGAAAGCGGAGGTTTTCTGTGAGATAAGCTATCTAAAACGACATGAGGCTGCTGGACCGGATAGGTTGCCTCTGTCTATTTCCAAAGATGGCGGCTCAGCACTTTTACTGGAGTTGACAAAACTCCTCGGTGCCCAATGTTAGTTGAGGCGGGTGGCGGTTGGAAGATTAGGGTGGCCAGTCCATGATATGCAAGAAAGGTATGAAAGGCCTAACTCGTGAACTTGACCAAATAAGGCATGTTAGACTTCCTGGCTGGGGTCCAGGAGACCCTTCCACCCAATGTTTAGACACATTAGAGGATTTGACTACATGCCGCGATCAGTGGCGCTCTTCGTTGACTTGATACTATTATTTTTAGTTCTCCCCTTGCTCCTTTCATACTCTTTTTATTTGTATTATTTCCTTTTGAGCTTGCCGTACGAAGATAGCAAACAAAGCCACTGCAACCAATGCATGGTTAGTGGGTATCTGAACTGTTCTGATGCTATTCCATGGTCTCGACACTTTATTCTGTGCAGTATACTACTACTTAGAAACGCAGCCTAGGTTTCTTGGCGAAGTATTTTGCTGGTAGTAGTATCCCAGGACAATACTGCACGAAACTACTCACCTCTGAAAGATCAACAGAGCTAGCCGCAGTCGCGATCTTCGAAGCCGACTACTGATTATAGTAACGGCACACTGAGTGATACGGAGAGAGCACATTTGTAAGCAAAACCATAGGTTCAGCTGTCAAAATGCTACCACCCCCGTTGCTATAAAATGGTACCGGCAAGTGGGACAGTGTGACAAACTTTACTTGTGGTTCCAATAAATTGTGCTGGATCCTGATGGAAAGACTAAATACCTGATGCATCCAATTACAACAGCTCCTATGACACAGTAAACTTGATAATCTAGGAAATGGGAGTTGGGGTGGGTAGATTTTGACAAAATCGTTGCTTCACCAAGATAGTAGTGTTCACCAGACGTGTGAATGAAGACTCGTCATCCCTCGATGTTACTGTTTCCTCAATTTGCAATGCCCTCCCCCCCCCCTCGTTATTGCCTCCTTACCCATAATTGTTTATTCCTGTCATCTTCATTTTCGCACACATCTCAGTGACTGCTTGCTTCGGCGTGTCAACGTGGCCTCATCCTTCTCGATTTGGTGAATTCATTATTGGTGTTGCATCCGCTGCACCTGAACGATTTTCGGACGACTGACCCGGTTCCTTCTTTTGATTCCGTGATGACGAGGTTTCTACTTTCATTTATCTCACTCATGTTTATCTGATTAGTATCGCACGTATGTTCCCAGTGTGTCTTCGGTACTTGACTGCATTCACTTTGGTTCTGCACGTAACTCAACTCGCTCGATACGTAGGCTGCGAAAGAAGTCCAATTTCAATCTACCTAGTGGTTGTTATGCGCCAGTGTGCTTTGGGTGGGTGATTAATCTGATCTGTTTATGGAGTCGTTGAAAGCACCCGTTGAGTGAGCGCAAATTGTATGGAAGTGGGGTTAGTGACCCTTTGAATCTAAACCGGATACATTTTTTTTCTACAAAATTTCAATCACTTAGACAATCTGGAGTTTTGTCTCATTGGCATATTCTATTCTATTCTATATCAAAAAGCAGCGTACATTTTCTGATAAAGCATTTTCATTATTATAATAAGAATTTCATGCGCATACCAAACAAAACTTTTTATCTCTGACAATGCAACGGGTCAATTTAACTGAACGATCGCGACATGTTTTCTGCTATCGAAAAGTGCAATTGGGCAGAAAAATTCGTCATGAACTAGAAAACCCACCCGTTTTCTACAACCGCGAGGAACCAGTTTTGCTATCGCATCCACCACCACTGGGCCCAATGCGTTCTCGGAGAGTGGTTGAATCACAATTTGGTTTCCGACGGCAACGTGTTGAATCAGTTGGCTGAATGTTTTCTCACCCAGCGAGACTGACATTCGGATCAGGACCATCATGGAGCTGTCTCCGAGTGAATCAAATCACATTCAGCAAGACGGGAATGGGGCAGAGGATTTCATAAAAAGATAAATAAACAATTCCCATACACGTGTGTGAACTAAAGCTTGGCAACGTTTGGAAAAGATCACCATTAGGAGCGACACAATTACCAAGCACTGATCACAGAATAATCGAGAGTACGGTTTAGTGACTAAAATTGTTTACATCGCCTGAAACGGGAAGTATGGCACAGGCTGATTTGCTCGGCATCAATTTGCAGCACAGGAGAGTTCATCTCTTGGTCTAGCACAACCGAAGGTCGAGCACGTCTGTCTGAACTGGGAGGCTGTAGTCTCGTATTGTGAATTGAATACTTTATTTCTTCTCTCGAATAATTCAAAGTAGAGGTGATACGTGTAACTGGCAATCATATTGTAACTTTCAATGAGAGGTAGCAAGCCCATCACCGGGATAACGTTTCAATTCCCCCTGACTAATACCATCGGTTTGCATCTTTTGTTACTACGAACTTGTTACACTGTTTTCTTTTCGAATAACATTTCATATTGAATCCCAGCGATTAATCACGCGCATTAGGTTTCTGTAGCCACATGCACAATGTTCGTCTTTCAAACTGCCATTACTACGGAAGCCTGATTGCAGTGTACCATACAAGTAATCAACTTTTCACCTATATAATCCTTCAAAAGTAGTCTATGAAGGAGCCCTGATGTGAATATCCCACCACTCGTCTTCCTTAAACCCGTGAGCTTTGATCACATATGGAGTTTTCCCATTCCACTGTGATGCGGCTCAGTAAAACCTGAAACTAATAAAGCCTGAAGGGCACCAGAACTTGTATGCCAGCATACGGGTACCGTACAACACATAGACCGCATAGTTGTGGCAGCACAATATCAAAGTCAATCTCTTTACGTATTCGTAAGGAATAAATCTTGAGAACGAACATGTGTTATCCAGGACAAATCTGCGTCAATTCAGAATCTGAGCTACTTATTGTCAGCTTATCGGCTTTAGCGCTTCTTGCCTCGGGATCAGGGCTGTCGGGAGGCTGTGTAACAAACAATTAAAAATGGGACCCTTAACATTAGCTTACGTAGAGTGGAACAAAAAGAGAAACACTAACAGTGTAGGTCGTCGAATGAGTGGAGTGCAGCGAAATTACTCGTAGATTCTGTAACAGAGATGCGAACAAAACACACTATTGCTAATTACTTAAATTGAAAAACATGGTTGTGGAACTGAATGGTCTCCAACTGAATAAGACTGCCAACAACAGGAAAATCTGGGAAACAGTAAAAAATCAATCAATGAGACGCTTTCAGGGGACTTCGGGCATCGAGCCCCCAGAAATCAATAATCTGAAAGTAGCATAACTGAGAAAACTTTTCTACTCCGACTCACATCGTTGTCTCCTCAATGGATGGGTTATTGTTGGATAGACCGGAACAACCACTGGTCCCGCCCGTAGATGAGAAAATCGACGAGGTGTGCTGATTACTTTGACCGGTCGAAGCACCCGGGTGAGCAGAACCATTGTTCGGAACTAGATGGGAGGGTAGACAAGTAGTACTGGAACTGCCCGTGGTGCTGCCTGTGCTGAGATGCGTACCTGGAGCGACGAACTCGCCCAACGCGTTTACAGAAGCCTGACGTTCTTCCTGTTCAACAAGGGCATCTTCATCTGCCGGAGTCATGACCGAGGGTAGAGCTGTCCAACGACGACCACCTGTACGCAACAGCCAGGTGAACCAGGCGTGGATTCGACAGAAGATCTGCAGTATAATCAAGGAAATAAACACAGAAATGTGAAAAACAACGGCAAAGACCACTTTTTAGGAGTACGGTAAATTCAATTTGTCCGGCCTACTGATTAGGTTTATATTTATGTAATGATCCTTTCGGCTACTACCCCTCGCGGAGAGCATCAAGGAGGTTGATCCCCGATATCAAACACTTCAGGACTTACAAAAATATTCGCCTCTGTCCATCCATCCATGACCTACTTATCTATTTATTTACCTGCCTGTCTGTCTATCTGTCTGTCTGTCCGTCTATCTATCTATCCATCTAATCTAATCTAATCTATCTGTGTCGTACCTCCTTGCAACGGGATAAGTGCTGCTTTCTAAAGAATTCCCACTAGAAACATATTACAAGTAGCTAATTCCCGATACTCCTGTTAACGAAGTCGATAAATCACAAGTGGTTTATCCCTTTAAATGTTGGTGGAATATTTTCGATATTTTTCGTGCTTCAAAAATGGCTAAATACAGCACATTTTACAGTTATTGAAATTGATACAACGGGAAAAACGACAAGAAAATTGGCAATCATAGTAACAACAAATAAAAAGTTAGCGTTCACCAACTTACGGTGCCATTGGTTTTACAAAGGTTAGTGTGGGTTGATAGTTGTGGTGCCGGTGGAATGAGGTTTGTGATTTCGTCAGATTATCTTGCGTCGATGGCAAGAATAGAAAGAGATCTCATACTGCTTCTGGGAACATAGCGGGGAGGTTATTCAGACGGATCGCTATAGCCCCGGCGGTGACCGGCATTTGATTTTACTTGTTGGTCTTCCCTTGACAGTGTAGAAAGGACGGAAAGCGATCGAGCGTGCCGCAACCCAGGAAGTTGTCACACAATCCGGAAGGTCAAACTGGGCGAGAGATCAGATTCACGAAGATTGCCACCGACAGAACCTGTCATGTGACTGGCGACATCACAACCGATGGGATGCAGACGACCGACGGTCCTGTGAATCGGCGGGAATATCAGGCTAGTGCAACGAGTTTTAGACAATATGGCCCCGGGGAACCCAGTACCATGCGAGATGGAAAGCCACCATCACGACGAGACCGCACCTTGACGCGGCCTGATGGCCTGCGCGCCTCCATGACCCAAAGACCTATGCAGGATAGCTTCCTTAAGCCGGAGATGCAATCATGCCTGACAGGTCAATGGGTAGAGGTCAGACGAAGTCCAATCTCAGAACCAATTACTGGGTAACCCCAGGTTTCAACCACTTTGCCCCTGGGGAGTACACTCCAGCGAATAAACACGGAGAAAAACAGTTTACAGCCGTAGAAACCTCCACGGTGGGATAAGTCATCGCACTTCATTGGGCAGCTATCGCCCGCCTAAGCTGGGCAGCCTCCGGCCCAAAGGATGTCACCGTGTCTACCTTCCGCTTGCTCCATTGGATGCATAGGGCTGACGACTTAATCCGAAAAGCGAATCCATAACAAAGCATCAGCAAAGACAAGACAATGTATGCAACAATCAGGTCCCAAGTGACAGACCAGAAGAAGTTCCTTCACAGGTGCTTCGGTCACGTTCCGTGCTGGGTTAAGGCCCCACTGCTTAGTGAGTCACACTTTTAAATCAAAGGCTCGGGTGTGGGCAGCCGCGAGTTATGATGTGCCCAGGAATCTCCAGCGGTCCCTCGAGAAACATTCCATATCTCTCTGTTCTTTATCCTTGACATCCCAATTCTGACTAGACACAAAAGGCCACAATGAGCCGTGATCGTGAACTTGTAGCCCTCAGAGAGGGTAGCAAATTAGAGACAGGTAAAAAAGAGAATCAATCCTCCCACCTAATCATTCTCTTCATTTAGCTGTTCTCAACGTCCGCACACTTTACCAAACAGGGCAACAGGCAGCCCTAGCTAAAACTCTTGAAACCTTTAACATAGACGTGTGTTATGGCTCCGAAACACGCATACAAGACCCAACTTCAGTGTTAACACTTCGACCCCCAGATACAAGCTCGGCTTATCGTTCCACTCTTCGCGTGTCGGGCAGTTCGGTGTCCAGTGCAGGTGGTCAGGCTGGCGTTTATGTTGCTCTGAGCATGAAAGCTGAACGTGCACTGCTCGAATGAATCTCAGTCAGCAGTCGACTGTGTGCGGTTCGGTTGAATGGTTCTGTGCATGTCAACAGCACTAGACTGACGCACCGATGCCTGTTTGTCGTTTCTAAGCACACTCCAATTGACTGTAGCTCTCCTGAGGCTAAAGACGAATTCTATCAAGATTTTTCTTAACTGTTCCACAGCGTGGGCTCTACGGATGTATTGGTGGGTGCTGGTGATTCCGATGCTCAAGTTGGAAGCCTAGACGAAACGGAGAGAAATAAAGGAGGCCGATATTGCGTTCCAGCCGATCGAATTGATAACGGTGATCAACTCACCCAACTATTTTCCGACCATGGACTATTGACAGGAAACACAAATTCCCCGATCAAAAAGCGGCACTGACTAACCTGGCATCCTCCTGCGCCTTCACAGCGTTGGACTCAGATCGATCATAATGCTATCGGTTACCGCTGGCGCGGATTTACTTAAGACTCTGCGACTGGTGTGATGGTTGCAGCTCTCTAAATGCCTCAGTATGGTCGGGGGTGGACGCCGCAGGCTCCGAGGTGGCTACTCGTCCTCAACACCTCTCGAAATGCTCCACAATGACCATGCTTCTGTCATAGCCCCTGATAAGAGAGTCCTACTCACTGTCTTCTCGTGACAGGGGTTTCCACTTAAGTGAGAGGGCAAAAGCGAATGCCTGGCGCTTTCCACCGGGATGGTTGACTGAGAGTCAACCTAAGGGAGATGGCTAAACCCTGATTCCAAACTAATCACGGGTGACGGCATGAAGCGTACAACAGTATGCTTAACGGCATCTGTGGTGGAGGAGGGGGATGTATTGGGCACCCAGGACGTTTAGCCTCATCCAAAAGGCACACGAACTGAGCATTCAGTCACCGGCTCCCAGTGGTTTTCAAAAGAGGTGAATGAACCATACAATTGGTCGCCGGCTCATATGGTCCAACCCTGCTGCCTTACAGGACGCGCTTGGCTGCGAAAAGGCTAGAGGTGCAGCCTCGAACAAAAATGCCTACTCTGGACTGAGTGACCGAGTAGTACAATAGCCCGTAACGCAAACAACCATGATAGACTCTACCACTGTGATCAACTGCCCTTTCGCACACACAAACGAACAGTCTCCTACATCGTGCATAACCTGTTCTCCCATTTCCACTCCCGTCCCATTTTCTGTTCCATTTTCGAATCCCACGGGTTGTTCAGTCGACCGTGCATGCTGTGGTGCCACTGATGGAAATTCTGGCTAAGTTCTCTCTTGTCGTTCTTCGACTAGCTTCCGAGTCTCTTGATGCCCATTCAACCTACCCACATTCAACGTGTGAACCCGGATGCGTAAAAGACAACAGACTGGTTTAGCTCGTACGTTTGAATCCCTTGCTATCGATGTAATGTTGCATTCAAGACTCCAGTTCCAGAGTTCGATTGAGGCCTTCATATAATCTTTCTGTGAAGTTTCACTTACTCCTTTATGGGAAAGCTGAGGCTGCAGTTTCTGGTCTTGCCGGCATTGGCATTGTTCTCAGTGAAGGAGCTGAAGCGGCGCTACTAGATTGGATCCCATTCGACAGTCGCTCATGCGCAGTGAGACTCAGGTGTTCATATAAAGTGAGCAGTTGCCGCTCCGATAGACGCAATCTGTTTGTCGTTTTGGCGTATGCACCCACTGATTGTAGCACAGATGCAATCAAGGATACCTTCTACCAAAAGCTCTACAACCTCTTACGTAAAGCAAAGCGGGCTGATATCGTAATTCTGGCTGGAGATCTGAATGCTAGAGTAGGTCGGCAGTCATTGAATGAGGCGCATCTAGGAGGCCCTTTGGGCTAGATTCCTATCGCTCGGGAAACGGTTGTTGGCCCTGCGCTTAGACCGTCCACCACCTGTTTCTCGCCAGTACGAACTTCAGACGTTCTAGTCGCCGGTACGCCACGCGGCATCCGCCCTCTTCGAATCAACACTGGATCCAGATTGAGCACATCGCTATAAGCCACAAATGGCGGGGTTGCATACAAGATTGCCGTTTGCACTGGAGCACCCCCTTGATTCCGACCACGCACCAGTTTGCACTGAGCTGTCCATGTGCTTCGGCGGGAGCCCAAAACGCGTGCTACAACTAGTTAGATTACGATAAGCTCCGCGATCCATCTCGCTTATCCGTCCTCCAAAACGCGCTAGCTGAAAAGTCAGATGTAGCCCCACCTGATAACATAAACCAGCACTGGTCACTTATCATGAATGCCTTGCATTCTATTGGTTTAGTAAGCTGTCATCTGTTTCGTCGTGCCGTAAAACCCTGGGTTTCTGATGAATCTCCGCGCCTTCTCGACGCACGCCAGTCGATTCCGGCTGGAAAGCGAGTATAATGCAGCACCACTCGAAACGAGACATGCACTTAACGCGAGTCTTCGTAGGGACCGCGAAACCTCGCAGTCGCAACGCGCATCAGAGATCGAACGTGCTGCAGCCATGGAAAATCCCCACAAGCTGTTCTATCTCATTCAAGTCATCGGTAGGAAGCTATTAGGTGTTAGTAAAACAACTTGTGGAGCTAGCGGTTCACCATTTCATAATCAGGAGCGGCGTCTCGATCGCTGGGCGGAGCACTTTCAGATATGATTTGGCTGGCTCTCTGTGTCGACTTCTCCTATGACTCTTCTGGCACACGTCCAGCGGTGCTTTTCGACAGACCCACCTACCGAAGCGGAGATCCAGACCTTACGACGTCACAAATCACCGGGCTCCGATGGCATTCCCCCAGCCCTATTTAAAGATGGTGGGGTGCAGCTTGTTAGAGAACTTCAAGTTTTGATCTAAAAAGTTTGGAATTTTGAGCAGGTCCCGACCTTGTGGGGGAATGGGTTGTTGTTCTCGCCTTTGGAAAAGGCTCGCGCACTGACTGCGCTAACCGTAAGGGTATAAACCTTATCCCAATAGTGTCGAAGCTGCTTGCGCCAGTCACCCTTTGCAGGCTGTATCAAACGCGTGAAGAGCAAATTCGCAAGGAACAGGCTGGGTTTCGTGCCGGTCGTGGATGTACCGATCAGATCTTTACTCTCCGACAAATTCTAGAGCACTGTCACACCTTCCAGAGAGAGACAGTCATCTTGTTCCTCGATAATCGCGTGGCCTTCCACTCCATCGGTGGGACTGCATTGTGGAATTGTTTGTTGAGAAATGGAATACCTGAGAAGTAAGTATCAGCCCTAAGATAGTTGTTTCATACACCTCAGGTCGGGTAAAGGCCTACGGCCAGCTACCGCCCTTTTTTGTCGTCTCCAGTGGAGTCCGATAAGATTGCCCTACATCCCCGTTTCTTTTCAACTTTGCCACAGAGGTTGTTCTACGGAAAGTTCCGTCTAGTATTCCGAACAGTGGAGTTGAACTCCTCCTAGGGAATAGAGATTCTGACTTGGAATATACCGATGATATCGCCTTGCGGAGTGATAATCCACAGGCAGTGCAACGTGCTTTGGACTGCTTGGCGATTGAGGCATCCAAATATAGAATGCACTATGCGCCTTCAAAGTGCCAAGTGCTTTTACAAGATTGGCAGGAGCCTGTGCCTGCCCTCGCCCTTTGCGGTGATCAGTTAGGGTTAGTCGACAACTTCAAGTACCTCGGGAGCTTGATAACGGCTGGAGGTGGTATTGGGGATATCAGTTCACGCGTAGCGAGAGCTAGAGCAGATTTCGCAAGCCTGCGACACCTGCGGCGTAGCCGTGACATCCAGCGCTCTCTTAAGGGATGGGTTCAAGTCGCCGCGGTTCACAGTGTTTTACTCTACGATTGCGAGACTTGGCCACTTCTCGTTGAGGATGCCCGGCGTCTTTCTGTGTTCGACAATCGATGTCTCCGAAGCATTGCTCGTGTCTCGTAGGAACATCGAGTGAGTAATGACGAGATGCGCCGTCGGGTGTTAGGCACGGGTAGCCGCCCTGTTAACGAAGTAATCGCTCTATACCACCTCCGGTGGCTCGGTTATGTTTTACGAATGCCTGCCCATCGTCTGCCTTTCTGTGCTCTATTCGCACGTCCTGGGCAACGCTGCAAGAATCGACACGGCTGTCAGGCCAGGACTTGGCGTAGATGTATGAAAAATCTGGCATCAACATTGACTTCAGTTGGAGCTTCGCGCCTCCCGGGTCGCGGCCCAATGGATGAGGATTGTCGTTGGTTAGAGATGTTGAGGGACATGGTTCAGAACAGAAGTCAGTGGCGCGAATGCAGTGAGGTCTGTCTGTCGAACTTTCTTGCCCCGTAATCACAAAAATGTCATTCCGACAAACAAGTTGACAAAAAACATAAAAAAGTGTACGATAAAAAGCCTCCCTCCCAAAAAAAATTAGCATCTTTTTTCTATCACTCACGGTCTTCTATGTACACGGAGCGGGTGCGAAAAGACGGGTGCTAATCGCCTGTGGTAGCCAGAAGAAATTCGTCCAAGCTCTCCAATTACCCTGGCCGCAAGTGGACCACCCCCACCCAAGTGACTCAGCGCCGAACCATGTGACTGCCACGACTTACTCCCGCGGGTCGACACGTCGATCTCACTCCAACCTCCTCCCAGAAACAGTCTACAATCCGAATGACCCTTGACTACTTCAGCAAAATCATTTCCCATATGATTTGTAAAGACTAGAGAGTGAATCATTGAAAACGATTGTTGATTTGACACCGAGACGACACTTACCTGATCGTCTTTAGTCAAGTCAGCAAGAGATCGCATTTCCGCGTCGATGGCACGCTTTTGACGTATCGGGTGTCCCGCACCACCGCCCAAATAGATACCACCACCACCTGCGGCTGCAATGGCTTGACCGGCCAACACCGGAGGGAAAGGTCCGACAGCTGCAGGTGGCGGTGTCACGCCTCGGGCCCCGTGCGCCGGATTGCTCACTGCGCGGTGCGATGATGAGCACGGAGCGCTGTTAGATATTTCTGTTTCGTACACTCGGTCGGCAGCGGAGCAAATACGAGAAACCATTCGGGACAGATTTGAGACCTGGAATTCAAACGGAGAGTCGATCATGTGTTTTCGGTTGCCCGTACCGATAAGTTTTACAGAAATTCACATACACCAGCGGAGATTTAAATGCATGTGAACAGGAATAAACGGGAATTATGGACTGAAAAATGGTTTCTAGATAACATTGCTGCCTTACAGTTCAGTACCGGAGCATATATGATCTACTAGTCCAGATCATATAATGCAGGCTATCCATGCTCCCAAACTAAGAGTTAAACAATGGTGATTAGTGTGCACTTCGAATCAGACCTATGCACATAGCTGATTTTGATTACGTTATCATGCTCTATTACATCAGATCAACCGTTTCACTACCTTTTGCTGCTGACACACTTGATCACGGGGTTGGTACATTTTTGTGTAGGCAAGTAAATGGCGTAGCACAACCGACGGACATTCTACTACTTGCCGAAACCCCAAACAACATTCGCAATGAGTTTGTCACTCATCCTGCCGGGTATGCCAACGAGCCGGACGACAGTGGAATACTGTTTACCTCAGAGTGATCAGCAACGGCGACGGGAATGAGTGCTCGCACGCGGGAATCGAAAGCGCAACCAATAAGTGGGGATAAATCTCTCAGTTTGATCTCACATTTCTGTCGATATTTGTTCGGTGATGACTTGTACCTAAGCGGTAATGGTCTGTATTGTATTGTGTTGTATTAAAGACTTTAGCAAGTTAGCAAACTCACATTTCGGCCCAATGGGGGGGAAACTGGTCACTGTCACTTTGAAATAAGTATAAAAATTAAAACCGTAGAAATAAAACTGGTTCAGCCACCGAGGTTAGTCCGAAGTTCCTCTGTGGCTTTCATTTTGTTAACCAGAACACGTGCTAAGCAAGTCACTATAGAGTTACGATAGACATTCGGAACGTGTGGAAGAATGTGAACGCAATGCAGATAAGTCACGGTACAGGTGATGGGTGGGGTCCGCAAGAATCTTCTTGGCAAATTTTTCACAGGCTTTAATGTGCAAATCACAAACTTCGGAGATAAGGAAGTCCATGGAAATCAAAGAGACACGACTGATAATGACTAGGCCACGGCGTAGAATGATGAAACCTTTCTTAAATAGAACAGGAAAGATTACGGGAGAGCAGTAGAGTAAGGTTGGGAAAATACACTGATGGACAAAAGAAAGAATGACAGCTTGTGTGGCACCGAACTGCCCTAGCATACGAATTTAAAAAGACAGTCTACGCAGTTTCTTAACACAATCAAGAAAACCACTGTAAATTGGTGTTGATTGTGACGCCTAAGTTTTGGACGAGTCAGCTCTGGAAATTGGTACACTATTGATGATTGATTATTCATTGGGATAAGAGGAGCGAGAAAGGGAGAAAGTACACTCCGAACAGTTGGGAGTGTTGAGGTGTAGTCCAGAATGTGACGAAAAATCCTGGATATTATATGAGTTCTCGGAAAAAGAGTTAAAGCCTTGTTGGTTGGAAACAGACTAACGGAGCACGACGTTATCAGCGTACTTAAAAAGTTGTGCAGTGGTCAAGTCACCAATATAAGTGCTGAAGAGAAAAGAGGAGAGAATGGCACCCTGAAGAACACCTGAGTTGTTAATCAAAGGGCTTGACAAACTTGTACCAAGCCTAGTACGTTAAGTTCTACTGGAAAAGCAGCTTTTCAACCACGAGAGTGGGACAGTCAAAGAACTCTGGCTTTTGAAGAAGTAGAGTACGGGGAACCGGATCCAATGCGGAGGAAAAGTCGCGGAAAATACATCGAACGGATTTCATGGAACGATTTAATTTGCTTGAAATGAAATGGCGGATTGAAGCAGCCGCATCCAGAGTGCATCTGGTGGGTTTGTACGCAAACTGATGAGGGTCATTTGGAACTGCAAGAGAGAAACGCAATCGACTTAGGATAGCACGCTCGGTCAACTTGAGCGCAGAAGTGATGGCGAAGGGACGAAAGCGTTTTGACAAAATGCTTAACTTAGTGGTTGGCAATAGGCACTACTGTGACGGGTCTCCAGGAGACAGGAATGGCACCAGCATTAACAGATTTGTTGATGAAGGAAGTCATGATTCCGGGTGGCTGACGTGCTCCAAATTTGAGAACTGTGGAGGGTGAACCGTCTGGATCCACAGCAGAAGCAGTATTTGAGGTTCGAAGAAACTTGAAGACTTCCTCTGAGGAAAATGGCTCTATCTAAGGGAAAAGTAGGAAAATAAGATGGTAGGGCCCCCGATGAAGGATGAACAAAAGCGGCGTTCAGGCTGTCGGCATCTGTATCGTAGTTTTTTGACCATATCTGTTGTCCACATAGGAGCCACATTCTTTGCCAGAGAAGTTTGCTATTGGTGTTGCAAAACTGGTGGGCAAAAGTCTTGTTCAGCCGTCGTATCTCTTGTGTGATCAGGATGGATTGTCGCTTCACCGAAGCCCGGTCGTGTATTTTATAGGCACGTTCTTTTTGCCTTCTGAGATTTCGGCAATGGGGAAGCTATTCTGCCGTTGTTAAAAAATACAGTCTCCATAGGACAACACAAATCAAATACCTCACTCAATATCTTCGTAAAAAGGTCTAGCGGGCAAAGAGAGCAGCCAAAAGAAAACTTAAGAGTAACAACGGAAACAATGGGAAGGGATCTCTGAAGAAGAGTGACATTGGTGGGTGACAGATTTCCAGAGATCACCTTTATTTGTTTTGTCCTGAAGAGTGACCAATGCGCTGAACGTGAATAAGTCTGGGTCCGATGCTAATGAGAGCGTGATTATTTGTTAAAACAGGAGCTTTCAGATGTGAGTGAAAAAGATCGGGATGGTTTGTGATAATTCAGTTTAAAACAGCGCTCCCTCTAGTTGGGACAAGACAGAGGTCACTTAAACCAAAAGCAAGTAAAGGATATGTAGGCGCACCTATGGAACGTCGGATTGTTTTATAGCTTCCCACTTTTCATCAAGCTCAAACCAAACGTATGCGTAATAACGTGGGAAGTCAACATGGAATGCTCCCCCGGCAGCATGTCGCATCTCCTATTACTGTCTTACCCTGTCGTTCACCGACGCAAGGCTTGGCCACTGACCAACGGGCATGCAATGTTGCATTCAGACAGTGATGTCCCAGCTAGGATGACGCATAGGGTGCTGTTCATTGGCTGGACAACGTTTGTGATGAGCATGCTGGATATTCTTACTCAGTCTTGTGCAACGCAAAGCACGGTGACTAAGTCACTTGGGTATTTCCAGGAGGACCGTCTACTATGTTACATTTAATCGAACGGTTATCAAAGACCGTCTGAACACTGAGGCTTCTCAGGAAAGGTGACATCTTAAAACTAATAAATAATTTCGAGCACTAAATGAGATGACTTCGGCATTGTTTACTACTATGAGGGAAAAACATGATGAGTTCCCCATTGTGGAGAGCATCGTTTGCAAGAAAGCTATGGAGTCAGCACAGAACCTGCACCTTGATGGCATTAGGGCTTCTAAAAGTTGATTTCGCTTCTTATCAGACAGATATGGCATCCAGTCCTGTAAAAAAGAGAAAGGCAATGCCTCACGTATGCTACTACTTAGATTTGCGGTGGAAGTCTGACAGGACCGCATGGTGCAGTGTCGGATTTTGGAGCGGGATTACCAGCGTTGGTTCATGGATATGCCAACTGCGATATTTTCAATGGTCCTGGAATCACTTGGAATTTTCATTTTCACGAAAAATCAGATAGCATAGTGGAAGAGGACGTTTTCTTGGTAATGTATCTAGTAAAAAAGCTTGGATGTCTGTTCGTCTAGATGTACAGCTAAGCCTTTTTATAAACGCTGCATTCAAACTCACATCAGATGAGGTGATAAACCAGCCACCTGAAGACAGATGCGACTTGACTGAAGATCGCACTCATTACGTGTCTATTGATGACCGTCTTTTTGAAGAATAAATCTGCCTAGACTTTTATGATGACGAATTGGGCTATCTAAAAATACTGTCAAATTCCATTTTCAGATTTTTGATGAATTTGTTACGAGTCAATCTAGGCTTCGCAAAGTACAAGATGTATGTGAGGCTACGGATGAATTGAAGGCTATCTCAGTTACTGCATTCGTTTAAGATGTTTGCCTTAGTGAATGCCCGGGTTTCTGGTCGATTACTGGAGTGTACGATTGATCTAAACAGCGCTTTTGTTGATATTCAACGGAGAACAAAGTTGCGACAAATGACGACTTATGATTTTGCTACAAATAACTCTTCGTAATATACTCAGGTTTCTGCAAAACCGTGGGCTATTTCACTCGATGACGATGACGGGTCGAGTTAACGATGACGGTTAACAGTAAGTCACGCTGATGGGAGCGACATTCGACCGACTGATTAGTTCGGTCACGTGGACTAGACGGTGTAAACGGGTAGACGATAAAGGCGGTTGATCTCTGGCCACGTAACAAGAACGATTAGTCATGTGAACTTCGCGGTCTATAAACAGCTCAGCCTAGCCCGTTTGACTGACCAAACTTTAAGTCGCTCCGGTTTTTCACGTGATGACATAACCACGACTGAGCCGTGGGTCTGCTTGCGACAAGCACGCCAAGTAAGCATCTGCACATATTTCCGTTGTGCTTGTGTACACAAACGAATTGGGTCAGGTCTGCGCCCAGATAACAAACGACGCCTGTACGTCTACCGGACAGGCTGCATGATCGATTAGATCGGTGTGAGCCGAACCGTTTGAAATCCATAACTGAGAGGAAAAAAGAAGAATGTCAGCGGGATCAAACCTGGCCTGTGTGGAGCGGTCTCGGTACAAACGGGGTGCTAACGAACAACAGAAAGGTTGAGCGTTTCCAAAGTCCAGGTGATAGCGAAAATACAAGGGGAATGGAATGCAATCGACGTTCGAGTTGTAGAAGCTTAAGGGGAACATCAAAATAGCTTCGAGGCCCATACCAGTACAAGATGCCGAGAATACTCGGGCAACCCCCTGTCCAGAGGTTTCACAAGTGTTATGTCAGTAATCCGTAGCAATAGAACGCACAGTTGTTGCACTTCATTTTTTGTAAGAATGTAAATGCAACCAGATTACAGCCGGCGAGTAAGCCGCGAACAAGTAAGTAAGCCAGTGAGAAAGTGAAAGAGCTGAGTTACATGTGCGCTTATGCCCAAACTAGTAAGGCGAGCCGACACATAGTAAGCCAATCAGTCAATACTGCCCGCGCCGTAGCATGACTGGAGATCAATACCAGGCAGGCCTATGCCATGTATGACAGGAATATTGATTGGCTGTCCGCGTAGTATGCGTGATTTTGACCAAACACAACACAAGTACTTGGACGTCTATGGGAAGACATTCGAGTATTTATTTTGATTTCGCATGGCCAGTATCCTTCATGCAGCTGGCGAAGACTACGCGAGACTGCATATTTTGAAGAGTCAACACAGGATTATTCGTACATAAGAGTTACTTCGACCAGCAATGCGATTTCAACTAGTATTGTTGTGCGATTTCTTGTTGTGTCATTTTATACGAATCTTACCTATTTCACGAAGAAAACGGAAATTCGGCGTAAAACTCACAGTAAGTGATTGTCCATGATAGGAGAACTAAACCAAGTAACACAAATCGGGTAACTTTCATCACTCCTGTTGATTTTGCCCCAGATATCACACGCAGTTTCACACTCTACTTAAGAAAGTACATACTACTGACAAACGCGATATGTCGCAGTACCTGAAATGCGCCCATTTTTCAGAAAACCCGATGAGTGCAACATAATAGGAGATTTACTGTAACTAGATCAATAGGGGGCAGTGTGAGAGCGCTCATTGATGGGTTTTTTTTCACCACGGCCTTCCAATTAGGCTTCGCCCAACAAATCCGAAGGAATTATTGCTGTTAAAATTGTGTCCACAAATATGGCAAACCCCACAGAAATTACTAAGAACAAGCAATGCAAGCATCGCTGGAACTCAATTAAGTCCTTCTCTGGTTGTTTATTAGATAAACCGGTACACTGATTGTTAGGAAGTCACAAAATGAACACCTTTGCCGAAGCAACTCACAGATCAGTTCGAACATGCCAGGTCAATTAATCACCAATCGATAAGCTGTCAGACCGCATAATGCCTAACCTCTTTGGCCTGCAGTCCGACGCAAGTCGGGTCAAAGATCAATAGTTTAAACTGGTCGGCGTGAAATCGACCAAACAGGGCACGAAACTGAATAAACCTCTGAAATCGGGAATGTTTGGATTTTCGCTGCAAGTATTATGTTATTAGTTCATGTATACACACCGTTTTTTGGCCTGTTGTGTTGTCGTCTTTTGATTTTGTTAGTGCGGGCTAGGGCGATAGCTGCAAGTGTGCGGGTCGTTTGTAGAAATCGTAGAGTATTAGGCGACGTCCACAGCACTACTCATGAGCAGCACAGATTCTCAGAACTAAACAAGAAATGACAAACAAATGACATTCACTTCTGTAGGGTTTTAACGTACACCGAATATTTCTTCACCACTTATTGCACAACAGTTTCCCTAATTTAACTTTGGCATCCTGAATTGTGATAAATGAATGAAGGAAACCTCCAATGTTGTGGAGTCCGATAATAAGTCTAAGAAAATGGAAAGTTCACTTTCCAAATAACTACCACCGTCAAAGCAGTTTTTAGCATACGGATAATCGCTACGTTTGCTAAGACTGAACGTCAATCGACCAATACATTAGTCGTCATAGAAATTCAAACGGGTGGGCTCCGCAAATAACCATGATGTGGGTCAAAATGTAAGACCGCAAAATCGCGTCTAGGCCCGACGTAAGATAACAACGGCTCTCTCTCCCCAATCACGGTCTGCTGGCTCATTCATCAATGGGTTGTGGCGCGTCCTCCGACTGGCTGCGATAAATTTTTGTCCTGCTTCTGACAAAGTGGATTTATTATTACCCTACTCAATTATCATGATCACAGGCCGCTCGTACTCTCGGATGAAGTTTTTGGATGCTGAAAACAATGTTGGGAGTTTGATCGGCGAATTCCTTTGCCTATGATTACCAGACTGGGCTAAAAAACGAAAACGTGCTGGTTGACAAGCCGCATTTAGCTCTGCTTCTCCGGCTAAAATGACAGTGCCGTCTGTGATCAGTATTGATGTTGATTCTATTCTCAAAATTGTCGGATTTAATAAGCCTTTTACAGACAAGAATTCACGTTCAATCAAGCACAGTGTGTTGCAGAATCTTGGCTAGGCGAAAATGTTGACGACTCTCCGATTCCCATAGACGAATTCCGGTGTCACCGCCAAGATCGGGTGATTGAGAACAAAAAGTGTCGGGGGCGGAGAAGTGACCTATGGCAGCTCAACATGGAGTGGCAAATCTACCGCTGTTTTTGAATACTCTGCAGACAATACTGAATACCGGTCTATTCAGTATTTCCTAATATTTGTCCATTTCAAACGTGTATATAGCGTCTTTTTGCGTATACTCTAACATATCCTCCTTTTATGACAATTTTATAACAATTCTAATTTCTCTCCCAGAAGAATATTGACATATGATCGTTGATAATTTTATTCATACGAATATTTACCAGCTTTTACCGTCAGGATTAACTGATATCAGTTCCTCTCCCACAAGAGGCAAATCTGTGTTACACAAGGACACCACCAATCACCACCACTTACTTTCTCAAACTGAGAGCCCCTGTCTCTACAAGTGACCATTGCTTGCTTCTTCTAAGACCAAAAATCTATTCACACACTACCCACAGATTATTCACGTCCTCAAATCAGGCAAGATTTCGCCTTCGAACTTTTATCATCACAATGCAGTCTCGTGGTTTTCTCCTACGCCCTCACTAGACCATACTGCAGAACGGTTCCCTGGAACCCTATGTGCCCACTTCAAATTGTGTTGCCCAATTGAAACACTGTTAACCTCTGATGGTAGGATTGCCTCGTCCATACTCAAAGTACTTAGAAAAGAAGAAAATCACATTCAAGTCTCGGCGGAATTCAGAAACTAGAAGACTTCCGCTACTGATCAAGACAGAGGTAAAGCATCTAAATGCTTCCTTTGAAAATGATTTTCTTCAGACCAATAACCCCAAACTTCTTTGGCACGGCATAAAGCCTTTATGTGGCCTGAAGACCAAACACACAGATGATAAGGTCGATGTGAACCATCTCATTGCTACATTTATTCATTCCTCCAAGGACAGTCCTCCTCCATATTCCCCTTATATTTCTGAAGATCTTGAACCTTTCTCTAATGCAGACAACTTAAAAATTTTCCACAAATTCGAAACGCCGTCGGACATTGGTCCTGATGGCTTTTCTCCGACAATTACCCCACCTGATCTGTTTCGTCCAGTTACCGTCACTCTAGTTCCTACAGGCTCTAACATTTCATGGAGTTAAACGGTTTCACATCCATGCCCTTACAATTGCCGCCTTTGAAATCACTGAAAAAGGGTGCTTTTAGCCGCCCTCCAATACATCTTAATGTACCACCTGACCCTTAGCGGTTGAAGTCTAAAAGATCCCTCAATCAGTTGGCTGGAGAAACTGAAGGATATGACAGAAAACCGCGAACAGTGGCCATCGTGTTGTCATTTTCTTTCAAATCAGAATGGTTGACTGTGTATTCCGTATGTTGGTTATTAGGGCGTTGTTTCTTTTTCCCACCCCTGTGGGTCCACTTCCTGTCCATCTTGTATATTCATTCTTCCTATTTCTAAGTACAACATGGAGAGAAAGGCGGTGTTCAGTGGGTCATGCCTCGCTGTCTAACGCTGTGCGATTGTGATGACTGCCTCTAACCCCAAAGGAATCACACTCGATGCTGTGGCCTGCTTGGTTCATTCCATCATTAATTATTTAAATAACTGAACGATCCGCCCCCCGCGTAATTATCGGACATTCTTCAGCCTTTGATTCAGTACCCTGATCTCGTCTTCTTCAGAAGCTTGAAGCTTTCGACTGTCCAGCCCAACGACTTTCTTGACTATCCAACTACTTTCATAATCGAGTTCAGCAAACTGAGGTGGGACAAAATATTTCCAAACCACTTGGTAACAATTCTTGTATTTTCCAGAGTGCTGTGCCATCCGCTTCCTATTTTCGACCTATATTACCGATCTTCCGGTTTCTTCTTCATTCAATGCTGACAGAGTTGTTCTTTGTCAAGCTATTTATAATGCCCTAGATTTCAGGAAATTCGATGAAAACCCATCTCAAACAGAACGTTTCTCTTCCCAGCTGGGTATAGAACGGAATCCATCTAAATGCCTTCCATGTATTTTCAATCTTTCTCGCTTATTTTCTCCCACAGTTCCTGTTATATTGAATTTCAAATCCCTTGCGAGTAATTTCCGTCAGGCACCTGGGTGTTATCCAAGATATCAACTTAGGATGGATATCTCACTGCGATGCCTATCTTTTCAAATGGGAAAGCTCAGACAGTTTTGAACACCACCAACAATTGTTTCCAAATTTGTTCGTCAGTGAATTCTCCCGGTTTTATTGTGTTATTCATCCGTAATTTTCCCAGGCCTTTTGAAACAAGACTTCAATGCCCTTCACCGCCGATTGGTAATTATTGGTCGCGTTTCATCCCTTCTCTATGATATTCCTTTGACTGAACTTGTCAACCAACATATGGAATCTTGCGTAGCCCTAGCCCATGAGATATTACGGGATCTAACGCGTCCATCACGTCCTGATTTATCTTTTTTTCGTTCTCTCTCTCTCTTATTCACCAGATCTGAAGTTCAGCGCCTTTTTTCCACAATTGGCTTGTATAAGAACTGTTGTGTCCGATCTGGCTGGCAAGGACCAAAGTAAAATGTAACTACTTTCCAAATTTGGTTGCGTTTTCTTTTTCACTCGTATATACCTTTGGCGCCCATTACTGTATACTTTGTTTATTTTATCCAAGTGTTGCCAGAGCTTTTTGACTGAAATGTAAGCACGTTGTTTACGAAAGTCTGTTGCGCGAAATACAAAACAGCAGTGAACGATCGGTTGTTAGGTAATTTCAATTTGAAAATATAGAGTTCGATAGTTCATGACAGAAAACCAATTTCGAATACGATGACTAGGCTGATATTTTAATTGCCCGTGTCTCCTGAGATTTGTGAGCGATTTCGAGGAGGGAATCGACTCAATCGTAGCCTTCGAGGAATGGCACACAGCAGCAAATTCTAATCACAGAATATAATTTTCCACAAGGTTGAAGAAATTAACCAAGACGTTCACTGTGAAGTTAAACCGAAGAGATTTGCCGCCCCTAAAAGGAACGGTGCATAAAACAGATAATAAGAGTCGAAGCTGCTGGGGTTATATAAAATTCCTATAGAAAGTAGTGAACAGACCCATGATTTAGATCAAAACAGGTAGTGTAGGCGATGATGATTCATTTTCAAGCCATTACAATTACATTTATTTGTCAAGAGGGAGGGGTAAGAGCACAGATAGTGGGTTTCTAAGTCGGTTTGTCATTCGATCGGTTAGTCGGCCGGTCGATTCGTTGATAAAGTGGAGATGTGGGGGATATGGTGGGTGTTATCGTGTGAACAATTATTGGTCCGGATCGATAACGCGTTCGCAGGTGACGTCACCAGTTTTTGGTCAAGGAAGCTCAAGCGGATGCACCAACTTCCTTCGCGAGCACAGCTCAGGCTTCAGGACCCATATACTAATCGTCTCAGCCATCGCCAGCGTTCGGCATCTTATCGCCTAAGATTCGTTATGTGGCACTGTACACAACGCGAAATGCGTTTCTTATTCCGACCGGATGCCGTCATTCTAGCAACTGGGCGGTAGTTGAGCCTGAAGTCGTGCCACTCGCCCCGTCTTGAAGCCAGCGTGACTGATGCTCCTTGATGCGTTTCGACAAATGCCACGTTCTTCGACTAACATAAGCGGCACCACAGGTGCGCTTGAACTGATAGATAATCACAGAATGTATTGTTGGCACGAGGAGCCTGTAATGGAAAATCCACTTGCATTTTTCACGTCGAAAAGTCGGACGCTGCAAGCCGGAATCGAACCGGCAACCGTCCGCATTCCGGGCAGATGCTCTACCAGCTGAGCTATCGCGGTCCGCACGGTCGGGTGTGAATAACGCAAGTGAATAGCCGGTGATGCGCGAACCACTATTCCAGTGATACACAATAACTATCCTGGCTTTAATCACTGGGCTAGCTTCGTCGGTCACTTCCCAATGGGATGAACAGCACACAGATGAACGTGGTCGACACATCCGACTGTCCTCTTACTCTCCCCACTTTCTCATGACAAATAAATATGATTGTAATGGCTTGAAAATAGACCATCGAAACAAATTTTGATTTACACGTACCAAAAATGGCCACAGATTGAGCAATAACACTCGATCCCAGGACATCACAAGGATGCTGTATCTTCTTTGAAGTCCGCGTCCTTGGGAATCTTTCACGTGAAAATTATAGCTAACCACGTGTCCATTGACTTCGTCACCGAAATAAAAAGCTCCCTCCGGTTCCGGGAAATCCTAAAAGTAAAATGAGCAACAAATTTTTCCAATTTGTACGTGAAATTCGAACAGAAGTTTACATGTCACGATGTGTGGGTTAAGACGCGCAACATCTGGACCCATTGCCAACAAATCATGCCAAACGAAAAAGTATTCGGGAAGTCTCCGTTGGATGTTATTCGATTTCAGCGCATCGATATACACTGTCTATCAGTTCTGGAACGAAAATTTTACCGTGCACAATAACCATCGTTTATTTTCACGACCAACAGCTACCGGCGATGACGATGGCCTGCTGGACTGCTTGTGTGTAGGCAAATTATATACGTGAATCGTTTTTCACTATCTGTATTTCGTTTGGATAGAGACGGTTATCCAAGGGTCCGAATACTCGGATAGGTGAAAACGCACCCTTTAAGAAAACACACCAAAAATGGGTGTGCTGTTAAATCTCTGAGTTTGGATAATGGCATCCAAACTAATCCGGGAAGAGCGCTGATGCATGAAAAACACCTGTTGCAGGCTGCTCTCAAATGAGAATATAAAAAATTGTAGTGCACGCTTGAACGAAAAACTACTTGATTTATAAGCTTTCGAAATCCCTTTAAAACCGAATACCATAGCAACCTGATGCATTTCGTGCGTTCAAAGTGTAACAGGCTATCTCAAAACGGAGTTGGCTTAAGATGGAGCCACACAAATTCTTCGTACATTTAAAATCAATTGGTCAGGTTGGTCCGTTTTGCAGATTATAAATCAGTTCCTGAGGCACATGGAGGAGGCACACAGAGCAACCAGACCGTGGACATCGTATTTTGTGTTCATACATAACTGTGGCGGGCGAGGTGTCTATTGCTCTATCAGGATGAAGTGGAAACCGTCACCCTGAGACTTGGGGCTGGACAACTGCATAAAATTCAAGTAAGTTAGCAGTGTTGAAACAAATTAATCAAAACTAGGCGGCGCTGAGTAGCTGTATGAATCACACTGAACTGAATCGAACCAAGATTACCGAGGATGGATAGGTTATGAATTCTCAGCAGAAAGAAACCACAGCGAAGAAAACTCATAGAGTAAACGATTATATGCAAATCTGGAGTCACAGAGAGAGAGAAAGAGGGTGACACACACACACACACACACACACACACACACACAAAGTAACACTACTGAGAACACGAGCTCAAGAAACGCACAGGAAACAAGGCCGGCATTTATTCATTTTCAAGGAGAAACACGTTACCTCGCACGAAAGACTTCGGTGACAAGCAGCTCGTACATAGATTGACAAATCTTGATCTTTTGGCCACTGGGTTGAAATGAATGTCGTACCGGCTGACTGATCCCGACTCATCATTCCGGGCTCATCTCGTGACGAGAATGAGCAAGCACGACAGCTAGGGCTTGCAGCCAGAGAGAAGTGTTGGGAAGCACTGGGTGAGCTTTTGGAAATCAGCGGTACAGGAGTTGAATCTGTGGTGAATAGAGGGAACATGTAAAATGTCAAAGAAAGTCTCCCAGAAATTCCAATGATAAACATCAAGCACAGCGTCTGAGGGAATTTAGACAAACGGTACCGAAAATCCCAAGAAAATGACGGAGTAGAGGAGCAGAAGAAAACTTGGCATGTATATCAAGTCAGTGGTGATTGATTGGTATACGTGTTCACCACCGTTCACTTTGGTGGAAGAAAGCAATCCACAGATGCCCGAGGCGTCACAATAGCTAACCCACTAGGACCTCATGCGGACGGACCACCGGTCTTGGGGTACTTTCGTCCATTGTTCCCGGTGGTGCAATGAGCCCTTGAGGCCCTGCTATATACAGCCTCTACTATAACCATGCACAATAGTGGGACAGAAAAAAGCTGACGAGTCAGCGAATTTTTTTACCACTCAAAATCAGTTATGTTCACTCAACCATCAACCTCATACGTATGCCCCGGTTTTGGGTGCTACCTCAGTGCATCGTCCATTCGGAGACAGAATGAATAGAAGCATAAATGGAAACAAAGCTAAGAACAAAGTAATGAGCGAAAATTACGAAGACTTAGAAAGAGGCTGAATGCAAGTACAATGAGTTTTCCAGGTCGTGAAAAAGAACTTTGGAGATTTGTTCAGGCCCATCTAAACTGCATTCCGCACCGGACTAATTTCACGCTTGTCAGTCGGCAAAATATCGAAAAATAAATATCGGCTTTGAGCGTCCTGCCAGTATATTTTGAGAACTGACAAAATTCATGCCAATAAAAGCTGCCGTGAAACAAAGATTATCGGCGGGTAAATACCAACATGTAGTCGACTTCCCGGAAACCTACAAGGATTTAATCTGGTCTAATGGTTATGAAGCCAGCGGTCCAGAATGCTTCACGACAGCCTCATTGCATGCGGTAACAGCACGTCACGAATGCGAATCCCGTCTTGATACATCAGACAATTAAAAAGTAGGATCTGTGGCACTAGTGAAACAATGAAAAATACGATCCGTATAATGCTTATAAAATACCTTGAAGGCATGTGAAATTTGATTACAACAAAACCCTTGATGCAAATCATTGAGTATGACCACTCATACAGTAGATCGGATATTGTAGCCTCTAAAACACTATAATTTTCTTACTATCACTCATCATAAACTGTGTAGTGTCATGATGTGTTCAATAATAAACTGATGGATTCGGCCCTATCAAGCTATCAAATAAGGATGAATGACGATTACTTTTGTTTGTGCTGGTGTAATACACAGTACCTGCAATTATCATATGCACGATCGTTTGCGCTTACGGTGTAACTTTTACCATACTTCGTGTTACCACTAGAATACCGAAGGAGTCCAAGGGCGCAGTGTCTCGTTGTAAAAAGCGAATAACGTTTTTGATTTCCATAGCAATTCGCCGAAGTTCCGTGACTTTTCCTGATGATAAGTTTCGCGGCTGATAGCCAAGTCTGAAGCTTTTTCAGGTCACTTGATTGTACCGATTCCACCCGCAACTTAATCACGTTTCTGCAAAAGGCTGATGCATAAAAATATATACAAAAAGTGCCACAACATCTTGTTTTAAGTAATAGTGCTATGGATTTAAAATGATGTTTCACAGTTGCACTCTATTCCCCTTAATAAGTTTGATATCTTTGAAAAGATCACATTTTTGGCTTTCAAATGTGGTCAGATTGGTTCTAATTGGGCGTTTCTTTCCGGTGCTGAGAAAAGGTGTCCGTACGGACACCTCATCATTCTGTCGAGGGTTTTTCTCAAAACTGAAAAAGTTGTAATCAACCTCGGTCAAAAGCAAGCAGTTCTAGTAAACGACGTAGTCATCTAGATTTCTGAATGACACCACTTCGTTTGTTTATTCGACCATCTCGGTGATAGCATGGCATATAAAACGCATGAAATACGTTTGCAAATGACACAGATAAGGAGCTGAAAGTCACTGTCTAACAAGCTACTAGCCAAACTCAAAGGTCGAAGTGAATGAACTGAATTGTAGTTGCCATGATTTTCACTCGTTTATCGTCTCGTAATCGCAACAGCCGTAGTCAAATAAAGATACCTTGGGTTTACCACCATCCACGGGCAGACATAACCTATTCCTACGATCAGAACGAATGCACATCAATGCTGTTTCAATCTATTCAGCCGCAGTGTGCAAAATATACAGTCCGCAACTAGAGCGGACGCTCACAGCCCAAGTGGATTTTTTCGACATTTTGCCTACTGACAAGCATGAAAGTAGTTCGGCGCGGAATGCTGTTTAGATGGGCTTGGACGAAATTCTTTTTCACGACAAAAAACACTTTACACCACTGGTCGCGACACCTGGCCATGTCACGTAATGTACCCAACAGTCTGGTAGGCAGAACTCGTGAGTCGAAGTCAGAAGTAACACATGTCCTACTTGACCAAGTCCATCCAAGATCCTGACACGCCAAAATTAGTGATTACCTATAAGGGATAAAAGTTCCAGTAATTACAAAATGTCCATCATGCTACAGACTGCATTGATATCACTGGTCATTTTGAAAAACAAATTTGGCTTCTGCACTTCGGGGTTCCGCACATCCTGTCAGTTTTGGCTGTCAGAACATTACAGCAGTCAGATCTTTTATTTCAATTTGAACAAATACCAATTACGCACTGGGTGCGGCGGTTTAGGTTGCCATCTCGCAGCAACAAATTGAAGGGGAAATTAAAAAACACCGTGATGGACGATTTTTTAGACTTCGAGGTGATACTCTACTCAAACTCTGATCTCTTTTTTTCATTAAAAGACAGATATAGTATTCTAAGATTTTATTCATGCGTTTAAGTAATACAGCACTGAAACACCCACAAAGTCCGGGGGATTGCAATAACAGGTGGAAGAAACATCGCTGATTGACGGTCTGTTGTTTCCTCATGAAGCATCTTCTCAGCCCTTGGTGCTTAAACTCACATGTACCGTCAAGAAATCGATTATTGAATTAATGGCTAAATCCCGATAAACCTCTGCACAGGGAATATGGCAAAGATTTTTAATGTAAGCGGTACAATATTGTATCCAGACGACAGAACAAAGTTTCCCCGGGAATCACATGACCGGCTTCGCGATTGCTGTCGCTCATTATGTACGCCAACCCGGTACTCTCCTGCTCAACCACTGTTATGTCAGGGAGTAACGTAAACCTCCCTGAAGCCAAGTTGGTTATCACTGTGAACGTGTCAAACTATGAACTCACACCCACGCATGTGGAAAAACCGCACCCACGAAACTAGAGAAAACTCATACAGTCGCTCCCGTCCAGGCAACAATTCCATTGGGCGAAGAAGTTTTAGGTTTTTTAATTTTCGCCTCAAACAGCACGTTATTCTCCCACACGAGTACACAGGCTTTTGGCGCGTTGTACTGTCGTTGTTGTTCATTAGCGGACTGGAGCAATCGCAGTTGCGAGCAAAGATTGAGTGCGAAGGCGTTCATAACAGGCAACAAGTGCACAAGCATTACAGAAAGCAAGGAGTAGAATGTGAACGAAACGAGACTCTATACTTGAGCACACCACAGTTAGTTTGCCATTGTAACCTAATTTGAATCGTAAGGAGCATGCATGGACGAAGAGTCCATTTTTAAAATCACAAGGTGATTCTTCGAGAGTTGTTTCGTCGGTTAATCAAGGCTAACCTTCAGAACGCGGACACATGGTTAATAGCTTGGATTTTTGTTGTGAACAGTACGACGTGACTCTAAAAATGGACTCTTCGTCCATGCACGCTCCCCAGGGATTCAAACGAGATTACAGTGACAAATGTAGCAAAGACTTTTAAAATTCTGCGAGGCAGCTACAATCGGGAGTATCATTCCAGTGGAGACTTAGATCAAAATTAAACGTCTATGAAGACAACAAGGCCACGAAAACCCGGAGTACATGGACCAGCCTGAACAACCAAAACATCCATGTATTCTCTGGATCTCTGCTACCCTACAAGCTGCAACGGTAAGAGGTTCATGCCATCGGTTAATTTCAACAAAGAACAACATTGTGCTTATTTTACCCGTTAACATGCTAAACCTGTTGAGATCTCATGTGGTTCTTCACTTCAGGTTTCAAGATCATGGTTGTCTCAGGGAACTGATGTCCTACGGCCAGTTACCACGCCTGGCCTTTTAGGACCTTATGTGGGTCTCCACTGAACCTCAGGGTCAAGTGGCCGGTGAGAACAGTGAGCATAGCCGAATGCTATTGAATGTGCCGCCAGGTCACCGATAAGAGTAGCCACGTCAGTGGTTAGTCACGAATAAGTGAGCAGATATCATTCTTATGGGGGAATCAAATGTTGCCCCATCTTCGAGAAGGGCTAGCGCAGTGACCGTGTCAACCATGGAAGTATTAGCCTGATTCCAATGAGGTTTGTGATACTTGACAGGTTGTACCACACGCGAGAACAGCAGACTCACGAGGAGAAGCCTGTGTTTTGCACCAGCCGTGGATGCATCCATCAAATCTACAGAGACCAACGATAATAATGTTCCGAGTATATATATATATATATATATATATATATATATATATATATATATATATATATATATATATATATATATAGATGGTTTATCCTTGTCAGGAATCATCAACAGTGCACATCCTCCGAGTTCCAAATAGGACTCGAGCCCGGGGTGAACGATTGAAAGGCACCAAATTATTTATTGAAAAGGTTCAATAAACCGTTGAAACCCAGCCCAGAAAGCCCGGTGGTTAAGGTGTGCCTTATCATCGTACAGCACTAAAAAGCAGGACGAGCCCCACTGACCACCGTCTTTCTCACCATGTTGCACGTACAATTAGAAAGTATGAATATATAGGATGGACAGGGAGTGGACTTACAGCGGTGGGAAAAAGAAAGAGCGCCCTAGTAGCCAACACACGGAATACACAAACTAACTGTACAAAAGCACACTGATCAATCATTCTGGTCCGACATAGTGACCAGGTTAAGGTGTTCGATTCACAATCGTTCTCCTGGGCAGTCAGATTTGTTCCTCTGTACGGCTCAGAAAATTAGCCGTTAGGGGTAGAAAATGGGTGAAGACTGTCGGTGTTCGAGTACCGATGTCTCCGTAGCATTGCCCGAATATGGTGGGAACACCGCATCAGCAATGTTGGGGTTAGACGTAGGGTTTTGGGAACTAGAGTTCAGTCACTGAATCGAAACACGTTGTGGCTGGGACATGCATTGCGCGTGCCCCCTGACAGACTTCAACAACCTACCCTGTTTTCTGAAGCAGGTAGTGGTTGGAGGGTAGGTCGAGGTGGTCAGTTAATGACACGGCAAAAAGTTATTAAAACTTTGACCAATGGACTTAACCAAGTGGGACGTGTCAGACATTTGGGTTGGAGACTAGAAGACCCGCCTGCCAGGTGGCTGCAGACATTAGGTGATATGGCTAGGTGTCGCAGCATGCGGTGTAGCTGCATTCGAGCTCTTTCGATTTTCTCGTGACTTCTGGATATTACTATTTTTGGCTCTTTTTTATCAGAGCACAGAAGTGGTATATTGATGGCTGAACTAAACAGATAACATAGTCAGATCAGTAAAGTTTACGGATGATCGCAACCCCAACGTGTGACAGAAAGTAGACGATCATTGGGGATGTTTCTTATGTGAATATCTGGACAGGATTCCAAAAACATTCAGATACTTGGAGCCTTTGAAAAATGAAAAAAAACATAATCATGTATGGAGATTCAATTTTAGACTATCAGCTTTGAACCATTGGTAAAGATCTAGGAGACCAGATCAAATGATGCATCAGGATGAGTAACCTGTTTTGTTGCAAGATCACACACAATTAACGCACCGAAATCTCGAGCCAATTGAGACTGGATAACACAGATCGGATTGGCCATGTTATGCCACACATAAAACACATGATACTACACAATACAAGACACGATGGCACACAACACAGAATAGCCAAGACACCTACGCCCTCGCATGGGTAAGACACATGTGACACTGATGACACCAAAAAAATAATCCAACTGGGTCTTCCTAGACCCGATTTGCACAACAGAATGACTCACGAACGAACAAAGACTCGAAAACGGAGCACGATTCAACAAGGTTAGCCCGCCCGCTAGCTAGATAATGAAGACGAACAACGACTCGATCAAACGTCTATTGGCGACCCGATGACGGCAAAAATGCCTTCAACTCGATTGCTTATATAGTATTCGCAGACGGTCCAGTAAAAATACGAATTTGGACCAATGAGAAAAATATAGTGCAACAACGGTAAGATAATACGGGGAGCGAAATAGGAAGTATTAAAAGGAGGGGAAAAATTAAATTTTTGGGTAGAAATAGGAATGCTGATTTTCTTCATAGTTCAACGTTTCTGAACAAAAATTAATTCTTTTTCTTGAGATCTGCAATACTGAGTTGTGAGGAAAAATGGCAATTTCTCCCAACAGAACCCAGCCTTGACATTATCTGCATACTTTATAATAAAACAGTCACTGGCAGGCATGGATGATGTGTAGACAGAAAACAGAAATGGTGGGAGGATTGCGCCTTGTAGGACGCCTTGAGGTGAGGCAGAGATGGAACTTCTGCCTTCATATGGCGCAAACTGTCGTCGATTGGAAAAATAACCAGATGATAACCTAATAACTGGAGATTGAACTCCGTGTCACCACTTACCCTGGCTGCAAAGAAACGCGTTAGCAGCGGAGTCCGTTCCGGGACCCATTTCTCCAGTTCCTATCCCATAGAGTCCTATGTGTGAGGCATTCCGGCTTATCGAGTTGGTGTCTGCGGAGTAATCCATGGTACCGGTAGCCTGCGTACGCGACTGAGTATGACGATACGGTTGTGTGCACATGACCACTGAGGGACCATGCTGCTCACAGAAGTGACACAGGACAACTATCGCGTTCATTTTCAAATCCCACAAGACGAGTGGCCTATGAATGAAGAACATTTGGGACATGAATTTCCGCGGAGTGAAAACTGACAAATGAGAACCACGGTAGATACGATAATAGCGACCGATGAAAAATGTTCGTTACTAACTGATTTAGGAAAGCGGTTCGGTGACTAGCTCATTTGAGAAGACTGACGGGGAAACGACATCGGAAAATGTTTGCATACTCAGAAAACTGCACAAAAGAATCACATTTCAGCGGGTTGCAGAAAGTATGGATGTAAATGCAGCTGTTTTGAAGACTGTCCACTAAAGACACTGTCGCGGGCACCTTCAAACAGCCTGATTTTGTAGATGTAACCAAGAACATTACAAATTGCCGTTCCTTAGTAACTTTGAAATTACCAGGATGAAGCCCCTTCAAAAATCTAACCGGAGGGGGAAGGGGTATGATACTCTCGTAGAACAGAATTACGTGGCTGATAGAGGAGAGCGAGACTGAGTACAAACAGGAGAGAGGAAAAGTCCTAGTGTTAGGCTTTACTCATTTGAAATTTGGCTTAGGTTAAATGAAGGCGGGAATACCGTTTTATAAACTCACAGATGCAAAAAGAACGATAACATGGCAAAATACACAATATTCTTCCTCCGTTGAATAGTTCTAGTGGTATCCACAGTGAAAGAATAGAACAGATCAGTCGCTGATATGTTCAGTGTATTGCAACTGTCTGTTTGGTAAACAATAAGGTCCGGCGCATTGCTGTCTTCGGTGCTTTCATTCGTGTACTCGTGTGCCAGTTTTTGGGTTTTCAAAAGGGAAGGTAGAAAGTGTCACAAAAGATTGTGCTGCCTTTGGCAATGAACGATGTTCGACTAACTGTTCGCCCCTTCCAGTGTCCGCTGGTACCAAATGCCGAAGCGATACAATTCACGGCGTCCGTCGAAAAGACGTACGTGGACATGCACCAGGTTCCAGTCAATAATTTCAACTTCGTCTACCAATGGATCGTGCTTGGATTGACCTACGTTTCTTCGTCATAAAACGCGCTCACGTGAAAGCAGTCAATTCGGCAGTGAAATATACTAGTTTTTGGTCTCCTATTATGGTCCAAAAATCGTTCTTGCACTGTAGCTTTCGTTGCTCTGCATAGCAGCAATTTGATTGAATGTAAAACATCCAGTAGTAGTATCCCAATTGCTCAGCTCCATTCCGTAGAGCTAACTGGATGGCTTCCTATAATGTTCCATTCAATCGTTCCAATTACCCACTGCACTGTGGGTTATATGCTGTCGTTGCAGCACTTTTGTTTATGGAAAAGCTGCTGAAGTTAGCATGCGTATTCATACTTCGTACATGTGGCTGTTCACACTTCTTATTAATTTCTGCCTATAACGCGTATTTCTACACATTCACATTTTTCTGTCAGCGTACATGCTTCATCTGTTAAACGAGTAATGCTTATGTTCTGGGTCTTGAATCTTCTGGTTTTGACGTTCTGTTTGATCGAAACAAGATATACAATAACAAATCGCAACACAAAAATGTATTGGGATCCTGTGATGAATTTGAAGAAACAGTTCAGAAGACAAACACTGCGAGGGGAAATCCTCTTTTATACTCTCCTTGGTCGCACAAGTATGAAATTCAGCGAGGAAAATAACTACTATATGAAATGAAATGACTAATAAAAGCAGTTTTATGGGGCTCGAAGTCATGTGTGTGTGTGTGTGACTACATGAGGTCGCTAAAGCCATGGTGGGTTGGAGGTCAAGGTCATACGCTTTTGGACACACAGGGTCGGTTTAGTGTGAGCGAACGATAATGTCTCAAGTACCTTTAGTCGATGTTTCTCGCGATTATGTAGCAAGACCAAGAACACCGGCTCTTCCGTGTGACCACTTTCCATCAAGTACCGAGTGATGGCCGAAACTGGCCTACGTGATCCACTCGAATGTTGTAGGTTGGGCGTCACGTATGCACACGTATGTACTTGGGAATGTGTTCGGCCATTCTAGTTCGCGGTAATCGGTCGGTCCTACTGATGAATGCCTCCTTGAAGCTGCAACAGAAGGCGCAGACGTAGTGGGAGGTAGATTCGACTGAATGACGATCTTTCAATAGGGGCGTGGGGAGGCCCCGTGTGAATGAGTGAAAGCGCAGTGCAGAGGCATAGTATGTTCTGTGTAAGGCGCTTTTGATGCGTTGTGTAACAAGCCGTGTTACCAGTTCTCCTGTGAATGCGAGAGATATATAGATCTCTTTTTTGGGCACCCAAGAAACAGATGACTGGGTCTGGTTTCTTGTCTGACTACTGAAAATGAGTGAATGCTTCAGGATACCCGTTGTCACGTCATGTGGCGTATATAATTGTCTCTGCTTGGTAGTGTCTTCTGTACAGATTTGTCTTGCCCTGAAGAATAGTTTGGACCAGAGCTTTCTTATGTTCTATTGGTGAGATTCTTAAATGGAGGTACTGTCCAGACCAAGTCTTCTTCCGGAAGATGAATCGATGAACAGATGCGTCTTCTCTTTGAATTAATAAAACATCGAGGAAGGGTAGCGACCCTCGCTGTTCCAATTCACATGTGAACTTCAAGTTCGGATGTGCTCTGTTGAATTGCTTCAGTAACTCTCCGATATCTTCTACATAATTCACCGCAATGAATGTATCGTTCACACATCTATAAAGAACCGTCCTTTTTATCCCCGCATCCGGTCGTTCTTCGATCATGCCCATGAAAAAACAGCAAAAATAGGACCCAACGGACTGCCCATTGCAATTCCATCAAGTCGTCTGAAGGCTGTGCCTTGAAACTGGAATCGGACGTTTTCTGTGCACAATAAAATCAGTGGCTTTAGAATCTCTGGTGGCACATGGAGGCTGGTGTTTTCCTGCGTGATAAACTGGCATATAAGGTCCACCGTTTCGAGCAGGGGCACATTGTTCAACAGCGAACTAACATCAAAGGAGCACATTACTTTCCCAAGCAGATTACTTCTGGACAAAAGATCACAAAATTGAAACGAATCACGTAACGTGTGAGTAATGAGGCGTTTACGTACTGGTTGAAGAACTTCGACTAGTCACTGAGCTAACTTATGGTCGGATGAGTCACTCATTGATAATATAAGGCGTAACAGAACAATAGTTTCGTCTTTGGTAAACCGTATAGGACTGGTGTGTGACAAGTTTCAGTATTTTCGTTTGCAGTTCTGTGAGAAATCTGTGGAGCACAAGGATTTTTAACTCCCGTGTAATTTGTTCCTCAATCAGCTGTACGTTATCCCGAGCGGAGTCTGGTTTAAACTTGCCCTTATCATCCAAGATGCTCATCATTTTTCGTATGTACTTTTCCTTCTCCATGATGACAACAACTTGCCCTTGTCAGATTTGAGCACCAACAGAATAGGATTGTTGCAGAGCTGATTGAGAGACTGGTAATGCTCGTGTCTCAGGATTCCCTGTTGTTGAATAAGAGTACTGAGGAAACTGTGGATCAGGTCCGCCAGCTTAGCCTTGAACCAATTCCGATTGTCATCGCTGGATGGAGTGAGTTCACTGATCTGTTCGTACAGTCGCTCTAATTCCGCTTGGACGTACATCTTATGAACGGTTTTGGCTGCACACTTGAAACTGAAGCCGAGTGATAGCGCTTCCAGTTGTGGCCTGGAGAGTTCGGTTGTAGATAAATTGTGGACGAACTTTGTGGCCTCACCACGGAATCCATCCATCTGTGTACTGACCGCCTTGACGTTCGGATGAGCCGCCGTGAAGACGGCTCAATCAGCCGATCTCTTGGACCCCAGCCAGGAAGTCTAACACGTCCTACATGGCCAAGTCCACTAGTTAGGCTTTTCACACCTTTTTCCATGTCAAGGACTGACCACTGCTCACGGTCATTCCTCAGGCCCCGAATCGGTTGGCGTTTGAGGCATCTCCGCTCATCATCGTACCTGGAATCCAGAAGAGTTGTTTTGCGCACATCCAACAGCGTAACTGAGGATGAAGAAATCCATCGTTTCTGTGGGTCTAGTTGTTGGACCTTGGGTAGCATCAGCAGCCGCAGAGAGCCTGTTTGGTCTCTGTCCATCGCTCTTCTGGATCCTGGGCATTTAACTGCATCGATAACCTGGTGGATAGTTCTGTTCGGTAAGCAGATTGTTCATTATCGTCCAGTAGCATCTACGGAGGACGGTTCGCTTTGGCGTTGTTTCGGGCACCGAAGAGGTGCAAACTAAAGCGCGCTCGGACAAGAACGTGATCAGTGTCTACAAATGTGGACCGAAATGATCGAGTCTTGAATTGATCCGCACCAGCGGTAACCGATAGCATTATGATCGATCTGAGTCCAACGCTGTGAAGGCGCAGGAGGACGCCAGGTCAGCCAGTGTCGCTTTTTATGCGAGAAATTTGTACTCGCTAGGAATAGTCCATGGTCGGAACATAGTTGAATGAGTTGATCACCGTTATCAATTCGATCGGCTGGAACGCAATATCGGCCTCCTCTATTTCTCTCCGTCTCGTCTATGCCTCCAACCTGAGCATCGAAATCACCAGCACCCACCAATACGTCTGTAGTGCCCACGCTGTGGAACAGTTGAGAAAAATCTTGATAGAATTCGTCTTTAGCCTCAGGAGAGCTACAGTCAATTGGAGTGTGCTTAGAAACGACAAACAGGCATCGGTGCGTTAGTCTAGTGCTGTTGACTTGCACAGAACCATTCAACCGAACCGCACACAGTCGACTGCTGACTGAGATTCATTCGAGCAGTGCACGTTCAGCTTTCATGCTCAGAGCAACATAAACGCCAGCCTGACCACCTGCAATGGACACCGAACTGCCCGACACGCGAAGAGTGGAACGATAAGCCGAGCTTGTATCTGGGGGTCGAAGTGTTAACACTGAAGTTGGGTCTTGAATGCGTGTTTCGGAGTCATAACACACGCCTATGTTAAAGGTTTCAAGAGTTTTAACTAGGGCTGCCTGTTGCCCTGTTTGGTAAAGTGTGCGGACGTTGAGAACAGCTAAATGAAGAGAATGATTAGGTGGGAGGATTGGTTCTCTTTTTTACCCGTCTCTAATTTGCTACCCTTTCCGAGAGCTACAAGTTCACGATCACGGCTCATTGTGGCCTTTCGTGTCTAGTCAGAATTGGGATGTCAAGGATAAAGAACAGAGAGATATGGAATGTTTCTCGAGGGACCGCTGGAGATTCCTGGGCACATCATAACTCGCGGCTGCCCACACCGTAGAAAGGGTTTTTTTCTTTGGGAACCCTAACCGTAGCCTTTGATTTAAAAGTGTGACTCACTAAGCAGTGGGGCCTTAACCCAGCACGGAACGTGACCGAAGCACCTGTGAAGGAACTTCTTCTGGTCTGTCACTTGGGACCTGATTGTTGCATACATTGTCTTGTCTTTGCTGATGCTTTGTTATGGATTCACTTTTTGGATTAAGTCGTCAGCCCCATGCATCCAATGGAGCAAGCGGAAGGTAGACACGGTGACATCCTTTGGGCTGGGGGTTGCCCAATGAAGTGCCATGACTTCTCCCATCGTCGAGATAAACCCCAGGTTATCCACTCTCACGTCCATCTAGTGGAGGTTTTTGGACCTGTAAACTGCTTTATTCGCTAGTGTCCTTTCTAGGGGAAAAGGGGTTAGAATCAGATGTTGCTCATCAAGTGGTTCTGAGACTAGACTTTATCTGGCTTCTACCCATCGACCTGTCAGGCATGATTGCATCTCCGGCTAACCGAAGCCATCTTGTATAGCTCCTTGGGTCATAGAGGCACACAAGCCAGCATACCATGCCAAGGAGCAGTCTCGCCGTGATACTACTACACCACATCAACAGTATACGAATACATCACCGAAAGTAAAACGTTCACATCTGGACTAATGGGACCTTGTGTGATTCTCTATTTCAAGTCTTAGGGTTTGGCTGCCGGTTATCCCCGATTGTATAGTGGGTCGTGGTGGCCTGCTTCAGTAAACTACCTAATAACTCTGGGTTACCAGTAAGTTTTTCACCGTTTTTACCTACTGGAGTTGCATTTATTCTGCTGTAATCATCGCTCTTGGGATTTGCCTAATTTAACGTTTTGTTCGACGGTCTCTGCCTGATATCTGGCTTTTTATACCTGTTTTGATCAATATTTTACCTCCTGGATATATCCAACTTAGTTACTGGTACTGACAGCGCTCTGTTGTACTTCCCGCATTTTTGTACTCATTTTTGTCGCATTGGAACCATGCTTGATTTCAAGCCGGTGGTATATATATATATATATATATAATATATATATATATACATATATATATATATATATATATATATATATATATATATATATATATATATATATATATATATATATAAACCGATAATCCGGTACAATGTACAGAAACGTGGTGCCATACAAAAACTTGAAACAGAAAAATAAGTGAAGAATCAAAGGGGAAGTTTCTCAAGAGTTTGAATGCAAGCTGTCACAAAATAACCGCTACTGAGCAAGACATTGAGCCACATCCGACAAAGTTTCCGGGCAGCTAGGTAGTGGATCTCGAGGTCCCACCTCTTGTAAGCGTGAGGAACCGACAGAAGCAAGTCTTGACGTCAACATTTTGACAGACCGGTGCCATGTCATGGTTTGGCCTCCACGTTGTTGTTTCCAGCCAACCTTAGGCTCGGCGAATAGAGCACGACGGGTAATTCGATAAGGTGGCACACGAAGCACATGTCCCAGCCAACGCAGCCGATAGGGCGATATGGTAGTATAAATTGAGTACGCGGCACGCTCGTTTCCGTAGATATGCGTTCGAACTGCGGAATTGCTTGGTCGTTGTTGCCACCAAACTCGCGAGATACTCCTCACGCATCGATGATCGAACAAGGGCAACCGGTCGACATCGGCCGCTCCAACAGGCCAGGTCTTACAAGCGTATAGGAACACACTACGCACAGCGGCGTTGTACACCCTACCTTTCAATTATAGAGGGATGTCAAACCGTCTCCACAGGTGACTTAAATTGCAGAACGCCGCTTGAGCCTTCGTTATTAGGTTGTTTACATCGTTTCTAATTCGTTCACTGAGTTATGCAGCTTCCAAAGCAGACAAGCTTTTCAATTTCTAACCGATCATTACTGAAGGTAAATGAAGGGATGGACTCCTGCCAGTCCTGTAGAAGCACTTTACACCTGAAGAGTGAAAAGCACATTTTGTACCGGTATACAGGAGACGCGGGGTTGTCTAGAACGCGCTGTGCCACAGTAGCTTCATCGCAAACCAATGCAATGTCATCCGTATGGTCTAAGTCTAAAAGTCAGTTACCAGGTAGGAGCTCAACGACCTCATTCTTCAGGCTTCTTTGTGCCTCTCTTAGGATGTCGTCGATTGGGAAATCGAACAGGAAGGGTGAGAGCGGGCAACCTTAACTCATGCCACTTCCAACTGGAAAGTAAGGTGGACCATGTGCTTGTATTCGGCCTGAATTCTGATGGTATAGAGCTTGAATGATTTTCACACACTTATCAGGAACTCCCTGTCTGATGAGACAACCCAGAGGACCACCCTTTCAACAGAATCAAAAGCTGATCGGATTTCCAAGAATATGATTACCGTCGGTCTACGATGTGTGTGGCGGGGCTCAAGTATCTGACGGATGGTTAAAATTTGGTCGATGTATCCGCGGTTGGGTCGAAAACCGGACTGTTCTTCACGCACTTCTTGTTCGCGCACTGGGGACAATCTTTGGAGGATTACCGACGCTAGTGACTTTGGTGCGACCGAGATCAAGCTTATCCCTTCATGATTGTAACAGATATTTCTGGTTCTTTTCTTGCATATAGGGATGATGTACACACAGTTCCAACTTTCTGGGACACTATCATGTATCCAAATCTCGAAGAACAGCCTGGTGAGCGTTTTGGAGAGGTATACACTACCAGTCGTTCGTGTACAGTTCTATTGGACGGCTCTGTGCATGTCCAATGGACCGACTTAAACTAGCTTTTCTAGCCGAATCTATTCCGTCCGATTCCAACCCGTCGAATTCTTCAGGACCAGCACCCAAATTCCCGGGGTTCTATAGACCGAACGTACCAACGCCGGTGACCGAGTTGCCTGGCCGTCCTGACGCAGCCCTCAACACAGAGCTGCTTCCATTGACTTCCAATAGCGGACGGGTGGTCAAGAAACTCGTTCGTTTCGCGGACACGGTATACTGGACCCCATAAGAAAACAAAAAGACCTTACAAAGGGAAAACAAAATTCCTTTTTTACTCACTGTTGTATCTCCTCAGTCGCGGTTTGTTTTCCACACTGAGGCCATCTACCACTTACTTTCCATCGCTGAACAACTTTGTTGATGTGCTGCTTATTAGCCATCTCCAGACACCATCACTAAAAGCCTGCAGTTTTATAGGAAACTCGCACCGCTTTCAAAATACTGGTTCGCTAACTACACGAACCCGACTACCTCCCGGTAAGTTTTCGCATTCACCATCCGCTGCGCTCGCACTAGGTACCCATACGCAGGACACACGAATTACTGGAAAGACGGAGCACATCATCCCTTTACCAAGTCGAACCTGTACTAGGTCATTCACTAGGATGAGCGGAGAGAAAACTCCACTGACACCATCGCCGTGAACACCGGAAAATCCTACCTCACGCATTGAACCTACGAGGTTTTTCAGGTTGCGTAGCTACGGCGGCTCTTCCCAGTTTGCTAACCGCCACAATCTACCGCATGTAACTATCCATTCTCTTTTTTGCTTTTTTGGTATTTTCTTCTTTGAAGGACCCATGTTGTCCATTCATTTTTAACTCAAATAAAATGGTTTCAACCAGTTGTTTATTCCTATTTTCAAAATAGTTTATTCATTTCGGAGTAACCTTACACGTTTCTTTCGTTGCTGTGTTTGTTCTGCCTGTCAGGTGACCGCATGTCATCCACAGGCAACACCACCGGATCCGATCACTTTAGAGCTGCGGTCCGAACCGACGAACGGTCTCAAAGTCATAAGGAACTGCAACATTCATTCCATTGGCGTTATTACCTGCGACATACTCGTTTGCTTGCTAGACTCCTAAATCGAGGCCCTTCTTGCGGGCGCCCTTCTAGGAGGGGGCCTCTATAGTGACCAGCCGATCACACCCTATCTATCACTTGTCTAACTGTACGTTTCGCGCACGCGACAACCACAAGCACTACTTTCGGCACACCTCTTCGGCACACGCCAGCGTGCGGTCTCTGTACTCAGGCCCTGCGAGAATACACGCGGTTGGTACTCCACGGTTTTTTCTCGTTGACTTCCTCGACGAACGCAATTGTAGAAGCTGAGGGAGTGTGCCCTCCAAGAATTGGTGAACCCGCTCCATTTACAGTCCTTCATTAACTCCACCAAAGCGACTTAGCCAGGTCACGTCTATGGTGGTTTCTCTTTCCCTTCGTCGTTCATATATTTGGTCTAACGTTAGTCAGCTTTTTTTATCGCGTACATTATATATATATATATATATATATATATATATATATATATATATATATTCCCCATTGGACATTTTCAACTGCGTACATTTTCCTAGATATAACCATTTCCTCCCTCCTTGATCGTCATTATTGCACCGGCCAGTTTTCATTCCTATTTATTCCGAGATTTTGTATATCAGACATTGCCAACAACTTTTTGGAATCCTAAGCTGGTCCGTTTTCATAGCGCACCGATTTCACAATGAGCAGCGAGTCTAAGTCCGAGTATGAACCGGAGTGCCGTGCAGCGCACATGAAAATACCGGATTTCTTACCGGAAGATCCGAAGGTTTTCATCGCCATCCTCGAGTCTCGTTTCCAGGAGGCGTGCATATCTAGACAGCAATCCAAATATAATAAACCGCTCTCAGCAATCCCTGCTAGTATGATCCCATAAGTCCAGGATATCGTCATGAACCCTCCGGATCACAACCCGTAAGACACTCAGGGAAGCTTATTAAGTGCGTGGCAGCGTCGGGAGAGAAACGTGTCCAGCGAGTTCTCTCCGAAGTCCGACTGGGAGATGTGACATTCTTAGATATTAAGGAAAATGCGTTCATTAATAGGTACGACGTCATGGACGATGCAGTCCTGTGTCAACTATGGGTGCAACGACTCCCACCGTATGCCCAAAGCATAGTAGCTGTTTTAATACAAATCAATAGTTTAGATAAGTGCGCAGAAGCTGCAGACAAAGTCCTCAAGTATGCAAACGCAATTGCTTCACAGTCCCACGTGTTCAGCGCTGTCACCGCCGCTCCGCTTGATGCTGTCGTTAAGGCTACATCCAAAATCACCCACTACAACGCACCCAGTAACAACTCTGACATTCAGACGTTATGTCAAGAAGTTCGCATTTTGAGGCAGGTGGTTGAACAACAAGAGTGCACCTTCAACAGCCTTCGCAAACAAAGCCCAACAAGCAGTCCTTTCGCGACTTGTGCTCCTAAGCCAAATTACCGATCCAGCAGGTGTTACTTCCACCGCAGCTTCGGATCTCAAGCTAGCAAATGCGAAGAGCCCTGTAGTTCCCGTTCCAACCAGGTGATGGCAACAAGCTCTACTGGCACCCCGTCTCCTAGTCGCCTTATTTACGCGGAAGACAAGACTATCGGTGTGCGTTTATCAATCGACATGGGAGTGCAGGTCAGTATAATACCGATTTCAAAACGGTCCACTGTCTCTCCTACAGCCTTGACACTGTAAACCACCAACGGCACTTCGATCGCAACATACGGCAGTCAATTTTTCACCCTAGACCTTGGCCTGTGTCGTCCTTTCTCGTGGGTTTTCGTCGTCGCCCAAGTGCATCAAGCTATTCTAGGCTGTTTTTTCATAAATTCATGGTCCCAGTAAGCGACAGCTCGTAGATCGAGTTTCGTTGTTGGTTTTCTGACTCAAGCTTAATCACCAACGAGCCTCACGCCAATTCCCACGCTCAAACCAGAATTTGGTAGTTCATTCGACGAGTCCCTAATCTTTGCTGCCCTAACAACAACCTGCCTTCAATCACCACTGACGTGGCTCATCACATCGTCACACAAGGGCCCCGGAGTCTGAGCTCGACCTCACAGGTTGGCTCCAGACAAGCTCCGTGTAACCCGCTCCGAGTTCCAACACATTCTCAACTTGGGAATTGTCCGGCCCTCCAACAGTCCGTGGACATCACCCCTACAAATGGTTCCAAAGAAGATATCTGAAGACTGCGGACCGCGCGGTGATTATCGCTCATTCAACCGAGCGACTACACCCGACCGATATCCTATTCCACACACCACGGACCTTACGGCTGGTTTAGCGGGCAAGGTAATTTTCAATCGAATAGACTTGGTGTGGCTATATAATCAAATACCGTTAGCGGAGGCAGATACACCCAAAACAGCCGTACCGACTCCTTTCGGTCTTTTCGAGTTTCTACGAATGCCGTTTGGACATTGCAATGCTGCGCAAACTTTCCAGCCTTTCGTCGATATGGTATGCAGTAACTTAGAATTTGCGTTCGCTTATCTTGACGACATCCTGATTGTCAGCTTGCTTAAGAAAGGACATCTAGCACATCTGCCCACGCTTTGCGACCGCCCGTCTCAGCACGGAGTCACGGTCAACGCAAATAAGTGTGTAATAGGTGTCGACGCCATCGAATTCCTAGGCCACAAGGTCACTTCCACAGGGATCATACCACTGCAGAATAAGGTGCAGACGATCCTGGACTACCCAGAACCTACGTCATTCAAGCAACTACGGCGTTTTGACGGGTTGGTCAACTTCTATCAGCGTTTCATTCCACAATGCGCCCAGCTAATGCAGCCGCTCACAGATCTGCTAAAAGGCAAAGCGAGGGAGCTGGCTTTCACGGAAATAGCACGAGACGCATTTGCTATGCTGAAGCAGGCTATCAGCAATATAGCCTCGCTATCACACATTAAACCAACTTCCCCGATTGCGTTAGTCACAGGCGCATCAGACAAAGCCGTAGGCGCAGTACTGCAACAATACTTAGCCGACACTTGGCAACCCGTTGCATTTTTCTCAAACAAAACTAAAACCGGATGAATGCAAAGTATAGCACCCTTGGAGGCGAAATTCTCGCCATCTACCTAGGCATCCGTCACTTGGGACACATCTTACAGGGACGCGAATTCACAATCTACACCAACCATAAACTAATGATCCACGCATTGCGCGCCACCACAGACAGATACCCTCCCAGAGAGTCCAGACGTTTGGATTACATCACTCAGTACACGAGTGACGTACGTCATATCTCAGGTGTCAATAATCCTGTCGCAGGTGCGCTATCTCGCATTCACAACCTTGACCTTAGCATCATCGGATCGATCAACCTCGAAGTTGTCGCATCCACCCAAGCAGACGACCCCGAGGTAGAGCAGCTCGCATCACTTCATCGCTGAGGATCCAATCGGCTCCCATTCCTTCAGCCGAAGGTCACATACGGTGTGACATGTCCAAAGGCCACCCAAGGCCAGTAGTGCCTTCAGCTTCTAGGCGACAGGTTTTTGAAACCTTACACGGTTTGTCCCACTCCGGTATGAAGGTTCCTGCTAAACTCGTCGGTGACTGTTATAGAGGCTGTTTTAATACAAATCAACAGTTTAGATAAGTTGCTCAGAGGGTGCGAGCAAAGTCCTCGAGATCCACCTCGCCAACAGTCACCAAAGTTTCGCCACTACTTCTGCATAACGTATCCATCACTTCACGGGGCTGAAGACCTTTTGCACCTCGGAGCGTTAGCCATTGATGGTTCACGAGACTGTGGGCCTCCGCTGTGTCTACTTACCTTCCTACGTACTGTAGCGGTTGCCATCTTCGTCCATACTTTTACCACGTTTATTGTTTAACTGAACGCTGACTGCCAAGCGCGGTGGCCATTTGACCGTTGCTCTTGCGCACGCTCTCACGCACGCTCCCAAATACACGCTAACCACTATCTCTCCCAATCGCCTTCTCGTTCTCACGGGTCGTGGAGAATACTGTTCTGGTTAACATATTTGTGCAGTGCCGCACATTAGAGTAACGTGCAGGTGGTCCACGCAGTACAAAGGACCGAAGCACGCGTTTACTAAGGAAACCGCGAAGTAAGGTCTAATCAACCTTACAATTGGTGAGCCCGACGTGATCCTCAGGTCACGTGAGTTTCCTTGTTTTCTACCGTTCAAGGTCCCGTCTGCGTACGTTTTTGTGTGTTTTATTGTTTCCCTATCTTGACTTTTTTTTGGTTGGTTTACCAAATAATTTTTTTTTTCTCGTCCATACATATTTTGTGTCTAATTCGTCGTAATTTTTTTTTTTCGCGAAGACTGTAGTGCCCCATTGGTCGTTGATTTCTTTTCCCGTCTGTATTCCATAAAGTAATCGCTATGTCTGCCGAACGGAAATCCTGTTCAGACCCCACCGTTGGGGCCATCACGCTGCACATACCGGCATTCACACCTGCTGATCCAGAACTCTGGTTCACGCTGGTTGAGTTAGAATTCGAAAACTGCCGTATAACCAGTGACGCCAGCCGTTTCAGGTGGGTAGCAGGCCGCCTCCCGCCAGAGGTCACAATGCAAGTAAGGGACGTAATAATCTCTTCCCGAAGCTATGAGGCTTTAAAGGAGGCTGTCATTGCCCGCACGACCCCAACGCAAGACCAACGTATGCAACAACTTCAAAACGTTGAGCTTGGAAGTAGGAAGCCCTCCGAACTGCTGCGTGAGATGCAGCGCTTGAGAGGACCGACAATAGGTGAGGACCCGCTCTTGAGGGAACTTTGGCTGCAGCGTTTGCCGCATAACATTCCAGTTTTACTAAGTGCCGCGCGCAAATGCTCGCTAGAGGAAACTGCAGCGGTAGCTGATGACATTATGTCACGATACAACCCCGCTGTAGCTGGAGTAACCAGGCCGTCCGTCGCAACGGTGCCTGCCTTGCCAACATCTAACGAACTCGCATCAGTTTTGTCTAGAATTGACGCGAGCCTGCAACGCCTAGCAGTTAGAAGTGGGTCACAGGAGCGGCACCGCGCACGCTCACCTAGGCTCCATAGTCCGTCATTGCGACGCCGTTTCGTCGGTTCTTCAAAAGAAGGATATTGTAAGTACCACAGTCGCTTCGGTGAGGGAGCCAAACGATGCGAACGAGGGTGTACGTTTCCCGGTGCTCATCAGGGAAACTAAACCCCCGGCCCGTGGTGGCGACCCACGAAGCCGGGTATCACACCAATAGTCGTCTTTTGAACGTAAGGGACATCATTTCAAATAACCTATTCCTTGTAGATACCGGTGCCGAAGTGAGCGTCGTCCCCCGAGCGAAAGACGACAATAGCACACCGCAGGCCCAAACACTACGCGCTGCCAATGGCACGGCCATCCCAACGTTTGGCCAGCGGTCGCTCACCTTAAACTTGGGTTTAAAGCGTAATTTTCGTTGGGTATTCATCATCGCCGACGTCCCGTACCCAATTCTGGGCATTGACTTCCTGCAGCACTTTGACTTGTTAGTTGATGCACGGCGCCGCAGAGTGGTGGATCGTCAGACCACTCTCGCCGTTGCGGGTCATAATTCGCGAGTGAATCACGTCACGCCATTTTACGTTCAACCACCGGCACACCAACCTTATGGCGAACTCATCGCCGCCTACCCGGCCATGTTTCGGCAGGCCGGGCCTCTCCCAGCAGTGACGACCAGTGTCACTCACCATATCGATACTAAGGGACCCCCAGTGTTCAGTAGGCCGCGTCGGTTAGCACCAGACAAGCTTCGTGTTGCACAGGCCGAATTCGAACATATGCTAGAACTGGGTATAATACGCCCTTCAAGTAGCCCTTGGGCTTCCCCCCTTCATATGGTTCCTAAGGCTAGTGGCGACTGGCGACCCTGTGGTGATTACAGAGCGCTTAACAAAGTCACCGTCCCGGACCGATACCCGATTCCCCATATACAGGATCTTACTTCGTCTTTATCAGGTTGCTCCATCTTCAGCCGTATCGATTTGGTTCGGGCGTACAACCAGATCCCGGTAGCAGAGGCCGATATCCCTAAAACTGCCGTCACTACACCTTTCGGGCTGTTCGAGTTTCTGCGAATGCCGTTTGGACTCAGCAATGCAGCCCAGACCTTTCAACGGTTCATGCACGAGGCAACTCGTGGTTTGGAAAATGTCCACGTATACTTGGATGATATTTTGGTGGCGAGTTCTTCAGAGCAAGAGCACGCTACGCACTTACGAGCACTTTTCGAACGCCTTAGCCAGCACGGCGTTACGATCAATATCGCGAAATGCGAATTAGGCCGGTCTGATATCACTTTCATAGGACATTCTATTTCATCCTCGGGTATCCGCCCTCTGTCAGATAAAGTTTCCGCTATTCGCGACTACCCTGAACCCCAATCTTTTCGCCAGTTGCGTCAGTTTGCCGGTCTGGTGAATTTCTACCGCCGATTTATTCCTCACTGTGCGGAAATGATGCAACCCCTCACCGACCTGTTGCGCGGAGGTAAGCGGAAGTTCGTGTTTCCCGACACAGCACAAGCTGCATTCGCCTTGGTCAAAGATGCTGTCGCCAACACAGCACTCCTTACCCACCCTGACCCTTTGGCTCCTATTTCGGTAGTGACAGATGCCTCGGACACAGCGGTTGGAGCAGTACTGCAACAGTTCGTAGATGACTCTTGGCAACCTTTAGCATTCTTCTCCAAGCGCCTACAACCCGCGGAATCAAGGTACAGCACGTTCGGTAGAGAGTTATTAGCCATCTACTTGGGAATTCGTCATTTTCGACATGCACTTGAAGGCCGTTCGTTCACGGTGTTTACAGACCACAAGCCTTTGGTTTACGCACTGAAGTCAGCTTCCGATCGATACTCACCACGCGAGATTCGCCACTTAGACTTTGTCTCACAGTTTACTGTGGACATACGACACGTCTCTGGGGTACTTAATCCCGTCGCAGACGCCTTATCGCGCGTATATCAACTAAGTCTGGCACAAACGCCTAACATCAACTTAGACGCAATGGCACAGGCTCAAACTATGGACCCTGACATCGAACAACTTAGACAAAACGGTTCTTTGAGTTTAACCACAGTGCCTATCCCAGCTTCCCAGAATACCATCGTGTGCGATGTGTCGCAAGGTCGCCCTAGGCCAGTAGTTCCTGCTGCCCACCGGTATCCTACGTTCCTGACACTCCATAATCTGGCTCATCCGGGTGTGACTGCCTCGGTGAAACTGATAACTGAGCGTTTTGTTTGGCACAATGTCAAACGAGATGTCCGTCAATGGGCTCGTGCTTGTTTGCAGTGTCAACGTGTTAAGACCCATAGGCACACTAAGGCGGCGTTAGCCAGGTTCCCAGAACCTGAAACACGTTTTCATCATGTGCACGTCGACCTCGTAGGACCACTCCCACCTTCGCTTGGGTACGTTTACATACTCACATGCGTGGATCGTTTTACTCGCTGGCCGCAGGCCATCCCTATCCCTCGTCCCACCTCGGAAGAGGCCGCGAAAGCTTTTCTGACCGGTTGGGTTAGTCATTTCGGTTGCCCGGCAATAGTAACCACCGATCGCGGTCCACACTTTGACGGCGCTTTCGGCAGCCTACTCGCTACGCTCGGTTGCCAACACGTTAAGACGACAGCTTACCACCCTCAGGCCAATGGTATGGTTGAGCGTTTCCACCGACAATTAAAAGCCGCTCTTCGAGCAAACGGTAACCCCCTTTGGAGTGAAACACTACCATTAGCACTCTTAAGCCTGCGTAGTACCGTTAAGGAGGAGTTACACACAACACCGGCCGTACTAGTATATGGCTGTCCACTTCGTCTGCCTGGGGAGTTGGTAGCCCCCTCATCAACCGTGACTTTCGACTACGGTGACTATGCTCAGCGCCTTACGCAGCACATGCGAGTGCTCAAGGCCAGTCCGCCGCGTGAACAACAGTCTACAAGTTATGTCCCAACTGCGTTAGGAACCGCTACTCATGTATTCCTTCGCGTCGATGGCGTTCGATCACCACTACAAGCGCCATACACTGGCCCGTTTCGGGTGATAAAACGTAGGGCTAAAACATTTGTCATAGATATCAACGGACGACACGACACCGTATCTATCGACCGTCTCAAGCCTGCCGTCATTGAGTGCAAGCCGCTCGGCCAATTTACACCCACTCAAGTCGCTCAGTCACCTGCATCGAGCGAGTTACCACTCGAACCACCCCCAATTGCGCCTAGTGAGGACTCGGCAGCTAGTCCATCAGATTCTCCAACCGTACCCGCAACGCGAAGTAGCCGTCGCGGTCGCCAACTACGAAATCCCGTCCGCTTCGCCGATTTCGTGACGATTTTTACAACCGACTGTTAGCAATAAGTTGGGAAGTTCGCCATGGATTTACCAAACAACAGACCCGGGAAATTACAATCGGTAGTTATGATTTCATTTTCTTCTGGTCTCCTAGCGACTACAACAACACCGAACATCGTTTGTGTGTTGTTATTACGGTCCAACATCCGCCGGCGCCCTCAGGCGCTATTTTGTTCCAGTTTACCTTGCCCTCTCTCAGACGGATCTAACAAGTCACATTAGCTTCATCCGTAGCCTGGCTGACTCCCGTGCACGTTCAAGGAGCCAACCGCTCACTGGACAACGGGACGATTGGTCAGCCTGGCACTGGAGACGGCAACTGGACGCCTTCTTGGATGGACCTGACGAGGCATTTTCCGGCTTGCATTCGTATGAGACCCGCGGGCGCCAAAACACAGTTGGACCCACGCACATCGGACCTCGAGAGTGCAGGCACCGGTAAACTCATCAGCAGTCGTTCGACGTCAACAACAATATAACGGAGAAGCTATGAGGAGTTCCTGGACAACCAATAATTCTGGCTTACCATCACGATCGAAGCCCAACTCCGTCGGACTTCTAGGAGGAGGCCCCTGTAGCGGTTGCCATCTTCGTCCATACTTTTACCACGTTTATTGTTTAACTGAACGCTGACTGCCAAGCGCGGTGGCCATTTGACCGTTGCTCTTGCGCACGCTCTCACGCACGCTCCCAAATACACGCTAACCACTATCTCTCCCAATCGCCTTCTCGTTCTCACGGGTCGTGGAGAATACTGTTCTGGTTAACATATTTGTGCAGTGCCGCACATTAGAGTAACGTGCAGGTGGTCCACGCAGTACAAAGGACCGAAGCACGCGTTTACTAAGGAAACCGCGAAGTAAGGTCTAATCAACCTTACAGTACTGCTGTATCGAAATGCATACACAAACTTGACACAGAAGGTCTCAACTCACTGAGAGAAGATAAAAAAATCAATTGGCGTTAAGATGTCACACACAATCACAACACGATGCCAAATGAAGGGGCTGCCCGGAAAACATAGGGCACGAGGCCACGCAGACTCACCGCACGGAACACGAGACACAAGCTAAAAAGGTACATAAAATACAGAACACAACCACGGACGATGAGCGATATCCAAGGCCTCGCAGGATTAATAACACAACTGATCGCTTGGGTTTACCATCCTACACCCGTAGCCGCACAACGGGACAGGTAATGGCCACGGCCAATCGAGCGTCCAGAATTCCTTCGATGGTATGCACACCAGTTATGCACCCACCACTGCCGAGTGTAGTTCGTCGAATCCCCGCTAAAAATGAGAGGGAAACGGAAAACCTCATCGCACATCAACTGCGAGAGACATTATGCATCGTGAGCGTTCACTGAGACAGTATGCAATGAGGGAAAAAGTCTGCTAAAACATGCTCCAGAAGGACCACAGTGCTTCCCGTCATCCATCTAGTTGATATTCTTAAGGCTCACTACAAGGAAAGATCTCGTACCACTTGCGATCAAGGGCATATTTGAAGGATTGGACTGTCTGCAGATCTACCATTTCACCAGGCAGACCGTTCCAACTGTTCACAACCCTGTTATTGAAGAAGTGCGATCTAGCCATCAACCTATATCGGGCTTTTATCAACTTCTTTTCGTGTCCCCTTTTTCTGGAGTCTACGGCCAATTGGAATAGACTATCTGGTCTGAGGCCAGAAAAGCCCTTCATTACCTTGAACGTTTCTATGAGATCTCCTCGACTTCTCCTCCTTTCCAACGAGAAGAGATTCAGGTCACAGAGTCTCTGCTCGTAAGTCTTATCCCTCTGGCCTTCAACCATCCGCGTGGCGAGACGTTGGACTTTCTCTAGGCAGGCGGCGTCCTTTTTGTACAAGGGTGACCAAGCCTGCACACTACCTTCTAAGTGAGGTCGTACTATAGCCATGTAAATAGGTACGAATACCTCCGGCTTCCAGCAAGACAAAGCCGATCGCAGTCTAAAGAGCTCCCCACGAGCCCTATGCGCAGCCGCGTTGCACTGCTCCGACCATTTGAAGTCACTTTTCATGATGATCCCCAGGTCTTTAACCCTACTGGCTGCCTCTACGGTGAACAGCCCTTGATCATGAGCGACAGTTAGGCTCTCTGTTGCCCTTGACAACAAATGGCTTTTTTGAGCGTTTAGAGGTAAGTCCCATTTGTATGCCCAGTTTAGGACGGTGCCTATTTCCCTGCCCAAGTCCGCCCTACCCTTAGATCCAACAATCTTCACATCATCCGCAAAAATAAAGCCGGGCGATTGAAGAGTGGATGCTAGGTCATTAATAAATAACAAGAATAGGACCGGGCCTAGGACGGATCCCTGAGGTACACCACTGGTGACGTTCACCAAACTGGAGCACCTGTCCCCCACTTTGACATAAAGCGTCCTGTGGAAGAGGAAGTCCTCCAGCCACCTATATACTGGCCCACCTATCCCGAAAGTCTCCATCTTGCATAGCAAAAGACGATGATTAACGGAGTCGAACGCCTTGCTAAAGTCGAGGTAACATACCTCAACATGCTTACCTTCGTCCAGTCTTCGAGTTACTTCATCTAAGAAGCACAGGAGATTGGTCAGGCAAGATCTATTTTTCAGGAATCCATGCTGCGCCGGGCTTAGCATGGAGTGCTGCAGTAAGTGCTGGCGGATATGGGCACGGATGATCTCCTCGAGAACTTTACAGAGAATGCTAGTTAGGCTTACCGGCCTGTAGTTCTGCACATCCGACTTAGGCCCACTCTTATGTATTGCCACGACTGCCGCGACTTTCCAGTCCTGAGGCAGCTTTCCCTGGTCCAACGTGGATCTATACAATCTGCATACCGATGGAGCTATGATATCCACCAACGGCTTGATGATAGCTAGATGAATGCCATCTGGGCCCGCTGACTTGTGGCTGTTTAACTCCTGTAGGTACTTACGCACGCATTCCTCTGAAAGATCTAGCTCGTTTAACTGAGGAGGATGTATCAGCGCCAGATCTACTATCTATCCTATGTACACTACCAAAGTATTCCCCCAGGGCGTCTGCTTTGCCCTGGTCGTCAGTGACAATACCATATTCTCTAGTGGATAGCGGACCTACGGCATTTCTTGTTGAGCCTTTAGACTGTACATAGCTGTAGAACTTCTTCGGCTGTTGTCTTACAGACTGGGCCAATTTCAGCTCAAATTCCCGTTTAGAAGTTCTCAAAAGGCTTACAGCCTCGTTTCTCAGCTTCGTATAGCGATTCTAGGCTAGCTGGCTGCCGGAAGCTTTGTACTGGTTCCAAAAGCGGTTTCTACGTCTGATGCCCTCGGCTATTGCAGCCTTCCACCACATGGGTTTCTCTTCCCCACTCCTTCGTTTTAAGGGTGCCAGCTGTTCCTGTAGGACAGTCAGAAATCCCATTATGGTCTGCCAGCGCTCCTCGACAGTAGCCTCCTCTGTCGTGTCCCAGGTCAAACCCATCGCCCTATTACGAAGCCTATCTATGTCCCAAAATCACTGCCAGCAACCGCCGTCGCAAGACTGCTAAACTGCAAAACTCACTGAATAACTGCTCAGTCTCTCTGGTAGATATACTTGGACATGCTAATAGACAAACTACGGAAATGAGCAAAAATCTGAGCAGTCTTTCCTCTCGCATTGACTCCGCTGATCAAATTATCGGTCAACTGATGCCTATAGCATTCTTGCTTGATCCAGCCGCACACCATACCCCAACCAATCTACTACTGGCCACGAAGTTTGTGGACACAATTGCCTCGGAAATCTCCAGACGGATAAAAAAGGCAAACAATGCGGTTGTGTTTAACATTCCAGACCGAATACCTCTCTCAGCTGCTAAAAATATGATCTTAAGCGCTTGCAACCTTGACTCACAACTGTGCCACTGTATTAGACTCCGCAAAACCTCCCTACGCACCACCTGTCCACTGCTGTTCCAGTTTACAAATGAAGTTGTCGCCAAGATTTTTATCAGCCGGCAAGCGTTAGTCGTAGCCAAAACCGGCTTCAAGTGCGCCAAGATATTTCCTGACAAGACCCCACTGCAAAGAGAGGTGCACAAGAGTCACGCCCAGAACAGTAACCCGGTGTTAGCGCAACCAACAATCCACCCCAAAACTCCGGGGCACCTATCACTGGCCATCACCCGATGTTGCCATCTACTGCAGATTACAATGCAACCGTAGATTTAGACAGTACGCCAATTTCCTCACCCAATGAGCCACCTGGAAAACGCCCCAATATCCAGAATAGGCCAAGCAAATCTCCAGACTGGAACAAGCGCCCCAACGTCCACAAAACTGATGAAGGTTCCTCCAACTCATCCACCCGCGAGCTCATGTACTCCACAAGTCTAGATGACCCCATTGCTTCTACTAGCTCCATGTCGGGTTATTTAACCATACCTAAAAATCACTGCACCATCAACCCACCTCCGTCTACACCCATGCATCCTGTTACCTCTGGCATTTTTGATTACTCAACCAGGCCCCTAAGCCCACCATCTGCACCCACCCATTTGCAACAAGAATGTGTCTGGTTACCACCTAGGCCACCACCGCTAATTAGCCCGTCAGTGCAGATTGACCCACAGAAGTTAACACCTCGTCACCAAAAGAACAAGGCCCATCAACGTAACGCACATGCAAACCATAAGGTAATGACTCAGTCACGTGAAATTTTACCAGCCCCTTGCGCGGCTGTGAATCCTAGTTTTCCATCTCGGCTAAATGCCTTTTCATTTCCACCCTACTTGTACCCACCTTATCCCCCCCCATTCACCGCTCCATTACATTACTATCCGCCACACCAACTACTCTATAACTCTACCGCTACCCAGTCACTCCCTGGGAACCATTTCCTGGTTTCACCTAGCTCCCCTCTCTCACAAGACCCATCCTCGTCTCTTGGCCCAGTACTGCCATCCATCCGTGGCCGCTTTTTTCCTGCCGGCCCCCTTCGAGAATATTCCCCGCATTCAAACTACTCTCCCAAACAGCACCTCCCCATCCCTCTCCCCTCACACTATCCCCCTCCAGGCTTCAACTCATCAAATCAGTGGGACAACTGAGGTCCTCCCCCCATCCTTGCCCTATTCTTCACTGGAATTACCACCCTCATCACCACTACCGAACCCCCCACCATATACACCACTACCGAGGCCTGTATCATCTCTCAGTCATACTTGTAAATGCCCGTTCATTACTGCACAAAACTAAAGCCATCCGCAGCATCGCTGAGCCCTCTGACTTTGATATTATCATTGTAACTGAAACATGGCTAACAGATTCCGTCCCGTCAGATCGAGTCTGTCTAGTTGGCTACCAGATGTTCCGAAGGAATAGGCCTTGTCGTGGGGGAGGCTGTCTAATTTATGTCAAAAACACTCTGCTGGCCATTCCACTGTCACACACAACTCTGGACGCCATTCAGGATTCACTGTGGTTAACAATTCCCTTACTTAATTCCTATCTTCATATTGGTTGCATCTATAGGCCACCTGATTCCAACGCTATGGATCTTACCAAGATTATTGACGCTTTCAACTATCTTTCATTGCTGCCCTGTTCCTCCAAACTCATAGCGGGGGACTTCAATGCACCGAGCATTTGTTGGAATACTCTATCCGCCCCAAACAACTTACTAGATTTTATGTCATGCATCCGCGTTGGGCGCTGGATCCAACACGTAACAGTCCCAACCAGAGGTAACAACATCCTTGATTTGTTGTTTACTATTGGTTTTTTCAGATGTTTCAGCCAGTACGCTCGACCTCTTTCCAGGAAGCGACCACAGAATGGTGTCCTGCACCTTCGTGGTTCCGCAATCTTTTGACAAATCCCACCCACCCAATCATTACTCTTCAGCAGTCAACTGGGTCAATCTTATCTGCACGCTTCGATCGCTAGACTGGGACGACTTTTTCCTGCAAAGCGACCCTCAGCTGGCTGCTAATTTACTATATTCTAACCTATCAGACTTGCTGTCCAAAATCACTACTACTCGTATCACAGCAAACCGAGTCCGTAGTTCAATCCTGAGCCGAATGCAAAACAAGTATCTGAAGCTCCAAAAGGTGTATCAAACCAATAATGACTTATCGTCATTCTTGCAGCTCCAACGTCTCTCGGTAGCAATCAGAATGAAGACTGATGATATGCTCAAAAAACAAGAAGTATCTGCCTTGCAATGCCATGATACTTCCTCCAAGTTGGCATACCTAATGAAGAATAGAAATCAGAGCAAACCAGTAGGTATCCCCTCTCTAATCTTAGAAAATAACGACCACATTACCTCACCTGTAGCGATAGCCGAGGCGCTTAACTCCTACTTTGCTGCATCCATGACTACGAACCCCCTTACTTTATCCCCATGCATAGACCCTGTCACCGAGCACTCACTGTCTGATTTATAATTTACTTTAAAAGAGGTGACCAACCAGATTACCCGTGTCCGGAAGTCCTCACACCTTGGCCATGATGGTGTTCCGCCGACACTTCTACGTCTTGGAGGAACTGATGTCGCAGCCTTACTATTGAAGGTCTACAATCTATCCATCAAGTTTAGCATATTTCCCTCACAGTGGAAGACTGCGGTCATCATCCCAATCCATAAGAAGGGACCAATACATGACCCCTCAAATTACCGCCCTATCAACCACACTCCAATTGCTTCTAGGTTGATGGAACGCCTCATCAAACAGCGGATGTCCGACTTCCTGTTGTCCCATAACATCATCCATAGTGGGCAGCATGGCTTCCTACAATCACGTTCATGCACCACCTGTCAGTACGACTTTTTTAACCTCATAACGGCGGCCGCCGACAACGCTAAATCTATCATCATCATATACCTTGATATGACAAAGGCTTTCGACCGCGTCCCTCACGCTTTGTTACTAACCAAACTCAAAGCTCATGGCTTTTCCGGTTCGCTTTTATCTTGGTTAACATCTTATTTATCGGACCGTTCACAAGTGGTTTCCATTGATGGTTGTTTCTCACAACCTGCTCCAGTCACCAGTGGAGTTATACAAGGCAGTGTACTCGGTCCTTTACTATTTCTCATCTACATAAACGACATATTTCCCATCTTGCACCATGGTACCCCATTCCTTTTCGCTGATGACGTTAAGATTGTCTATGAGTTTCCTCGTCAAAACCTCAACATCATGCTGGGTGATATCTCTAGTGACCTAAAGCGACTCGGGGATTGGTGCAATTTATGGAATATGGACTTTTCGACCTCGAAGAGCTGCTTCACAACATTCAGATGTCAAGTGACCCCCGGAACCCTGCTTATCCACGACCTACCCATTTCGTACAGCCCTTTAGTTCGAGACCTTGGTCTCCATTATTCTTGTAGCTTTAGGTTTTCTGAGTATGTTCCACTCCAGATTGCAAAGACCAGAAGAACCACTGGTCTCATCTCCAGAACTTTTCGGCTAAATGATTGCAAACTGCTCATTTACAAGTCTCACGCCAGGCCTCTCCTTGAATACTGTCCCATTATCTTCACCAACATGACGAAATCCGACCGCATTTCTCTGGAGTCCGTGCAACGTCAATTCACCAAACAATTAGTAGGCTTTTCCTCCAGTCTGTGTTACAAGGATCGATGCATCCTACTCAATCTTGACCCTCTATGGTTGCGTCGCATGAAGCTCAATTTGTGCTTCCTGTTTAAGCTGTACCACCGTACGGCCTTTTCGTGTACCGAACCCATTCGTCTCACTCCCTCCACGAATTATGCTCTACGCCATCGGTCATTGCAGCTCTCTATTCCTAGATCAAAACTAGCGTTGAGATCTAACTTTTTCCTTATAAAATACTCAAAGTTATGGAATAAACTCCCGCTAAACATCCGCGAGAGTCTCTCAATTTCCCAGTTCAGAGGCTCGCTGGATCAGTTCTTGACTGTTCCCAATGTGATCCTTCTTACCGGCCTGACCGTCACCGAAGAGGTGGCCTACGAAAACGGGTTTGATTACTAGGATTACTGCACTAGAACTTTCATTTCTCACCCGATGACAAACGTCAGGGCAACTATTCTCTTTTACGTTATATTGCTTACAATCTATACTACTGTAGCCACAGTTTGCTGACTTTTATAACTATACCTAGTTTATTGCTTGCCGGTTCTCCTAATTTTAGACAATGTTCCTGTTCTATTGCCAACCAGTCTAAGTTTCTTAGTCTTAGATGTCTCCACAGCAAATAAGTACGTGGCTTCGGACCCTAGGACACTGAGTTCCGCCGTCTACCACTTTACTCGATCCTTTCACTCCTCTCCCGTTCATCTTGGCTACCACCACTCACCTGGGTTTTATGCCCGGCCTCAATTCGCCTTTCTTAATCACCTCATTCCAGAACCTATTATTCCAGAAGCCCACCTGCTAGTACTTACTTGGTGGCTTTTCCTCTCGTCTCACCTCTGTATCTACCATCCACCAACTACTATCATATTCTCTCTTATGCACCACACCATTTCCCATCAGCAGAGCTAAACTCATCTGCACCAGCTAGCCCGGAATGGACTCTGATGGTCTTAGGCATGGCCTGGCGCTGTACGAGACTGACACACGTATGCTAGCTTGTGCTTTACAACGTTCGTTGTCCTACTCCGTGTGTTGCATAATCCCATCCTGCATTTTCCCAGCCCATGCTGGCGAAACCCCTGATGTCAACGGCACCCATACCATTGCGTCGTTGGAACGTGGGGAAAACAGACCACCCCCAGCAGTTGCGAAAAAAGACAAATACGCATAAAATTACGATCGGGCGGAGGGGCTATGGAAAGTTCCTATATGGGCTCAACCACCCCTCTGTTAGGAAACAAAAAAAATAATAATAATAAAACTGAAAAAAGGGAACAGTGGAAACGAAAAAGACCTCGTGGGATCGATTCGATCTCCAAATACCACTGACATCGGGCTGTGAAGGAATTGGGCAACCTTCATCTATGGGAAAGTATCCCATCAGCTCAGACCTGATCCTGCGAAAGGGGAAACCCCACATCGCCCTTGTTCGCTCGACAAGCTTTGGTCTTCACGCTCGAGACTGACTGGGGTGACAGCGCACTGGACTCTCCACATACGCTTTCCCACCCCCCGCTCTAAGTTTCAACCACCCCATACCCACCATAAGCGCACCTAGCATGCACGTTGACGTCAAATACAATCGCTACCACAGCCCTGACCTTCAACCCATTGACCTGGACAGAGTATCGACGTACCTGACGAATAACGGCAACCTCGATGAAGCCCGAAAAAAAAGAGATAAGAACATAGTGGAAACCGGTCACCTTTTCCTTCTATACCCTTCTATCTTCCGTCATCTTTTTTAGAAAGCGGTCTTCTCGATGTCCTAGCATCCAAGCCACGCTTAGGTTTACAACCCTACCTAACAGTAACCACTGCCTCCTGCCAACTACAATCACTACCGCAGCCTGCTCACAATTAAGTTAAATCTCTGAAATGCAGACGCAGCATACCACCGGGTTTACGCTATTTTTGCTAGCCTGTAGTAGTACTTATCAACCCCTTGCAACCCTACGTTACTTAAGCTCTCTATTTAAAACCCAGATCAAAGTACGAAATGTAACACTGACAGTCCACATAAACCCAGCCAGTTCTTTATTAATTGTCGCTATTTATTATCATAACCAACAGCTGGAACCACGTCCAGACTGCTATCACCATTTATTTCAGGTTTGTCGTCGCCCACTCTCTCGGGCACCACTTTCGGTGACCAATGTCCACACTTTGACCTGTACCGACAGAGACCTTAATGGCATCTTTTATACCAAACGGGATTGCAATCGGGCCACACGACCTAAAACACCCCCAAATGCTTACAAGCAGATTGATAGACGTCTCCTAACGCAACACCTCTACTACTGATGTCACTGTTGGAGGCTTCAGAAATAACAGTTCGCAAGCAACCTTCTATTGATTGATTGACACGTCCCTTACCCCGCCTGATGAACCATACCCACGGGATGCTGCACATCACCTTGGTCTCATGTGAAACAATCCAATAACAGAGCCAGAATACGCAACACAGGAATTTTTTCTCATTAAAATTCGAAACGTTATCCGAACGCGAGTCCACTTGTCCCTCACATCCTTGGTTCCCAACAATGATGCCGAAGATCACTGAGAATCAATAAGTCAATATATTTGTCAGCATAACAGAACAATAAGGCGCAAGCCTACAAGGAGATTTTTCGCTCCGTTTTCTCTTCCAAGATTTCATTTTTCTTTCGATCGGTATCCAGCTTGAAATTGACTCTTCACCAGTTAAAGGCCTTCAAGTTGCGCTGCCTTTTTTTCTGAATGATAAGGGTTATTGATCCCGAACCTAAACTCACCTTATATATGGATTGCTGTTTCCTCCACATTCATCAACGTTGCCTGTCCATTTCCACAAAGTTTCCTCATGTCCCCTCGTTTCATGATGAACTCCCTCTATTAGAATCGGGAATATCCATCATTCCGGGCCAACTTCATCTCCATGGAGAGCCGCTCTCTTCATATTCACCAAAGTTCACGGTTGTACTCCCATTCATTTCTTTAACCTCTCTATGTCCATAACTTACTCCGTGCATAGAACCAGCAATAGGCCTCAGTTACCCACATCTTGCATTATTATGACGTATAACGCATTCCTAGCGCTATATTTTCACGATATATTTTGTATTTTCACGGACCACCACCAACCAGTCGAATCCGAAACCAAACCGTATTTGCCGCGCAAACCTTTAAAATTTCAGTCGACTCAAACTATCTCTAGCTATATTGTTTTGCTTCTGACGACTCCACTCGCTTTCTTGAAATTCGTGTATAGTTCATTGTTTTGAGTAACGTTGTACACCATGATCATGCGCTTGCGCATGCGTCTCGACCATGGTCGAGAAATATACCATTATTATTATTATTATTATCATACTACCGAAATTCCTAATCAGCCTTGAGGGTACCTTCGGTTGCCGCATGCATAGAACTATTTTGACACACATGTGGTCACTCATTCCCAGCGGTGCACAATAATGCAGTCCAGCCACATCGTTGGGGAAGTTCGTTATAGCTAGATCCAGCAGGGATGGAACGCATCCAGTCCTATATCTGGTATTCTCCCTAATATGCTGATGCAACGCATTGTCATGCAGCCATTCTAAGTAGCTTTGCTCCTCCGATCCCGGCACGCAGACCTCAGCCACCCAGTCGATGTGCGGAAGATTGAAGTCACCCACTATGAGGGTCTTTTGTGCGTCCTTAACTAGTTCAGTCAAAGTCCGCAGCAAGCAAACGTCCTCTTCGTGGTTTGTGCTTGGTGCCCTGTAGACACAGACGACGTTAACCCTTCTGCCTGGAAGGATGATCGTAACGGCGCATAGCTGGATATTGCGAGTGCACATCTTGGTCTGGGACTCAAGGTGGTTTGCACCTGACCTACCGAGGATGGCTACTCCACCACCAAGGCAATCTTGTTCCCGATCCTGCCTGTAGGCTGCAAAACTGTTACTTATTAGGCCTGGCACATGGTCTTCTTCAGAAAGCCACGTTTCCGTGACGGCAACTATTGATGCTTTCTGTTCGTCAGCGGTTTTGGCAAGTTCCGCCCATTTGTTTCTAATACTACACGCGTTAGTATATAACACCACCGCGTTTGCTCCGTCGCCTAGGTGTCTATTTTCATTCATTCCTGACTGTTTCTCAGGCGCAACGCCTGAGATGATGGCACGTTTTTTGCTTCGGATGTCCCCACTGGGGTGCATGAAGCCGGCTGATGGTCCAGAATTTCTGACGACTCCCAATCCATCTCTATAGGAGTGGCCACAACATCCAGCCTGGCAGGGATCACGCTGTCATCTATCTTCGGGCAGCACTGCCAATTCTCGTCTTCCAGCGCATCTTCGATTACAACTATTAGCGACCCCGCACGTGGCTTCTTTACTATTGCCGGGGTCGGGGCCTGAGAGCCGAGTACGGCATTCCGCTGAACTTTTAGGATTCTCACCAGCGCCCTGGCTGGTCGAGCAAGGATACCTCTTGGGGCTAGACCACCAGGCCTTACCCTATGCTCGTCCGGCACAATCTGGTATCTGCCCTTGGTAATCTGAGCTACTACCGCTGTCCTCGCCAGTAGTCTATCCCGGGTAGCCTCATCAGCGAAATCCACCAGTATTGGTCTCGCACGAAGTTCGCCTTTGTTCCCCAGTGGTGACTTCCATGTCCCCACTCTGTGCACCCTTCTTAGAGTAGGAGGGTACGGAACACCTGCGATTCGCAGTATGTCGCATACCCTTCTTCTGTCTATGTCCCTCCTGGCTTTTGATTCCCTTATAAAGGTTCTTCCTGGTTAAAGATCAGAAGCCTGTGGCTTGAGACCCTGCCCATTGACAAGATCTGCCTCTGCAGATCCTTCACCTTGTTTTCCAATATCAGAAGAGCAGGGTCATCCACCCTAGCCAACCCATCTTTCGCTCTATTGCAGTCTCCCTTCTTTTTGACCTGCCTCGCCCTTCTCGGCTTCTGCTCAGCCCACTGGCCCTCGTCGGTCTGCTTCAAAGGAGTTGAGGCAACGACCGCCCGGCAGGCTCTTGGAACTGGTCCATTCGCTCTGATGATTGTCCTCTCAGGTGTTGATACTACTCCCACAAACGACTTACTACAACCAGCTTGCGGTGGTTTGGGGCTTACAACCGAGGTACTACTTGGTGGACGTTGGTCCTGCCCTTGGGCCTGCAGTTTAAAGGCCAGACTGGCCGCCTCCTTGCAGGGGGCACAGACCCATTCAGCCCATGGGTTCTGTTTACAAAGGACATAGATGTCCTTTGCTATCCCTGAACACCTTGTGTGAGCCCATCTCTCGCATACGTCACACTCTATGCCATTTACCACAAGTATGCCGCACTTGGGTGCTAGACACGGGTTAGAAACTCGTGTCACATCGAAAACCACAAAAAAGGAGGAGAAAACAACTCAAGCTCTCTTTACCCAAAAGCAAAATACGCACTTTGATTCTAGCAGGTAAATCCCGCTAACACAAAAAACAAAAACGAAAAGAAAGATTAGAAGCGAGGAAAGACCGCCTCAAAAAGCACCGAACACTACTCGGCAGTACTACAAGGAGAATAAAAATATTCTCCGGATAAAGCGCAACTTAAATGCAATTATGATACGCTCAGTATTGTGAATTAAACTGGGTTAATTCACAAAACTATTCAAAAACTCAATTCAAAGACGAGAGCACTATGAATTCAAACCGCGCGGCCCTGTGGACGCAGCCTACGTTCAGTTCAGTTTGCACAGGACTTGGTGTGGCTAGAGCCAATCGTGTGTCCAGATAGTTTTGTTGTCGGCGCGTTTTCGTAGCTCCCAACATTGCGTGATGTTCTTTTTCTGAAAGGCAGAAATGTTGTGCAGTATCAGCCCTGGGAGAGAAAGGTGGAAACAAAGTAAATTGCGCCTGACCCTAAAGGCCGCTTAACGTAACTCGGGGTATGCTGCCACCCAACACAGGTTTATTGCTTTCTTAAAAGCCTTCACTGTTGTGGTATTTTTGACCTCCCCCGGTAGCTTTTTCCAATATGGCACCACTCTATCTGAAAAGTACGTCGCCCTAATTTGGAGCCTCGAATGCTTCCCCTGAAGTTTAAGGCTATGACCCCTTGAGCCTCTCTCAGGGATCAGAGAGGAAATATCTCCTCGACTTATTCCTGACAGTCCCTTCATTACCTTGAAGGTTTCTGTCGAATCCCCGCGAATGCACCGTCTTTCCATCGAGAACAGGTCTAGGGAACCGAGATGCTCTGTGTAGCTAAACCCTCCTTGCCCAGCCACCATTCTAGTGGCTAACCATTGCACTTTCTCCAGACAGTCTTTATCCTTCTGGTAGTACGGTGCCCAAGCCTGCACGCAGTACTCGATATGTGGCCTAAATACGGCTTGGTATATCGAAGCGAAAATCTCCGGCTCTCTACACGACATAATGGATCTAACTCAACAGAGTTCTATCCTAGCCATACTGAATCGTATATTTATTGACCTTGGTCAATACACATGCACAAGGCAAGATCAGATAATGCAGTAGTACATGTCAATATGATGTATTCTCAATTTATAAATTTATGAGTCACACAGCAACCGAAATACACCAGTAAATTCATGTGGTGTTTGAGTGAACTGAAGTGGTAATGGTTGAAGCGGGAATTGCAAATCAGTTTCGAAGTCAATGCGGGCCGTGTGGATAGCTGGGCAAACGTGGGATTGCTGGCATAAGCGATAATTGGACAGTCACCAGCGAGTAACCGGGCGGAAGAGATGCCAAAGAACAATATTAAAATTAAAGTACGCATGGGGCTGTCAACGTGCAGTCAGAGATGTCAGCGATATATATATATATATATATATATATAAATGTGGAGGAAGCATGTGAAATAAACGCAAGGGAGTCAAAGGTGATAATAAAACGGACCTTTGGTGCAGGTGAATTCAATGTCATATGGAAATTCACATGAAAGCAAAAAGCTTCACAAGGATTTCAGTGAACGTTTTAGGAGCATGAATGGTGTATGGACGCGTAAAGGACTTGCAAGGAAGAGCCGTAAAAGAAACGGATTGGTGGAGACAAACGCTACTGTTGCTATAGGCAGAAGTTAGAAGAGTGTGAAGAAGAAAAAAATTATTTTTGCTCATGCGATAAAAAATTATTCGACAAATTTTGGTTGGCAGCAGGTGGCGGGTATTCCGTTTCATAAAGACCCTGGTTACAGTGATGGCAGGTAGACTGTTGAGAGTAGCAGGTAAAAAGGGGCTGGCTTGACGAAGTGGACAGCGGCGAGGGCTGGGTTTTGTACTGCAACGCGGAAAGAATTGAACTGTTGGAATGGATTATTGGGACCAGAGGTTGAGCGGATGTGGGTTGATGGTTGGTTTCAGGAATCACCTCTGCGATCCGGCGAGACTTTCATGAGGGCTTGTTACTCCGTGTACGGTTCCCCATGTAGGTTTAAACCATTGATCAAATCGTCCAGTCCTTACGGTAATCCGAGATAGAATCGAGTTAGCCGGTGGCTACCCAAGTGACAAATGCGATCTGGAAGAGATCAGGAGAACGGCAATCTGGAGAGTGTTCCAGCTGTGGGTTATGATTATCGTTTTAATGGAAACCAGAAAATAAACATTTTGTCTGTACACGAAGAAGGCGCATGAAAAACAGGATGGAGCGGTTGTGTTCTAGCCTGAGACAGGAATTAAGCGAAGGGGAGCATCTATCACTATAGAAAGAAAAGGTTTTTAAAATATATGCATGCAAATTATGTTGTAAAATGGCACGACCTAATGAGGAGGGGGGAGAAAATTGAGTGGAGCATACCAAAGGTATATATATATCTATACGGGGGTGCCATCATCAGACGGGTCATGGGAAAGCGGTCGAAAGCAAAAGACTGTGGCGCTTTGGGGTCTAAAACTAATTAAGTGAAGGCGAGCACCTATCACTAAAAGACAAAACGGATTTTTTTCGCTTTGTTTTCTTAATATATGTATGCAAATTGTGCTGTAAAATGGCACGATCTAGTGAGGAGAAAAGTGAGTGAAACATACCCAAGGTATATATATATATATATATATTGGCTGCTGCGGTGCACTGCTTCGAGGGCTTAAAGCTGTTGTCCATTATGACGCCCAAGTCTTTGACTTGCGAGGCTGTAGCGGTGGCCAACTTCATTCATACATTTACCACGTTTATTGTTTAACTGAACGCTGACTGCCAAGTGCCGTCGCCATTTGACCGCTGCTCTTGCGCACGCTCTCACGCACACTCCCAAATACACGCTTACCACTATCTCTCTCAATCGCCTTCTCGTTCTCACGGGTCGTAGAGAATACTGTTCTGGTTAAAATATTCGTACAGTGCCGAGCACTAAAGTAACGTGCAGGTGGTCCACGCAGTACAAATGACCGAAGCACGCGTTTACTAAGGAAACCTCGAAATAAGGTCTAATCATCCTTATAGTTGGTGAGCCCGACGTGCTCCCCAGGTCACGTGAGCTTCCTTGTTTCTACCCTTCAAGGTCCCGTGTGCGTGCGTTTTTGTGTTTTATTGTTCCCCTATCTGTTGATATTTTTGGTCGGTTTACCAAATAAGCTTTTTGGTCTATACATATTTTTGGTGTCTAGTTCGTCGTGATTTCCCCCCCCTCCGAAGATTATAGTGCCCCGTCAGTCGTTGATTTCTTTTCCCTTCTGTATTCTATAAAGTAATTGCTGTGTCTGCCGAACGGAAACCCTGCTCAGACCTCACCGTTGGAGCGATCACACTGCACATACCGGCATTCACACCTGCTGATCCAGAACTCTGGTTCACGCTGGTCGAGTTAGAATTCGACAAATGCCGTATGACCAGTGAAGCCAGCCGTTTCAGGTAGGTAGCAGGCCGCCTGCCGCTGGAAGTCACAATGCAGGTAAGGGACGTATTAATCTCTTCCCGAAGCTATGAGGCCTTAAAGGAGGCCGTCATTGCCCGCACGACCCCAACGCAGGACCAATGTATGCAAAAACTTCAAAACGTTGAGCTTGGAAGTAGGAAGCCCTCCGAACTGCTGCGTGAGTTGCAGCGCTTGGGAGGACCGACGGCAGGCGAGGACCTACTCTTAAGAGAATTTTGGCTGCAGCGTTTGCAGCACGACATCCCAGTTTTACTAAGTGCCAAGCGCAAGTGTTCGCTGGAGGAAACTGCAGCAATAGCTAATGACACTTTTTCACGATACGACCCCGCTGTAGCTGGATTAGCCAGGTCCTCCGTCACAAGGGTGTCTGCCTTGCCAACATCTAACGACCTCGCGTCAGTTTTGTCTAGCATTGACGCGAGCCTGCAACGCCTAGCAATTAGAAGTGGGTCACCGGAGCGGCACCGCGCACGCTCACCTAGGCTCCATATTCCATCACAGCGACGACTTGCCGGCTCTTCAAAAGAAGTGTTGTAAATACCATAGTCTCTTTGGTGAGGGAGCCAAACGATGCGAGTCAGGGTGTACGTTTCCCGGTGCTCATCAGGAAACTAACCCCCGGCCCGTGGTGGCGACCCACGAAGCCGGGTATCAGACCAATAGTCGTCTTTTGAACGTAAGGGACATAATCTCATATAACCTATTCCTTGTAGATATCGGTGCCGAAGTGAGCGTCCTCCGCTGACCGAAAGGCGACAACAGCACACCGCAGGCTCAAACACTACGCGCTGCCAATGGCACGGTTATCTCAACGTTTGGCGGTCGCTTACCTCAAACTTAGGTTTGAAGCGTAATTTTCGTTGGGTATTCATCATCGCCGACGTCCCGTACCCGATTCTAGGCATTGAATTCCTGCAACACTTTGACTTGTTAGTTGATGCACAGTGCCGCCGAGTTGTTGATTGTCCGACCACTATCGCTGTTGTGGGTTATAATTCGCGAGTGAATCACGTCACACCATTTTACGTTCAACCACCGGCACACCAAACTTATAGCGAACTCATCGCCGCCTACCCGGCCACGTTTCGGCAGGCTGGGCCTCTCCCAGCAGTGACGACCAGTGTCACTCACCATATCGATACTAGAGGGACCCAGTGTTCAGAAGGCCGCGTCGGTTAGCACCAGACAAGCTTCGTGTTGCGCAGGCCGAATTTGAACACATGATGGAACTGCGTATAATACGACCTTCCAGTAGCCCTTGGGCTTCCCCTCTTTATATGGTCCCTAAGGCTAGCGGCGACTCACGACCCGGTGACGGTTACAGGGCACTTAAAATAGTCACCGGCCCTGACCGATACCCGATTCCCCATGTACAGGACCATACTTCGTCATTATCAGGCTGCTCCGTCTTCAGCCGTATCGATTAAGTTTGTGAGTACAACCAGCTCCCGGTAGCAGAGGCCGACATCCCTAAAACTGCCGTCACTACGCCTTTCGGGCTGTTCGAGTTTCTGCGAGTGACGTTTGGATTCAGCAATGCAGCCCAGACCTTTCAACGGTTCATGCACGAGGCTTCTCGTGGTTTGGAAAATGTCTACGTATATCTGAATGTAAAGGAACTCAGGAAACCCCGTTCCATGTATGAGCATCCATATTACAAACGACATTTATCATTCGTATGAACTATCTTTGATGGAATTCCGATTGCTTGTTTTATTTCTCTAAATCTTTGTCACAAACCGGACTCCTACCGTTGCCTCGAGCGACAGTCGCTCAGCTTGAATTTCGTTGTGACTGTATTTGATAATCTCATCTTCTGTATCTAACCCTTTGCTGTAACCCAGCTGCAGTTATTGATTTGTTGTCCAATTTGGGGCGGAAGAGCCCAAAAGGAACGCTATTGAGGTTTGAATATTGTTAAATTGATTAGTTTGTTGTATATAGTACCGTAGCTACTTGGAATCGACTTTGTTTCGAATTGTGTCGAAATTGGTTGCTACGCGTCGCTCGAACGTTCCGGTGGCTGGACTATACAGTATTCAATATCCTTGGAAATTTCTGAGACATGAAATTACGCAGCAAATCGGCAAACCGTTCCGAATAAAAGGACAATACCCTGCAGGTGAACCAAACCCCTTTGCCCGCAGGTGTTGGTCATGTTTCTTGCTCAGGCTTTAGTATATCAGGTTGTTCTAGGGTTAGTTCGGTTTCCCATAGAGCTAGAGCTGATCTGTTGTTAGCTGAGTTGAAGGAGAGGCAGGTTGCAGAACAATTAGAGTTAGATGAGCAACTTAAGCTGCTCCAGTTGAGGAATGAGATGGAAGTGGCGAAACTGCGTTTGGCGCTCGCTGAGGAAGTAGATCTAGTCAACAGAGAGGAAGTCAAAGGTGGAGTAATGGTCAGTGAACATCTTTATCGTTGCCTAGGTGATTGCCACGTGCAGAACGATGAAGCCCGAGCAACAACCTTGGTTCCAGTGGCGGAACCTGCAGTGAATTATCGTTTGGACTTACCCAGGGTGGAACTGGAGTCATTTTCGGGCTGCTCGTCAACGTGCTGGAGGTTTGTGAAACAGTTCGAATATTACTTCGAAGGTAGAGTTGGAGACGATGGCCAGAGCCTACTTTATTTGATGCATTACTGCAAGGGACAAGCAAGGGATGTGATTGCCGAATGTGTTATGTTGCCCCCGACACTGGCGTACAATAGGGCTAGGGAAATCCTAAAGGATCTGTATTGACAAGATCATGTAGTGGCTCGTCCACTGAGTAACGGCTTACTGCAAGGTTTGAAGCCATTGGTGGAAAATTTCAATGCCCTGACCAAATTGTCGTTTAAAATGCTGAACTGTGAAGTTGCCCTCACGCAGATGAATTGCATGTCAGACCCCAACTCATTGCAGACTATGGAACGTATCACTCGAGTGCTACCAACGCGTCTCCGGGATTTGTGGGCTAGGACCGTCGATGGTATTTTGGGAAGAGGAGACGAACCAGTGTTCCAAGATTTGCAGCACCTAGTGTCCCACGAGGCATGGATTGCTCGGAGTAGGTTTGGCAAACTGGCTGCCAGTAGCAAGTCTCAGGGATGTTCGCGGTCATCCGGTTGGAGGAATTACGCACAAACCCCGCTTCCAGAAGCGACACGGTTCATGCCAAATCAGGGTAGTACTTTGTTGGTCGCAGCTAATAAGTGTTCGGCATGTAATGGAATACACGCACTTGAGAAATGTCAGCCATTCCTGTCTCGAGATATACCCGGTCGGTGGGCATTGATCAAAGAAATCAAGGCTTGTTTTTCATGTCTCAAGTGTGGACATCTGTCTAGCAACTGTTCTGTTTGCAAACCTTGTTCAACATCAGGTTGTCCGAAACGGCACCATCCTCTACTGCATGTTGCGCAGAAGCAACGTACCGATTGAGTCACGCACGATACAACACAAGGGCTGCAGCTGGATAAGCTGGGCACGGACAGTGCAAAAAAGCCTGGACAGCGGTAATTGTGCGGCTACTCATAGGTCAGAATGTCGGGTCAGTTTAGGTGTACTACCAGTGCGAGTAAATGGACCGGGGGCTCTGTGGAGACATACGCTCTGCTGGACAGCGGGTCTGATGTGACTCTAATACAAAAAGACATTATGGAGCTGGTGGGCCTGAAGGCATCCCCGACCTCACTTTCGATTTCGACCGTAAATGGGACTACCACTTGGAATTTCGGGAATAACGGAGCTGCCACTGAACTCATTGTCAGAGAATGTTTTCGTAATTGTAGAGAGAGCCTTTTGTGTTGATGGGCTGCCAGTCCAAGCAGTCCAGTACTGCATCGATGCGGGCATTTTATCCTGGCCTCACCTACATTGCTAGCAAAGATAGAATCTGGAAGATTCGAGAGTGCGAATCCTGATAGGTGCCGACGTCCCAGAAGCACATTGGACATTAGAGCAAAGATGCGGCAAAAGAAAAAAACCCTATGCTGTGCGGACTATTTTAGGATGGGTTGTTCCTGGTCCGATAAACCAGGAACCACGCTTTGTGAGGAGAGTAAACCACACTGAGAGCGGAATGGACCCCTTAGCAGAAGAGATCGATCGACTATACAACGCCGATTTCTGCGATGGGTATGCATCGGAAAACTCTCCTTCATTAGAAGACAAACAGGCCGTAGATATGGTTTCCAATGCCACAACCTGGTTGGACGGACACTATGAAGTTGCACTCCCATGGAGGAATCCTGTAGTTGGACTTTCGAATAATTATGTTGCGGCCAAAGAAAGATTGAACGGCTTGAGGAAAAGGTTTGCGAGTGACCCTGAATGCTTTGATAAATGCTATCAAACAACGCAAGGTCATGTGCGCAAGGGCCACGCCCAGTTAGTGCCCGATGTACAGCTAAAATTGGTTTTGAGCCAAAGCTGTACTTAACACATCACGCAGTTACAAACCCTAAAACGCCTAGCAAGTTGGGGGTGGTGCTTGACTGTGCGGCTGCATTCCAGGGACGTTCCTTGAATGATTACTTGCTACAGGAACCGGATACGACAGCAAGCTTAGTTGGAATCTTGGTTCTTTTTCGAAAGGAATCTGTCGCGTTGGCTGCGGATATTGGAGAAATGTTCACGCAGGTTCGAGTGCCGACGAGAGACAAAGGAGCACTGAGGTTCCTCCTATAGGAAAATGGTCTACTAGGTGGTAATCTTGTTGAATGTCAGATGAATGCCCACCCGTTTGGTACCACTTCCTCCCCATTTTGTGCAAATTTCGCGTTACTTTGCACTGCAGATGATTGGGGAGGACAGTATGAGGATTACATCTCCATGGTTGTGTATATTAACTTCTATGTAGACGACTGTCCTGTTTCTTTGCCCACACTGGAAAATGCAAACGTTTTTGCCATCCAGATGAGTGTGTCACTATCACGGAGCTGATTCCGGCTTCATAAGTGTGTGTGTAATCGCAAGGAGGTGCTGGATATTTTGCCGAAATCTGAGCTGGCCCATCCCAATTTGTAAATAGATGATTGCGCTCCTGTGCCGGAGAGGAAGTTAGGGTTAGAATGGAACGCAATAGAAGACACGTTCCAGTTTTCATTTGCAACACGCGAAAAACCTCAAACAAGGCGCGGTTTGTTGTCTATAGTGTCATCCGTGTTCGACCCAATAGGGTTGGTTTCACCTTCCATTCTGCCAGACAAGGTGTTATTGCAATCACTGTGTTGCTTGAAGCTTGGTTGGGACGACCCTGTTGGAGGAGAACCACTACGACGCTGGGATGAGTGGTCAAGATGTATGGAAGAACTTTGCGCACTCAAAGTTTAGTGTTCTGCTATTGGAGGTGAGTCACTGAACGAAGGTGTGCAGCTTCATGTATTTTGTGACGTTTCTGAAGTTGGCTATGGGGTGGTGGCGTATTTCAGAATGGTTTCAAGGGACATAGCCCCTACTGTGCCCTACTGTTCTCTAAGTAGAGGGTAGCTCCTCCGAAGACCGTAAGGATCCCTCGATTGGAGTTAGCCGCAGCAAGACTGGCCGTTAGAGTTTCTCGGATTCTTATGGAAGAAGCCGGAATCAAGTTTGATAAGACTTACTACTGGACGGACTCTGCTATAGTTTTGCACTACATAAACAACACTTAAACGAGATTTAGTATGTGCGTTGCCAGCCGTTTGGCTAAAATCCATCAGTGGTCTGAACCCTGGCAGTGGCTTCATGTCAGACCGGAGGCTAACCCTGCAGACTTGGCATCAAGAGGCACAACATCACCGAGTGATATCAGCTGCTGGTTCGAAGGTCCTAAGTTCTTGATGAACGATGAAACTTCATGGCCGACCAGTCCTACGGTTGCTGCAGCACCACCAAACGTTGAGCTGAAGCAGCCTTTGAGTACAGTTCTCACAGTGTTGCAGGATGCATGGGCGGACGCACTTCTAGCTAGGCACTCCAGTTGGTTTTACCTGCTGAAGTCAGTAGCGTGGTTAACCCGTTATAAAATGTACGTTGCAGTCATGAGAGGCGGGTGCACGGATCTAGGATTGACGACTAAGCCCTTGAAGTTAAACGACATTGCTAAAGCGGAGGAAGGAGTTATTTTGATTGTACAAGCTAAGGTCTATGGCGAAGAGCTAAAATGGCTACGAGACAGGAGCGATAACCTATGCACTAACAAATCTCCGATGAACAGGACTCTATTAAAACTCGATCCAATTTTATTAAATGGAATTATTTGTTTTAGAAGACTGAACTACTCCAATCCGCTTCAGAGTATGAAACATCCGGTGATGCTACCCAAGACTCACCCGATTACAGACTCGATGATCCGATGGCATCACGCGATGGAAGGACACGCAGGACCTTCTCGGTTACTCGCGGAACTTCGCAAGTAATTTTGGATTGTACGGGGGGAGCTGCCGTCAAGCGAGTACTTGGGGGATGTTGGAAATGCCGGAAGCATTTGGCGGTCTTAGGCAAACAGATGATGGCTTCTCTACCAGCCATTAGAGTCCAACAAGGTTGGTTTCCGTTCAAATACGTCAGAATAGATTATTTTTGCCCCTTTGCAATTAAACATGGACACAGCCTGGAGAAAAGATATGGATGCATCTTCACCTGCCTACAGATGCGTGCGGCACATATTGAATTTTCTTATTCTTTAATCGCGGGTTCATTCAATGTGAAACTACTGATTTTCACGTCGAGGAGAGGGACACCGTCCGAGATTTTTAGTGATGTTGTTACAAACTTCGTTGGGGCTCAGACGGAATTGTAGAACTTGTTGGAAAGCTTGCCTAATAATAAGATTGCTGATAGATTGTTGCAACGGGGCGTGTAGTGGCAATTCAACCCACCTCATGCTGGTCACCGTGGTGGCATATGGAAGATCATGGTGCGCTCGGTTAGAAGAGTACTTCCTTCAGTTTGTGACGAACAGCCGATGACTGACGAAATATTGTTACCATTCCTTACTGAAATTGAGCAGACAGTAAACGAACGACTGCTAGCGCCTTTGACCTCGGACTGACGTGATCGTCCAGTACTCACACTCGATGACCTACTTATCCTGCGGGCGAACCCACGAGATAATCTGGTGAATTCGTTGCGAGATAGAAGGGTTCGTCAGTGGAGACAGGCAAACTACCTGACACCTGTGTTTTGGAAGAGATGGATCAGGGAATATCTTCCACTTTTATAACAGTGACAGAAATGGATAACTTGAAAACGCAACTTTAGATCGGGTGATGTAGTGCTACTAGTTTCGGAAGCTTTGCCGCGTGGTCGGCGGCTGATCGGAGCTATCGAAAGCATCTCAGATTCGGACAATGGTTGGGTGAAGACGGCAACGGTGTGAATCAGTGAAGGATTAGCACTCCGTGGCATTAGAAAGATTTGTCTTATTGAAGGTGAACCGTACACCGGTAGTAAAGGTTCAGAAACCACCCATCCTCAAGTGGGAGGCGGGTCTTCGGATCTGCCGAACTGGGAGGGACCACTGAGGGTTGATCCACTTGTCCGATTGGGAGCTGCTATTGACGGTGATTAGTGTTGGGTATTGGGGAGCCGTAGGGCGAGCCGATGCATAAGGCAGACCACACCTAGCGGTGCACGGGAAAAATCTGGGTCTGATTTTGGGAGCCGGTGTAAAGGAGTTCGGGAAACCCCGTTCCATGTATGAGCATCCATATTACAAACGACATTTATCATTCGTATGAACTATCTTTGATGGAATTCCGATTGCTTGTTTTATTTCTCTAAATCTTTGTCACAAACCGGACTCCTACCGTTGCCTCGAGCGACAGTCGCTCAGCTTGAATTTCGTTGTGACTGTATTTGATAATCTCATCTTCTGTATCTAACCCTTTGCTGTAACCCAGCTGCAGTTATTGATTTGTTGTCCAATTTGGAGCGGAAGAGCCCAAAAGGAACACTATTGAGGTTTGAATATTGTAAAATTGATTAGTTTGTTGTATATAGTACCGTAGCTACTTGGAATCGACTTTGTTTCGAATTGTGTCGAAATTGGTTGCTACGCGTCGCTCGAACGTTTCGGTGGCTGGACTATACACTGGATGATATTCTGGTGGCTAGTTCTTCAAAGAAAGAGCAAGTCGCGCACTTGTGAGCACTTCTAGAACTACCTAACCAGCGCGGCGTTACGATAAACGTGGCGAAACTCGAATTGGGCCGGTCTTATATCATCTTAATGGGACATTCTTTTTCATCCTCTGGTATCCGCCCTCTGCTGGATAAAGCTTCCGCTAGTCGCGACTACCTTTAACCCCAATCTTTTCGCTAGTTGCGTCAGTTTGTCGGCCTGGTGAATTTCTGCCGCCGATTTATTCCTCACCTGGCGGAAACGATGCAACCCCTCACCGATCTGTTGCGCGGAGGTAAGCGGAAATTCGTGTTTCCCGACACGGCACAAGTCGCATTTGCCTTGGTCAAAGATGCTGTCGCCAAAACAGCACCCTTTACCCACCCTGACCCTTTGGCTCCTATTTCGGTGGTGACGGATGCCTTGGAAACAGTGGCTGGAGCAGCACTGCAACTGTTCATAGACCATTCTAGGCAACCTTTAGCCTTCCTCTCCTAGCGCACACAACCCGCCAAATCTAGGTACAGCACATTTGGTTGGGAGTCATTAGCCATCTACTTGAGAATCCGTCATTTTTGACATGCACTCAAAGGCCGTTCGTTTACGGTGTTTGCAGACCACAAGCCTTTGGCTTACGCACTAAAGTCAGCTTCCGACCGATACTCATCACGCGAGATTCACCACTTAGACTGTCTCACAGTTTACTGTGGACACGACACATCTCTGAGGTACTTCATCCCGTCGCAGACGCCTTATCACGCGTACATCAACTAAGTCTGTCACTGACGCCTAACATCAACTTGGACACAACGGAACAAACACAAATTATGGCCCTGACATCGAACAACTTCGACGAAACGGTTCTTTGAACCTAACCACATCACCTATCCCAACTTCTCGAAATGCCGTCGTGTGCGATGTGTCGCAGTGTCGCCGCTGACCGGTGGTTCCTGCTGCCCACCGTTACCCTACTTTCTTGACATCCATAACCTGGCCCATCCGGGTGTGACTACCTCGGTTAAATTGACAGCTGAGAGTTTTGTTTGGCACAATGTCAAACGAGATGTCCGTCAATAGGCTCGTGCTTGCCTGAAGTGTCAACGTGTTAGGACCCATAGGCACACTGAGCGGCATTAGTCAGGTTCCCAGAACCTGAAACACGTTTTCATCATGTGCACGTTGACCTCGTAGGACCACTTCCACCTTCGCTTGGGGACATTTACATACTCACATGCGTGGATCGTTTTACTCGCTGGCCGCAGACCATTCCTATCCCTCGCCCAACGTCGGAAGAGGCCGCGGAAGCTTTTCTGACCGGCTAGGTTAGTCATTTCGGCTGCCCGGCAATAGTGACCACCGATCGTGGTCCACTTTGACGGCGCCTTTGGCAGCCTACTCGCTATGCTCGGTTGCCAAAAGTTAAGATGAGAGCTTACCACCCTCAGCCCAATAGTACGGTTAAGCTTTTCCACCGGCAGTTAAAAGCCGCCCTTCGAGCAAACGGTAACCCCATTTGGAGTGAAACGCTACAATTAGCATTCTTAAGCCTGCGTCTTACCGTTAAGGAGGAATTATACACAACACCGGCCATACTATTATATGTCTGTAAACTTCGTCTGCCTGGGGAGTTGGTAGCACATGCGAGTGCTCAAGGCCAGTCCGCCGCGCAAACAACAGTCTACAAGTTATGTCCCAACTGCGTTAGAAACGGCTACTCATGTATTCCTCCGCGTAAATGGCGTTCGATCACCACTACAAGCACCACACCCTGGCCCGTTTCGGGTGGTAAAACGTAGGGCAAAAACATTTGTCGTAGAAATCAGCGGACGACAGGACACTGTATCTATTGACCGTCTCAAGCCTGCCGTCATGGAATGAGAGCCGCCCGGCCAGTTTACACCTGCTCAAGCCGCTCAGTCAACCGCATCGAGCGAGTCATTACTCAAACCACTCCCAGTTACGCCCAGTGAGGACTCAGCAGCTAGTCTACCAGAATCTCCAACCGTACCCGCAACGCGAGGTAGCCGTCGAGGTCGTCAACTACAACCGACTGTAAGCAATAAGTTGGGAAGTTCACCATGGATTAACCTACCAATAGGCCCAAGAAATTACTGTCGGTAGTTATGATTTCCTTTCCTCCTGGTCTCCTAGCGACTACAACAACACCGAAGATCGTTAGTGTGTTGGTAATACTATCCAATATCGGCCGGCGCTCTCGGGCGCTATTTTGTTTCAGTTTACCTTGCCCTCTCTCAGACGGATCTACACAGTCACATTGGCTTCATCCGTAGCCTCACTGACTCCCGTGCACTTTCAAGGAGACAACCACCCATTGGACAACGAGACAGTAGGTCAGCGTGGTACTGGAGACGACTACTGGAGGCCTTTTTGGATGGGCATGACAAGGCATCTTCAGGCTCGCATGCACATGAGACAAGTGGGCGCTAAAACACCGTTGGACCTACGCACATCGGACGTCGAGAGTGCAGGCACCGTTCAACTCATTGGCAGTCGTTTGACGTCACCAACAATATAACGGGCAAGCTACTAGGAGTTTCTGGACAACCAGTAATTCCGGCCAACCATCACGATCGAAGCCCAACTCCGTCGGACTTCTTGGAGGAGGCTCCTGTAGCGGTTGCCATCTTCATTCGTACTTTTAACACGTTTATTGTTTAACTGAACGCTGACTGCCAAGCGCCGTCGCCATTCGACCGTTGCTCTTGCGCACGCTCTCACGCACGCTCCCAAATACACGCTAACCACTATCTCTCCCAATCGCCTTCTCGTTCTCACGGGGCGTGGAGAATACTGTTCTAGTTAAAATATTCGTACAGTGCTGAGCACTAATAATAATAATAATAATAATAATAATAATAATAATAATAATAACAGTTTATTTCGGATAACCCCGAGGCTTGCTGTAACGCAAGATCAAACGGTACAATGGACTTAGTGTCCGAATTCCAAGAGGATTTTTCAGGTATATGCAACCGATATTGTACAAGAGAATGTATTTAAGCTACTCTTTAGAGCGCCGCCCGGCAAATTTGAACCAGAGTAACGTGCAGGTGGTCCAAGCAGTACAAATGACCAAAGCACGCGTTTACTAAGAAAACCACGAAGTAAGGTCTAATCAGCTTTACAAGACCACTTGCAAAGAGCCCACACTTTTTCCGCTAGCCTCTGTGTTTGTGGTCAGGCGTTGACAATTGTTGAGGTTGAGTGGAAGGCCCCATTTGAGTGACCAGTTTTGTATTGCCAACACGTGAAGTTATAAATCTACTCCTGCTACCTTGACGTCATCGGCAAACATGAAAAGGGAGTTTGCAAGCTTACGCGCTAGGTCATAGATGAAGATGCGGAAGAGCAGAGGGCTGAGCACCGAGTCCTGTATCACCCGACCTGTTACACCTTCCGGTTTTGAGATATGACTACTCAACTGAACACAAACGTTCGCCCTGCTAAAAAACTATTTGTCCATTGTTCTGCCTTTCCAACATTTCCCATAGACTGCAATCTGATGTCCAGAATTCTGAGGTTCACAGAATCAAATGCCTTGTTGAAGTCCAAGTAGCAGACCGCAATCTATTGCCCTTCGTCCAGGCGCTTGGTTACCTCATCGAGGAACAGCAGGATATTTGTCAGATAGAATTGTCCTGCCACAAACCCTGTTTGAGCATTCGATATGAGGTTGTGTTGAAACAAACGCCTAGAGATCTGCTTCATGAATATTCGCTCCAGGCACTTACACAATACTGAAGTTGAGCTAACCGGCCGGTAATTTTCGACCCTTTGCCGGGATCCGCTCCTGTAAATTCCTGCCACCGCTCCTCTCCTCCAGTCTCCCGGATTAATTCCCTCTCTTAGTGACGTTTCATACAGCTTCGTCGCCGGAGCTTTCAGGATCTAGGCCAGAGGTTGAACGATTGCTGGACGAGTTCCATCTGGTACTGTGGTTTTGCTTCTGTTCCGGGTTTGCATTTCCGCGTACACTTCTTCCTCTCCTGCAGTAAGTTTGGGTATTAGAGGGGCCTGTGGGCCCTCCTTTCCTTCCTCTCAATTGTTTTCTGGTCGATATATGCTCTTAAAGAATTTCAAGAGCACGTCAGCCTTGTCCTCGTCGTTTAGAGCTAGTCGTCTCTAGGCTCTTTCCAAAGTTGCTACACTTTCTCTGAAACATTTGTGGGATTGCACGTGGGCGTAGAACCGCTTTGAGTTTGTGCAGACAGACGCAGCTTACCCACGCTCAAAGGCATATTTCCTCACTCTTTATATCGCTTGAGCTCTGTTCCTAGCCATCTTTAGCTGATCCATGCCCCCTGAGTTTTGTGCAGCTCGTACGCCACCGTTCGTTGCCTACGATTGATTTTAGCCTTGCGGACTTTAGACTTTCACCGTGGGGGTCAATTTCTACTGCTAACCATTCTCAGAAGTGCAAACTCCTCTGTAAGTTCGAGTAGCCTCATCTTGATGGCCTCCGAACGTTCTTCTACGGAGGCGTTTGTGTCTCGGTGTCCACTGGACTTCCTCCGCAGCCCTATTTGGTTCACCTATATTGGTTCTCCAATAGCACCGGCGTAACACGATTTCCTTCGGCGCCTTGTTAAGTCTTAGTGTGACACTAAAGACTATATGATCACTTTTGCCAAGTTTGCACGGGACTTGGTGTAGCTAGAGCCAATACTGTGGAAACAACAGATTGTTCCTACCTGGGTATGGGTAGAGTATTCTCTACGCACTGATGGATTTCTTGCCAATCCCTTAGTGGAACATAAGGACCTTAACTGCATGAGGATTTCGTTACCACTCATGACTGTGAAGTTACTGAATACTAGGTAGAAATTGCTTGTGTTGATCAAATGTTGGTAAGTTTCAAGTCATTGGTCCATCCGCTCGTGACATTTGACTGGAGCAGCTGTCATATATAGACTGACGCGCAGGCGCTCCGCTCAACCTTCGCGATGCGGCTTGTGCGGTCCGGTTAATGAGGTTTCAGTTATTCTGTGGTTGATTCAGATGGGGCTCGGCCAATAGTACTGGTCATTGGGGCTGCTCTACACCATGGCGAGGTTTTTTATTTATAGATTTCGCTAATTTTTCGTATTATTTATTTGAGGAATATTTTTCCAGCAACCTACATAAAGCCTTTCACCATCGTCATATTTAATGGATTATCTCCCTATCCAAACTGCTAGTCCCCCATAATTCGTGTGAGCGACCGACAGTTAGGTACAGAAAAAAGCGGCAGTAGCTATACTTACCCGCACTTGGGTTGTCTATCCGTTAGTCATCAGAATAGATCATATCGCCTGCCGCCAGTATTCCGTAAAAAAATGGCAAGGTCAACAAGGAAACGGTATCTACCATTGGCTTCTCGCTGTACAGCAGATCAGAAACCCGAACGACCTGAACACAAAGATATCCCCAATATGATAGAAATATTCGAGAAAGCCAGGAGAAGTGCCATTGCCATTGAAAGTAACTTGGCTAGTATGTCTACTCAGATCACGTCGGTCGATAATATATTATCAGAACCAACACCACTAACCTACCTTCTTGAGCACTCGGCACTCCCTGGTCCCCAGAACCAGCCAGTTAGTTTCTTGACTCAGTGGCATCAGACATGCTGTGACGGCTGCAGAATGCAAAAATGCAGTTGTCTTCAGCATCCTTAACTGCGCCACACCGGGTGTCTACCGTTGCGCTTCGTGGATATCTATTCCTTTGCGATATTTGTGGCTTCTCGGCGGGTTTGTAAGGAATATGAGTTCAGTTACCTCTGAGGATCAATGCGCGTGTTTGGTATGCAAGAGAAATATTGGCCCTCGGTCAAAGCCCTGATGTGTGATAACTGTGAGGGGTGGATTCACCCAAAGTGTGCAGAAATCGACAAGGATGAATATGAGTGGCTGAGTTCCTGCAGCTCCCCATTTCTGCAAATTCTGTGCACAGACTGTACCACTGCAAATAAGAGAAAAAGAGAAGAATCTGATGCAGCGGCGAACTAGGCACCCGCGGCATCGTGGGCAACGAGCCCCCACTCCGAAGTCGCTTCAGGCGCTACAAGCAGCCCATCGAGGGCAGTGAGGAAGCAGCGTCGAAAGAAATCCGTGGTTACCGACAAAGCCAGAGTGGCTATAAGTTCAGAAGACAAGACTTCTGTTCCGGGGGTATCGAATGCAGCCAGCGGAGATACAGGCCCCGGTCCAGGGCAGACGAAAACCATGGGTCAGTGGAAAACAGTAAAGCCACGTCAACTGATGGCGCCGCCAACTTGGACCCAATGCTTCCTAGTCGTGAATCTGCCGGAATAAACCGAGTCGGCGCCACAAAATAGATTGGGCCGCAGCGTATCTCTTCTACGGGATATATTCCCCAAGATATTCTCTACAAATGAGGAAAACCTGGCAAATAATGTGAAGGCCGTAGCCGTTTTTCGTTTAGGAAAAATAAACAGAAATGGTAACCCCCGTCCGATCAAGGTGGTCTTGGGATCCAACGAAGAACACCGCAGAGTGCTACGGCAGTCCTACACACTTAAAGGAGAGCAACAGCGAATCCTTCGAGGTCTCTACCCCGAGGAGAGAGAGGGGCACCGGTTGGCGTCGAGAGAGCTGCGCGAACGCCAGGCAAATGGAGAAACAGGTCTTTTTACCCGGGACTTTCGTGTTCAACAGAGGCGTCTTCAATTGAGATGAGAACCGCTCACTCTCAACGGCATCACCAACCGGGCGGCAGCGGCTGTGGAGATGCAATTAGGGTCTGTAAGGAGAGAGAAATCAGAAGAGGACCTGCACTCATCATGTCGTCTAATGCTAGGAGTCTGTTGAACAGGCAAGATGAGCTCGAGGCACAGGTGGTTCAGCACTCGCCAACATTGGTCGCCTTGACGGAGACGTGGCTTACTAGTAAGGCGCAGGATTCGGAATTCGCTATCCCAGGGTACACACTTTACTCTGCTGATAGGGGCCAGGCTCGTGGAGGAGGAGGCGTGGAGATGTGCATTCGAGCCGGCGATGGTCACTGTCTAATTTAGGGTGACTTCAACTCGCCGAATGTGGACTGGGAGAATCTACGGTGCAATGCAAGAGCGGATTCATTTTCCCGCGAGCTTCTCTCAACGGTGCTGGAACTCTCCCTGTACCAACACGTCGGGAGGCCAACCAGAACCCAGGATCACCAAAAGCCTATCCTAGATCTGGTGATATCTCCAAGAAGTTCCGATGTTGATCAAATTGAGTACCTACCGCCACTAGGGTGCAGTGACCATGCGGTGTTGACCATCAACTGGAAGAGGGGAGCGACGTTTGTTCCCACACGACAGGGTGGACTCAACGTCTGACGAATGCCGCTCCAACAAGTCAAGGAGACTGCGTCTTCAGTGATAGGGCATACGTCAGAACCGTACGACATGGACAAGGCTTGGGGAGTAATTCGGGATGAAACGCTTCACTTATGTCAAACGTTTGCTCCATCATCCAGACAACGACCGCATGCAAAAGGTCCACCTTGCTTCGACTCGCAACTTTGGCGTCTTATGAAGCGTTGGAATCGTGCATGAAAACTATGTCACGCGACTGGAAGGGGGTATGACCGATACCGCACCACCTGGAATCAGTGTACCCAACTGAAGCGAGTAAAGCGACGTATCTTCGAGGAGACGTTAGAAATGGAGTCGATTCGAGCACCCAAACGCCTGTTTGCATATCTGCGACGGGGGACGTGAACCACAACTGCAATCCCCGCCCTACAGGACGGACACTCGCTGGGAGTTACAGATGAAAACAGGGCAGAGGTACTGGCGAGACATTACTTGTCAGTCTATGCTCCTGAACAGAGGCACAATCGTCCCTCACACATAGCCGTGGGTGCCCCCCAAATGTTGTGCCAAGAACTCACCGAGGAAGAAGTGGCGGCAACCATGCACGTCATCAGATTCAACCAATCCCTGGGACCTCATGGTGCTCATCCGTTAGTGGTAAAGGAGCCGGCCGATGTGTTAACTCGGCAGGTCACACGATCGTTCAACAGATCTTTGGCGGCGGTCAAGCTCTCCCAAGTGTGGGAGAAAGCGGCCATCGTGCCACCGTATAAAGGTGGAGCGAATGCTGAGGCTGTCAACTACCAACCTGTCAGTCTAACACCGGTGGTAGGAAAGGTTATGGAGCGCCTGCGGTCAACGCGAATCCGGGACCATATTGGGGTATACTACCCACTTTGCCGACAACAACATGGTTTTTGAAAAAGAAGATCTTTCCTGACAAACTTGGTAATCGCAGGAGAACGCTGGACGATGGCCAAGGCCGAAGGACACCCTGCAGACGTATTCTTCGTGAATTTTAGAAAAGCTTTTGACAATGTCCCGCATGGCCGTCTTTGAGGTAAGCTCGAGGCTGTTGGTGTTGTAGGTCCCTTGATTCCGTGGATGGAGGAACTTCTTAAAAGTAGAACCTTTGCAGTACGAGTAGCACAGTCAATGTCAACTTGGCAAGTGGCAAATAGTGGTGATACACAAGGATCGGTCCTAGGTCCGCTCCTCTTCCTGGCCTATATCAATGATCTACGGCCAGTTTTTCAATCGCCGTGTCTCATCTACGCAGGCGACCCTAATATCTGGCTCACGATTACATCAAATGCAGACGAGGTCGTTCTTCAGGAGGACATCAAAGCCCCTGAGAGACGGTCAGATCTGTGGTCACTGCCAGTCAACACCGACAGTTGTGCGAATATGCGAGTAGAAGCACCGTCCAGCAGTGGAATGTACTATGTACACGGGGCACCCTTTCGACGTTCTGTCTGCGAGAAAGATCCGGGAGTGATGGGGGCCTCGTCACCAAAAACGAAGCACAGCACTGATAGAATTTGCTTGTCAGCGTGGAGGATTCTCCGGCCAATTACTCGATCATTCGGCCATCTCGCACTCAATCCTTTCGTGGTACTGTATGCAACCCATGTGCGTCCCAAGTTCGAATAAAGGGGGCCAGCAACTTTCCTCTGTACGTTGTCAGAAGTGGCAAAGTTGGAAAGAGTGCAAAGAGGTGCAATCCACCTTATCGGGAGGCTACTTGGGGTCAGCTAAGAACAGCGGCTGTAGATCACAGGGCTGTTTCTAGTGACCTATCGGAGAGTCAGGGAGGCACTGATCTTCACCTGGCATATCATCAGAGGCGACTTCGGCCCACAACTGCGTGCAGAGCTCCCTCTCCGTGGACTTGGCCGTAAGAGGGAACACCCGCCAACTCCAACGAGTCTGCAGTCGGTGGGCCTCCCTCTGGTGTGCCTTCTATCTCGGAGGGTGACCAATCTATGGAACTCGCTGCCAGCCGAAGTGGTGGAAGAGCCTAAAGACACATTGTTCAAGCGACTTCTGGATGTGTGTGTAAAGAGATGGTGGGAGACACACATGAGTCTACATCGCTGAGCTGTGGTGAGGAGGCTTACACGGGAGAGACACCCTCTGCCTCTATTATGAAGGATGAAGAATGGATGAATGAAGAGTGAAGATTCCCTGATCGGCTGGACATCACATGGGTTAAATCTACTATTCTTCAAGCAGCAGACATGGCCCACTTTTCCTGTCACTGCGGAAGACCAAGAAAAAGGTCTCAAATCACTCTTGTCCCCTTCTTTTGCGATTTCTCGATGAAAAAATCGCTGAAGAACTCATCACTAAACAGCATACGGTCGCAACTGCTCCACAGTTTAAACCAATCAGGATACAAGCTGGCAGAACGCCACCGCAAAGAGAAGTGATGTGCCGCTAAATTTCCAATCAGACTGGCATTAAGGCCCAGAAGTCATCTTCTTCCCCATGCACTTTACCTAGGATCAACGAAACCCCTCACACTTCTACCCCCAGAAAATGCACGGGGTTAATTGACCTAGGCGAATATTTGCCACCTTCCCACCGTTCCGTACTTTAGCGATGGGTGCTCGCGCTCACTTAATTCCTGGCTCAGGCTAGAACTCAGCCGTCCCATCCTGCTTTTTTTGCGCCTTTCTCGTACACTGAAGCCTTGCCACACGGATTACCATTCCTTAGTAACTAGGCTTCTCTACTCTGCGCATATGCTCATGGTAAGTTAAGACCCCATTCCAAACGGAATCCGTATGCCTCTGATTTCTCTTGACCCTGCGGAATACCAGCACATGTGCTTCCACATGAAAAATCCTCTCCTTAACACCCAGTGTTTTTCTCCCTTTTTACTGTTTGCCGTCCTCGACCACAGCTGGTGAACTGACCAGACTGTTATCTTCCTATTTTCTCATTCTTCTTCAAGACCATACCCTCTACTATTGTTTTATTCCTGGTTCCCAAACGGACACGCTGTCCTCATCCACCGACTACCTGATATCGCCCTAAATCTCTACTATCACCCAACTACCCTAGAAAGCTACCAGTCTCCGTCTAGGGATCCCTAATAGACCGGTCCGCTAGCCAAACGATAACTAATTGTTCGGATAACAAAATGTTCATTTTCTTGCTTCCATATAAACGATAATCATAACCCACAGCTGGAACACTCTCCAGACTGCTGCACTCCTGATCTATTCCAGATTGCATTGGTTACTTGGGGAGACATCGGCCAAATCGACGTTTGTTCCGGATTACCGTAAGGACTGGACGATTTGATCAATGGTTCAAACCTATACTCTCGCCTGCTGACGTTACATGGGGCGCCGTACACGGATTAACAAAACCTCATGAAAGTCTCACCGGATCGCAGAGATGATTCCTGACACCAACCATCAACACATCCGCTCAACGTTTATTCCCAAATAATCCAACCCAACGGTTCAACTCTTCCCGCGTTGCAGTACGAAACCAATGACCGGAACCCAGCCCTTTTTTACCTGCTTCCCTCAAAATTCTACCTGCCACCACCTGCAACCAAGGTCTTTAAGGAACAGAATACCAGCCATCTGCAGCCAACTATAATTTGGTTAACAATTTTCTATCACATACAAAAAAAAATTTAATTTACACTCTTCCAACTTCTGCCTAGCCGAACCATTGACGTTTGTCTCCACTAATCCGTTTCATTGACGGCTTTTCTTTAATAGTCCGTTATATGTCCGCACACCATTCATGCTCTTCAAAAGTTCACTGAAGTCCCTGCGAAGCTTTTCGCCTTCATTTGAATTTCCATATGACACTGTAATCACCTGCACAAAAGGTCCGTTTCATTATCACCTTTGAATCACTTGCCTTTATTTCACGTTTCCTCCACAATTAGTTACCCAATGCTGGATCAGTTTCCAATATTCCGCTGGTATCTCTGACTGCACGTTGAAAGCCCCATGCTTGCTTTACTTCTAACAATGTTCTTTGGCATCTCCTCCGCCCGATTACTCATTAGTGACCGTCCAATTGTCGCTAATATAAGCAATCCCATCACTGCCCAGCTATCCACACCGCCCCCAGCGATTTCGAAACCGATTCGGAATTCCCGCCTCAACCATTACCACTTTTGTTCACTCAAACACTACATGACTTTACTGGTGTATTTCGGTTGCTGTGTGATTTATAAATTTAGAATTTGTGAATACCTCACATTGACATGTACTGCTGTATACTCTGATCTTGCCTTGCGCATGTGCATTGACCACGGTCAAGAAATATACTATACTATACTATACCCCAGCCAAAAGGACAAGATATACCGACAACACCCACGGGCTGATCCCAGGAGGGTCTTCACATTACACCTCCAGATCCGGACGACCGTTCCACGGGACTTCAAGTTCTCAATGAAATTAACTCTGCCGCACTAATATCTGTTTCAAAAGGCCCCCGTTTGAAACCTATTGAAGAACCCGGGCATGCCACCCGTATGCCACGTATGTCGCTGACAATAAATAACCGTCCAGAAGAGAGGGTTAACAAGAGGTCAGTTACCAGGGCTAAATCTTCGCGCGGGCAAACGATACCGGGATGCATGAACAATGACAATTATAGTTTCTTCCCCAGACCAACGTCGTCACCGACCGACTTCCTCATCGGGGATACCCCCGTATCTCTCAGCATACGAAACAGAATAGCACTTCCGAGACGATGATACAACAACAGTGGAACCATACTCGTAATAAAAATAGATGGTATGATGAGCGAACCGCGTTCACACCTTACTCCGGACTAATGGAAGCCTCCAATCTGCCCAATCTCCCCTTATTTCCATCTTTCCTACCTCCCCGTCCGTTAAACTATCCGAGCGCATCGCACGTCCTCCCATCTACCAGAGAATACCCCATATCTAGCCAAAGAGCCTATTTTTTCCATGCGTACCGGGGGTACATCGTGGCCCCATAACCTAGATATGACTCATGAACAGCCGCATAGTAGTGTAATACCTAATACTATGTCATTTATTATTCCACACGCAGACCCAAGGCCTTCGTTTGCGAATGGCAACTTAAGTGGGCTTGCATCCTGCTCTGATGAATCTCTTCAGGCCAGATGCAGTGGTAAGTACCAGTACCAATGATGGCGTCAGAGGCACTGAAATTTTCACATTGCTATTGGTCAACGCATGCTCTATTAGGAACAAAATCCAATATATACGATCAGTTGCAATGACAAACGACAGTTATTTTATTTTAGCGACTGAATCTTGGTTACCTGAAGCCTACCTAGTAGAGGAAATTCAGGTACTTGGCTACAAATCCTTCAGCAGGGGCAGAACACATCAACGTGGTGGAGGCTGTCTGGTGCATGTAAAGAAAACTCTCAGGGCGACAAGCCTTCGGCATCCTATCCTAGACGGCATTGTCGACTGTGCATGGCTGAATGCTGGAGTCGAAAGTCAAGAACTGATACTAGGTTGCGTATACCGTCCACACAGATCTGGTTCTGACGGCTCCCTGCAAATAATCGACGCACTCAACTTAATTAGTAATCTTAAAAGAGGCCCAAAATGGATAGCTGGTGATTTGAATGCACCAGAAATATGCTGGAAATCACTCACAGCACCACGTCATTTACTACATTTTTTGAATGCATTTTACCTAGGACGATGGAAGCAGCAAGTGACGTCCCCAACCAGACATGACCACGCTCTTGACTTGATCTTGTCACTAGGATCAACCCAGGTTATAACAAAAGTTCAGAATAACCTACCAGGGAGCGACCACGCAACTGTCCACTGCAGCTTCGCAGTGCCCATAAAGGATAAACAGTCGACACTCACGCATAAACTATATCAAAAGGCTAACTAGAATATACTGCCCTCTTTGAATCGCAGCCAAGTTTGGGACGCCTTCTACTTAAGTGCAGATCCCCAGCAGGTAGCAGATCAAATTTACTCTATCTTTAGACGATGCCTAAATCGAATGATTCCGTAAAAAGGATAGTCAATCGGCCCCAAAGACGATAAATGCTCTCGTCTCGACTTGAAGCTATGTAGACTCCAACGCGTTTATCTTAAATCAAGGGACTTTCCACTGTTTATACGGTTGAGTTGTTTGGCTGAAACGATAAAACTGTACACAGGGAGTTGAATAATACGACAGGAACACAGGGCCTCACGTGATTCCAAGAAAGTCGAGATTCTTGCAAAACCGATGAAGTCGAGGAACCCTAAAACAACTTCATTTATCTCTTCTATCTCTTTCAGTAACACGCCCCTCGACAGACCGCTGAACGTAGAGGAAGTGCTTAACATTTTTTTGCTTCTTTCTTAACTAGTGACATATCATCTTTTTTTCACAATACACCAGTACCATCATATGAGCCACTTTCTTCTGTAACATTCCTGCCCTCCAAAGTCCAGCCTTTAATTTCAAATATTAAAATGTCTTTCCACCCCGGATCGGACTCGTTACCATCGGCCATCTTTAAACTGGGCGGCCAAGATATCTCAATTCTTTCATCGAATTTAATTGATTTGTCTACGCGGTTTAGTTGGTATCCTATACAGTGGAAAACTTTGGTTATTATTCCAATTCACAAGAAGGGAACACGGGAGGACCCGGCCAACTACAGGCCTGAGAATCATACTCCAGTAGTATCGAGGATTGTGGAAAGATTAATAAAAGGAAAGCTAACAGATCAGCTCCTAAAAAACCACCTTATAAGTGAAGGTCAGCACGGGTTCCTGAAACATCGATCCTGTGCAACATATATGGCTGACTTTCTGAACCTCATTACGATAGCTGCCAATGATGGTCAGGCAGTGGTCTCAGTTTTTTTAGACACGCCTAAAGCCTTCGACCAGGTGTCTTATATTCGTTTGTTGTTAAGGGCTAAGACGTATGGCATTGTTGACCCACTATATGCCTGGCTAGAATCGTGCTTGTCCTGGCACAGTCGAGTGGTAACGTTGATGGCACAATTTGCGCACCCAGCCCTGTAACTAGCGGTGTGATCCAAGGTAGCGTACTGGGCCCGTTTTTGTTTCTCATGTACATAAATGATATATTTACCGTGGTTCGCCATGGGACTCCGTTTTTATTTGCGAATGGTATACAGTTGTTGTACATCTTCGACCATAAATTGTTGGGTAATACTACAGCGAAATATCGGAGGACCTACGGATGCTCATTTGGTGGTGTACCGATTGGGTAATAAAGTTCTCGGCGGACAAAAGCTGCATTCTTACATACAAGTGTCATGTTCCTCCCGAAACGTTTAGTGTAGGTGGTCAACTGATCCATAACAAATCATCAGTACGCGACCTGGGCATACACTACTCCTGTTCGTTCAACTTCCCGGAGCGAACAGACACTCAGATTTCTAGGTCCCTCAGGCTAATAGGACTGGTTCACGAAACATTCCGTTTGCGTGAAAGTAAACTCAGTGTCTATAAAACACACGTCAGACCATTACTAGAGTATAGCTCAGTTGTTGGCTCCAGCGTGCGCCAGGTTGACAGGATCTCCACTGAAAACATTCGGCGCACCTTCACTAAACAAATAGTTGGCTATTCGTCTAGTCTTAATTATAAACAGAGCTGTGACCTGATACATCTCGAACCTCTTGGGCTCCGACGGATAGAAAACAACTTGTCCTTTTTCCACTCACTGTTAAAGCACAGATCATGCAAAACCTTCCCTGTTGTACGAGACCCAATAAGCTTGAGGTAATCATTACGACACAGCGGTCATTCGGTCATTGTGCCGTCCTCGAGAACCAGTCTACGGTTCAATTTCTTTATTTGGTAAATATTCACAAATGTGGAACACACTTCCACCAAATGTTCGTGCAGTAGGCCACTTGCCGAGATTGAAAGAGGAACTGAACGAACTGCTTGATGTACTGACGCTCGTATCCAACAATAATCCGTACACTTCGGAGGAGTAAGCGTACTAAGTTCGTTTTGGTTACTGACTCGCGGGTCTGAATCACGGGCCAGGAGGCCTACGTACCACACAAGCTGCCGTGAATCATTCAAGTCTCGTTATCCTCTCGTGTACGACCTTGTGATTTGTAAGTCAAACCATCCATAAAGATAACACCCACTCAAAATGACAACTATAGCCCTAGGCCTACAGCCTCTTTCTTGCCCGTCCCATTTACTAGGTTCTCCACTGGAGAAAGCTAAGTCACAATTCCTGTGCTTGAAGGGGCTCATCGAGGTAATTCGACCTCCAGTTACGACGTCACGGATGCTGATCCTACCAACTACCCACATACTATCTTCCAGCTAACTTGATTCCACGTCTTCAGGCCAGCCTCCGTTTTTAATCCCACAGAGTAGTTACTCCGATTCCAGTTTCAACCTCATCTCTGAAACTCGCAGCCCTCATCTCCCCAAAGTTTCACCGTTCAATTTTTCCATTCTTACGTGCCATGGCCCCAGCAAAATCGTAATTAGCCTACTTGTCGACTATCATTTAGTTTTATTTATTCCGTTTTTTCTGTAGTTACCTGTCGCCTAAATAATACTCACTTATTATGGCAACTGACGCCGTATGCCCGGAGCTTCCTTCGTGCCCGCCTCGAGTATCAGATTCTCCGTTGGGGGAAACTCGCCTCCAGTTCTTATCCCTTATCTACATCATACCAAATTCACTTTGCTCGGTCCAAACTGAGCTTACTCCTCTTCTCTTGGTTTGCCCAAGAATTTCGACTCATAATCCCATCCTGGCGACCACAAGTAACTTCGAAATCATCTTTATCCTTCTTCATCGTCTTCGCTATTTTTGGCATTCCTGTCCTCTCTCATCCGCTCGAAGCCCACACTCTTCAAAAGTAGTTCCAATTTCTGGATAATAGAGGTTGACCGGTGATCCCAAGCTGAGAGCATCCCAGATTGCGTCTTTCTATTTTTATCTTTCCAGACAACTACTGTCGTGTTTTTTCCCTTTGATGGCCAGGCAAAATACCTGGCTCACATTTTCGACTGATAATTCGATACCTGCCCGTCATTCCGTCGCTAACACATCAGCCATTCTCTCCAGGATCCCTCGCAAACCGGACTTTAGCTCCTAGACTACTCGATCTCTACAGCGGTGTGAACACGCCAGTATCACTCAAGCGAAGCCCGCCGGTGCGGGGCGCGGTCAGATCCACCGCTTTGGCCGGCTCACATCGGGCGTGCAGGATGTCTGCAACGATGTGCGGGCTCAGCTAGGATGGCGGATCGCACCTCTCGCCACCAAAAAGTGTTTTCAGGTTTGGTGTCCAGCGCACGGTTAGCCCCAACCAACAGCACCGGATGCGTCAAAAACACCAATAATACAGCGGAAATGCTGCTAATGTCCCACTATCTCCTCCATTTATCACCTATTTTTCATCGTACTCGTCTCCATCTTCGCCATCCTCACTCACCGCTTCTTAGGCCAGGCAAAATCTACTTTCTTTAGCACATAATTGTAGCGGGTTTCAAAGACCTCCACCATACTGGACTTGCCGTTCATGATCCTTTTCGCCGGGGATTCGTGCCAAACCACTTACCTGTCCCATTCGCAAACTTAACAAATCCCCAAGATAGAACTGTTCATTTTTTTACCACATTTACCGATATATTTGGAAGAAATCACACCTAATTTTGCCCCCAACTTCCATCCAGCAATACCCAAACACTATATTTCCTGAGGACTATTTGTCTCAATGATATCCAAACAGTCGACGATATTGAGGCAGTTGGCTCCCTCTCCATCATTCCTACGATAAGTCTACACACGGCTGTAGTGTTGCAACCTCCTCACTTTGCAAAGATCCAGGCCCTCCCCATATATTCACATCTGAGAGACACCTGCATCGCAGTACTTTGATTTGTCACCATCATGTGATCCAACTTTTTCAAGGAACACCAATAGATAGTATTGGACCTATCAATTACTTCACCGCCCAACTTTGCAGCTGTATTCATCAGTTGTTCGGAGTTTTTTCATATCCGGCATTCTATCTTGGTGACTCCTCTCAGACAACTTTGATCCTTGCAACTCTCTGATTATGGTGTCCAAACCTTATACAACGATAATTATTACTTAAATACTTAACTGTCATTGAAGTATTCATCTCTTTTGCAAAATGTGTTTCTGTTACCACTATAGCTACGCATCACACAGTGATCCGTCTTTCAATTCCTATTTACGTGTTGGTGCATCATATTCCTTTTTTCTGGAAGTAAACAGTCTGCTCAACGATTATCTGTTTACATCCGGTCATTTCTTTGACCACCACCTAGGCGCTCTCTACAGATGAGTCCTTCACTGGGTATTTAATTGTCCCACCCAACATCCGGTAGCCAAAAGTTATGAAGGTAATCTTTGAAGGATTTCTCTTGTCTCCTGTCCGCAATTTCACCCCGTTCATCGTCTGGTATCCAATCCCAAGCCGTTCCGTATACCGCAGGGCGCTACGGCTGGCCTACCTCTCCCTTAGAATCTTCTTTTTCCTGGAGGTAAAATAATTTACGACAATTCTATTTGATTCTCTCGTTGCGCAGTCCCCCGTTTTGTGATATTTGATTGAAAGTCTACTACTTCCAACTGGCTCCAAACTAACTAGGCCGGCTTGGCCACCCAACTGTGAGTTCACATTTGACCGGGTGCCACAGTAAAGACTAACTTGTATAAATTATTCTATACCATATCGAGTGCACAGACTCGAATCTACCTCTTGGACTCGGGGCTCCGCTTCCAATTGTACCGTTTGCTCTTGCGATGCAGCGTGCCTCGGGGTTATCAGAAACAAATCAATATTATTGTGCACAAATCCTAATTGTGCAATCAAACAGACTCAGAAGAACGAGAACCAATTTCACCGCGTGTGAGAGACAAACACGTGCGTCATGCAAGTTCAAGATGAGAATGACGAGTTGGCGAGTTGGACGCGAACAAAGGAAGGTTGGTTTATAGAAAAAAAGTGTACGAAAACTCGCAAGTAGTGTTTGTGAGAGTGCAATATCATGAAAACACGAAGTTACAGTCTTTGAAGGATTTTCTGCAGTAGATCGTTGCACAGACTACCTCATGATCCCCTGAGGAACAGGACACGTAGTGCTTGAAGCCACAGCAGAAAATATTTTCATCAGGAAGCGACAGATCCGGGCCGTGCGGTGACGCTCGCTTGTGAATGATGCTGAAATCCAACTTCTCTCTCCAACGCATAGAGGTAAATCGAAGCCCGATTTCTCAATCTAATCAGGCACATCTAGATTTCACACGTTTGCATGACCCCACTATGGACCAAGACGCCTATGGCCGCGCACACAGCCCAATCGGCGAGACATGTGAGGCGCGACCATATTGGAAGAGGCGTGTATAAACCGGGACGCAAGTCCTCTAAACTCTACCCGTATTGCCCTCCCTAAAGAAAGCCACCACAGTGAAACAGTGATTCTCGGCCTGGCGGGAGGCTCCTGCAAATCTAAAAGTAAAAGAGCTGATGTGTTTCGCTCTCCGGTTTGCCCCTATCTTAGCAAATTGCGGTCAGAGTGCGATGTGATAAATGGGCAACCGAGCCGCGATCGAGGACGCCAACAAGAAGAGTTAGGTACGAAAATTGGTGCCAAAACTTTTATGGTTTTAAAAGAGTCCCGGCGGAAGTTGAGGAAGCCTAAGCGTCCGTAAATCAAAGATCAGAATAAGAAATGAGATGAGCTCCTGTGCAAAGGGGCGCAGGGATCTGACCCCCTGCCATCACAAAAAATGACACAGCACATAACCCATCACCCAAAGCACAACTGGTCTTCAACCTGTTTTGGGATGAAGCTGAATAAGTAGCAAAAATTGGCCCGTGCCGTGTTAAAAGTAGATTTTCCAATAAGATGAAGTACCCTGTATTCGACATCTTTAGTTGGCGCATTTTTGGTCCTACTGAAGCCAGCATAGCTGCTACCGCCAACTTATTTCCAAGTCGTTGTAAATCTCTTCCGGTGATCCCCTTTTTCCATGTTTCATTATTTTACCGATTATTATGGTTGTGAGTTTTCTGTTTTTCTTTTCTTTTCTTCCTCCTTCTTCCGGTCTTCCAAATTCAAAGCCACACCCCAAGTCGTGTTTTAGACGCAGGAGAAACATAGAAAGCCTTCAATATCATCCACACAAGCATCTTCGAGGCAGTCTAGATAGAAAACCAAGGAATGTGAGCATCAGGGTCTTACCTTTGACGAAAACTGCTTGTCTTGCTACCGCGTCTCATAGTTCAGCAAGGTTCGAGATCGCTTGTACTTCCATCGGGGTTCTCTTGTCTTTGGGACGAGGATGTGGATGGTCGGACAACTAGAAACCTGCCACATTGTCGTGACCACCGAAACGAACGCTGTTTTGGTTTTTCTGTTGCAGCACTTGGGGATCTCTACAGCATCGTGTGCAAGGGACTAGATGCGAAGGTTAAAAGCTTTTTTGGATACTTGGACTCGATTCCTATCCAATGGATGAAATGCACGGAGTGATTGCAATTGACAGGCATAGTACTTATATTAGTTATCCTATATAACTGACAGGTGATTGGAGACTGAAAAAGCTGGTGGCCAGAGATGAATAGCTAGACAGCGCCTTGCCCTCTGATGTAAGATGGCGACGCTGTCGACTCTGCCAACCCCAGGTGGACTTCAACGATAAATCTTCAAACAACCATTCAGTTGAAGGAACCAAGGCTAGGCTGAATTTCTGACCCATTGAAGAGCCTGGTAAATATTTGCCAGGCCAGTTGCGTACCTCAATGGGTGACTGATGAGAATCACCCACATGTCCCACAGGACTCGTAAAAAAGGTCTGTGTCCCACGGAAGAGGATTATCGTAATGTACGGGTTGAATCTGGTCTGGATATGTGTAAGTACTTTGAAGTACTGTTGTCCTATAATCCACTTTATGTGACCTAGGAGAGAGACTTGAAAAGGTAGATTACTTACAGCCAGAAGTAGACCATTTTCCTGAAATGGCTGCTCCTAGAGAGCGGTTGTCATTCCCAAGTAAACCTAGGTACAGATACCTATTCATAAAGGAGGTGCGCGAGAGCTCTATGCTTGCAGTTGTTTTTTAGTGAGTTTAGTGTCTGCCAGGCGGCTACATCTTCAGTATCATCTACCCAAGCACCTTCACGGCAGTCAATAGAGAGGAACAAAGAATATGAGCGCCAAGATCTCACCTTCGACGAAGATTGCTTGTGGTTCTGCCACGTCTCATAGCCCAGTGTGGGCCGAGATCGCTTGTACTTCTCTTGTTTTTGGGACAAATAAATAGACGGTTAGACAACTAGAAACTTGCCACATTGTCGTGACCACTGGAAAGTATGTTACGTTTTCGTTCTGTGTTGCGACAGGTAAGGATCTCTGGAGCCCCGAGCGCCATAAACTGGATGGAAATTTGGTTCAAGTCTCCTTACCCTGTGATCTGACCGGATCCGAACTTAACTGACTTGGACTAACCTTCAGTAGGCCAGACCTTGTGAGTTGCCGCTTGGTTTTGATTTTCGAATTGCTCTCAGTGTTAAGTACTCTTACATTGCTTGGTGAAATAACACACGCTATTTCTCCCAAACTGGCACATCGTGACCAGCATTTCGGTGCGCGTCCATTTTGAAGAGCTTATCCTCTTCAAAAACTACTTTTCCTCTCTAGAGTCCCTTTTGGAGTTCTGTAGGTGTCCGTGCAACAGATACCGGATAAATTATTTTCGTGTCACTTTTTGTGGTGTACAGTCTGTGCCTGTTTAAGAGGTTGTGTTATTATCCTACTGGTGTTCCATACTGCATTTTCAAACAAACGTGACCACCACTGCCGAAATGAGTGGAACAGAGGTTGATCCTATCTACCATGCTGTGAGCTGGCGGAACAAGAAATGCACGGACCTGAGGAAAGATGAGGGAGTTCAATGCTACAAGTGTTGCCTTTGGCATCACTAAAAGTGCTTCAAGCTAGTAGAGAAAGACTTCGAGCTACACATCAACTATGCGTAGCTCGAGTGGATATGTGCTCACTGCTTCGCGTTCGCAAGTGAGTGCTTGCGCATAATTCCAGCGGAACCAGGAAAAGGGGGCAGAAACATGAAGCTGGAACCAAGACTAGAGACAGCGAATTCGATCCAGAGTTTAGCGGAAATGGAAAACTGTGTGTCAGATCAGAAAATTAAGGAAGCAACCCAAGCCAAGAGGTAAAGAAAACGAAGGGCAGCAGACTTCACAGATGTGAAAAGAAGCCTCCTGACGGAAGTGGAACCAATCAGGGAGCAGGTTAGACGCCCGGATGCTGAGGTGCAACGTATGAAACGGGTCACGGAGGTCGTGGCAGACAGAAATAGGAATACTGCTACTTCATAACCTTAGGGAGAACATCATAAACGACGGTATAATCATGGGGGACAAAAACCGTTGGTATGTGACTGAGGTTCTTAGGATGGCTGTTCCACCTCCTACGACATCAATAGTCAAGTGCTATAGAATAGGACTATGGCATGGAAAGCAACCAGAGCCGCAACGACCCCTGGTTGTTGGTTTCCACAGTGTCTACTGGGAGATATGCTGCTGTCCAGAGCGGGAGCAGTTGAGGTCGGCACGTAGGAAATAGTAAGGGTGACACCCGACAATCCAGCATTTGTCAAACACGGTAATGCCATATTCTCGTTGAGAACAAGCGCACCTGACGTGAAGCAACCGATTCTCCTTATAGCAAAATTGGAGGTAATTCCTCTTTAGAAGTCAACACTCAAGGCCCAGGGAGTAAATCAGGTCCCGCAGGTGGCTTTGGAAGCCGGTTAACAAAAGTCCAAGGTTCAGGTATTTCAAAGAACCAAAAGGAAGGAGACCAACAGCGCATTCATTCTGGTTAGTTCTGAGAAAGGACAGCCGGCTAGCCCGGTTCTGAAGAAGAAGCAAAAACTCTCCACTCCGGTGCAACCAGCGAAGTTGAAGGTATCGGAAGGAAAAGCCGAGGAAATGGGTTCGGCCGAGGTGGTTGCAGGACCATCCCGGGCCATCGTTATGACGACTCAAAAAGAAGAAACATCCGCTGCGCACGTTGTGCCCGGCACCGGGTCGACGGGCGGGAAGGTCAAAGTCTCGAAACCCAGGGCGTCACTTATTATTCAAGATATATCACCGGAGATACCTGTAAAGGCAAAAAACGGGGCATCGCCTCGGAGATTGCGTCCAAGGGTACCCCAGTCGTGAAATTCGCAATAAAGTCAGTAACGAGGACCAGGGAACTGTCAATGTGGTACACGAACACCTGCAGTCTCTTGAGAAAAAGGGGGTAGTTGATGACTAGAATCACAGAGTCTGACGTCTTTGCACTGACGGGAACTTGGTCAAAGCCAGATGCCGAAAATATGCTCTTTCAGGGGTACGCTGCCAACAGACAGAATAGAACGGATGGAAGGCAGGGGGCGGAGTAGCACTACTAGTACGGACCGATGTAAGCTAATAAGAGGCTCCGGTAAACTTGGTCTCTGATAACGTACAGGCCAGAACCTGCTTTATCGGGATTGAGGTGCGAACAGAAAGTTTTATCTGTATCAACAGAAAACCGCTAGCGATAGTTGAGAAAGACGTTGAGCTTTTGCAAATGCTGAAAGCAGTGGTGGCACGGACAAACGAGTTCGTCGTATCAGGGGATCCCAACATACCAGAAATTACCTGAGAAAGCGGGCTGGCAGCGAAAGGCTGAAAGGGGTGGCAAGATTCTGCAGTGAGTCCAGTCACATACACTTAAGCAGCATGCGACAAAGGCTAACGGGAACAGAGATAGACAGCACCCGCTTTTCCTTGATTTATTCCTAAGGCTGCACCATCAGAACGCTAAAGAAATTAAGTGGGAAAACCAACTGAAAAAAGTGATCATTATAACGGTTATTCCGACTGTGAGTAACGTGTAGCCAATTCAAACTAATCCCTAATCCAGAAACAGATTGATTCGTAGTTTCTACGGTACTGGACTAACAAGTTATACGCATATAAATATGTACACACCTGAACTGTACGGCCACAACGTCGAGCAACTAGGACCAGAGTTCAACAAAGGTCAATGTCAGGTACCGCCGTCACGGCAGTCCAAGTTCGAATCAAAATTATGCCACTTCACTTGAGCAAAATATGAACAAATGTTGAAGTGTAGTGATTGATGCATGTTGTACTTGTTCGACGGTCAATAAACAGAGAGCATAGTCTCAACAATACAAGCATATGACAACGGCCAAGTAGGATTTTCAAGCATGAAAGTTACAATCATGTAGCCTTGACGGTCAAACTAATAATTAGCAAGGCGCCGATTAAAATTGTGTTATGCGGGCATTGTTGGGAGTGGCACGAGTGTTCAAGGATAATTGTACAGGGGACAAAACGACCGCGATGGGGGTGCGTGAACCAGGAACAATTGACCAACAGAAGCAGCGAGTGGTAGACGACCGTGTAGCAATATTATTTAGGTGCACCTGCCAGGGAGATGGTAAGCACAGTGCCCGAAGTAGTTGGCCGTCAGTGAGGATCACTGGAAAGGGAAAAGGGACAGAGAAGCGCAGTCTGGGTGTGCCCCAGCTGAGAATCAACGGATACTGAGGAGATCAAATTCCGGGCGACTTTAAATGGTTGCCCAAATAGGTCTTTCAGGATTTCACGTGCTCGAGTGTATTCCTCTTCGGAGTCAAGCATCGGGCGCCATTCGATTGCTCCCCTGGCTCTTTCACGACAGTAATGCAGTAAATACGAGAATCTCTGTCCTGGATTGGATACTCTCCTTTCCATAAAGTTCTCCTGCTGTTTAAAGAACTTACAGTATTGTTCTGCGCTCTCGTCGAATTGAGGCAATTCCACTCCTGGTCAGTCAAAAGCGTGGGTTACACAGGTACAATTCGACTGTAATCGTTCCACAGAACTGCTTGTATGAATGGCCGTATACTCCGTGGTCTCCAGAGTCACCTCTCGCTCCCGTCTTTGGAGCTGATCTTTCCTGGCAGATTCAGCTTCTTCCCTAGCTCGCTTCAGCTTGGTTTCTAATTCAACTATTCCTAATCGATAAATGTCATCAACCTTAAATTCTATACCACCAGCTGAAATGCATGAAACTGCACTGACAGGACTGATGGGCCTAGCAGTTCTTAATGAATCAGAATCACCCAGAAATACCCCAGGGACTTGCCGGGTTACTTCCTTTTGAGCTTCGGTTTGTCTTTGTCCTCTTCCTGGTATTTCTGATAGACTTCCCCCTGGAGACTCCACGTTGAGTACTGTAAACGTTTATTCCGACTGTGAGTAACGTGTAGCCAATTCAAACTAATCCCTAATCCAGAAACAGATTGATTCGTAGTTTCTACGGTACTGGACTAACAAGTTATACGCATATAAATATGTACACACCTGAACTGTACGGCCACAACGTCGAGCAACTAGGACCAGAGTTCAACAAAGGTCAATGTCAGGTACCGCCGTCACGGCAGTCCAAGTTCGAATCAAAATTATGCCACTTCACTTGAGCAAAATATGAACAAATGTTGAAGTGTAGTGATTGATGCATGTTGTACTTGTTCGACGGTCAATAAACAGAGAGCATAGTCTCAACAATACAAGCATATGACAACGGCCAAGTAGGATTTTCAAGCATGAAAGTTACAATCATGTAGCCTTGACGGTCAAACTAATAATTAGCAAGGCGCCGATTAAAATTGTGTTATGCGGGCATTGTTGGGAGTGGCACGAGTGTTCAAGGATAATTGTACAGGGGACAAAACGACCGCGATGGGGGTGCGTGAACCAGGAACAATTGACCAACAGAAGCAGCGAGTGGTAGACGACCGTGTAGCAATATTATTTAGGTGCACCTGCCAGGGAGATGGTAAGCACAGTGCCCGAAGTAGTTGGCCGTCAGTGAGGATCACTGGAAAGGGAAAAGGGACAGAGAAGCGCAGTCTGGGTGTGCCCCAGCTGAGAATCAACGGATACTGAGGAGATCAAATTCCGGGCGACTTTAAATGGTTGCCCAAATAGGTCTTTCAGGATTTCACGTGCTCGAGTGTATTCCTCTTCGGAGTCAAGCATCGGGCGCCATTCGATTGCTCCCCTGGCTCTTTCACGACAGTAATGCAGTAAATACGAGAATCTCTGTCCTGGATTGGATACTCTCCTTTCCATAAAGTTCTCCTGCTGTTTAAAGAACTTACAGTATTGTTCTGCGCTCTCGTCGAATTGAGGCAATTCCACTCCTGGTCAGTCAAAAGCGTGGGTTACACAGGTACAATTCGACTGTAATCGTTCCACAGAACTGCTTGTATGAATGGCCGTATACTCCGTGGTCTCCAGAGTCACCTCTCGCTCCCGTCTTTGGAGCTGATCTTTCCTGGCAGATTCAGCTTCTTCCCTAGCTCGCTTCAGCTTGGTTTCTAATTCAACTATTCCTAATCGATAAATGTCATCAACCTTAAATTCTATACCACCAGCTGAAATGCATGAAACTGCACTGACAGGACTGATGGGCCTAGCAGTTCTTAATGAATCAGAATCACCCAGAAATACCCCAGGGACTTGCCGGGTTACTTCCTTTTGAGCTTCGGTTTGTCTTTGTCCTCTTCCTGGTATTTCTGATAGACTTCCCCCTGGAGACTCCACGTTGAGTACTGTAAACGTTTATTCCGACTGTGAGTAACGTGTAGCCAATTCAAACTAATCCCTAATCCAGAAACAGATTGATCCGTAGTTTCTACGGTACTGGACTAACAAGTTATACGCATATAAATATGTACACACCTGAACTGTACGGCCACAACGTCGAGCAACTAGGACCAGAGTTCAACAAAGGTCAATGTCAGGTACCGCCGTCACGGCAGTCCAAGTTCGAATCAAAATTATGCCACTTCACTTGAGCAAAATATGAACAAATGTTGAAGTGTAGTGATTGATGCATGTTGTACTTGTTCGACGGTCAATAAACAGAGAGCATAGTCTCAACAATACAAGCATATGACAACGGCCAGGGAGGACCTCCACGCATGTACGTTACACCACCCACCAAATCCTCCCATGGAACGGTCAACATCCAAGAGGTTAATAGGGGTAATGATTCGCCTTAACCTACCTAGGCCCTAAGTCAGTGCATATGCAGGTCACTATGGACTTCGTCTATCGTTGGCCAGCCGCAGATACGCTTGCAGGTTTCTTGAGGTTATGCTCCATCTCTCGAGGTCTTAGAGTTTCTTCTGAGAATGAAACGACATTATCCGTACACGAAAAAGTACTTCGATGTGATCGGGATGCGTAGACAGATTACGGAAAGTAAAGGAAGAGGCGGACCGTACAAGAGCAGAGTATGCTGAAAGATGAAGACTGAGGATCCTTGATGAAAAACCGAGATGACTACAGGGTACTCGAACATCAGGGGCTCAACTTGTGGTGTTATCACATTAGAAGTATGTTTGACTCAAAAGGTATATCCATTCGGACACAGGTTGAACAATAATACAAATAGGTCACGGAAAAAGAGATATTTTTACAAACGGTCAACAAGTGCTTGTTCAAGAGTTTCCGCCGCCCCACAAACAATGTCGTTTGGCGTGATAAACTGGGGTTTTTACAACTAACTCCATAGTAAATCGTGAACACCGTATGAAATTAGACACAAATATGCTTCAAAGATGGTGTGAAGGGTTGGGACCTACGAGAGAACGCATGAAGAATAAATGAGTAAATTATGCTTAGTTTGGTATCAGTAGACAAGGTTTTAGCTTGGTCTGTAGCCCTCGCCCTCGCCACTGTCACTTTCAAGCAGACATATCTTACGAATATCTCGCAACACCTCCTCTTTGTTCTTTCTCACCACCACCGCGCGCACGAGGCCATCTATGTCTGTAGGATAGCCCTTGATCATTTCAACCGGTTGAGTCAGTCAGAAAGTTTGGTTCCCAGTTTATCTTATCAAAACATCTAATCAGTGTCGCGGCTTTCACGGCTAGTACTGCTGCCGTCAGTTCCAGCCTCGGAATGGACGTCGTCTTCAGTGGAGCCACTCTCGCCTTTGCGAATAATATCTGACTGTGCCGCCCACCATTTTCGTCTACCCAGCAGCCGTAAGCCAATATCCCGTAGCCTATTTCTGATGCATCAGAAAATAAGTGAAGTTGGGCATCGTTTGTAAACTGGACTCCCGTCAAGCATCTTTGTATTTTGGTCTCACCAAGTTGCTCCAGGCTGTGCAACTATTGGCACCGTTGCCTATCGTCGTCATCCCAAAGAGGTTCGTCCCAATCCGTCCCTCTCTGGCACAGCGATTGCAGCAAGCTTTTTCCTGGTTACAACCATGGCAAAACGAAACCTGGGGTATCATGGAGGCTTGAGACTGATCATAGGGTTCCTCTCCGTGTGACTGGTCGTTTGGGCTGGTCCAGGGTGAATATGAATTCGTCACCTCCGGGTTTCCATTGAAGACCAGGCGTGCGCTCCGTTTGTGAAGAGAATCCCAAAAGCTCTCTCGCACACTCCATTTTCTCGGACTTTGGAATAACATCGAGCACCTCCTGGCTGTTTGAAGTCCATTCAGTGAGGGTGAATCCTCCGGCCTTTAGAGTGGCGATCAGTTCGGTCATATATAGAATGGCAGTATTTGGGTTGTAAAAGGAACACAGAAGATCGTCCACGTAGAAGCGGTCCACTGCTCTTCCTTACAGGTTGTTGGCGCCACCAAAGCTCTTGAGGGCTTCCCGAAGGTCAGAATTAGCACAAAAAAGGGATAATACCCCCCTAACGGGATGTATCGTCAGCCTGTACTCGTCTGATGCACCGTTCGTGCCGCCTTCAGGCCACCAGAGAAGACGGAAGGCGTCCTCGTCTTCAAAGTGTGTTTCACTTGCGGAAACACTTCGCGTATGTCCGCAGAGACGGCCACTTCTCCTAGCCGAAAACGACATAAAATCTTGACTAACGGTGTTTTCCAGTCTGGGCCCTGTAGTATGTGGTCGTTGTGTGACACACCCTGACATTTCGCGGCACAGTCGAAAAGCACCCTGACCTTCTTAAGTTTCTTTGTGTTCACGACCGGATGGTGGGGTAGGTACCACCTCAAATTTGCGCTGATAACCGCTGTGTCCACTCTTTCTATATAAACTAAGCCTATGTTATCTGGCATGGCTCTCGTGTATTCTATCCTTAATTGTGGTTCCCGAATTAGCCTGGTTTTAAGGAAGCATAATCTCAAAGCCATATCCCGGCTGATTGGTATAGGTTTCATGTTGGGTCTCCGTGGGACGGGAACCTCGAAATGATCTGTTACATACTGGGCGTTCTCGGCTACCATTTTTGAAGCCGACCTATCTCCTCGTGATGGGGCATCTCTATCAATGACCAGGTCGGCAAATTCCGCGTTATACAGCTGTTGGAATGCCTGTTCAGTGTTCGCCGTTTCCACAGAAGTGCAGTTGATTTGGATTTGTTTTGCTACATCTTCCATCTGTAATACCATATAAAGTCTAGACGAATACAGTGAGTACTGCATAGGGTGCTTTGCGGCTTCCTATTCTTTGATCCGGGATCAATGAGCTTCCGGTACGTAACAACCGATCAGCAGATCATTTTCGTTACTCTGCCACACCTGGATCGTAACCCCGTCGAGATGCGGCCACTGAGTCAGAATCGATTGCACTGACTGAGATGCTTTCATCGGCAGATCCTTTATGGTGACTGCTTCTAGAGTTTCTGCTCTATCGATTTTGACCAAGGAAACGAGTTGAAAGTGCAGTTTGGTCGACTGGATGACCTGGGTGCCACTCACCGTGCTCACCGTTAATGAAGATTGATGACCTCTGATCCCATATCTCTCTGCAAACTCCTTCCTTACTAGAGTGGTACTCTAGCTGGTATGTACGGAGGCCAACTCTCTTATAACCCGAACTGGGGTTTTTCCACGCCGACTGCTAATACTCCCAGGCGAAAGGGCATGTAAGTAAAGCGAGACACTGAGCAGACCACACTTGGCTTTGGGGCTTCTTTGGCATTCAATTTCTGGCATTTGTGTAGTAAGTTATGATGCTTCCCATGGCATCCATTCTAACCAAAACTGGGTTTCGTTTGGCACACCGCTGCTCGATGTGAATCGTTGAGACAGACGAAGCACGCGCCCAGTCTCTTAGCCATTTCCCATCGTTCGTCGACATCTACGGTGCGGAAGCGAGGGCTTTCCGCTGGGCGATGAGGCGCCCCACAAACTTTACACTCTGGCAAGTTTTCACCTTCGCGAGATAATGGGTGTGTGTTTGCCCATGTTTGGCTTCTACTTGGTTCCCTGGTCCAGCTTTGCGTCGTTGTAATCCTATGTAATTTGCTCGTCTCACGCACAAGTTGACCGAAGTGACTGTTTTCTACTCGGGCATGCCGGTCTATAAACTGCGTCAGGTCTTTGAACGTGGTTTCTCGCCCAAACCTACTGATCCCTTCGGCTTCTTCGTCCCATCTACCCTGTAGTTCTGCGGGTAAACTGCGCACTATGGTCCCTAATGTGTGCAGTGCGTTCAGGTTTAATCGGTTATCTAGGTGATTTAGTGCGATGCCTCAGTTCTGCATTTTTATCACCAGGCTGGCTAGAGAGCCCGACTTGCCTTTGGAACGTTTTGCCTCTGATGGTACACCACCGGTAATAATAATAATAATAATAATATTAATAATAATAATAATGGTTTATTTCGGAAGCGCCCGAAGCATGCCATGTGCATGATCATGTTGATACAGGTGATGGAATGGACAGATATAGTTCATGGAAATATGGAGACTCTCATGAAAATACTGGATAAATAGGCTCAGAAGGGGGAAAAAGTAGGATGAAAATAGGATAAACGTATGCACACCATAGAGATTGTGTGGAGTTTAAATGAGCTCAAGAGCGGATTTGAATGGACGCCCGGTGAGTTTGAAGGTCAAGGTCAGATGGACTGAATGGCTGGTCCCGGGCAAATACATATGGAGGCCGACTGGTAAACATGAGAAAGGCTGGAAATCGGTATAAGGAAGTGCAGTAGCGAGGAACGATGGAGAAAAAGGCGAGGTGCACTGCAGTGGATTAGATGTCAATGAAGCATTGGTACTTTGCAGTGGATTGTCGGCGGATAGGACACAAAACTCACCGTAAAACAGGCAGCGAGAAATGCAAGACGTAGAGGGTTGATCAGATGAAAAAACGATGTAGAAGGATTGGATACGGTAGATGTGAGGCACAGATGTAGAGTTGGCGGATGCCTATGATGACGGTCGCTGGGATGATAGCAAGAGAAATGGCCGGTGAGGAACTGCAAGATGCAGAGCGCGTGCACATAGACGTAAATGCGTAAGTTTATATGTATATATATATATATGTATATATATATATAGGTATAAGAGAAGCAGGAGCAATAACAATGAGGTCCTAGAAAGAAATTATCAGTCATTGGGAGGAGTAGGTAAGGTTAGATCAAATGGTTGTAGAATTGACTTTGGAATGTCGCGGTGGATTAACTTCATAACAAATGCACGTGGCAGCCCAACGGTGAGAAAAATAGAATGCGGAAGCACAGAAGTGATGAAGACTGTGAGGAGCAGTTCATGGAAGAGTGAAGATGAAAGAGAGGATCAAGGAAAACAGGTAAGAATGGGTCTAATTATTTGATCAATGCAGGTGCGAGATGTAATGATGGACAAGAGGAATCGGGTAGTGACAGGTCGAGCAATTTGGAACTGTAAAAGAACGTCACGACGTAGCGTTGTCATCACAATGGTGGAACATGGAAAAGCGGACCACATTGGAAGGTACAGGAAAATGCCTGTAGCGAGCAATGAACGGATCAAGGGATGGAAGCAATGACCGAGGAGACACAGGTAAGAAATCAACAATCAGATCATTTAACTGCAGATGAAACACGAAGGAGGCGGACAAGCAAGCGGGAAGCCCTGAGATAAGTGAACCGGTAATAGAACCAAAAAGCCACAAAAAATGAATGCGCAAAGGAGTTGGGGCAATGGAGCTGGAGAGCTGTGAGCCGGCAGACAATTGCACAGGTGGATCCTAATCAGGACACTGGAAAGAACCACAGAGGAATCGCGGAGCCAAGTGAGGAAGATATGGTGGTGGTGATTAGATAATAAATACGACTGTAAAAGATGCGAAGTTTGGAGCGGCAAGCTCTAATATGCGGATTGGTCACGAGTGCGGGTGTGATTGGTGCATCATGGCATGGGGCACGAGGAGGGATTTAACAGAACGACAGGTTTAAGGAAGCTATCAATGGGCGTTCCGAGCAGAGGGTAACACCAAGCGCATAGATGATAGAAGCCACCAGTGACGGCAGGTGGGAAAAGAGTTATTGGCGAGCGTCGAAAGAGAAGAGTGGTTAGGACGATAGTGACTCAATGCAGTGAAAGTTGATGTAGAGAGGGGCGATAGGAGGAAGGACAAAACGGGTAGGTGTGCATACCGTGGTAGGGCGACAAAAATGGGAAGTGGAAACAGATGATAAGAGCTATGGGTGAACAAGCTGTGGAGAAAAAAGGATAAGGAGCATGCAATTTTCAAACGACAGTATTGGATTCGGTAGTCCGAGAAAAGTTAGGGCGTGCCATCCGCAACCGGTGCTAGTGGGTGGGACTGGCCGTGCGCTGGGCACCCAACCTGAAAAACACTTCGTGAAGTGAACACAGGAGGTGTGATCCACCAGTCTAGTTGCGCTCGCACATCGTTGCAGACGGCCTGCACGCCCTGTAACAGCCGGTCGTGGAAAATCCCCCTTTTTCCCTCGCGATTCAGTGTTTTTCCCAACATCACTCATTTCCATACACTATTGACTTGTCTTTACGAACTGGTTGTTTTTCTGGACCATTTGTTGTTTGTTCGCGCCCAGAGCGCTATTTTGGCACATCCTTGTTCAGGACCTGCGTGACGCACGTGTTGTCTGCTCACACGCTGTTATTCGGTTTCTCGTTGTTGAGTCTTTGTGATCGTATTATTGAGGTTTGTATATTGTTTATGTCATTGTTTATTTTAATAATCTAGTATCGTAGAATATCACGGATAATCGTCTTCTGATTTCGGGATCCGTTGCGAATTTGGCTACGCATTGCTCAAACGTTCGTAACAATACTCAATAGATCAATTTGGAACGAGGAAAAACACGCAAAATGCCAAGAAAAGGATCAAAAGCAGTCGAATCCGGACAGGAAATAACACGGCAAGGCTCTGGGGAGGTTTTGGGTACATATGATTCTTTAGTTAATGCTAGATCGCCTAGTCCTGTCAGTGCTAGCTCATGTGTTATTGAAAGCAATATTGATCGTAAGGATGTCGATTTATATAAGCTGAGAATACTAGAACTAGAGCAACAGTTACTTTCGGCTAGACTACAGGCGCATGAAGCAGAGAAGAAGTGTACACAGAAACAGCGAGAGCATGAGACCAGTGACTTCGAAACTTCCGATAGGTTAGAGTGCAATAAGGTAGGAAACCCCACGCCGGTCGCCGAATACAAACCACCATCGATCGATCTGCCTAGAGTGGAGTTAACGGTTTTCGACGGGCGAGCTGAGCAATACTGCAAGTTTGTCAAACAGTTCGAGACGTTCGTTGAAAACAAGGTAAACGACCCTGGGCAAAGGCTTCTTTACCTTACTCACTACTGCCGAGGCCGAGCGCGAGAAGCTATCGACGGGTGCACCATGCTCGATCCAGAACAAGGCTACACAAGGGCAAGAAAGATTCTGAGGGACTTGTTTGGCCAACCTTTCAAAGTAGCCCGTAACCTAATAGAGGGCGTGATGGCAGAGGCAAAGAGAACCAAGGGCGACGTCTACACCATGGCCGACCTGGTGATCAAGATGCAGAACTGCTCAATAGCCCTCGACCATTTAGGTTACAGGGCTGACCTAGACGCCATGCACACTTTGGAAGGCATAGTCCGTCACCTCTCTCCCGAACTGCAGGGTCGGTGGGCGGAAGAAGCTGAACGGATAAGCCGAGGCGACAGAGAAGCCAACTTCGAAGACCTGACTGAATACTTAGACAGGCAAACGAAGATAGCTGACAGCAGATTCGGCCGACTCATCCGGGACAGCAACCGAGCAAACAAGCCCGGTACTAGCCAAGTCCAAACCCCTGTACGGGAATATCCAAAGTACCAGCCTTGGACCAACACACACGTCATTTCACGAGATGCTACGGCGAAACCAAATTGCAGATCCTGTGGTACTAGCCATGGCCTACCAGAATGCCCCAAGTTCGGCAACGCCACAATAGACGAACGGTGGGGAATGGCGAGGATGGCAGGAGCATGTTTCATCTGTCTTAACACCACGCACCGGGCAGCAGCCTGTAGAACAAGGAATCGATGTGGTTACGAGGGCTGCACAGGCAGACACCATCGGCTGCTGCATCAGGCGAGAATAACCATATCCGAGGCGATTGCCAAGCCCAGCGTGATTTGTTCAACTTCACAGTCTGCCAGTAAACCGGTACGTTTAGGCGTAGTGGCCGTGGGAGTAGTGACTCCGACTGGGATAGTCAAGGCGTTGGCTTTCGTTGATAGTGGATCCGACACCACTTTAGTGAAAGAGCGGTTTGCCGACAAACACTAACTGGCTAAAGGTGCGACGTCGTTAGCAGTGAGCACGGTGGGCGGAACACAGGTAATGACTGCCGGTAGATTAAGGCTGCAACTCATCTCTCTAGACACTAACGAGGAAATTGAACCAACGGAGGCATTCACGTTAGCGGATCTCCCCATGCGAGCACCAAGGTCGGTGAACGCAATCTTGACTCGGTGGCTCCACCTGCAGGATGTAACCGTCGTAGACTGGGAAGATGATGAGGTGGATCTCCTCATCGGATGCGACGTGCCAGAGGCGCATTGGGTGCTTGACCAAAGAGTGGGCGACCGCCAGGCACCTTATGCCGTACGCACGGCTCTGGGATGGATGTTATACGGTCCAGTAGGGGTACGCGGTTCCGTGAATTACTTATCCGCCAAAACGGACCGCATAGAGTATCATCTGCAACGGCTGTATGAAAAGGAGTTTCATGACATTGGAGACGAAAGACCGACGTTATCTCAAGAGGATCACTTCGCTCTACAAACGGTGCGGCAAGGCTCTAGAGGCCTCAAAAAACAGTTCGAGGTTCCCCTCCCATGGCGCACACCGGTCGATCCGTGGACTGACAACAGAAATTATGTTCTCCAACGATTACTACGACTAAAAGAACGCTTCATTCGAGACCAGAATCTGTGGGAACGATACGCGGATTTGATGAAGCGAAACGAGACCCTCGGTTACGTTGAAAGGGTGCCTGTTAACACCGACAGCAAAAGGGGTATCTGGTATCTGCCTCACCATCCGGTTATCAACCCTAAGAAACCCAATAAACTGCGGGTGGTTTTCGACTGTGCGGCCAAGTTCCAGGGCAAGTCGTTAAACGATCGCCTACTACAGGGGCCTGACTGGACCACACCACTGATCGATGTTCTGTGCCGTTTCAGAGTGGGTAAAGTGGCCTTGTCTGCTGACATTAGGGAAATGTTTCATCAGGTGAAGATTCCGGTAGGAGAACGAGATGCTTTGCGTTTCCTGTGGTGGGAAGGGAGCGACCGGGACAACGCAGTGGTGAATTATAGGATGACCGTCCACCCCTTCGGAGCCATATCGTCACCATTTTGTGCAAACTACGCCCTCCGAGAATCCGCGAACAAACGTGGCGATCTAGTACATCGGACGGTGGTAGAAAGCGTCAGCAGGAACTTCTACGTCGACGACTACCTTGGGTCATTCGATGATGTGGAATCAGCTCTAGAGCAGTTCAGTAGTCTGACGAGATTGCTGGAAGAGGGCGGCTTCCATCTAACTAAATGGATGTCGAACGCTTCAGAAGTGCTGAAGGTCATCCCGTATCACGAAAAGGCCGAAAGGGTAAGAGATTTGGACGGCTCTCCACTTCCTATCGAGCGCACTTTAGGGATACAATGGGACGCGGAAACGGACGATTTTGTTTTCGAACTGAACGTTCCCGAGCTGCCAATAACCCGTCGTGGCATACTATCTGCCGTCTCAAGTTTGTTCGACCCGCTCGGTTTCGTCTCACCATGGCTGCTACCCGGAAAGATCTTGCTGCAGCGGCTGTGCCGTAAGAAAGTTGATTGGGACCAGGCACTGGACCGAGGGGACCGGCTGGACTGGGAAGAATTTCTGAACACCTTGAAGAAATTAGGGGACATAAGAATCCCACGATGTTTGACCCCTGGCCATACGACACGGACTGGAGAACTACATGCCTTTTCCGATGCATCCGAAGTCGGTTATGGAGCTGTGGTGTACGGACGATGGTGCGCAGGAGATGGACAATATACCACGAGGATCCTGTTCGCCAAAGCCCGCGTTGCCCCACTGAAGTCGGTCTCAATCCCACGCCTTGAACTCAGCGCAGCCGTGTTGGCAGTCAGGGTGGTGCAAGCTGTGAAGAGATGTTTCGATCTCTACATTTGGTCGGTGAGCTTCTGGACGGATTCAACGATAGTACTTTACTACATTAACAACGTACGGAGCCGGTTTAGTACTTTCGTTGCTAACCGACTCACGATTATCCACGATGAATCAGCCACGCACCAGTGGAGTCATGTCAGGTCTGGCGATAATCCGGCCGACCTGTGCTCCCGAGGTGCGAACAACTTCAGGCAACTGGACACGTGGACGAGAGGGCTAAACTTCCTGCAATTGCCCAAACAGGACTGGCCCGTAATCGAATTAAAACACCCTACGGAATTGGAACTGGAGATCAAAGGCGTAGTGATAGCAACCAACGTAGTCAAAGCGTCGTCCATTCTATCGCGACTGGTCAGGTTTTCTTCCTGGATGAAGACGCTTCGTTCGCTAGTTTGATTAACCAGGTTCAAGAGAAATTTACTAGTCATGAAAGGGCTACGGCCCTCAGGTCGGATACCGGTCGGCCCGATAGGTCCCGATGAGCTACAAGCGGCAGAGTACGATATTTTCAGAATGATACAACGCGAGGCTTTCGCCCAAGAACTCAAGAGGGCGGAAGAAGTGGGGCCGACCAATGAAGACATGCCATCTCCAAGAGGCGAGCTGAAGCGTTTAAACCCCAAACTCATCAACGGACTGCTGCGGGTGGATGGTAGGCTGACCAACGCCCACCTGAACTTCGACACAAAGTATCCTATACTGCTGCCTGCGAGACAACCTGTAGTAGAGCTAATGATCCAACACGTCCACGCCATGGAGGGACATGCCGGGGAAAGTCACGTGACGAGCGTCATCCGAAAGCGTCTATGGTTGTTGAGAGGACGAGAGACTGTAAAACGCGTAATCCGATGGTGTGTGCAATGCAGGAGACGCAATGCCACAGCAGGCAAACAACTCATGGCCCCGCTACCAGAATGCAGGGTGACTACGGGCTGGTGGCCGTTCAGTGACACCGGGTTGGACTATTTCAGGCCCTTGTGGATCACGTGCAGGAAAAGATTAGAAAAGCGATACGGATGTATCATAACGTGCATGAAATCACGTGCGGTACACCTAGAAGTCGCACATTCGATGACGACCGATTCGTTTCTACGGGCCTTGCAAAGATTTATCAACCGAAGAGGCGTACCGGCCGATATATACTCAGATAATGGATCGAACTTTGTGGGCGCTCAACGGGAATTGCAGCGTTGGCACAAGAACATAAACAGGGACGAACTGCAGAATCGGACCGTGGCCTACGGCATACGATGGCATTTCAACCCCCCACAGGCCAGTCACCGAGGCGGCATATGGGAACGCATGATCCGGTCCGCCAGACGGATATTGCTGTCAATCATGGAGCAGCAGCCGCCCGACGACGAGACGCTGAACACCGTCATGACTGAGGTGGAGCGAATCCTGAACAACCGCCCCCTGGTTCCAGTATTGAACGGCGACCCCACCCACCTGGCGCTCACCCCGAACGACTTATTGACGTTAAGGTCGAACGAGGGTTTCCAAGGGCCGGTAAACCTTCGTGGGAGCTACCTCCACGGGTGGGAGCAAGCGAACTATCTGGCCAAGGTCTTCTGGAGGCGATGGCTACGGGAGTACCTACCGGCTTTGCAGACTCGACAGAAGTGGCTGGCCAAAACAAGACCATTGAAAAGTTGGGGACGTGGTTATGATCGCCGACGAACGCGCACATTTCAGCGCTTGGTCTTTGGGAGTAGTTACGGAAACCATCAAAAGCACTGACGAAATGATAAGAACGGTGAAGGTGAAGACAGCTAACGGAGTGCTCATTCGTGACATACGCAGTATTAACCTACTCGAGAGCGAAGACGGAGGAGCTGATAACCCTGAGGCCTAGTAAACCTTTTTCACACCAGTAATCGAGGTGGATAAAGAAACACCATATATACCACACAATCTCCGTCAAACACGTTAAGGCGCTCGCGGTCCTTTCGTTGACATTACAGAAGGTTCTTTCCGATATGTGGTGATGAGTGCGATTCCATTATACATCCCGATACATACACGCATGCACGACGCACTCTACATCCCGTAAACACATCATACATCTGACAGTGTCCTTTATTTGCCTTTTGTTGACGCTACCGAATGCCCCTTGCATATGTGGAAGTAGCGGAGCTCAGGTCACACATACATGCTACATTTACTCGTTTTCTTACCACGCGGTCTTTTGTTGACATTGCAGAAAGTCCTCCTTTGATGTGTAGTCATACCTGTGATTTCATTGTAAACCCGGCACACACACACACGCACACACACACACACACACTCAAGCACGTACATCCAGGACCGGACGGCCGCTTACGAGGACAACGTCTATGTGACCATTCACGCCAGCCATCGGTCATTTGGTCTTGTGGAAGATGTAGACTAGCCTCACGTCTATGTAGCCAATGGGTTAGGAGCGACCAGTAGTAGAACGTCGACGACGAGCATTAGACGGGCGCACTGACAGCAGGGCCTAGGCAGGTAGGAAGAATCAGTACCTTTATACCGAACCTTTGACTTTGCTAAGGATCCAGGAGGATTTTGGTGGGCGGTGTAACAGCCGGTCGTGGAAAATCCCCCTTTTTCCCTCGCGATTCAGTGTTTTTCCCAACATCACTCATTTCCATACACTATTGACTTGTCTTTACGAACTGGTTGTTTTTCTGGACCAATTGTTGTTTGTTCGCGCCCAGAGCGCTATTTTGGCACATCCTTGTTCAGGACCTGCGTGACGCACGTGTTGTCTGCTCACACGCTGTTATTCGGTTTCTCGTTGTTGAGTCTTTGTGATCGTATTATTGAGGTTTGTATGTTGTTTATGTCATTGTTTATTTTAATAATCTAGTATCGTAGAATATCACGGATAATCGTCTTCTGATTTCGGGATCCGTTGCGAATTTGGCTACGCATTGCTCAAACGTTCGTAACACCTGCCAGGGAGATGGTAAGCACAGTGCCCGAAGTGGTTGGCCGTCAGTGAGGATCACTGGAAAGGGAAAAGGGACAGAGAAGCGCAGTCTGGGTGTGCCCCAGCTGAGAATCAACGGATACTGAGGAGATCAAATTCCGGGCGACTTTAAATGGTTGCCCAAATAGGTCTTTCAGGATTTCACGTGCTCGAGTGTATTCCTCTTCGGAGTCAAGCATCGGGCGCCATTCGATTGCTCCCCTGGCTCTTTCACGACAGTAATGCAGTAAATACGAGAATCTCTGTCCTGGATTGGATACTCTCCTTTCCATAAAGTTCTCCTGCTGTTTAAAGAACTTACAGTATTGTTCTGCGCTCTCGTCGAATTGAGGCAATTCCACTCCTGGTCAGTCAAAAGCGTGGGTTACACAGGTACAATTCGACTGTAATCGTTCCACAGAACTGCTTGTATGAATGGCCGTATACTCCGTGGTCTCCAGAGTCACCTCTCGCTCCCGTCTTTGGAGCTGATCTTTCCTGGCAGATTCAGCTTCTTCCCTAGCTCGCTTCAGCTTGGTTTCTAATTCAACTATTCCTAATCGATAAATGTCATCAACCTTAAATTCTATACCACCAGCTGAAATGCATGAAACTGCACTGACAGGACTGATGGGCCTAGCAGTTCTTAATGAATCAGAATCACCCAGAAATACCCCAGGGACTTGCCGGGTTAATTCCTTTTGAGCTTCGGTTTGTCTTTGTCCTCTTCCTGGTATTTCTGATAGACTTCCCCCTGGAGACTCCACGTTGAGTACTGTAAACGTTTATTCCGACTGTGAGTAACGTGTAGCCAATTCAAACTAATCCCTAATCCAGAAACAGATTGATTCGTAGTTTCTACGGTACTGGACTAACAAGTTATACGCATATAAATATGTACACACCTGAACTGTACGGCCACAACGTCGAGCAACTAGGACCAGAGTTCAACAAAGGTCAATGTCAGGTACCGCCGTCACGGCAGTCCAAGTTCGAATCAAAATTATGCCACTTCACTTGAGCAAAATATGAACAAATGTTGAAGTGTAGTGATTGATGCATGTTGTACTTGTTCGACGGTCAATAAACAGAGAGCATAGTCTCAACAATACAAGCATATGAGAACGGCCAAGTAGGATTTTTAAGCATGTGCGGTACAACCATATAGCCTTGACGGTCAAACTGATAATTAGCAAGGCGCCGAAGAAAATTGTGTTACGCGGGCGCTATGGGAGACTCAATATAGGTGAACCGAATAGGGCGGCGGAGGAAGTTCAATGGACACCGAGAAACTCAAGAGCCTCCGTAGAGCAACCTTGAGATGTCGTCAAGAATAAGCTCCTCGAACTTACAGAGGAGTTTGCACCTCTGAGTTGGTGAGCAGTAGATAACAATCACTAAGGTAAATCTCTACACTCCGCAAGGCTATATTTATTCGTGAGCAACGATTGGCGGCGTACGAGCAGTAAAATCTCAGGGCCATGGATCAGCTAAAGATTGCTAGGAACACAGCTCAGTCAATCAGAAGAATAGAGGAATATGCCTTCGAGCTTCGGTTTGCAGCTTCGGTTCGCCCAAACTCAAAGCTGTTCTACGCCCTCGAGCAATCCCACAGACGTATCAGGTAAAGTGTGGCAACTTTGAATGGAGCCCAGGGTCGACTAGCTCTACGCGATGAAGACAACGCAGACATGCTAATGGCATTCTTCAAGAGAATATATCAGCCGGCAAATAATTTAGGGGAAAGAATGAAGGGACTATAGTCGCCTCCGATGCCCAAACTTACTGTTGGAGTAGTGCACACTTGAATAGAAACAAAGCCACAGGACAAGGTGGGATTCGTCCTGCAATCATTCAATCTTTGGCCCAGGTCCTGAAGGCTCCAATGACGAAGCTGTATGGAACGTCACTAAGAGATGGAATTGTGCCGGGAGATTGGAGGAGGGAAACGGTGGTAGGAGTTTACGGGAGCGGACCCCGGCAAAGGGCCGAAAATTGCCGGCCGGTTAGCTCAACTTCAGTATTGTGTAAGTGCCTGGAGCGAATATTCATGAAGCAGATCTCTAGGAGTTTGTTTCAACACAACCTCATATCGAATGCTAGAACAGGGTTTGTGGCAGGACAATTCTATCTGACAAATATCCTGCTGTTCCTCGATGAGGTAACCAAGCGCCTGGACGAAGGGCAATAGATTACGGTCTGCTACTTGGACTTCAACAAGGCATTTAATTCTGGGAACCACAGATTTCCGGACATCAAAGAGCAGTCCATGGGAATTGTTGGGGAGGCAGAACAATGGGCAAATAGTTTTTTAGCAGGGCGAACGTTTGTTTTAAGTTGGGTAGTCATGTCTCAAAACCGGAAGGTGTAACAAGTGGGGGGGGGCACAGGGCTCGGTGCTCAGCCCTCTGCTCTTCCTCTTCTTCATCAATGACCTAGCACGTGAGCTTAAGAACCCCCCTCTTATGTAAGTATAGTATAGTATAGTATATTTCTTGACCGTGGTCAATACAAATGCACAAGACAAGATCAGAGTATACAGCAGTACATGTCAATGTGAGGTATTCATAAATTCTAAATTTGTAAATCACAGCAACCGAAATACACCAGTAAAGTCATGTAGTGTTTGAGTAAACAAAAGTGGTAATGGTTGAGGCGGGAATTCCGAATCGGTTTCGAAATCGCTGGGGGCGGTGTGGATAGCTGGACAGTCGTGGAATTGCTGATATAAGCGACAAATGGAAGGTCACTAACAAGTAATCGGTCGAAGAGATGCCAAAGAACATTGTTAGAAGTAAAGCAAGCGTGGGGCTTTCAAAGTGCAGTCAGAGATACCAGCGGAATATTGGAAACTGATCCAGCATTGGGTAACTAATTGTGGAGGAAACGTGAAATAAAGGCAAGTGATTCAAAGGTGATAATGAAACGGACCTTTTGTGCAGGTGATTACAGTGTCATATGGAAATTCAAATGAAGGCGAAAAGCTTCGCAGGGACTTCAGTGAACTTTTGAAGAGCATGAATGGTGTGCGGACATATAACGGACTATTAAAGAAAAGCCGTCAATGAAACGGATTAGTGGAGACAAACGTCAATGGTTCGGCTAGGCAAAAGTTGGAAGAGTGTAAAATGTTTTTTTGTATTTGATAGAAAATTGTTAATCAAATTATGGTTGGCTGCAGATGGCTGGTATTCTGTTGGTTGCAGGTGGTGGCAGGTAGAATTTTGAGGGCAGCAGGTAAAAAAGGGCTGGTTTGACGAAGTTGACAGCTGCGAAGGCTGGGTTCCGGCCATTGGTTTCGTACTTCAACGCGGGAAGAATTGAACTGTTGGGTTGGATTATTTGGGAATAAACGTTGAGCGGATGCGTTGATGGTTGGTTTCAGGAATCACCTCTGCGATCCGGTGAGACTTTCATGAGGTTTTGTTAATCCATGTACGGCGCCCCATGTAACGTCAGCAGGCGAGAGTATAGGTTTGAACCATTGATCAAAGCGTCCAGTCCTTACGGTAATCCGGAACAAACGTCGATTTGGCCGATGTCTCCCCAAGTAACCAATGCAATCTGGAAGAAATCAGGAGTGTAGCAATCTGGAGAGTGTTCCAGCTGTGGGTTATGATTATCGTTTATATGGAAGCAAGAAAATGAACATTTTGTTATCCGAACAATTAGTTATCGTTTGGCTAGCGGACCGGTCTATTAGGGATCCCTAGACGGAGACTGGTAGCTTTCTAGGGTAGTTGGGTGATGGTAGCGATATAGGAGGATATCAGGTAGGCGGTGGATGAAGAGGGGAGGTCCATTTGGGAACCAGGAATAAAACAATGGTAGATGGTCTGGTCTGGAAGAAGAATGAGAAAATAGGAAGATAACAGTCTGGTCAGTTTACCAGCTGTGGTAAAGGACGGCAAACAGTAAATAGGGGGAAAACACTGAATGTTAAAATGAGGATTTTTCATGTGGAGGAAAACGTGCTGGTATTCAGCAGGGGCATACGGATTCCGGTTGGAATGGGGTCTTAACTTACCATGAGCATATGCGTAGAGAAGTGAAGCCTAGTTACTAAGGAATGGTAATCCGTGTGGCAAGGCTTCAGTGTACGAGAAAGGCGCAAAAAAAGCAGGATGGGACGGCTGAGTTCTAGCCTGAGCCAGGAATTAAGTGAGAGCGAGCACCCATCGCTAAAGGACGGAACGGTTTTATTAATATATACGCAAATTGTGTGTAGTAAAATGGCACAATCTAGTTAGGAAGGGGGGCAAAAGTGGGTGGAGCATACCCAAGGTATACATACATATATATATATATATATATATGAACATATATATACATATATATATATATATATATATATATGTATATAAATATATATTGCTGTATACGTGGGTGCGATCATCAGACGGGTCATGCGAAAGCGGTCGGACGCCAGAGACTATGGCAAGGAAAGTGAGATAGAGTGACGCAGCTGAGGATCAACGGTTAACGGAAAGAAGAACGGGCTCATCGGTGCGGCGGATCCCAAAGGCACATTGAGGCCATGAAACGTGAGACTAAAAGGGAAACGCCTAAGTGTAGCTAAAACTTTCAATGGGAAAGTTAGTATTTCGCCTAGAGTGGTCATTGAGCAGGAGTAAAGACCAAGTTCTGCATGAAATTACAGAAGAACCTTAGCTGGGGGATAGGGTGGGAGCAGAAATGGTAACGTCATAACTGGGTGTTGAGTTCAGTTAGTGAGTCACGCTGAGTGGGATGAATCAGACTGGATTTTCCAGTTCGAAATCGCAGAGGTGGTGAGCGAAGAATGAGTGGTGGGACCTGGTGCGGAAGAGAAGCATTGTAAGCTAAGAGATATCGAGGAGCGTTAAGTTACTCACCATGATTGTGTTAATAATTATAGGACAGTGATGAGTATATATATATATATATATATATATATATATATATACATGTACATATATATATATATTTGTATATGCAAATATTATATATATATATATATATAAATCCAACCAGGGGTTGGATACCGAACCATTTTTTATGGCAATGTTGAGGTTGGTTTCAGGGATGCAGACGCAATATAACTAAATAAAGTTAATAAATCGTGGAGCGGGTGAGAGATATTGACAACCTGTGAGGAGTAATACGGTGGTCTCTATAAATGCGAGCGCATCTGAAAGGATTTATTTCAAAGTTGAATTAGCAGGATCCTATAAGTTGGTATGGAAAAACAGTTAGTGGACGCAGACATGCTTACATACGTCGATGGCGAGGGCTAGGAGAAGCGGTCAAACAAAGCAATCAGAATTTCTAAATCGGTGAGGTTACTTTGGAAGGTAAGGTAAAGAGAGAAAGCAGAGCAGTGGCTTAAAAGTCAAGGCCTATCTCGTAAGCTTGACGTTCGGTTACGTGAACATTGAATAAGCGCAAAACAGTTGGGACAGTAAGGAATTTATCAATAGCATGCACGAATGCATACTTTGAACGAGAAGATCTGATGTGCAAGGGAAGTTTATTCCAGATTCTGGAGTACGCGAAGAGAAAGAACTTAGAGCGTAGAACAGTCCTCGCGGAGGGTGTGGTAATAGTATACTGTCTATTCCGGAGTGAATATCCAGTATCCGGGGAGAAGCACAACTGGTTGGAGGAATAGGACTGCTTAGTCAATAGCTTATACAGAAATATCAAATTTAGCTTGATGCGACGAAGCCATAGTGGTTCGATTTTGAGAGATAAGCATCGTTCCCTGTAGTTTAAGTTGGACGACCAACCGATAAGCTGTTTTGTGAATCTTCTTTGAATACATCCGATAATAATCCTGTCGGATTTTCTCATGCTAGTGAAGATTAGGGGACAATATTCAAGAAGGGGCCTGGCATGTACTTTGCACATGTACAGAATGCTCTGCCTCAGCTGAAAAGATCTGAACAGAAGACCAAGACACTTTTTAGCCTTCGCCGTTTGGAGGACAGCATGTTCCGAGTAGTTGAAAGAGCAAGAATAACTTAAGCCAAGGTCTCTTACTAAAGGCTGGCTGTCGATGGGTGAACCGCCAATGCATAAAGAACCAGGAGGAACCTGGCATTTGTAAGTGAGGAAAATACACTTGTCGGCGGAGAATTTCATCGCCCAGGTTGAGCACAATTCATCAAGAGCGGCTAAATCAGCAGAAAATTTAGGGATAGTAGTACTGAGGTTGCCAGGCGAGAAAGTGTAGACTATCTTAGTGTCGTCCGCGAACAAAAACGGCGTGCCAATAAGTATTGCCGGAAACATATCATTTATATATAGGAGGAAAAGCATGGGGCCCAAAACACTGCCCTGAATAACACCGCTAGTAACAGGCTTAGGATTAGAGGTGTGCCCGTTAATTAAGACAACCTGTGAACGATGAGATAAGTAAGACGAGAACCAAGAAAGAAGTGGATCGACAATCCCAAATGACCATAGCTTTGTTAAAAGGTGGGGGTGAGGGACACGATCAAATGCCTTGGATAAATCAGGATAAAGAACAACAAGAGATTTCCCACTTTCAGCAGAGTCGGTGACGAGATTCAGAGAATCATACTGACAAGTCATGCAGGACCGTGAACGGTGGAATCCATGTTGGTTGTGATTAATAAGACTGAGGCTTAATAAATAGTTAATAATATTATCTTTAACTATTTTTTCCATTATTCTGGATAAGATGGGGGTATGGTTTATAGGGCGATAATTGGATACCTCATGTAAAGGTCCTTTTTATGAATGGGAACGATTACCGAGCGCTTCCAATTAGCAGGTGCGGTGCTACCAATAAGTGAAAGAGTGAAAAGGTTAAGCAACAACAGGGGGAGATCCGGTCCACCATTGACGAGTGCAATTGGTGGTAAGCCATCGGGGCCTAATCGAGGAGAGGGTTTGCTATTGGATAGTAGCTTGGAAATACTCCTGGCATCAAAGGGTATCGTAGAAAGGACAGAGTCGGTAAGTGGTGAAGATGCGGGCGGGGCAATGACAGTAGCTGGAGCCATGGCTGAAGCAAAGAATGCATTGAAGGCTTCGGCTATACAAGGTGGGGAGGTGATAGATGAGTTATTATCCAGAAATAATTAATTAATTAATTAATATTGGTATATTTCTCGGCCATGGTCGAGACGCACGCGTTAAAGCATGATCATGGTGTACACGTTACTCAATAAAATGAAATGTTCACATATTCTAAGTATGAAAGTCGAGAGTATTAGAGATGAGAAAACAATGACAGGAAAAGTTTGAATGGACCATTCTGATAATGGTTTGCGCGGCAGTTTTAAACCGGTTTCGAATCCGGATCAGTCAGTGGTGCGCGGTGGAGATATCGAGAAAATCGTTAGCGCAGTGCTAAGGAGGCATTATTAACAAGAATGATGCAAGCCCAGGAAACCAGAGGCCAACTGAGGTACTGCAGATGGAATAAATTTTGAACAAGAAGAAAAAGGGTGAAAAATTGACGCATGCGAAGAGGATGGCGATCCATGAAGACAATGCAGACCCTGAATGACGGATTTACCGGAGTTCTGTAAACGGAATGAGATTTGAAGCAGGGGGACCTGAGGCCAGTTTCGTGAAAGTGAACACCAGTGGATGTGGAAGAAACAGCAGTCCATAAAAAGGTGAGTTTAGATTCAGGGCCAGTAACATGTACTATTCAGAAATGAGAAGGCGCAACTGGAGGGTCTTCGAGAAATGGAGAGTCAAATTCCAGCCGGCTACGGTTCGGAGAAAAGATAACCTGTGTTAACGGATAATAAAGTGGGAAAATCTTCGCATGGACTTCAGCGTTATGCTGCTTCAATGACAAATATATATGTATGTGATGACGCATTTGCCTTCAGTGTTATTCTGGTAACGTACTACATCGAATGCGTAAGTTTCATCTGGCAGGGCAAAGTATGTGTCAGTCAATCAGCCGAGTGTGGCTGTATGTTAGCGGCATGCGCGTGAGCTGGAATTCGTGTTGGTTGCGTTAGAAAATGCTGAACGATCTGATAAGCAATTGAGGGTATCTCCTGTTGTGTGGTTGGATTTCTGTCCCAGTTGCCATGGTAGGTTCCACTTGAGTCTCTGTCCGTACGAGTCAAAGCGGCCTCCTTGGTTAGCCAATTTGGCGACTGAGATAGTGGGAGACAACGACCTGAAATAAAGGGAGATTGCAGTCTGGACGTGGTTCCAGCTGTGGGTTATGATAATATGTGAAGACAATAAACAATGGATTGGTTAGGTCTATGTGAGTGGGGCATGGGTAAAGTAGGCTCGCAGTGAATTTGAGCTATACTGCTGCAGGCTGATGAAGTTGCGTACACAGGCTTGGTAGCTGTATGCATTTCAAAGGATTTATGATTTGCCTGTGGTTAGTAATGATAACCTTCAATACCGTTTGCTTACGCAGATCGCAGTTTGGCACGAGGCGATAAGATAGGTTTGAAATAACAGACAGAGCGAGTAGGACTATCATACTGTTTGCGTGGCGCTACGCTGTTACTGTCTCTTTCGGTATAGTGGTTGTTCTATGCTGAGTAGTTTCTGAGGAGTCCAAGTAGAAGGAACTATTGGGGTGACAGTGGTTATAGATTAGAGGTAATTATTCTGTTTAGGCATTGTAAACTGTTAGGTTTACGCTTAGGTGATGGCAACTGCGGCGTATGGTGTGGCACATCCTAGATTCTCAAGGGTTCAGGTTAGTATCCAGCGTTTTCCTCATAAGCTCTATCAAAAGACATATAAGGATTCGTAAGAGCGATCAGTTTTTGGATGTCCAGAGCTACGTGTAGTCTCGACTTAAACATAGTTAGGGAATCTACGGAACGGACTTCAGCTGGGAGTTTATTCCACAGGGTTGCATATTTCAGGAGGAAGAAGTTGATGGTAAAAAGTTGGGACTGTTTTGCTGTCCTAGATCGTATGGATGAACCGCTGAGTTTCGTAATTGCTGCAGCGGTGGGGCCAACCCTATGCGGGTCTAATTGAGCCTAGGTCGCTCAGAGCGGTATTCGACTTATTAGTACCCTATACCTACCTCAAAGGCCTGAGCCCTAGAAATATACGGATTGTATAACATAGTCAGCGTGTCCACCGTTAGGGCTATGCTTATTTCCTGTTTGAAAGCCACCCATGTCGGTGATAACGCCCGAATTCGTTGTGGTAGCTTATTCCACAATGAAGCGTACTTGTTAATGAAGAAGTTTGACCGAAGAGCAAGCTTCGGCAAAGGGACAGACACCAAGAACTCATTGTTACGTAAGGGATACGTAGAAAGGGTTCTTACCTGCGGTGCTGAACTACATGATCTATTCTTCAAGATATTGTGAAAGAATAGCAGGTTATTTCTTATGCGGCGTAGCCATAAGGGATCGATTTTCAGCCGCTCACAACGTTCCATGTAATTAGAGGGCGTAGAAAAACCTATGAGCTGTTTCGTGAATGCCCGTTGTACATTCTCAAACGCTATGCGGTCCCTTTGTCGCATGTTGGAACAAATGATTGAGCCGTATTCCAGAAGAGGTCTAACATGGGACTTAAAAATGTTGAGTTTACTTTCTGGCAAAATAAATGTTTGATGTATTAGCCCGATCGTGCGGCGTGCTTTAGCCACCTGGATGGCTGCGTGTTCCGAAAAGTCAAACGTACATGAGTAGTGTAGACCCAAGTCACGTACCTGAGAGTTATTGGGGATGAATTTGCCGTTTATACTGAATCTTTCAGTGGGGACGTGACATTTATACGTAATAATATTACTTTTTTCGGCGGAAAAACTCATTTTCCAATCATTACTCCAGGAGCTGAGAGCGAGCAGTTCCCTTGTAATGTCATCTACGGTAGAGGCTAACGCCGCGGGATCAAAAGTGTACACGATTTTGATATCATCTGCAAACAGGAAGGGAACTCCCCGTTGGAAAATGGTAAATATATCGTTAACGTACATTAGGAACAGTAATGGGCCCAGTACACTACCTTGTATCACCCCATTGGTTACGGGACGGGGTTCGGACAAATTTCCACCTATACTTACAACCTGGTCTCGGGATGTTAAATAGGACGCAAACCAAGCGAGCATTGGGTCCACGATTCCATAAGTTTTAATCTTCTGTAGTAACCGGACGTGGGATACCCGGTCAAACGCCTTGGTCATGTCCAAAAAGATCACGATTGCCGATTTACTAATATTGACAGCCTCTGTGACCAGATTGAGGAAATCGGTCATGCATGTCGCACATGATCTGTTTTTTAGAAAACCATGCCGACCAGCGTTGATTAGATTATTGTTAAGAAGGTGACGTGTCAGCCTTTCCTTGATCATTCTCTCCATGATCCTGGACACGACCGGGGTGTGGTTCACCGGCCGATAGTTAACTGGATCTAGACGTGATCCTTTTTTGTGCATCGGTATGATAGTTAACGTTTTCCATTGGGAAGGGAAAACACTGCACCTGAGTGACAAATTGAATATGTTTGTCAGCAACATTGGAACATCTTCGCCACCTCGACTAAAAATGGCCGGTGGTAATCCATCTGGACCTGGCCTGCAGGACGGTCTTGTTCTTGCAACATGGACTGAAACCTCCTCAGGGTAGAACACTACCGTCGAGAAAGTTACTGATATCACCGGATCATGCACTAATATACAGTGGAAGCTGAACAGAGCTACGTTGTGTCTGCTGTTATGCTTCGTGCATAAAAGTTGTTGTTGGGCGCTACAAGCAGCCCATCGAGGGCAGCGAGGAAGCAGCGTCGAAAGAAATCCGTGGTTACCGACAACGCCGGAGTGGCTATGAGTTCAAAAGACAAGACTTCTGTTCCGGGGGTATCGAATACAGCCAGCGGAGATACAGGCCCCGGTCCAGGGCAGACGAAAACCATGGGTCAGTGGAAAACAGTAAAGCCACGTCAACTGATGGCGCCGCCAACTTGGACCCAATGCTTCCTAGTCGTGAATCTGCCGGAATAAACCGAGTCGGCGCCACAAAATAGATTGGGTCGCAGCGTATCTCTTCTACGGGACATATTCCCCAAGATATTCTCTACAAATGAGGAAAACCTGGCAAATAATGTGAAGGCCGTAGCCGTTTTTCGTTTAGGGAAAATAAACAGGAATGGTAACCCCCGTCCGATCAAGGTGGTCTTGGGATCCAACGAGGAACACCGCAGAGTGCTACGGCAGTCCTACACACTTAAAGGGGAGCAACAGCGAACCCTTCGAGGTCTCTACCCCGAGGAGAGAGAGAGGGGCACCGGTTGGCGTCGAGAGAGCTGCGCGAACGCCAGGCAAATGGAGAAACAGGTCTTTTAACCCGGGACTTTCGTGTTCAACAGAGGCGTCTTCAATTGAGATGAGAACCGTTCACTCTCAACGGCATCACCAACCGGGCGGCAGCGGCTGTGGAGATGCAATTAGGGTCTGTAAGGATAGAGAAATCAGAAGAGGACCTGCACTCATCATGTCGTCTAATGCTAGGAGTCTGTTGAACAAGCGAGATGAGCTCGAGGCACAGGTGGTTCAGCACTCGCCAACATTGGTCGCCTTGACGGAGACGTGGCTTACTAGTAAGGTGCAGGATTCGGAATTCGCTATCCCAGGGTACACACTTTACTCTGCTGATAGGGACCAGGCTCGTGGAGGAGGAGGCGTGGAGATGTGCATTCGAGCCGACGTCTCTTCGCTACAGTCGGATCGCCTGATAGACCCGAAGGACTCTGAAGAATCTCTCTGTCGGAGTCATTATCAGTCCCCAGAAGCAGATCCTCGGGAAATACTGACTGGCGTTAGACGTTGGGCCGGCGATGGTCACTGTCTAATTTAGGGTGACTTCAACTCGCCGAATGTGGACTGGGAGAATCTACGGTGCAATGCAAGAGCGGATTCATTTTCCCGCGAGCTTCTCTCAACGGTGCTGGAACTCTCCCTGTACCAACACGTCAGGAGGCCAACCAGAACCCAGGATCACCAAAAGCCTATCCTAGATCTGGTGATATCTCCAAGAAGTTCCGATGTTGATCAAATTGAGTACCTACCGCCACTAGGGTGCAGTGACCATGCGGTGTTGACCATCAACTGGAAGAGAGGAGCGACGTTTGTTCCCACACGACAGGGTGGACTTAACGTCTGACGAATGCCGCTCCAACAAGTCAAGGAGACTGCGTCTTCAGTGATAGGGCATACGCCAGAACCGCACGACATGGACAAGGCTTGGGGAGTAATTCGGGATGAAACGCTTCACTTATGTCAAACATTTGCTCCATCATCCAGACAACGACCGCATGCAAAAGGTCCACCTTGCTTCGACTCGCAACTTTGGCGTCTTATGAAGCGTTGGAATCGTGCATGAAAACTATGTCACGCGACTGGAAGGGGATATGACCGATACCGCACCACCTGGAATCAGTGTACCCAACTGAAGCGAGTAAAGCGACGTATCTTCGAGGAGACGTTAGAAATGGAGTCGATTCGAGCACCCAAACGCCTGTTTGCATATCTGCGACGGGGGACGTGAACCACAACTGCAATCCCCGCCCTACAGGACGGACACTCGCTGGGAGTTACAGATGAAAACAGGGCAGAGGTACTGGCGAGACATTACTTGTCAGTCTATGCTCCTGAACAGAGGCACAATCGTCCCTCACACATAGCCGTGGGTGCCCCCCAAATGTTGTGCCAAGAACTCACCGAGGAAGAAGTGGCGGCAACCATGCACGTCATCAGATTCAACCAATCCCTGGGACCTCATGGTGCTCATCCGTTAGTGGTAAAGGAGCCGGCCGATGTGTTAACTCGGCAGGTCACACGATCGTTCAACAGATCTTTGGCGGCGGTCAAGCTCTCCCAAGTGTGGGAGAAAGCGGCCATCGTGCCACCGTATAAAGGTGGAGCGAATGCTGAGGCTGTCAACTACCATCCTGTCAGTCTAACACCGGTGGTAGGAAAGGTTATGGAGCGCCTGCGGGCAACGCGAATCCGGGACCATATTGGGGTATACTACCCACTTTGCCGACAACAACATGGTTTTTGAAAAAGAAGATCTTTCCTGACAAACTTGGTAATCGCAGGAGAACGCTGGACGATGGCCAAGGCCGAAGGACACCCTGCAGACGTATTCTTCGTGAATTTTAGAAAAGCTTTTGACAATGTCCCGCATGGCCGTCTTTGAGGTAAGCTCGAGGCTGTTGGTGTTGTAGGTCCCTTGATTCCGTGGATGGAGGAACTTCTTAAAAGTAGAACCTTTGCAGTACGAGTAGCACAGTCAATGTCAACTTGGCAAGTGGCAAATAGTGGTGATACACAAGGATCGGTCCTAGGTCCGCTCCTCTTCCTGGCCTATATCAATGATCTACGGCCAGTTTTTCAATCGCCGTGTCTCATCTACGCAGGCGACCCTAATATCTGGCTCACGATTACATCAAATGCAGACGAGGTCGTTCTTCAGGAGGACATCAAAGCCCCTGAGAGACGGTCAGATCTGTGGTCACTGCCAGTCAACACCGACAGTTGTGCGAATATGCGAGTAGAAGCACCGTCCAGCAGTGGAATGTACTATGTACACGGGGCACCCTTTCGACGTTCTGTCTGCGAGAAAGATCCGGGAGTGATGGGGGCCTCGTCACCAAAAACGAAGCACAGCACTGATAGAATTTGCTTGTCAGCGTGGAGGATTCTCCGGCCAATTACTCGATCATTCGGCCATCTCGCACTCAATCCTTTCGTGGTACTGTATGCAACCCATGTGCGTCCCAAGTTCGAATAAAGGGGGCCAGCAACTTTCCTCTGTACGTTGGCAGAAGTGACAAAGTTGGAAAGAGTGCAAAGAGGTGCAATCCGCCTTATCGGGAGGCTACTTGGGGTCAGCTAAGAACAGCGGCTGTAGATCACAGGGCTGTTTCTAGTGACCTATCGGAGAGTCCGATAGAGACTTCACCTTCATCAGAGGTATTGTAGCGGCTTCCCAGACACCAAACTCATTAAAATGCGATTGCGAGCTTAGAGCCTAGGCGCACCTTGTTTACAAATAGATATTTTCACTTAGATTTACCTGGGAATGGCAACTGCTCCCCAGAATCGGCCATCTCCGGTGTCAGGCCCTCCTCTAGCTATAGGTAATCTTCCTTTTCGAATCTTTCTCCTCAGTCAAATAAAGTGGCTTTTAGTTAGGACAAGATTACTTCAAAGTACTTTCACTCATCCAGACAAGATTTAACCAGTGCGGTATTATAATCTCCTTCTGTCGGACACAAGCCTATCCTAGAAACCCTGTAGGACATTTGGGCCATTCTCACCAGTCATCCATTGAGGTACGCAACTGGCTTAGCGAAAGTTGACTAAGCTTTTTATATGTCAGGAACTGGGTTTGGCCTCGGCTCCTTCAATCGACTGGTTGCTTGAAGTCTGATTTGCTTCAATCCACCTGGTACAGGAAAAGTCACGCTATGCAGGCGGCAAGGCGCTTTCCAGCTCATCAGCACTGGCCATTAGCTCGTTCCGTCTCCCATCTGTTGTCATTTATGCAGGGTAAGCAATATAATCACTAAAACCCATCAATTGCTATTGTTCCGCATCTCCATTCGCCGGACGGTCATCGAGTGCGCAAGTCATGCGTGCGACCCAAGTATCATCAAACGCTACTTCGGCCCAGAACCACGTGCAGGGCTCCCTCTTCGTGGATATGACCGTACAAGAGGACACCCGCTCACTCGAAAGAAACTGCAGTGGGTGGGCCTCCCACTGGTGCACCGTCTATCCCGGAGGGCGACCAATCTATGGAACTCGCTGCAAGCCGAATTGGTAGAAGAGCCTAACGATACATTGTTCAAGTGACTTCCGGATGTATGTGTTAAGAGGTGGTGGGAGACGCACATCGGTCTACTTCACTAGGCTCTGGTGAAGAGGCTTACACGGGAGAGATACCCTCGGCCTCTGTTATGAAGGGCTGCTCTACACCGGCAAGTTTTTCTGAGTGATACTTAGAGTTGTATTTTCTGCGGTTGTGTCATCCTGTGGACTATAACTTACCCACGATGTCTCCAAATAGAGTCAAAAATGTTGTATCCAAGTGCCCAGTTTGTTCAAAATTCGTTTGCTCACACGACAGATCTCTTCAATGTGATGGTTGTGATGGTTGGGTCCAACTTGAGTGTTCCGAAATAAGTGGTGATCTTTTTGAGGCCCTGGATAAAGACCGTGCGAAGTTGCTTAAGGTGCTGTGCATCAAATGCACCGAGCTGTCAACACCTGTGTGGCCGACAAAGCAGTCGGTGGAAATGGCTCTTCCTGTCACAGATACGGCAGCGTCACCATTTTCGCCATCATCATCATCATCATCATCGGCAGCAGCAGCAGCACTATCAGTCAGTCCATCACCATCAATAGCAACGGAATCAGCGGCATCATCATCGTCTTTTTCCACGCTGATGTCATCACTCTTACCGTCCTCACCGCAGTTAGAAGGGGAAAATTCCGCCAAGGAGTCTATTCCTGACTGTGCTACGTATGCAGAAGTGGCATCAACATCTGTCACTGGGCCAACCGGAACAAAAAGCCGCCGAAGCCAGAGGCTACCTAAGCCTGCCAGCCACAATGCGGACCCAGTTGGCACTGATGTGGCCTCTTAAGTGCAGGACGGTATCATGGGTACAACACTTAGCCAAAGGAGCACCATTGTAGATGAAAATAGACCGGCCTGGGTAACAACAGCGGGTCCTCTACGCAGAGCGCCACCGTCGAGGAAACAGTGTTTCGTAATAACGAACTTGCCTGGGACAAAGAAAGCTGCGGCACAGGCATGTCTGGGCAACAATATCGCGAGTCTCCGAAGTATACTAGCAAAACTCTGTCTCCGGGGAGGAGGAGACTGTGGAGTAGTTGCGGGTGAAATCAGTCTTCTGAATTGGTGAAGCCAGTGAGGCTGAAAGCCCCCGTCCACTGAAAGTAGTGCTGGACTCTGAGGAAGCCGCTACTTCCTTGATAAAATGATCCTACCGGCTAAAAGGCGGGCAAGTGAGGTTGCACCGAGATCTAGACCCTGCGGATCGTGAGAAATACAGAAATGCATTGATTAAGAGACGTGAAAGTATAGAACAAGGAGAAACGGACTTGATTAATCGGGATTTTCGGGTGCAGAAGAAGTACCTTACTTCCGGTGGAGGCCGCTGACGCTAGTGTCCTTGTCAGTCCCCCATCCCCAAGCTAGGACGCCCTGAACAAACGGAGGTGGTCGCAGGCCAAGGCATCGTCGTCATCCTGTTGTCTAACTTCCGTGGTCTGCTGAACAAGAGAGAAGACCTGGAACACTTGCCGCGGTCCAGCTCACTGACTATCATAGCACTGACGGAGACTAGGCTGAGCAACAATGTTCTAGACTCTCAGGCCTCCTTCTCTGGGTACGCCCTATTCCGAGTCGATGGGAACTCTATCGGAGCTGGTGGAGGCGTCGCATTGTTCTTCCGATCAGACTTCCCAACCGCGCAGTTAGAGGCGCTGGCATATCCGCAAGGATTCGGTGAAGCTATCTGGTGCCGCTTCTAACTTACCACTGCAGGCTTTAGGACAGTTGGAGTCATCTGCCGGACACCTGCAAACACTCCTCCAGATACGACGAATTTATTGAGGAGATGGACGTACGACGGCCACTGCCTCGTCCTGGGCGATTTCAACTCTCCGCATATTCATTGGACATCAGGCAGGACAGCGGCCGGGACAGATCCTTTCTCCCGGGAATTACTGAAAACGGTCCAAGAACTGGCACTACACCAGCATGTTCAGGAATCAACCAGGAGGAAATCCAGTCACCACTCCATTATAGATCTGGTGACTTCTCCCAGGAGCTCGGATGTCAAAAAGGTAGAACATCTCCCTCCACTTGGAAGCAGTGACCATATGGTGCCAGAATTTCACTGGCGCAATGGTTCTTGTCCATCCTTTAGACCACACCGGAGGTAAAGTTCGGCGCACTCCATTCGAAGATGTCCGGAGAGCGGCCTGAGCGGTCAACTGACTTCCCACGGACTCAGATGTCCACCGCGATGTGAACCAAGCTTGGGCGTTTATCCGTGACTGCCCCCCTAACCGATGTAGACCCCGGGTGAAGGGCCCACCATGGATTGATCTGGAGCTCAGAAGCCTGCTAAAACGACGAAATCGGGTCTGGCAGCTGCTTCCATCTACAGGTGAGGGTTGTGATCTCTGTCGCAGGATTCGTAACCAATGTACCGAACAAAAACGGATAGAGCGGATGGCGTTCAAGGGGGCCCTTGCGGTTGACGCAGTGCGAGCGCCCAAGAGCCTGTTCGCATGCTTAAAGCGCCGCACCAGAACGAAGGTAAGTAACTCGGCACCAATGAACAATGACGAAACGGTTGCAAAAGATGACGGACAGGCTGAGACATTAACCAAGCCTAATGTGCCGGTTTATTCTGTGTAGGAAGATGCACCTGTCCCGATGGTGGATGGCTCACTGCTGTTCATTATGCATGATTTTGGGGAGCCAGAAGTGAATAAGATACTCAACTCCATCAAAACCCATAAGTCACCGGGACCGGAAAACGTGCATCCGTTGATGTTGAAGGAGTTGGCGGACCAACTAACTACACCATTGAGTCGGTTGTCCAATTTATCGTTAACCACTGGAAGTTTACCTCGGGAGTGGAAAAATGCGGCCGTTGTTCCGCTGTACAAGGGTGGGACAAAATCCCCATCGGCCAACTATCACCCAGTTGGCCTCACTTCCGTAGCTGGAAAGATCATGGGAAGGCTGGCGGCGGCTCGCAGACGTGAGCATCTGGAGAGCCGTCAACTGCTATGCGCAGAGCAGCACGGTTTTCGGAGAAACAGATCACAAAGGTTGGTCGAACTCCAAGGCCGAGGGATATGTCACGGACGTCGTCATTGTGGACTTTAGTAAGGCTTTTGATAGTTCCTCACAATGGGCTGTTGCTGAAACTACGGGCCATCGGCATCTCAGGGCCCGTGCTTCTTTGGATTGAGGCTTTATTGGTCGAGAGGGCCTTTCCCATGAGAGTTGCACAGCCCCAGTCCGTGAGGTATCCAGTTGGCAGTGGCGTGCCGCAAGGCTCTGAGCTAAGACTGCTGTTGTTTCGAGTGTTTGTGAACGACCTACTATATACCATTTGATCCCAATGAACTGTCTACTCTGATGACATAAAGATCTGGTGCACCTTTCGGTCAGCAGAGGATCGCGAGATAATACAGGAGGATCTGCAGGCTCTCGTCAATTGGTCGACCACTCGGGGTCTACTGGTAAACGTGGACAAATGCGCGAGCATGCGGATGGGTGGCCCCAAAGATACTTCCGGCTACTGCCTTGGGATTATTGTACTCTGTCACAAGCTGGAGGAAAAGGACCTTGGGGTTGTTGTCACCAACAACCTGAAGATAACAGCACGCATTGAGAGAGCGTGCGCCTCAGCATGAAGGGTACTTGGTTCCATTCGCCATTCATTTGGGTCTCTGCCACTGGACACTTTCCGACTGCAGTATGTCTCGCACGTACGTCCTCGCTTGGAATATGGCTGTCCGGCTGTCTACCCCTGCGCGGCGGCGGAAGTAGCCAAACTGGAACGAGTGCAACGAGCTGCCACACGACTCGTGGCCGGACTGCGTGGGTTCAGCCATGAGGAGCGCCTAGAAGTCAGCCAGCTGTTTCCCATTGCTTATCGACTTCTTCGAGGCGACCTCATCTATGCCAGGTGAATAATCCGTGGTGAGTTGAGCTGGGAACTACAGTCAGAATTCCCACTCAGGAATAATGATCGTACCATGAGACACCCCCTGGGGCTTCGCAATGTGCATTCCACCGGCTTACCTGCCATCTATCGATTGTCGAGGAGAGTGACCAATCCCTGGAATGCTCCACCGACCGAAGTGGTGGAAGAGGAAACCGAGACACTATTTGGGAGGAAATTGGATCAGACCCTGAAGGATTATTGGAGGAGCGCCGACATCTAGCCCAGTCAATATAGTACGATGTGATGGGGCTCATACGGGATGACTTCCCACTGCCCTTTACCTGAAGACTGAAGACTGAATAATAATAATAATAATAATGGTGCTACCTTCGGCAAGGCCGCGCGCGGCGCGCGGGCCGAAAGCCTCGCTGTTTGATGTCCGACAGATTTCCCACGCTTGAATCTTCCGTGTCACTCAAGTTGAACGAACTTCAGCAAAGCTGAACTTCTCCCACAGTCCAAAGGTCCATCTTCCAGATCTCCGACAGTTCGAGACGCAAACTGCAGTCAAGACTCGTGTCCTTAACCCTTTCGCATTGTCCAGCGGTCTATCTTCCAGTTCGCCAGCAATACCAGATGCAAGATACTGTCAAGATTTGTATTTTGAACCCTTTCCGTTTTACCACTTCCCCACTATCTAGTGAACTATCTTACAACTCACTGGTGACATTCAGATGACAAGATTATCACAAGATCCGGGAACATTTGGGCTGTAGCCTCGTACCCGTGTATTACTTCAAGACTTCAAGACAACTAAGCTGAAGGTCATTTGTGACACGAATATCTTCCCGCGTTATGCGTTCCCGCTATTTTTCGTTCTTGTATCAATTCGGGGTACAGAGAACCCTGCGTTACGCTGAAGATGGATTTTCTTCCTTTTTAACATTTCACGTATAGTATTTGGATAAGTGATCCAAAAGGTGCACTTTTTAGTCCCGAAAAGTCCCACTGTGTGGCCATTTTTGACCATGCCATTGCATACATTTTTCTCCACCCAAGTCTTTTTAAGGTCATTCTTCGGTCTAGAATGGGCCGCTTTGAGGCCAATTTTGAACGTTTTCGAGGTAGTCGTGCCGCTTAGAGGGATATGCAATGGCACACACTGAAGGAACAAATTCATTCGTGTAACAAAACTAAAAGGAACTAACAAAGACGCGGTAGTGGGTGCCGATCTCTGTGCATACAACTGAAAGAATTCTAGACGCTCGATTGACCGCGGCCACTACCAGTCCTGTGCAACCTGGCCTGGCTAGTTAGCGTCTGTAACACAGTCCGTTTCTGTATCAAAACCACTCCGAAATTGACCTACTTTTGGCCGGTTTTTGAGTGGTTTGTGCTGTTGCATCGACCGGTTTTTGGATGGTTTCTGAGTAGTTTCTGATCGGTTTAAACCGATCATGTGAAGTACATAGTGCGCCTTATTATTCTTCTTGCACTTTCCAAGAATTACGCTTTCTGTTGCTCAGTATCATCTCCCAAACCATGAGTTACCAATAATTAGTCGTTATTTACCCATTTCACGGCGCACGAAATAGAACGATCTGCAAAGTGGTTTTCAAGGACATTGCGATATATTTCAATCAATGCGCCGAAATAAAATGTTTAATAAACTGTGTACGGTTCTCTGGTCATCGACTCCCTCCTTATCAGCTAAACTTTTACCTTTGGAATAATGGTTACAGAACAGGCCGGTCGAAAACCGATGTTACGAACGGCCCAAGCAGCAAACCCCACGTTTACCCAATTGGGATATTGTTGGGATAGAATTGGATCGGCCCACCGGAAGGTTAGGTGTCTCATTGAAGAACGTTAGGAAGTGCTAACGACCACTAAATGGGATTAGCTCACTCATTCTGCTATTTACTCGCAATTTGTTTTAATAATCAATCCAACGTCATGACATTCACCATTCCGTTGAGAATCAACCACTAAGCTGCTAGTCTTCAATCTTCAAAGTTTGAGGCAGTAAGGCAGTCTCCCGTTTGAGCGTCGTCACTTCAACGCTGGGGCATGAACTTAGGTGTACCTGTCCTGTCACCACCTCTTCAGAAGTATGTACAGGCGTTGCTCGAATATGTGGTTATTTCCCTCTTCCACCACTTCTGCTGGTAATGCACTCCATAAACTCGTCACCCTCCTTGGGAGGTGGTATACCAGAGGCAGGCCGATTGACTGCTGTTTCTTAAGTGTCCGTGAATGACCTCGGGTACGGTTGTGAAGCCGCAAGAAAAGTAATCCGTCAACTCTGGCCCTAAATCTCCACGGAGAATGCGTCTGGTGTAGATAAGGTCACCGTGAATTCTTCGATATGCCTCTGGGAACAGTCCAGTGGCTTGGATACGACCTTCATAACTGATCCCACGTAATCCAACGACCAGGCGATTGACAGACCGCTGTACTAGTTCTGGTTTTGCAACTTCCGTGGCCGTACAGGGGAGAGTGGCAGGTGCACCGTATTCCAGTCGCGGACGTATATGGGAAGCATACAACACTTTGAAGGATGACATGGACAGTTGTCCAAAAGACTTGCGCACCGCTCCATACATACGCCAACCAGAGACTCATACCTTATCCGTGTTGACTTTGGTCTTCAGATTTGACGCAACTGCTACCCCAAGATCTTTTTCACAAGCTGATGTGCGGATGGACGTTCCGTGCAGCTTGTGGGAGGTTCCGCTCTCCACCCTACCTACACTCATTTATGCACACTTTCCAACATTGACAGGGAGTTGCCAAGTCTCGGACCAGTGCTTCAATGCGACCAAGTCATCTTGTAGAACCTGTGGATCCGCGGCTGACCGGATCGTTCTCCAGGTTTTAAGGTCATCCGCGTAAATGAGGCAAGGTGATTGAAAAACGGACGACAGATCGTTTATATACACCAAAAAAGTGGTGCCCCCCCAAACTCTGTGGGACTCCACTGGAGGCACTGGAAAAACTGGAAAGCGACTGCGCGACTCTCACCGCAAACGTTCGTTCTTTTAGGAAATCCCCGATCCAACGAGTTAATGGAGACACCAAGGGTCCCTAGTTTCAGCAAAGGGCGCCCATGCGGCACCTTATCGAATGCTCTGCTGAAATCAACAGAGATTGCATCCGTGGGGTGCCCTGCAGCCTTGGCTTTCGACCAAATAACAGTACCCCACACCAACATAAAAATAGTGTATTATATATAAATATAATATGCATATGTACGAAAAACTGGTGATTATTCACTAACCGTTCGATTTGGATCACTCTTAATTTTATGCGTTAAGCTGCTGCAAGACGAAGAACCAGCTTCATACATGTCCCGAATGAAAGGGAACTTGTCATGAAGAGCCTCGGAAATGTGGTACGAATTGGCTTCCCCAGCGCCACTCGGATTTTTGTTCGAGGTGGTGACTCAATCCCGTGTACAGCCAAGTGTTATCTGTTGGACAGCAGGAGGTTTTTGTGTTGGAAGCCGGTGACCGAACGAGCGGCTCGTACGCCTTTTGGATGGCTGCCGACTAACCCGGGATGCCCTACTCGTCCTAGTGATCTTGATGCATGGTTGCCGATGGCTCCCTAGGAGCTCGTTCGCCATTCGGTAGAGGTCACCTAGACCCAGGGGTCCATGCAACCCTGTTCATTGGACGGATTTCCCTGGTGGATGTTAGATCCCGGTAGGTCTCATCCGCCTGTGCAGGAGTATCCATCTTCGCATGCCGGGTGCCGTCTCACCGAGGTTTTTAGGTATCGGTTACCCTCAACCTGGTTTGGCCCGCCTGTCGAGCGGTTTTCCGGGGTGTGGCTGCTGATGCATGCGTCAGCTTCGTGGAGCCACAGGTGAGAGTTGGGCAGTTGATGGAGACCAAAAAGATGGGAGATTCCTTAAGGGGCACGACATTCGACCAACTCAGTGGTGCTACTCCTCTTAATTATCCCATCACTATCTTCCCAAGTCTCGCAACCCTACAACAAGAGTGGACGCATCGTGACACAGTATACACGACCTTTCAACTTTAGCGAACTGTCAAGTGGGTGCCCCAAGTGTTTCAGTCCGGCGTACGCCGCTGGAGTCTCGGATGTACGCGTGTTCACATCTACTACCGTGATCCCATCCGTCGTCACGCTGCTTCCGAATTAACTGAAGAGGTCAACAGTTGTTATTTCCTCCCATCAAGCATCAAATTCGGAATCGTTGACGTCCAGTCTTGTAACACCACCTTGCACCTTGAAGGTGCAAAGCGCGTGCCAAATGGAGCTACAGCCCTCCCAAGTCTATCAAGTGCACGTTGCGCATGTTCTGTGCATTCGAACAAGCAGACAACGTCGTCCGCGTAATCTAGGCCACACAGCTTCTCGCTGTTTTCTAGTTCGATGCCCTCAGCCTGGAGATCTTTCAATTCATTTTTCATTATTTCGTCCATGACGAAGTTAAACAAGAATGGAGAAATTGACCATCTCTGTCAAACACCGCTGGTCATTTCGAACCGACTGGACAGTCAACTGCAAACCCTCACGCGGCCAGAAGTATGAGAGTATAACGACCTCAGTAGATGTAGGAACTTCTGAGGCACACCTTTCCGGTGAAGAACATTGAATAGCGCCGTCCGGTCAGCTGAATCGAAGGCACCTTTGCAGTTGAGGAAAGCCATTGTTGTTGGTCGTCGGTGTGCGTGACGCACTTCTAGCAATTGACGAAGAGTAAAAATCTGGTCGATGCATCCTTGAACTGGACGGAATCCGGCTTGTTGTTCGCGGGCGTTCCTCTCGAGAGCTGATATCAGACAAGGCAGCAAATTCGAGGCTAATACCCTGGCGACTATCGGAACTAAGCTAATCCCACGATGAATACAACAGTCATTGCGTATTCCCTTCTTGAAGATAAGAACAATCAATGACTCGCTCGATATTAACGGAATACGCTCCTCTTTCCAAATGTCACGGAGCAAGGTGGTAAGTGATTTATCAATGCACCACCACCCATTTTGAAAAGAACTGGTGCAAGTCCGTCAGGACCGGCCGCTTTCCCTCGCTTTAATAATCGAATGCACGAATTTACTTCTACTTCCGACGAGGGTTCAAGTGATACTCCCCAAGAATCCCAGTTTTTGACACAGGAGAAACTATATTAGCGTGCTGACAGATAAACTGCTCCTTAAAGTATTCGGTCCGACGGTCCAGCCTTTGCTCTTTGCCATGACTGGGTTCTCCATCTCTATCACATATCGCTTCACTAACCGGGGTTCGCCGTCCACCGGTGTCAGGAATAAGTTTGAACAGTCTTTGACTGTTACCTGAAGCAGCCGCCATTTCCATTTCCTCGGCTAATTTGACCCGCCAATTTTCACGACCATTCTAAAGGCTTTTCGTTACTTGCCTTTGTAGATGTCTTCGTATCTTATTCACCTCCTTACAGTTCGAGAGCTGACGTTTTTGCTTTATTAGCCTGATCGACGCTTGCGAGATCCAGTGTCTTTGATGGACATCGGATCTAGAACCACAGGTAAAACCTGTTGCCACGTGCATTACCTGCTGGATATGGACCCAATGCTCGTTTACATTACTGTTCGTCGTGGATCCTACGTCATATGCTAACTTCTGTTCGTAACGGGTGCGGACTTCTGGATCAGACAAACGTTGCACGGCTAACCGAGTTTGGGGTTTTTGTAGATGACCATGGAGCTGGAGAGATAATCGCAATAAAACTAATGCATGGTCAGACTCTACGTACGTGGACCAGTAAGATCTACTGTTGTGAACAGAACTGCACCACCGGTAGCTTACTGCGATATGAGCAGTTTGACTCAAGGTACTTGTAGAGTTAGAGCGCCATGTCGCCTTGCGACTGGAGTTGTGTCGGAGCTTCGTACTAGATAGGAATAACCGACTGTCTGCACAAGACTGGAGAAGCCTGTCCTCGTTATCCGTGCGCTGAGCGGGTAAAGCACAACAATCACCTAAACGAGTTTCTGATACACTAAGTTTTGCTACATTGACCGTATTTTATTAGTCAGTTTTCCCAAACTACGATTCTCCTTATTCCTTTTCATCTGCCCAACAATGAAGCCCTTATAACTATTCTGACTTCATATATATTAATGTGCAGGACCATCCTAAACTTAAGTTCCTTTTAACTCCAATTGGTATTAAAAGGTATTGATTGAAATTAAATTTCCAATAAAGAATAACCAGTGTACCAGTCGTTGATTTGATTCGTATCAATTCGATTTTGACCAGTGGATAATGACCACTAAGCAAACCGGTCGGAAACCGAGGTTAATAAAGGGCTGTGTGCTACAATGGAAGCATTTAATCCCAAAATAATCCATTGGGGAAGTTTTTTGGGACTGTCTAATTAAGACGGTTTGAGTTGGAAAAATTACCCGTTTGCTAATCTTCGCGTTTACTTCAATGTGAGATGCTACAGCTTGTGAGGATATTCGACACTTGATGGTGCGTGGATTGTGACGAGTAATTTTTGAGGGTGTTTACGAATCATACTATTTTCTTAGAAGGAAATTTATAAAAGTTTATCAACTAATATCTAAAGGTAGAACAACGTAGTACAGCTTACCGCAATTTAAAATTAACGAATATAAACCGAGGTATCTTCGGTGTGTTCATAATAATCCCTAAAACGTCCTTGGGGCTTTGCAAATGAGACCGAATTGGGACACTTTTGGGACCTATCGGAGACTCATTTGGGACTTTTTCTTGACTTCTGTGCTGGTTGTGGTTTCCGAAATACACAGGTCCATTTGTATCTTTTCTGTCGCGCATGGTCGAAATACACGTGTATTTCGTGACGTGTCTGCGTATCTGTTCTCGCTTACTTAATGTACAGCGTTACGTTTAACATAAACTAAACCACTCAGCACAGGCGTGCATACAGCCCTTAATGTTTTTTGGCCAGAAAATGGTCCCGAACTGCAGCATGGTAGGGTGATATCTCACGAAACGGTCACATAAGTCATTTATACCACTTTAGATTGTTTCGAAATGATGTCGAAACTGTGCGGAAATGCCACCCGATTGGCTTTTTGAGATGTCCCATCGATTAATTTGAGGATGGGTACATCGATTGCTCCTATATAATTCACCCAGGTGGCCGCACTATGCCGATGCCAGTACGGTAAACGATGGGCAAGTAGAAATGCGTGTTCTCATCCGCGTTTTTTATGCCTCTATACTAAATCACATTCCTATAGAAATAACATAATTTACACCTGTCTACAATAATCTGGTCATCCGGGAGCTGATTTGTTATCTAACCTTTGACACCAAACTTTCAATAAGGAGAATAATCATTCTATGTGAAGGCTTTGATCAAAATGAATTTGTACTGTTATATTATAAGTCTCCGGGATGTGACGGAATTGCACTTGTCTCAACCGTGAAACTGCCTGGATGTTCTATGAATAAAACCCCAATACATTTTACAAAGTCGTTTCTAATTCAGTGGATATAAAACAACACATTAGACTTAAGCTGTGCGCTAGGAATTATATCACAGCAGAACTCCGTAATTTATGAACCTGGGACACGCTAATTGACTCACCCCGCAACAGAATACCAGAAAATTCTTGGCAGTTAGTGCAAAACCTTTCTGTTTGGAAGCCCTATCTTAAGGACTTTATTTTCGTTTTCAAAACGTCTATAGGCAGCGAAATGGACACAGAAGTCTGTGTGGAATAGAATGGGCATCAAAATAATTTGTTGACTACTCCACAGTTATGTATGATGACTCGTATTATCAGCATCGTTCAAATCGGAAGGCATATGGGAGTGTTTTACGGGCCCCATACATGGTAGTTATGAAAAATTTAAGGCTTGCCAAATACAGTAGTCTCCTTCGGTTTGTTACATCCTCCCTGCAAGAAATACTTTTCCGGTGCAAGAAAATTCTCTCCCTTTGACTATAACCCTCTTCTTAAAATGCCCCTCAGAAAGAAACAACCTAAGCTATCTCAACCAGTTCTTCTTGATTTGGGGTGGGGACTACTGTACTGTTATCATATCAGTAACACTACGAGTTCGGCGAGGGTTTTCCAGACGTAATCAGGAATCGCAAAATGCGTGAGGTCAAAATAAGTGACGTATCTTAAAATCTGATATAAAAGGGACAAAACTAAAACGGAGAAATAGCAGCATACTGCAACATAGTAATCACCAAGAGATAACAATCTCTTCTTCCACACGAATTTTGAACCACTACAAATTACTAACACCGCAATACCTGTTTCTCACGGCTTATCGAAGGTGCATTGAAGATTGTTCCCATCTTCAAGAAGGGAATACGCAATGACTGTAGTAACCATCGTGGGATTAGCTTAATTCCGATAGTCACCAAAGTATTAGCCTCAATTCTACTGCACCGTCTTATACCGGCTCGCGAGAGGAATGCCCGCGAACAACAAGCCGGATTCCGCCCAAGTCGAGGATGCATCGACCAGATTTTTACTCTTCGTCAATTGCTAGAAGTGCGTCACGCACACCGACGACCAACAACAATGGCTTTCCTCAACTGCAAAGGTGCCTTCGATTCAGCTGACCGGACGGCGCTATTCAATGTTCTTCACCGGAAAGGTGTGCCTCAGAAGTTCCTACATCTACTGAGGTCGTTATACTCTCATACTTCTGGCCGCGTGAGGGTTTGCAGTTGACTGTCCAGTCGGTTCGAAATGACCAGCGGTGTTTGACAGAGATGGTCAATTTCTCCATTCTTGTTTAACTTCGTCATGGACGAAATAATGAAAAATGAATTGAAAGATCTCCAGGCTGAGGGCATCGAACTAGAAAACAGCGAGAAGCTGTGTGGCCTAGATTACGCGGACGACGTTGTCTGCTTGTTCGAATGCACAGAACATGCGCAACGTGCACTTGATAGACTTGGGAGGGCTGTAGCTCCATTTGGCACGCGCTTTGCACCTTCAAAGTGCAAGGTGGTGTTACAAGACTGGACGTCAACGATTCTGAATTGGATGCTCGATAGGGAGGTGCTGTCAGTTGTCGACCACTTCACCTACCTCGGCAGCAGCATAAGGACGGACGGGAGCACAGTAGTAGAGGTGAGCACGCGTATATCCAAGGCCCGAGCAGCGTACGCTGGACTGAAGCACTTGTGGCGTCGATCTGATATTTCACTGAAGTTGAAAGGTCGTGTATACTGTGCCTCAGTGCGTTCAGTTTTGTTGTTTTGTTGCGAAACTTGGAGTCTGCGTGCTGAAGATATTCGTCGTCTTGAGGTTTTTCGACCACCGACGTTTAAGTAGTATCGCTAAGATCGGGTGGAGTAGCCGAGTTGGAAATGCTGAGGTCAGAAATCGAGTATTGGGTAGTAGTTCGGAGAACGTTTTGTCACAGCGTATCCAACTTAGTAGACTTCGTTGGTTGGGGAATGTGTTACGTATGTCAAACACACGTCTACCGTACCGTGTCCTATTCTCCGTTGCTCCTAGGGAGTGGAAGAGACCACGTGGAGGTCAACAGATGACGTGGCAGCGAGGAATGAGGAAATGTACAGCAGACTTAGGAAAAGTAGGGGCTTCACATCTTCGTGGTTGGGGTCCAAAATATCCGTTTACCAGTTGGCTGGAGACACTGAAGGATATGGCTGCGAACCGGTAACAGTGGCGATCGTGTTGTCACTTTCTATCGAATCAGAATGACTGATCGATGTGCGTTTGTACGGTTAGACTGTGTATTCCGTGTGTTGGCTACTAGGGCGTTTTCTCCTTTTCCCTCCCATGTGAGTCCACTCCGTGTCCATCTTGTGTATTCATACTTTCTAATTCAGCGTGCAACATGGTGAGAAAGGCAGTGATCGGTGGGGCTTGCCCTACTGTTTAACGCTGTACGATGATGATGATGATGATGATGATTGATGTCTTTATTCAACCGAAATACGTCTTATCACTCGGTCACTCGAAATCTTTTCGACTGAATAGGGGTTGGTGCGCAATTGCATCACCCAGTAAAGTTCGAAAGAATTCCTCGTCTGCGAAGTTTGTGTCAGACTAAAGTAATACCGAACTTAGGATCTCCTAATTGATGAAAACATCTTATTAAAAAATGTCTTACTGCTGGAAACGTACGTTTGTGCAATCCGTCGTAGAGTTGGAAACAAATATTGGTTTTTTAAGTACCTAGTCCAAAAAAGCCACCTATGAAATGCCCTCGGTGTTCAGTTTTGTTTAAGTCAAAAGTCATACTGTCAACTACATACACCAGCGACAGACTTGACTCTGGAACTTTAAACAAGTTACTAGTGTGGGGGAGTGTGCATCCTACTTACCGTATTGGCAAGTAGTTAATTGCCTAAATACCATAGACAATCACGGAGCAACAATGGATGTGGCTGCGTTACGCAGACTGAATGTAGTAATACGAAATGAGGCACAAAAACCACGTGATTGCATCCTCCGATAGGATAACGACAGTCTTCAAGGCAGCTGGAAAGTTCCTGTGAAAATGAGCAATGGTTTATGCGATTAATTTTTGATGATGTCCGAACAAGTGGTTCCCAATGTATGACCTATTTACCCGGGACTTTTCGTGGACTACCATAACGGTATTCCTACTTTGGGTAGCTGCACGAGAGCTCTATTGTGTTTGGCAAGCGCCTGCGGTGGAGAAGCTTACTTAGGTTCACGACTCAAGTATTTTCACATCGAAAATTGTAATGCGGGACATTTCTCATGTCCTTGATGCGAACCTTACGGGGATCGATAGTGCCGAGGTTGTTAGTCATATCTATTGGAAACCAATACCAGCTAAATGCTACCCTCATTAAACTAATTTTGTTTCTGAGATGGGGGCAAAACCTCACTCCTGGATGCAATTACCTCAGTGAACGGTAACCGGTGGGATAGAAAATGCAAAGCGCCACTGGATAATGTAAGAGAAACTGAGACCGCTACATCCGACAACGACTGAACAAAAAAGAACAGTTTGAGTCAATAATACAAATTCTGAAAATGTGTTTGCCTGACTTTTTCTGGTGTCACACTGCATGCCCCAGTCATCACTCAACCAATAGTTTCGGTGAATCCTAAAAATGAGTTGATCCACTCATTCCTCGTGGTAACCTATTCATTGTCTACTCATCAACACCGGGCTGCACAGGTGAAATGAAGTCGTAACAGCAAGAAGAATCACAATCCTGTTTGCCTGAGGAGAGGAAACAAGAACCGTCTTCAGAGTGATCATGGGGTCCATTGCAAATGATAAGCTTCAAGCAAACAATGAAATCATCAAAGTGGTGCACAAAGCGCGTGCGAACTTACCTGTGGTGGCTTGTTTACGCCAGTTAGTGAGAGTAAAGACCGTGTCAATTCACCCTCTAGCCTGGCGTCAATAGAAAAATGGTGAACCCAGTTATGACCTTTCAACAGAAATCGGAACTAAATGTTCTGCAAAACATCTACAGTGTATCGGCCCTTTTTTAAACCACGAATAAAATCAATCGCGTTTTGTTAGTCGCGCGATACCGACCCTTGTGTTAACAAAGTTCACTATTGTTCCTGTCAACATAACTCATAATCAAGCTCTTCTGCTATATATGCTTAGGAATATCGGCCAGGCTTCAAAGCAAATATTTACAAATATTCTAGCCATAATCAGTTCGGGATGCATAAAAATGATCCATGGTGTGATGTTATATGTAAGTTTTTATTGTTTGGTTATGATGCTGTCGAAAATAAATAAATCTGTTTAATAACATATCTTCATCTTTATAACACTGGATTTTCTCGTGTTTATTTCAATGTTAAACTTTAATGAGATTATATGGGTCACCTTTTACGGTGTGTGGAATGAAAAGGATAGGAAGCTTCTATTCCTGAACGATTATTCCAGAAAGAGCGAATAAGAATCTTCTCCTTGAAAACACAATTTTCTGGGGCCAACTTTAATTAACCGAACAGTCAAATTCTATTTCAGGTTTATTTATGTGAACAAAACACGTATTTTTGTGATTGCTCTGCATATCCGGCTTATAAATGCCGATCAAATTGAACTTCAAGAGGACACACCGGTACAATGTTTCGGCTAAAGATCTCTATGTGATACGAATTTTTACTTTGGATGGGACGTGTGTTGAGTACACGGTCTCAACCACGACAACTGGTCGTGATGCGCTAGACTATGTCGCACAACGACTAGATATTGATGATGTGAGCTTTCCTATGTGACTCTTCGATTACTTGTAGACCTGTTTTTTCGGATTTAAATATGAAGACTGGTCCGGTGAATCACGCTGGCTGTTCTTGAACAAATCGGTCAAGAAACAATTGGACAAACACGCTCGTCAACATGCTCTCACTCTGACGGTCATGTTATTTATTGATAATCCACAATTCATATCTGATTCACAACTGAGGTTGGTACAACCAGCAGCATTTGAAAAAAATCACACACTACCAAATTTAGGCGTTTCTTCTACCTTCAACTGCGACAAGATGTCGCAACTGGATTGTTACCGGTGACTCTGAAGTTGGGCATCAAACTGAGTGCTTACAGCCTTCAAGGTGAGTTCCTACAGTATTCGTTTACGAAAAAATCATAAATAGCCAACAATTTTGCTGTATGCCATAATGCACTTACAGCAGCCCAGAAAATTTCCACTTTGTGACTAATTTGTTTGAACATTTGAAAATAAAGGTTTGATTTGGGTCTGAGTATTCCATTATATCTGGAATTCAAACCGACCAATACCTCATTATCGTAGGTTCTGTGTCAGATGATCTTACCATTATTTGTGCAGTTTCGTACACCTGCGTCATGTTCATTCTGATTGAAAAATATTTTCGCATGAAGACTACTTTTATTACTTTTAACAATTATACTCAGCAGAGAAATAGTGTTTGTATCTTCATAGAAACCAAAACGTAATTGTTGGTATGTTCACCGTCATTCCTAATTTACCTTGTGAACTGTTCGGGAGTATCTTCTCAATCCAGTCCCTGTACATATGAAACAGTATCCAGTCTGTATCCGATATATGTTATTCTGATCAGGAAAACAATGTTTTTCCTAGATAGAACAAGAAGAAAACAATTTGAGGCAACATTATTCCAGTCTTCAGTGTATTCATGACGCACATGTGTCGAGCTTCCTGGCCTCTTTGACATGCTGTGAATGGCAAAAGATTGCTTCATTGTTGACATCAAGTATCTTGGAATATCACTGTGTCGCATTTGGTTGGCTCCTTTGACCACCGCCAGAAAAAATCACATAGTAAAGTTATTGGTTCCTATAGTAAACTGTGTTGAGAGACAGCAACGGAGTTCAATCGTTTAAATGAGAAGAATGGAAACCCGATGCGATGGCTTTATTCACTTTAAAAGTTCTACGACAGTCTTCAAACGGTGGTGAATCGCATTCCTAAAAGGGATATGCTTATCAAAAAGCGTGATTGAAACACCCGGACAGGCGCACAAGTCGTCTCGACACGTCATATTCTCGGAAAGTACGGCCTGGGCCAGCGCTGTGAAAATGGCGATAGGCTAATCAGTTTCTCCGATTTTAACCGGTTGTGCAAAACCGACACACGGTTCCAACACCCTAGAAGACCTTTTCTCACTTGGTGTTCCAGTGACGTTAGAACAGCTCATCAAGTTGACTACGTGCTAATCCGGCCGCGATTGATCTCGTCAGCGGAAGGCTTCAGGTCGTACCGCAGCGCTGAGGCAGGCAACAAGGGAGGATCAGATCACCTGCTGGTACAGGCAAAGCTTCGCCTTCGACTATCCACTCGAATAAATACAACTCCCCCGAAGCGTCTCAACGTGGAACTGCCGAAGTTCCGGGAGAAAACGGAAGCTCTGACGAAGGAGATTGAACCACAGTTTTCAACCGATGCATCCACGGCAGACTATGTTGACCTGCTGTAGGCCATACTGAAAGTAGCAGCACATCAAGGCGCAATAGGCGAATTTGGATTTCCGAAATACTGCTATATAGACTGGATATCTGAGGGCACTTTCCGGCTCTCCACCTTGGCCTGTTTATCCGGCCGTTCTGAATATCAACCCCTAAGACGCCAGGCAACCCGCTCCGCAATTACTGGCACCAGATCAAAAGTATGATGGAAACGGCAGCCAGTGATTGTTACGTTGCAAGCCTCTTTCGCCTCATACTCCATTAAACCTATCTTGCGTGATTCCGCTGGTGTACCCATCCCTGATAGGATGGAAAGATAACTAGATGGGTGAACATTTCGACCAGCTCCTCAGTAGCCCACTGGATAGAATGGTAGATATCGATTCGACTGCAGGTCTCATTTTTCATCAACTGCGACCGTCCGTCATCAGCGGAGGTAGCGGATGCAGTTAACGGTTTTAAACCTGGTTAGTCCCCCTGTGAAGGCGAAAGCCCCGCGAAAATCTACAAGACGTGCCTCCAGGTGATCACCGATCCACTTCATGCCCTTTTCGACTTGATTTGGGAACCTGAAAAATGTCCATCCGATTGAAACACCTAGGTCCTTCTCCCATTCCTAAAAACAGTAGACAAAACGGCGTGCGAAACTATCGTGGTGTCAGTCTACTAGAAGTGGTTGTAAAACCGTTCACCCAACTCGTGCTGAATCGCCTTGCTGGATCGAGACGCGTACGCACTCGGACCAACCAGGGAGGCTTCCGCCCAGGTAGTGGGTGCGTTGAACAAATATTCGTCCTCCAGAAGATCCTGGAACACCGTTACAAATTCCAACCCCCACACTGCCGCCTGCTTTACGGACTTTGGCACCACTTTCGACTCAATAGATGGCGAGTCATTGTAGAAAATAATGCCTTCAGATGTTGTCCCATTCAAACTGGTTAGTCTGATAAAGTCGTATTATGCTGGAAAAATCCATATGTCCGAGCTTACGGCGAACAGTAATTTTCATTTGAATTGAAGTCAGAAATACTATAAGGGTGCCCGCTATCTCCGGTGCCGTTCAACTTTGCTACAGATTGAGTAATGCAACGCTCAATGGACGGCTAGCAGGGCGTCTCAGTTTCTTCAGGCTGCAATATTACGGACCTTGAGTTTGCAGACGGCATAATGGTGCTCATGGGAAGACCTGACCACCTTACCAGCGGCCCTTGGCAGGGTAGATAAATATACTTCAGAAGATTGGTATGGGATCAATACCAACTAAACCGAGATTTTAGTAATACCCATTAACCGTACGAATCGATCCCTAAAGCTGAATATCCGGTCAAAAGAAACTGCATCAGATCTTAAATATCTTGGCTGCATCATCCTGCCAAACGGACAAGCCGCAGATGATGTCAAACGGCGCATTGTCGCATCCCAAATGGCTCCTCTACGGTTTCGAAATACCCTGTGACGACGGAACGAGATTGATCCTAAGACTAAACTGAGGACGTTTAATGCCACAGTCCGGCCAGTCCTACTATATGGTTGCAAAGCGTGGCCAATAAGAGTTGGGGATATCAGGCGACTGGAGGTCTCCGATCACTGGTGCCTCAGATCTATTTTGAAAGTAAGATGAAGTGACGGAATCTCGAGTGAAAACAACCGAAATCTCTGCCTCATCGCCCGTCTTTCAACATGCATATAACTCCACAGAATGCAGTGGTTTGGTCACGTACTTCGTAAACCTGACCACACTCTAACCAACATTGTCCTGGCACCACCTGCATGGTTGGGCTGGCGTCACCGACGAGGAAAACAATTAAAAATCTGGTTGAATACCGTTTTCGAGGACATAAATCAACTTGGCCTTCGTACGGTGAACGGCACTCGCCTGTGGAAATCGAACTGAATCGACACCTGTAAGGACGTTGCTGCCACCCGCCCAGTATGGACAGCCGTAATCAGACATTCACGAAGCCGGTTAACCCTCTCCAAGAAGCTATCCACTGTAAATTGAAGTAAGTGAGTGCATGTATGCTAAAAGAGAATAGTCAAACTATTATCAAGACGGGATATATATATTGTAACGAAAATGACAAAACGGGTGAGGACACTTGTATTTGGACGACCATACAAGTTCAGTTCATGAAACACGTACAATTGTTTATATAGCCCTTTTTCCAGACCGCGCTGCAGCAACATTGATCTGCCGGCTGCCTGAATATTTCGACTGCTTTCTGGTCAGCTGCTTGTCGTCATTAACTTGCTTCTCTTGTGCACCGTTTCCGTTCGGCTAGTTCCAATGTCCCGACTGACGGATTTATCGGTAGCCTCTCATATGGGGTATCTCGTTGGTTGCCTGAGGTCTCGCTGCTTCACATCTGCTAGCCCATATGCCTTCGACATATTCACCGTCTGTTCTTTGGTCTGTCGCTCTCGATCAATTGGCCGGATCAGTTTGATATTCGCATCGTCCTCTTGCTCCAGCTTTCCGCGTTAACTTATGATGATGAAAGCTTGCAGTAACACCACATTCACTCCGGGCGGAAGGAAGTCGTGCTAAGCCTCCCGATTTCTTAGGTCATATGGATGAGTTTTTAGTTGCAATTCTGCAGTGGATTGTTTTCTCTGAATAGAAGACTCAACAGGATGCCGGATAAGAGTCGGGCTAATGTCACTGCCCGGGGTTTAGACAATGTGTGGTGTCTGAAAATAGATGAATGTGTTTTGAATTATGACAAATGGATGAAGAACCTGCTGGTGGATGTGACTATTTATGGGGAGCCAGCTGATGGGTGGATACATTCTTCTCCTTTCCACTGGGTGGTCTAACGTGTGCGTTTTGTGGGCTATATTCAATTAGGTAAAATTCACCGTCTAATGGTTCATGTTTTGACGCTGAGAGGACCGGACCTGGGACGGTTAGCCAGCTTGGTAGCGAAATACCAGACGTTAATTTTCGATTATGATTGAAAAGGCGCTCATGAGGTTCATTATTGAAAGCGGTACATAAATGGAAGTGGATAGAATGCAAAGTATCAGGAAGGAACACCTCCCAGTCGCTACAAGGTACGGATCTTGATTTTGCGGCAAGAGTGATACGGTAACATGGCCTAGATAAGATTTCCCGTGGGTAACTGACAGAGTCTTGGTTTCAGTGCAGCACAAAGTGCACGTTGAGATGTAATGTTTTTGACATCTTGTGCTGAGACCGGCAGGTTACGTGATCTCACAAGGTACAGCAAACGAACCACGCCTGGACGGCACAGCGTCTCCTGATGCTCCTTGTCTGTCACAGTATCTACGGACGACGTAATGCGAGATAGGGTATAAAAAACGACATTCCCCTTCCCCGTGCGATATGATTTATCGAAGCTGTAACGTGAGAGCTCTATTCTCCACCGGATTTCATGGTTTTTGATTTTTCCACGTTGCTGTCTGTAGTACATGAACGCTACTGATCTTGGGTCGGTAACTATTCGGAAGCGGGAACCTACCAAGTTGAGTAACCATTTTCGAACTGTATCAGAAACTGACCGAGGCTTTTATTTCTACGGAAGAACGGTGTCGCTCTAAAGCCGCCAGTGTTCAGGAGAAGGCAACAGGTCTCTTTCATTTAGTGTTTAAATGGCGGCCATGGCAATATCTGAGACGTTCGTTTCTATTAAAAGGGGAACCAGATCTACGGTGGTGACTATTGCACGCGCCAGTTCATCTTTCAAGTTTTTAATCGGAGTCTCGAAGATTTCTGGTAGAAGAAAGGTGTGATTGGCAACTAAAAATGAATCTAGTCTGAAAAACTACATATCACTTGCGAGTAACATGCAAAAAAGCCAACGGTTTACTGCAGCGATTTATGGTCACAAGGAGATTGTAAAGCCAGTAATGGCTGTAAGCGATCGGGCTCAGACTCAATGAATCCATTGGAAATCTCATGCCCCAAAACCTTGATTATGTGATTGCTTAATATGCTCTTGTTCCTGTTAAATGTGAGACCACATTTACACTAAATGTCGCAAAAGCGGTTCATGTTTTTCTCGTGATATTTTTCTGAGGTACCCTAAACGACTGTGTCCAGGTAGGCGAATATATCTATCAGATTTTCTCTGCGAATCATCGGAAGCAGTTCAGGCAGCTAGTGACCCCAAAAGGAATCTGAAATAATTCATACAAATTTCCACACGCTTCGAAAGCTCCTTGTTGTTTATCTTCTTCGATGGGGTGCCTAGTGATATGCCGCTTCTAAGTCCATTGTGCTAAACACCGTATGTTAAGAGATCCTTTCTATCATATCCATTTTTGATGAGAGTATTGCGTCAAATAGAGTGAAGCGATTAATCTTTTGGCCGTAGTCAACGCCGATTTTTCGTTCGACACTCGTTGGTCGTAACAAGTACTTAAGCACGCTAATGCGAATATGTGGTTTCTATTACACCGTCTGTCAATAACTTTCGCATTCCAATCCTGATGAATAATTTGTTTGACGTTGGATGTCTACAAGATTTTGTCGCTATCGAGTAACTGTCAGGAGAGAGATTGCTGAACACATACGGGGATTGACATTGACAACAGTAACATTACACACTGAAAATAACTTTATTGCCAGAAAAAAGAATTTTTGATTTTTTATGCAAATGTAGAAAATTGCTCGAGTAGGAATTCAGCACAGAGATTGGTTAGGACTAAAAATCTGACATTTTCATACCGGTTATTGTTATGAGATAAATTTACAAAACGATGACTAAGAGTGGAACTTTTAAAACCTGTGGAATGCAGAAGAAGTGTTACGAGAGGTCACTACTTTCCCATTGTATTTCCTAACCACAGTGGTGGAAACAAAGCTATCAGAATTTCAGGTGCCAATGAGAGCCTGAAGTAATAAATCGTTCACAGAAACGTTTATGACAGCGTCGGTCAAGCTCAACGGAGTGGCGGCTAGTGTTGTTTCAGATGTCAGAAAACTGCTAACAGAAAAGGACCCAGAATTGGTTTTAGATCAGCAAACTTTTTGAAAATGCCCCATCTTTACCACAGCTTTCGCAGATATAGTTTTTCGCTGGACAGTTGAGACTTGGGTGTATGGAGTATCCATAAAAAGAATTATCGTGTTCTGCTTATTTCAGATACACTTTCTTCCGATCACTGAGTTTCTTCATCTTTTGAGTCATGCTTCGTTTTCTGTTTAATATCGACATCGGAGATCGCAGCAGAGAGAATGGAGTCGACATGTCGAAAGAACTAAATTGTCGACGTGCTATTTCTTAGGACCTTGCTAATATGTAGGCCGTTTCCCGATCGAGTGTTATATTTCCAGAAAGCACTGTCTGACACTACTGGACTGCACGTCAATTATGAATCTCGTATGACATCAGTCTGATTGCTTGGTTGTAGTGGACTTGAAGTTGCAGTCTTTTGCGAGCGACTTTAGCTTTCAAAGGGACTGATCAAAATTGTGCCCGCTTCTCGGTTGCGTGCAGACAGCGTGTGTCCTGCGAATATCTCATTTTTTTAGGTTCACATAGAGCTTTTTGAGAATATCCAGAGCGATTTCGAACCTTTTACGTTCAACGATTTGTTCATGGACGTTAGAACCAACGCAACCAACGGGGTTTTTTAGTTTATCTGGTGAGGAAGGAGTTAAATGCGCAGAACCAGTGGTTCCAGACTTTAGTCGACGAAGGACCCCTGAGATTAGCATCGAAACGTTCCAGTCGATACAGTCGATCCATTGTTAAAGTGAATAATTTGTAGTAAACTGCGCCGAGAGATAGCAGCAGAGTTTATTTTTTTGAATGAGGGGACTAAAGACCCAGAGCAAAAGTTTTATTCACTTTAGCAGCTCGGACATGCTTGCTGAAACAGAAGAGCCAAACTATTAGGGAAACGGGATGCACAAGTGATAATCAGAGCATGCAATGCCACCACAAATCCCGATTGTGTCTTCAGTGGTTTATTTTACTGGAAGCAATGAAATCCCCTCGTTTGAACGGAAAGAGAAGATTTATTGTTCACTGGATGCGATATGACCGTTGAAAGTGAGAATTCAGTTCATTCAGCCATCAATCTCGCACTTTTGTGCTCTGATTTTGGTTGCTAATTCCCAGCATCGTCGAGTTGAGGAGAGAATCAATGAAAGGACAAGGTGAAGTAGAGCCGAAAACAAAGTAATAAGCGGAAATCATGAGGACCAACAAAGAGCTGAAATACAACTACACTACAGGCCGCGACATCTAGCAATATCACTTAATATCTCCAACCGTTTGGTAGGCGGGTCGCGTGGATCACAATCTGGGAGTCTAACACGTTCTACTTGGCCAAGTCAACTGGTCAAGGTTTTCATATCTTTCTGCTATGTCATAGACTGATCACCTAGGCTTGCCTTCCAACCATTTCCTGCCTCGGAGAACAGCGTTGACTGAGGTAGTCTATCGGTAGACATGTGCAACACGTCCCAACCGCCTTAACCTGTTTAAATTCAGTACTTATTCTAGTAACTGACAACTGGTTCCCAACACCTTACGTTTAACCTCGGCATTACTGGTACGGTGTCCCCACCATATTTGAGTAATATTTACGAAGACATCGATGCTTAGCTGTAGTATGCAAGGATCAGTGTTCCTCCACGAAGGGTTGCTTGTGCTCGATCTGAAGCAGCAAAAATAGGAAACTCCATGAGCTCAAAGGTTCAGTGAGTGTATCAAAAGGATCCTACACTTACATTAGTCGAACACCAATACGGTTGCAAATAGCCTGCTTACTACACAACCACCGATAGTCTTCGCCTGTCTTCTGCCCTTGACCGCCGTGCTTCTGAGCCGTATAAAATAAAGGATTTAACTGTCACAATGTATACCCTACCAAATCGCAAAGCTCAGGAATTCATCGAGCTTGCGAAATGCGAAAGTAGAGGTCTTCAGATGCCGATGAACTTCATGCTTAAGAAGTTTTCCAAAGTAGTGGCTGGAAATTAGATATCAGATTTTCCCTGTTTCGTAGTCGCATTCAAAACGTTCCGTAAATTATTTTCTCAAAAGGACTCAGATTGGTTCAGTTGTTACAACTATCACCTCTGGCGAGAGTTACCATAGAAATTGTATTTCAGTCCAGTTTTAACTCGTTTTATCAGTATTGCTCAATTATGTGACCGGTCCGATGGCAGTAGGATATTATAAGCTTGAGACTACCGAGACTGATTCACTTGGTCTGAACTTCATCAACACCGGTCAGCTTTGTTAGTCCATGGCCCCACCTTGGTTCAACTTGCTACCATGTGGGATATATTGGGCTTTTTGGGGGTCTCCACTTCCGTTCTCGTGGTCATGATTCCTGGCTGTTTCTGCCGGATGGTACAGCGGCCCCTACATGTGTGATGTGCGCCTCTTCTGTGGCATTCATGCACGTGCATGAACGAATTTCGTTACTGGCTTAACAAAACAACTTAGGGATAAATGCAATACTAAGTTAAAAATCATCTAGAATAAAACACAAGGTAAATACGTTGTTGGAAGTTGTAACAACCTGTAAAATGTATGATCACGTTCATGAAAATCTGCTGAGATAATGAGCAAAAGCGATACAAAAATCGAAATTGATTTTTCACCTACCGGAATGAATGTTGTACGAAACAGGTGACCCATGATGATTTGATTTCTCGGTATCCTAATACAAATAAAGATGATTTTTGTTATTTCAATGTATAAGTCAGTGCGCGTGGTTTGTCGTTTCCATTTTTTTCTTCGAAGAGTTAATAAAAGCACTAGAGACCAGCTGTATATTTTCGTTCTTTCTTCATGATATGCACTAACTGGGTGTTGCAATCGTAAGCAAATTAAATCTCGTCCACATTCTTCTTCAGCTGATTTCGGAGATTTTGTTGATGTCGAAACTACGCTGTCTAATTGGAGAGAACGATCATCTCTGAATGAGGTTGGTTTAATTTGATGTATTATGCCCTAAATTTCTCGCCAAATTAGACTTAATCAAACCAATCGTAACTATTTCGGTCCTCTATCAGTTAAGGTCTTAAACTAGTATTCTATACTTTGATCTCTTATAGGTTACCGGATTGTTGTTGACATTCTGTTTGCATAATGAAGAGTCTAATCAGCACAATCACTGCATGATCGCATGTGCCGAATTCACTATTTTTTATCGTTACGGGTAGGCGAAGCAACACTGTTTGATGCTACTCAGTACCAGCTCGGTTAGTCTGCTGATGATGAAATGTGAGGCTCATGATTCAGTGCACCACATTCAGATCAATTTAAGTTTGGATGATATGTACCGTAGAAGATTCCTCAGACGGCTGAGACGTCCATATCGTGCTCTCCGACGGTGAAGAAGAGCGTCCACTATTCGCTAATATGTTTAAAATCTGGCGTTTACACCATTTAATCCAATAAAAGTGAAGAAACTGAGTTGTTCCGCCATCCTTTTGTAGGCATTCGCCTCGAAAATGATCCATTGCGTTTTTCACTGTTGTATTTTCACATTTTATAGGATAACGAAATCATCATTGCCATCGTTTTTGTTAGCACTACAAAAGAGAGTTTTCTATTCCATACAAAACCCCATTAGATACTCCTACTGGTTTTGTTTTTTTCACGACCAATCTCCGTCTCATCCATGTCCAATAATTAAATGGATTCTGCGGGTGCTATTTCTTCCATTTTACCAATGAGTAGTAACGAACTGACCCGAACTGGACACAATAGTGACTATATACAGAACACTCCCACTAAAACCAAGATGAGCAAAATAAATTCCGTTCGGTACTGTGTCACATTGGTCTTTGTAGCCATCACCAGTACACCTTAAGTTAAATCTTGATAGTAGATGGATGAGGGATGCTTGCCCGCACGTACTCATGACACATTACGCATATATACATCTAAAGTATGCCTCACACATTTCTTTTCATGCATTTTGCTTACTACTATTTTAGGCATCATTTTGCGGCGCCTTTGATCTGTCTACCACAGAATACGTAGATGACATACTTTGGGGATATTTACATTTGCAAGGTGTATCTCAAGACAATGCAATATGGTATTTTCTTGATGAAATCCGACACATTCCACGCTATGGTGTTAGAACTTTCAGGGGTGCGGTAAGTTCCCATGGTTTCCAACTGACAGTTTTTGTGTTCCATGTTCTTCACTAGCTGAACGGTCTAAACATGAAACTTCCATTTCCGGTTGTTAAATTTGTTGACGGGATCTGTTTAGGGGTACTGAGGCCCAAGTTAGTTTGCCAGGACTATGGCTGAGTAAAGAAATGACCATTTCTATTGATTGACGATATGGACACTTTGGTCTTCCAAACGCCAGCCTAGTTTCATCGCTTACATTTCTCGTCGTCACTCAACCATGTTGTATCGTTCATCAGCCCTGTGCATCGTTACTCAGCCGGCAAGTGCACTAGACTTGACACCAGGTGAAACGATCACTAAACATGCAGTCAGGCCCATTCTATTGCCCATCGATGCATGATAAAAATATCGAGAATTGCTGCATACGTTGTAAGCACTACCATATTTTCACGTCATGATGTTGCCTTAGTGGACATGAATACACTGAATGCTAGTTTACATGAAAGTCACAAAAGTTGTTGTGGATAACAGTGGTAGAGCCATCGGGAATTTTCGCAACGATAGTCAGAGTTTTCTCACTGCAGTATACTGGTACTTAAATCAAACCTTTCCCGTGATGAGGTTAAAAAAAGAAGGTAGTATTTACAACATTTCACGATTCTTGTCCAAGATAATGTCGAGACGCAATGAAGCTGTCCTGGACATAAATCGTGCATTATTGCCTTATTGGCTTAATGGGTGTAAAAATGAGCGAAACCAGCCTGCTTGAATTTGCTAAAGAATTCCTCGATGGAATAAAAAAACTGTGGGGGTTTTAAATTCGTCGTATGATGAAGTGCACACAGCTGAAAATCAGCCGCTGTCCTGTGGACGGACACGAAGTCAAATCAGTTCAGTTCATACAACCATTAATCTTGCATTCTTGTGCTCTGGTTTCGGTTGCTACCTCGCAGCATCGCCGAGTTGAGGGCAAAATGAATAGAATCCTGAAGTAAAAAAAGCCGAAAATAAGATATTAGGGGAAAATCACGGCGACAAATATAAATACCTTCTTGGTATTTGCCCTAACTCTATAGGCAGGCCCAGTTTGTTGAAGTGACCAGTACAGTCAATTCCTGTTTGGCGCAGTTGTTGTCCATTCCGAACAGAGTAAATCTGTATGCTACGGAGCGCGTCCCCAGATCGCGGATAGGAGAAAGGCCGCCTTTCCGACTAACCAATAACAAGGTAAACTCACCAAACAAGCGGTCGTGGACAATCAACGGCAGTCTTCCAAGATGTGGACGAATTTTTGCTTGGCTAGGGTTCACCGCTCTAAACGCCACAAATCTACTGATGACACTGTGACGTGGTGAGTGTGACCCCCCGTTGTTGTGTTCCACTTATCTGACACGGTTACCAAAAGAGGCGAATGAACCGAATAATTGACCACCGGCTCACCTGAACCAACGCTACTGTCTTACAGGACGCGGTTGGCTGCGCAAAGGCTATAGGTACATTCTCTGATAAAAGACCTACTCGGGACTGGGCGACTCGGTAGTACTACAGCCCACAACACAAACAACCACGGAAGAGACCAGTGATACAAAGATTGATTGTTGCACTCTGTTGTACCTCTCGCCCTAATTTTTGTAATCACTGTTGCGTCGGTACCATGCCTGACTTCGAACTGGCGTGAAAGATGTAATGCACGGCCTTGAATGCGCATTACACTATTAGGGACAGTCGACAACCTGATGAAAAAACACGCAGGATCCCAATAGGTCAGGAAGCCACGCGTTGTAGCCAATCTGACCGGTTTTCGGTCCTCCCGGACGGTAGGTCTTTCGGGTCATAGGGTGATACCCTCGCACTGCATCCATAGTTACATATGGAATAAACAAAAAAATCAATCTTCAGTTACTTCATAAAGGTCCTTGTTACACAAAAAATAGTATTGTGCCATGCAATGGTTCAACGAACTCACGTAGCAACAGACTGATGCATGTTCATATAGGTGACATGGAGGTACAACTTTGAGTGAGTTCCACCGTTCGACACTGACATTTGGAAAGCTTTCGACGATCACTGGTGAAGATTAATCGTTGTTTGAGATGTTTTGGTAAAACAAGATGGTAAGGTGAACTGAAAGATGGAAAGTTACAATATAGGAAAACCGTCTCGATGGAAGGTAACCGAAAGAAAATGACGAAATTGCAGGTTAGTAGAAAACGGGCTGCCCAGTTCAGCGTAGAGGGATGGGAAGTAGTGTGACACTGCATTAAAGGGTACTTGTACTCTTGTTCGATCAGGTTCATATAACTTATGTGACAATGAGGTATAAAGCTGTCGAAAATCACGTAAATGTCCACTATTCAGTGACAGCCTTGTCCGAAGTTTTTGCGCCGCGTGATTGAGTATTAAGCCTTTGTACATAACATTTCATGACGATGGGTTTTTCGCAAACACTTCAAACCGCATTTGGTTCTGGAAAATCATGTTTCATTTGATTTTTAGACATGCCGTAATGAACCTGCTGAATTGGGTGTTTCCAGGAACGGTATTAATATAACCACACTGGAACCACAACAACGTACCACGGCAAATTTGAAGTGAGTTGGCAAGTTTGTCTCGTATGTCAAGAGGAGTTTCGCAACAGACTTTTACCGTATTCGTCTTTAGATCGTACTCACTTGATTTATCCGATTACCCCTGGTTCAAAAATATTGTCCATCATTTTGAACCTAATAAAATTGTGAATTCTCACGTTTAAAAAACAAATTGAAATTACTATTTAATCAATCTCGTACATATTTACTAATTACACTGAACTCTTTCCAATCTGCGTGATAACCGCAAAATTTGACAACCTTCACTTTTATAATCATTCGAGCGATTGGACGATTAGAAGTCTTCTCTGCGTTGCTTCTTTGAAACGATCCAAATTCTAAAAGTCTCTGACCCGTCGGACCCATACTTCAGTACCGCATGTGCCCTATCATTTTAGCTACGAGGCCGCGTCCAAAGACTTCGTAGTTTTCGCATACGGGTCATACAGTTTACCTGCCCAAAAACAGTAGCCACAGTGAACTAAATTGCAATTTGATTACCGACAACAGGATTTCCCTATGAATCAACTGATGTCCACTGATTCAATATACGGGCATGTTTGGTCATGGACTAGTGCTTGGCAAATGTATTTGTGTCAGATAAAAGCACGTTTCGGGTTTTTCTTATCCTGTCACAGTTTTAGAATTTGGTCAGTCTGACCAAAAGGTCATTCAGTGCAAAGTTCTGTGTACGCTTGTGTTCATAAGTGTTTGTTGGATGACATTTTGGGAACATGGTTCTGCTGTGTGTTGTGTGTGTGCGTTTATGTATTTGCACGTGTGTTTATGGAACGTGTGTGTACCCTGCCGTGTGCACAGTAGTGCGGAGATCGATGTGGCTAACATGAAGTACATGGATGCACAGACGCGCGGCTGGTCTTGTGAAATGGAAGGGAAGAAATTGGCAGTGGTTAATCGATCGGTGGACCGATCGAGATGTGGATCGATTGCCAGTTACGCTCGTCTGTACCAAGTTAATTTTTCTGTGCTACCCCTCTCGTGGAATAGACTTAGCACGCCTGCGGTACCGTCAAGGGTTGCCCGGCACAGACCCAGTTTCCGGAAGGCGTCAGCATCATGTCCGTATGATACTATGCACATTGTGCTAACTGTTACCGCGTGCGCTCGCCGGTCACGTCTGAAAGTGAACATTCCAATAACAGATAAACAACACGTGCTTAGATTTGGGGCTACGAAAATTTCGCTTGGTACAGGTGTCGTTATGTAGCATGGATCGGTCGAATATTTGTACATCTTTGGGAGTCGGATAATGAAGTGATGACCGTTCGTGCGGACTAACTCGGAACAAGTGATAAAATCTGAAGTTTCTTATTTTTTATTCAAAATTTTGTTTCTTACTAAGATAGTATTCATCAGAATTCAATTGTGTTCCTGAAAAATGAGATAAATAATGCTTTTAGAAAATAGCGATCTGAGCATGTAAGATGCATTCTGCGTAAATCTTTTGACCACGTCTCAAGTTTTACATTCCATGATATCAGATCACATTACATCTCAATCATGTCAATCACACTTGATACCTCCAGTGCATACTGAAATGTCACGAGAAGCGAGGCCGTGATGGAGTAATGAGTCTAGTTGTTTCGTAGCGAAAAAAGGGACAGTTAAGCAAGCTAAAACAGGGAGCGAGATTGGGATGGGATATGATGTTTAAAACATGAAAATCGGAGACCTAAAGTGTGAACAACTGTGCGAGGGGGCAATGAACATCACCACACTATCGCCAGCATCTGTTTTAGGTGCATAGAATCAGAGTGGTTTCTCTAATTGCCATTGCTTTGGTAGTGCGCAGTGTTCTTATCCGACTTGGCATGATAAACTATGGGGAACTCGTCGAGTGGGTTAACTCTGATCCGAATGGGTTAGGTATTTGGTTATCACAGACCCTGCGCCATTAGGCGTGATTTTTTCTGACTATTTTTGAAAGTATTCGGCGACGCGCTTGCCTATTTGGTTTTTGATCCACAGATACAGCTAAAGTTGTAAATGGTACTCTGGGACACGTGTGACCTCCTCGTGGAAAATCATGTTAGCTACAATAAGCGTGGTTTGGCTATAGTGAAGACCTCAACACCCCTAAAAAGCAATGAAATAAAAATAACTTTTGGTAATGCCGTAGTTTTGCCCTGGTCCTGTGAGTTTCAAATATAATTCCATGAACTGTACTGAGTGAACTTTGTTGGTCAAGGATTTTCAGAATGTCTCAATGGTTTTAGATATTAATGTTGGTTGTAGCTCAGGTTGTTGGTTGCCATGATGTTCTGATCGGTGAGCTTGGCGTTTAGATCGCAAACGTTTCATCCTCAGTCGAGGTGGCATCGTCAGTGCATGGCAGTTTTCAGAATGCTTTCGAACTCTTCAACTAGCCTGCCGACGGTTACCATTCTTGTTCTGTCTCACTACTCTTCTCCCTTTCGTGGGGGATATCAGAAAGAGACTTTTATAATGATCGGATCACGTTGTTTGAGGATAAATGCCCCCCAAATACTGAACCATCTGTACTTCTAAAAATGACATCTAAGAGGAATTACGGGTACTTTCACTTCACTGGACAACTTCAGACGTTCTTGCAGTCGGCTGAACGAACCGGGGATACGATTTTCCCGGACATGGTTCTTGGTGAATCGTAAATATGTCATTCACCTGGGGTCTGTACAGTATGACCTCGTCGATCTTTCATACTGCTTTTTACCCTACGAAACCCATGAAAATTTTTGCTAAAACCGAATCCGTTGGATCACCCGTTATCAAGCTGCCATCTTTTATGTTCCTACTGTCTGGTTTTTGAATCACTTACGGGAACTATTGCTTCAAAAATAGCTCAGAAATATTTGACCATAGATATATCTACAATCTTTCCAATTTGTTCGTGTCATTATCGGTTTTACGTATTCTGTGTGTATGCAATCAAGAGTTCAATAAACAAACAGCGAAATGACATATCAGTCCGCTTAGTGGGTTTGCTGAAAGCAATTCGCTTGCCGTAAGAATCACTGTAAACTCATTGAATCCCGAGTGTTTGTAAACACGTGCACGATAAGCGTGGTTCTGATCGGTGGTGTTTGAGTTGTCTAGAGCGTTTGATTTCCACCTCGGAGGCTAAAGGTTCAAATTTCCGCCATCACCGGTTACTTTGATGGTAGACAAAAATACACTGTCGTCCGGCTCATTACCATACCTGACCTATTGGAACCTTATGTGGTTCTCCACTCCGAATCTCAAGGGCTAGTTGCCGGTTAACTCAAGCAGTGCCGTGGCCCTACGTGGCTGTACGGTTTATACCCCTTCCACTGTACCCATGCTCAGGTATGCAATAAAAAATTCCGAATAGTCCATTGATCACATCGAAAATATAAAAGCCGGAAAGTCAAAAATTTACAGTTGTTTCTAATCCTTTTCCCACAGACAATGCAGATGAAAACAGTGCAGTTTTTTGGTTGATTATCGTCGTAGTTTTGTGTGAAGAGGGGGTTTGAGATTCTACAGTCTATCCTGATTCCGTTTTCTTCGCCGTATCTCCCTGACTATGCACACGACTATAGTAGTTCCAGCTCCAGAACTATCCAACGTACTTATCATACCTATTTAACGTCTTTAAGGAAATAAGTGCCAGAAAACTAACAATTGTTGGTAAGATACAAATATTAGGTCAGGTGTGGTAACGAGCCGGATGACAGTGAATTACTGTCTACCACGAAAGTTACCGGTGATGGCGGGGATTCGAACCTTGGACATCCATACAACCAGTGGCCATAGGCAGGCAGGAAGATACGACCACATATCACGACAAATGACGCGTTTGTATTCATACGACCTAGTCCTCATGTTGCTACCATATTTTTTTACTTCTATTCCTAGTTTTCCATACTGTTGATAACTTTCACTTCTTAGTTAGGCAGCTGTTGAGAAACAGCAACCAGAACGGCCACAATCCAATAGCTGTTATTGGTTATTCTGATTTAACTAGATTCATTGAAGTCTTTCACATTCAGGAGACCAAAATGAATATACGAGATTAAACCAAAAACGGGTTAGCGATAAACATTGTCCCAATGGATGACATACCGCTGGTCTAATACTACATAAGTTGCTATTCGATTCGGAATTTCTATGCAATGCCATACTAAATTGATCAACAAGGCCCGTTTATTCATAATAAACTATTTCATGTCCGTTTAATTACCACTAACGGTTCACTCGGTTTGCGTAAGCAGCTATATCCGATCAATTAGAAGTTAAAAAAGCACATTCGAATGTATAATTTGCAAATTCCGTTGTCGTCCACCGATTTCTTAAGCTGACGGTGCTGTGCAATTTTTCTCGCAAAGATTCAGTAAAAGTCAAAATCTAACTACTGCCACTGTTTTCAGCAGTAATATTAGAAATTCGAACCTCCAGGGCTGTAACCGTTCCCGAAGAACACTGTACAGATCAGGATTTAGTAGCTGAATAAGCTTTTTCTTCAGGGCGCAAACAAACAGCAATGTAGGTGGAGTGCGTTCCGTGTTCTTGGCAATTCTTTCAGTAGTCTTTCACATTTGAAAATTGTTTAGCGAGCATTCCCCTTTGGAGCGATCTGCTTTGTATGAATAGAACAAATTCCTGCGGAAGAGCATTGGTGCCGCTGCAATCACTGTGTCGGGACCAATCTTCTGTTTATCCCCACATCGATATTCAGTGAGCTTTAATACCTCTTTGTTAACTAAAATTGGTCGTATTATATATTTTAGTTCTTGGTTGATTGATTCACAACCAGATTGTTTTTCTCATCGCTCCATCTAAATCGAATTGGAAAGTCATTTCGGTCAAAATTATTCATCTGCAAGATGAAGAATAAGGTTGATTCATGGTAAACAAGTGAAACGTCTCGTGTCAACAACCTGATATGATCTACCAGAAATTTAGATGCGTTTTATCTCGGTTATAATTACGTACTCCTCAATAGTTTCTATCGGTAATTCGAGGAGTAGCAAAATCACGAAAGAAACACTTTGGAGAGTGCATTACAATTCTGTAGAGGATTTCTCACAAACCGTGAGTATAGCTTCCAGTTAGGTTGCCAAAAGAATACATTAGGTTATAGGGTAGTATACATCATTATCTTTCGGTGCAGTTTAGTGTTGTGCTGAACAGTAACACAGTTACAGGATTGATAAATTAAGTTGCATGTTGTTTCATTTATTTCTTTCATTTTTTAAATTTATTATTCGACAATGTACAATATTTCTCGAAGGGGGCCTCAGCCAATCAAATTCTACCGAAAAAAGGGACTGGTGGTGGCTGGAATCGAACCCGAGAAGCCACGGTTCAAATTCCGCGATGATGACTGGTTTACCACCGCCGGTCGAGGGGCAATTTCTCCGTTGACAGATTATAAGCCAATTACTAATGGCTACCCTCCAGAAATTTGTAGCTCCATCTGTGAATGTGTTGTCTGGGTTCAATGCCTTAGAATCTGACTAGTCTGACTTGGCTACCGAATTTGATGAATGAAACAATCTGAAATGAGTAAAATGCAACGTACCTCTCTCGGTTTTTCTCCCACAAAATATTCCCCTGTTCAGGTGGGAACATATAAAAGATCTTACCTATTCACGAAAGACATTCACCATACAGTTGTTGAAAAAAAATAAAGCGGTCCACTTTATCTTCGTGAGTAAAATCGCATGAACTTTCTTTCCCCACTGACTGAGCTTCTCCTCTGCGCTCTGTCATTTCATTCAGCATCTACTCCTTGCATGTGCGCTAAGGGATGCCAGTGATTCGTATACGTTAAGCGTTACAGCACGTCATTTGTCACGTGATTCTTGTTATTCATGTCACCTAATAGATTTCCAATTTCCATTAGACAGAAAGGTGCAGTCTGATTACACTTGGCTACCAGCCCATTTTCTTTCAGTACATTTTATTCCACCTCTTCGAATGCATAAAAACTTCGTGTAATCCTATTTGTTTTTCTCTTCTGCTACATCTACTATTACGTACGCAGGCCGGCTTGGTCCTGCGAAGTGAATCACCGTTTTTTGGTTATCGTTGATCGCGCACTTCTGGTTAGCATCTGAGAGTCTCCCAATCGAAACGATGTGTCTGCAATCTCAGTCGCCTTCTTTTCGCATCCTCCTGTGCGTGAAAGAAATGAGAATTGTGTATTCGTTGAAGATCAACAAATCCTACTCGAGTTTATGCGAATCTTATTCACTTAAAATGAATGGTTACTTATGTGCTTGGTACAGACGTGCTTCGAGCATGTAGTTCCAATCTCATTTCTGTGAATCAGATAACACTTCGTGGCCTTGGTATTGATTACTATCTTACACAATAATAATTTCAGAAATAGAATTAGCCATATTATGACGAGCAAGTCGACCAAGAAGAGATCATCGATCGGAATGTGGCAGACGTAGGATATGAGTGCGCAGCTGACCGCCAATTCTGCTTATGCTCTTAGGGTTGCGTATGTTTTGAAACGCTAATCCTGTGTATATAGACCATTAATCCGAATACGTTTCGTGTGAATTAGCCTATTAGTCGCGATCTTTATGATTTTATACCTTCGTCTGACCGAACCACTCCTATCCACATTACGTTTGCACCTATCGGTGAACAATGCATGTCAGTTTTAGAGTTTGTTCGGAAACAATGAAAGTATAATGCGCAGCTGTATCATTCTTGTTAGAAACCATCGACAACAGTGCTGTCGAGAGGCAGATTTGGCGGATAACCTAGTGATAACTTGTGTGCGTGTGTCTTACAACCATACATTCCCTGAATTCGAGTCAGCGTTGAAACCCCCTGAAAATGCTTACTCTTGCGACTAGGTCCCGCAAGATGAGCCGGCTTCATGGATGTCATGAATTGCTCACGAATGACGATCTGCCGTGAGATCCGAGCACGGAGTGACCCACTTCTGCTTCCAATTGTGAACGTCGTAGATAGACTGAAGTCCCAGTCGCTCACCGTCCGAGTTGATGGGGCTTAATCATGTTTTCAGCCATCCTCCAAGGCGATGACGCTACCCTGACCATGGAAGAGAAGAGGGGTACTTTTTTGAGTTTTCCGTGCCCGGACGTCTTAAGATATACCAAATGCGCTGCAATCATTGGCTTTGAGAAGCACCAACAGCTTTTCAGTATAGAAGCAATGTTGTCTTGACACGTCGTTTGAAAGCATGTCCCACTAAGCCACTTTGGGCATCACTACAGACACTAGACATTTTCAACTTCCTTCCGTCCTCGACGTGTCCTGGTTACGTTTCAAATTTGTAGGTTAGTATTGGGCTTATAGCTGCGCGGAACACACGGGCTTTGCTTCGGAGACCGATCTCATTACAAGATCAGAACGTGGATATGTACTGTTACTGATTTCTGAAAAGTCAGATGGAACAGCTGTACAGTGCTTAAATGGCTTTCAGTGTCGAGTTGGATGCTGATACTGCATGAAAAATCATTTCACTGAACAGTGTAGATCTTCAACTGTGTATATGCGCGAGTATGTGTATGTGTGCATTTTCATTTACGCGCATTTCAAATGCATGCGGGTAACGCTCTGGTTCGTCTCATGCAGATGGTTTTTCCTTTCTTGCTTACAAACAGCCAGCTAACCTATCTTATCAGCCCCATTTTTCTGGTTCCGTGGTCAGTTGCAGATAGTGAGAAGACAGATGAAACGAAGAATTATTTTCAGTTATTCAGTCTGGGGCATCTACATCTATATAGACAGTTTCCGCACGAGGGGAGGAGGTAAGGGGATGTTATGTGTAAGCGTGTGATTTTCGATAACAAAGCGATATCAGACATGATGGTAGTCAGTTTACGTTCCGGTTACCGTTAGTAACTTTTCTGAAGACTGGTTTATGATCGATGAGTACAGTCGTTTCCATCGTAAACCGGTCATGAGAACGATTAGTAGCTGGAATATCGGCTAACGATCTTTACCTCGTTATGTTGCAGGATGCCAAACGTTTACACTTAACGTCGCATGGCGCGTCGTGTTTTCGACGCAGTCCGAACCGATTTCGGTTCCGATGCATTATGTAGGGGAAAGAGTTCATCACTATGGGGTAATCGTTCGTTTGATTGTCGGTGTAATGGCATTGTTGTGTCAGTAACCACGCGTTTGCTGACGTCATATATTGTGCTCACGGCAGCTTTAGGTTGTGGAGCAGACTTTTTTGTGTTCGTAGGACGGAGTGGTGGGTTCTTATGGTCACTGCCTCGGCTGCACAAAACGACGCCCCTTATCTGGCGCATGAGATTAACCGGAGCTCAGTAGATGACTCTGCATGACTCATCGGTATTCACCGAATACCCCGTATCGACAGTGTTCTGCAGTCAAACTCCGAATGACCTTCTTCAGTCAAGCAGCATGATGATCTTGTATCCTCCTGATCAGCTACCGACCTGTATGAGTGATGTTACCAGCTTCACATAAGCGTAGGCGTTTTGGTAAATACGCTTATAGGTGGTTGTCAGAGTCAAATAATCTTTGGGTCATTGTTGAGTGATTGGATGCACTGAATGGAACAACCTTATTTGGCGGCATTCAAGATAGCTCAAGCCGCATTCGAAATCCATTTCCTAATGAATTCACTAGAGATGTCATTTATGAAGGGAAGAGTGGTAAATAAACCATTCTCTGGAACAGTGTAGACTCCATTCTTCGTTCGCTTTTCTTAAAAGTATTGTTCAATACACTTGTCGGGGCAGTTTACCAGACCAAACAGTACATTCGATTTCTTTGTCGGCAGATAAGTAAAAGAGAAAAATACTCACTTCGTCTTCTCAGATACTGAATGGAATTTTTCATCCATTGCACACGTACAAACGGATAAGCACAAGCCTTCTACTTCATCTACTGTTTCAGGAAGAAAGTGAAAATGCTCGATATCTGTGGCAGTTCTGTATTCAGATGCACAGCAGTTACATTGAATATTGGACACGAGTGAAGTGAGTGCTGTCAGTCAACGTGAAAAATAATCATGCCAGGCTTATGTGTCTACTTTTTTTCTTTTACGGATTAATCTATCTTTCCTTCCTAATCTTTCGGTACCAGATCTGCACCACAACAACCTGCCATTCAAGTGTCCGAACCTCCGTGAGTTCAATGCACTTCACTTTTTCTGTACTCTTAAGTAGATTGCTTCCCGATCGGGTTGTGTTGATTGTAGCTAAATTTACTGCATTCTCTGTATAGATGAGCTAATTAATGTGGAATACTATTTAGTGCAAGTACCTTATGAGACAAATTTGTAAACGGGATAGTTATCCGAGTTTATGTAATGCGAATTTCTTACATGCAATTTGTGGAAGATGTTGAGGCGAAAGTTCACTTTTTCTGAGTGGCAGCCTGTAACATTTAGAGGGAGAACGAAGGATCGCGAATAGGGCATGGGAAATACGTCACAAATGATAAAAATAGTCGACAGAAACAACTAGTTATTTCTTTGATCCTGACCGGAATGCAAGGCAGTGCTTGACAAATCTAAAAAATACTTTACACAACTTACACACAACTGTCCAGAACGGACTGGATCATGCGATGGTGTATGATTGGCAAACGAATTCCTGTTACAGGTGAAAGATTTTTTTCTGCCTCATTTTAGCCGACCACACGAGTGGGTAGATAATTGAGTAGTTTCATTGAAATCACTGGAGTAGCACACGGTGAAAAGACCAACCTGATTTCGGTGTTTCGTCGACTGACTAACGTGCATTATATAGCTCTGGCGAAAAGTGACAAACGTTGTTACATCGGTTTTGTGTGATTGTGACTTACAAGGGATCGAAGACCTTTTGTTCACAGGCTCGGTGATCCGGTGGTATAGGCCCATATCACGTCAAATGCATTTGATTTGAACTTCGCACTGTTGGCCACATCGGTAGTCGCTGTTCCTGGTCTCTATATCACAAAGGAACTATTCGGACGAAGTCACAGGACCTTGGGTGCCATGGATATATTAAGCCTTTTGGATACTACGGGAGAGATGCCTGCGGTTCACATGCATTGACCACTCCATGCAGCTCTTCTGAAGGCAAAATGCTGTAGTGTCTCCTTTAACTCCTGCCGCAATTTTTTATTTCCTTAAAGAAAAACGGTTGTCGTTCTCCTCTTCAAAAGAAACATTCTGCTATGGGAATAAAATCTAGAAAGACGTACGACTGTGCTGAGTTGTTTTGGGCCTCTGAGAGTCAGTATATCTTCTTTTGAACGTATGTTCAATAATTCCAGAAAAACGCTTTTACGCATACTACATTCATGATTGAAACAGGCACGAGAGAACGTTCGTTCCACTGAGTTTTGCTGATCGGTACAGTCACATGGTCGGATTTCGTGACTCTCAGCTTGTTGTGATTGAAACGGTAATACTTGAAAATAACGACGAGCCCTAGGCATTTGACGTTTGTTCACACTTCCAGCGAATCAGTGATCGCGAATGAGTAAGACATGGTTTATTTAATGACAATAACCGATTCAAACTTCACTTGGAAGCCGAAATTATTTGTAGTCTTTTACGTCAAGGAGAACAATGTCTGTCTTTCTTTGGTTGAGATGCCGGTTCACCCAATTTGATAGTTGGAACCAAAACAGTACTTTCTGTCACCCAGGAAGAGACAGTCAGTATCAGGGACTCTGTTCAATCCCAATCAGTGACGAGCAACCGGAAATACATACGCAAAGAGCTCAATTATATTTTTAAATTTTCAAATTTACCGATTTCCAAGCCTAATGACAGCCGGGAGTTCCGTCCTCTGCTGATCTACCAGAGTCTCTTATGGCTAGCTATCTCAGTTCTTTCTGGTTAAATTTGCCGGTGAACTGAATGATAACGTGCAATCGGTAATGCTTCGTTAAGCGACTAAGGATGAGGTAATAGTTGATGATCATAGCATCCACTCAACAAACCGCATTGTCAACTACGACCGCGATGACAGCCTTGAAATGGGCAGAACTATTTTACCTCCGCATACAGATTTCTTGTAGTAATCTTCAAGAACGGATAGCTTCGTTGTAAAATTAATCAATTATTCAGTGTAGCTCATTCAACTTAAGCTGCACGGCCAGGTGTTTGCCCCCCTGCATTCAGGAACATCTGCTGTGGTTGAATCAAGGCAGAACTGGTGTTATTACTAGCTTGATCCTAGATCACTTGGTGACTAGTGATCACACGACCAATACAGACGACGCATTCAAGGTTATATACCAACAACGGATCGAAGCCAGTCCGGCATCGGGTCCTAGCCACAGCAGAAGCAATCGCCATTTGTCTGGTAAATTCTGAACGACGTGCACAAAAGCGACTAGTCCACGCTCTTCAGCTATCCTGACCAAGACCGGAAGCCACGGATCGCCGACCAAACCCGGAAAACCTACCGTCGATTATCATGCATGACGGTGGGACTTGAATTCTCATAGCCACACCCAGACAATAGAGACCTTTCCCCATTTTATAGCCCTACGACAATGACTTTTGCCGGTCATTGATCGACGCATCCCACGGTCATCTGACCCATATGAATTATAGTAGCGCGTATGGGATTCATTGAAAATAACTGTTCGCTCTCTAGCGTGTTTTTCTTACTATTTATTGTGTGATAATCATTAGTGATAGCCGAACATTTTAATCACTTCTGTGAATTAAATTTCAAATTCCAGCAGTTGGTATTGAGGAATTACCCAAGAAACACGTCACACTGGTAAAAGCATACAAACTGTTTTACGTGTTTTGAAAAACTCCGTTTCGTGAGATAAATTTGATCTGTCCACTCAAACTGTTTTGTAGGGATATTCTACGTGGAACGGAGCTTCGATGTTTGAATCCAGGATCACCGGTAAGATTGGAAAATTGCATTCTGTTTTAATTTTTCCCAAATATATGGGTTGAAAGGCTAATCACTTCTAATTTTCCACGCAGAGTGATAATTTCAGTCCCTCTGATTGCAATTTCCCCAGATGATGAATGAAGCGTTACCGGACGGAACTAGTTCACCTTTGGGTAAGTGTTTTCCTAAAGCGCACTCAGAAAGTTTTTGTCAAACCTATGTCCGCGTTGCCGGATCGGTATAGAGTTGACCTAAGTTTATGTTAGAAAAAATGGGTCTTACAACGGATTGAACCAGCTTAAGAATTGTTGTTGGCCAGAATCACGGATCTGACCAGTGGTGTACCTGTCTTCTTGGTTTTGTCTTCTGATTAGCCGCAGCCCTGCGCAGATGTTATGTATGACCAATGATTGATGGTCCAGTAGTGATCTGTGAATCGATCAGTTCTAAAGCGCCCATGGTCTGAACTCCGCTAACATTGGCCACATCGGTGATTTGCTTTATTTCGGACAACCGGTAACAGGGCTTTGGTCGCGGCGGTTCTGGTTACATGTATCATAGCACGGAACTCGGTCGAAAATCAAAACAATCAAGAGTATGAAAAATAAGAAGAAAAATTGAAATAATAGTATCAAGTTATTGAAGGCGTGTGACTAGGTGAGCGTCTCTGATCGCGACATCCAGCCCTTTATTCTATTATATTTACTTTTTGAATGTATGGATCTACTGAATACCACCCATTATTGTTGGTAGAAAACAGTACGTTAGCGCCTGTCTCGTTACCACATTTGATCTGTTGGGACCTTACGTAGATCTCCACTCCAAGTCTTAGGGTCGTGGTGGATTGTTGTTAATAATGGTCCTTTAGGCCTTTTAGTTTACGGTGTATCTGTTTCAGTGCTGCATTCATGTGTTAGCATGGTGAGTAAGTAAATTAGGGAAACTAAAGGAGGAATAATAATGTAAAGCACCGACAGTTGAGAATTTTATTTTGTTATTTGGTGTTAATCTAGTTTCATCGATTTTACTTCCTCGATGAACGGACTACAATGCCTTGTTTCTCCGAAAACAAGACCCAGTCTTAGATTTATGTTTGCCTCAAAAGTTGCACCAAGGCTTGTTTCAGAGGATTTCTTATTTTTCGGAAATAACAGTCAACATTTATGCACGCAGAAATTCTACGTTTATTCAAACACAGCCGTGTCAGCTTCTACTGGGATATCGTCATAAATGGCGTTTCCTTCTTCCAGTTGTTGAGTGAAGTGACCGTACTCTGTTCTCCATTTTCGAACCGTTCGGACACCAAGCATTTTCTGTTTGTACAAAGTCGTGGAGTGGGCAACAATTCATTTTTTACTTGACAAAACAGTACTTTTTTGCACTCAGCTTGACTTGATGATAGACACAACAGCGAAGAAAAACTGCTGGAGTTCGAATTCCACTATTTTGTTTCACCCTAGTGGCACAGTGAATTATGATCCACGTCTGTTCATTATCAAGTGCGCACCAGCGGAGTCTGTTCTCCGACTGGTCAACAAACGACCAAGGACGCCACTTTATGAGCCACATTTGCTGCAAGATGAATATAATAGACGATGACAAAGCGCACTAGGTCTGAGCGAACCCTTGAAATCGCCTGTTAGGCTCATTTTGCAGTGACTGAAACCTGTAAATTGTTTAGGCCGGGCGAACGCTGAGACCTGGCGTACTTGGTCAACAGAACGGTCAAAACAAGTCAGTTGAACCCTGCTGCGGATGATGCATAGACGAATCAGTATCCGAAAATCCGTGATCCTAGCTATAATGCTTTGCTGTTTGATCAGGCTTCAGGGACTCAAACTGCAAATGCCCCACAGTCGAATTGTTTTGAACGTTGTGAACTCGCAATACTCGTCACTGTGCTTCCGCCTTATCGGATCCCCCGGTAGCTGACGGTTCCAACTGCGGCTTATATTAGAAGAATCCTGAAAAATCTAAATGGGGCATACTATTGGGTTAGGTCTCATTTTCGAAGACACACGGTAGATGTTTAGCCAGATCCATAAAAAATTCTATCTCGTTTACGGTATTCGCATATTTTATTCCGATTTTCGCCTATACCGTTCTCAATAATTATATTTGGGGGGTTACAATTATTCTGACTTCCTTATCACAATACTCTGTAGAAAATATCCTGGGAGATGATCCAGACTAAAAGGATGTTTTACATTTTCATTTTTTCCAACATATTTTGTCAGTTCCACAACTGATAAAATCCAGTCAACATGGTGCAGTTGCAGCACGTGATGATGAACTGTCGAATGAGATGCACTCAGTGGGAGCAGTTCATGGAGTAGACTTTCCTGACCAGTTTGTTCCGAACACTGAGCATCGGACATTTAAAATTCACCCCAATCGGCTGGGGTCGGGATCTGTGACTGGTGTCAACACAAATATCGCTGGAGTTCAAGACACAGATGAACCGTTCCTCAGCTCGTCTGCACCGACAGAGCCCGGACCTCTGGAAAGGGAAAATCTGGGATTGTTAGCAGCAATGAATGATGCAGTTGGCTGTGGTAGTGGTGGGACCGGGGCAGGTGATAGTGAAGCGGGTACTTTGATTGGTCAGTGGAGTTTGCGCAGTGCGGCCGACACACTAGACTCACAGATGGTTAATCAGGGTTGTGTTACATGTCTGCCTGGTCGTGAATGTCTTCGTCCGGCTGCTGGTTGGTTTCAGCCGCGAACCGGAATTACCAGCCAGAGTGAGAATTGGAACGTCACAGGTCAGCGTCATGGAAATGGTGCTCGTAAATCAATTAAATCCGATCCAACACATCGTGAAATTGTCCCACCGGAGGTCAAAATAACTCGGTCTCCCGTTGAGGAGAGGCACGAACATCATACGCGCCATCATCATCATCGTCAACACCAGTGTGGCACGGAAATTGATTTATCTGGGTCAAATATAACCAGATCAGAACAAAAAGAAAGTCACACACGTCAACCGAAAAGACAACGCCATCAGCCGAGCAAAACAATATCCATCTCAACCAGCCTAGTTCAGCGGATTGGGGTACCTATGGGCGGGGTTAATGTTATTGTAGATGGCGCTCCCTCATCTCCTTCTTCACTTGCGTCATCCGACACCTCATATGGCCATCAAATGGCTTCTTCCCGTGCCTCACTTTCATCCACCTCCTCGAGTTGTTGCTCATCGCGGATTAAAAAACCAAGCGACGCATTATGTGGCCCTATCTCCGAGCATGGGGCACGTTCCGGTCCCGGGGTTACAGTTGATTCATATAGTTTGTCAAGCAGTTCGACTAGTTCGGTTAATTCAGCAGCTGTGGAGGAGAATGCACGTGATCCAGAACAAACAGTGCATCCTGGGGCAGAAGAAAGTGGCAAGAAGACTCACTTTGGGTTCACTGCGGCGTTGTGCTCCGTTGCGCACAACATTGCCTTCAAACAGAGCGGAAAAGTTGGACCACGACAGTCTGGACGAGTGTCCACAACTTCACCCACGCGTATCGGCTCATCTACGCTGAATACTGGCCGAAAGTTATGGAATGAACTAATTCAGTCTAATCATGGAGGGCTACGGCCGCTTTTGACAGGATTCTCACAGCATCACTATCGTCCTCAAGTGCAACTGAAGTAAGTATAAAAGACTACCGATTTTTATTTTGCATTCCAGATTTTCTGAGTGATGTTGTTAGAAATGGGAGAACCGTATACAAATCATACTGGATTTTGAAGTACTTGCTACGGTGGACTAGTTCATTCCATAAACTATATCAGGTGTCTATTTAGGCGCATCCTCCGCCGATTCAAGTCTTTTACTTTCTTATTGTCCTTCATAGTTCGTTTTTTCCCCCAGCGAAAGCGATCGTGAAGTGTCGTTGGTACAGAAATCTCCAACATAATTTGAATGACCTTATTTTTTGATATAAGTAGCGTTATGTTTTATCTGTATGACTGGATAAGATCCCTTCGGAAGCATACATCTGGTTTAGTGGTTGTTGCCGCTCATCAGGTGTTCGTACTCGGTACTCTCCTGCCCAGTCATCCCTATACTTGAGCTCTCCACTATAAGTCCATCACCTTAATCTCATACATCGTAAGGAGTGTGAATAGACAGAGTCCATTTTCGGAATCACAAGGCGATTCTTCCAAAATTGTTTCGTTGGTTAACGCTGTTACTCTCCAGAAATAGAACACATGGCCTCAAGTTCGAATTTTTAGATGCGAGTAGTATGGCGTTGTATCTGGATGACAAGACAAAATATTTTTGTTTCCATCAATTAGTCTTCCCAACTCAAGCGAACGCAAGAACATGTATGTTGTCAGGGAGCAGAAGTTTTGTTCATTAGTAGGAAGAATGGTGAACAATGAAGTGCCATTCTGAGACGGAAGTATTCCTCCCAGTTACATGTCTACGCATTCTGACATATTATACTGATCTGGATCCGGATTAAAATAACAAATTAGAGCACCTTCCAGGTAAATACAGTGTCACCGGTTCGATTCCGGCTCGCAGCGTTCGATTTGTCGATGTGAAAAATGCAAGTAAATTCTTCATTATATCAAAGTAGATTTGTGATGTCGGCGGACGTTGGTTTGAGGCACTTTTTTGGCTGGTTTTTCGAAAAATAAAAATGAGCAGATGCTGAATTATTTATGCTGATTCCAGTTATAAAATTATTTATTGGACTCATTATATTTCTAGAAAGTCAAGTTAGCAAATTGGACGATGGTCTTGTTGAGCTGGATCGAGGAATTTTGTCTCCAACGCACGAACCTAGTGCTGTGGTGACTGTCAGCTGTTACGAAAAAGGGTAGAATATCAGTGTTGACATCCCATACATACTTCCAGAGAACTGATAAAATAACTCTACGGTACATGAGAAACTTGGAATATTTGGATAAAGTCCAGTCCCGTGTGCGGTTTTAAATTTTGTTATTAAAACATGCTTGCGCATGATTGTAGTAGTAGGGATGTACTCCATAGTCTAAGTGGTCCCAAATGTGATATCCCTAAGGAATTTGAACTATTGTTTTAACGCGCTGTGGTTCGCTGTACATCGAAGTGCGCTGTTTTTCTTCAGTGTTTATTATTTTTCGTTTGAGTGCTACTAGTTTACCTAAGCATTTCTAATTTTATTCTGTTAGTGTTTTGTTACTCATGAGTAGCGCAGCTTAGTAACAGGAAATCGCTCGGAGTTGGATTGGGTAGATCCGTCGTCTCTGTAGGGTCTTCGAAAAGCAGGTACCCAAAACTCCTCAGTCATCACACGCCCATCCCAAAGTACAGTCCCACTTTTGTATTTTCTTCCTAAAGTTTCGAGTGCTTGCGATCAGGATAGCATTATAACAGCTTTCATAATTAGTGCGCAATGCTAGATTGGATTCGACTAAACAGACGCCTGTATGAATTTAGGCAAGATAGTGAAATACTGTACTGGTCATCAAACTAGTTTAATATTCCCTGACTTTCGCATCGTCTTAGTAAGTTGGACAGTAGATAACGTATATTCTGTGAACTTAAAGTGATGAAAAGTAGTAGGCTCTGACAGCTGAGTGGGAGCACAAGAAATCGATGTCCAATAGCGATTCTGCTCACATTGTTATTCTAGTTCTACATAGATGGTACTCTTCGCGTCAACGAACTAGGATGGTGTGCGGATGTTTCTTCTTCTTTTCCTGTATGTGCTTTGTGTGACAGTAGTTATAAAGTCCAAGGAGTACTCTACCCGGATTTTTCTCGGTTATTTCTCAGATTGTATTCTACTGACCTCATCAATGATACAGATGATTTCAGCGCTCACGCTTGATGCCTGGACGAGAAAATAGACAATGATGATATATTTACCGAGAACGACTTCTCGCCCTTAACTGCAGATCTATATTATTCGCAATGTTTTCTGAAGAGCGTGTATATCTACGTAACACTGTTTAGCGTACGTTTTCTACAATAATAATCCAGTGGTGGTACAGGGTTTTGTTCGTCTGTTATCTGAGCAGGTGCATTTCCTCGTGGAGGTCCGATATCGGGTGAAGTGTTGTTGAGAATGTAACAGGTGCATTTGTCTAGTAGACCTGTGCGAGCAGTTTCAGAAGGCCGCAAAAATTTGCAGTGGAGCAGTAAAGCGGGATAGAAAGAACAAATTGTTAGACGAGGATGGAAGTAACTGACCGCGGTGTCCGGAAATGTCTGAGTTTCCGTATTTGAGAAACGAGCCGTCGCAGATTTCAAATGCTGTTTTAAATGGGAATTGTTCATCGTAGATTATTATCAGAATAACTCACATTTATTGGGCGTAGCTCATTCTAGATAGGGATTTGGAATCAATGAAAACGGAATCTGATGCGGAAGGGGAATCACTGAAAACACATTCAAAGCACTTTGAGGGATTCCATTTTAAGCCAGATAGGGTGGAAAAGTGTTGCATTCGAGATAAGTTTTAATTGAAGTTTCTGGAATCGAAGAAGTCTCAAATAACCCAAAAGGTAACAACGTCTTGAGCGTACTTAAATAACAGGCGGATCTCGGATATATGTGGGAAATAAGAAAGGGAACTACACATCACCCTAGAGTACTCCAGATTTGTTGACAAGGGGTTTGGAAAATTTGTGTTCTGCTTTGGTTTTCTGAATTCTGTTTGGGAAATGGCTAGAGAGACAGGTAAAAATTTGTGGAGGATAACTAATGATGCAGAAAAGAACGGTCTTTTGAGTCATAGGCTGATAAGTATTCGAGAAACAATCAGTGAACAGGTCAGACAGATCTGTTTAAGGGTTTAGTAATGAAGGAAGCTACAAAATCGACAGTGGATCTTTTGGCTTTTAGGGATACTGACAAGGGCCTTCTCAGCATTTTCTAGTGCTATTGATGTAAAAGCTTCCGGACGAAGACCTTTTTTTGTCCCGACCTCAGTCACCTCTGGAGTCGACAGGACGTACGTGTATCAGACAAGGATCGAGAGTGCACCAGAGTATTTAGGTCAGCTTCTCAGCATAGCTCAGAAAAGTATCCTCTACCAGTGAAAAAACACGATGATTTTATCTACCTAAACATTTTAGAAGCGTTGCTAGAATTTCTTGCGTTGCGCCTGCCGCAAAAGGTACTGTCTTTGCATGCAATATTCACTGATGCGTGTATTGTTTGAAGGATAAGTAAGGGTTTCAAGTCCCTGAAAGCCATAACCAGTTCAGAATATTTTGACTTCCTTGGTGCAGTCTGTTCAAACATTAGTGGCATTTGGAGATATGTGGCAGTGTGTTGCGACCAGTGGCAATCTCGTACTCACACCTTTTGTTGGTTTAGTTGATAGTGCCTTTTATACTTTCGACCTGACTATTTTTCCATACTCCTACTGTTCCCATCGAGATTTTTGCCGAAAATATCAACCAGATTTTGAGCAAGCCGTGCACGTTTAATGTTTGTTGTAGTTGTATTCTGGTAAACTGTCGACTGGGAGTTTACAACACAGCCTTGGTAATTGGTTATAATTATTCAACTCTCTCTCTCTCTTCTGATCGCCATGAAAGAAATTAATGAAATCAGCTAGTAGTTGCATTTTCGCAGTCTGCATATTTCTTGACGCTGACACATCCCCCGTGATCTAATTCAACCATTTTATCCTCGTTTTTCACATAAATAAGAACCGTTGCACCGATATACTCTGTTGTGGATGGGTTTTAGAAATGAAGTTTTTCCTCCTATACAGTATCTCCCCTTAGTACTGGAGCAAAATGATCGAAATAATGTTCAGTTTATATTTTGAGAAATATTCAGGAGTTTGTAATGTAGAACCAGAAGAGATACATCCTTTTGCATTTGTCCTTGTAGAAGGCAACAAGCAGCAGCGGATGCCACAGTTCAAGATCAATGTCCAAGTCTTGGCAGGATTGGTTCAGATAATGCGGTCACTGTCGATAATGACCGTTTGTGCAAGGGACGACGCAACTCTGGTGGTGCTGGTGTTTTTTCCAGTGGTAATGGTATCAACGGTGGAAATGTCGCTTCCAGTCCGTTGCATGACTTTCAGCGTTGGATCAACGCGGCCAAACAACGACTACCTGCGGCATGGACGAATAGTGTGGCCAGCCGCGGAATGACATTACAGATTTCCGCTCCATTACCGTCAAACGCAGTTGGTGTTAAACGGCCGTTAGAGGCGAAAAAAGTGAACCGTTACTTTTTCATTGCATAGTGTGTAACCTACGGAAAATGAGTGAAAGAGCTAAAACTACATATCGGAGAATTTTTACATCTTGAACCTGTCAGGTTTGATACATTTTGAATTCGTCCAAATGCTACAGGTCGTAATCTCGATGGTTTTCGAGCCGATCCAAGGACGCGAGCAATTTCGCTTGGGTTTGCGAATGAACTTTACTACGAGGCCACTCCGGGACTGCATACATTTGTTCTGTATGCAATCAACTCCACGGCAGCTATGATATTTGGGGGTAGATGACAAGCTGCTGCAGTCACCTGCCCCGTTAATAAGCCTTACTCACCGAGACCCTATATGTGATTCCTGCGCCTCCTACCCTACTAATGAGTAATCATAAAACTTATGTGGTATACTTCTTGGAAATATTTCTATATTGTCCTGTTTTTCTATGTGATATTAAAAAATAAGCTCATCTACGTACTGCTCTCCTAGTCTTCGGTGTAGGAGAAAATTCGACTGCTATTGATGAAGTCTTTTCGATTATCGCCCACTTCGTTGTTCTGATCCTAGCCACTTTCTGGGTTTCTTTCGCGTGAGTCAGTTTACTTCATGTCCCATCCGTCTGGTAGACGTACTGTCAGTAGACGTGGTCGGTGCTAAACACGGTCCCGCAGTTAATGAAAGTTAGTGTATAAGATAAACAAAACGTACAAGTGAAATTCGTCAGGCCTACCGACAGCAGAGGTTATGGGCAGTCTCGTAGACGCACGCGGCATGGGAAAGTGAGATTTCGACAGAAGGTACTCAGGATAAACTGGGAAATAAACACAGTTTCAAAAGATAACAAAATATAGGTTTGAAAAACACATTGCTAAGTATTCCGTGGACGTAAGAAGTTCACTGTCTTGAGTGAACAGGTTTTGACCGGTTGGAAAGAACTAAGCTCTCCAGTAAAAAACTGAGACACGACGGATAATAGAGATTTAATAAACAGCGTTCGCCTACTGTCAATAAAAGTAGTGACATAAGGGTATAAAACTTGCAGCGTGCATTCCGGTTGTTGGTAGTATTTTCTTGACTCAGATCTGGGGAATTTTCTTGTTCAGGTTATTTGACTGACCGTATCATCATGGCCGTGACCTGTGAGCATTTGTGAGTAAAATACCCTATTTTTTTCGGGAATTTCGATCAAATCAGTGAGATTACCTTAGGGGAAGTCGCGCCGTGTCGGTAGTGATCCAGATCCTGAGGTAATTACTTTTTGTAGTATGCTGTGTGCAGCGCCCTTCCGTAGGGGTTGTACCCGTACGATCTGTAAAAACGGAAAAAAGGAAAAACCAGTAAGCCAGCACTCAGTAAACAAGTATCAGTGTTTACACCGATAAAGATGGGAGAGGCGATCTATGTCTGAGCGCCTTGCACTTTGTTACCGAAACAGTTCATTTGTTGAACAAAAAAAAATCTTAGCTACCATTTTTACCCATTCCAACGTTGAATAATCGCCATTAACACTATCTGATTCTTATTCAGGCCGATATGGTAATTTCGTCAAACCTGAGGGCACCTCGTGCTACTCAGTACGGCACACCCACGGGATCGCACGAATTACCCGTGCTGGAAACCAGTCTACCCGGTCGCTTGGCTCGTTCGTCTAGCGAAGCTTGTGCTCGTGATTTATCCGGAATGCGTGGTCTACGATTTACGAAGATTCCGAGTACACAGTTTAGTGCACCTCAACAACAGTCACCACTTTGTGCAGATTCTATGGAACGCCCGTCCTTAACGCATTCACGTGGAGTCATATCGGGTGATCGACCAGGTCCACCAACTATTCATTTGTATCCACCCAGTCCTACTCAAACTAGTTACAGTCATCATTCGACTTCTTTGGAAAGTGACCCATTACATTCAAAACCGTTTTTGTCCTGTGGGAGCCATTCGGAAGATTCTGGATGCCCGAACACCCAGATGGATTCACGTGAAACAGATCAGACTTGTGATGTTTATTCCAATTGCTTGGGTCCGGTGCTTGCCGACGCGAGGCAACAACAAAACAACAGTGAGCAAGAAATCGGACTACATCACGCACCAGTGAAAAACCGGACCTCATATGATACGCCGTCGCAAAGAAATGTGCATATGTTACAGCGTCAAGGGGCATTCCGAGCGCCACCTCAATGGCGCCTGGTTCCTAGACCACTCAACCTAGTCGATCGAGGCCTTTCCACTACCAATACGGTAAACGTGACCGAGGGCACGACATCGTCTAATTTGTTACTTCCCAGTACAATGAATCAAGATGCAGAGTCGCCAAAGCGTTCTCAACTTCCCTTGACCATGCTATCACACCAAACCCCGGAAACACATTACAACGTAGGTCAGCTGCACACACCAGCTGGTCAATCAGAGGAAAGCCGTGTATTACGCGGGTTGGACAGCTCCGCCAATGGCCATTTCTCTGCTCCTCCAAGCACTCCGAGTGGCCGTCTGCACTTTGTTTGGACAGATTTGACCATGGATTCAAATCCGATTCCGGTTTCCTCGGATAGCCAAATGGTTAGTACCGCTTTACCCACAAGGTCAACTGAGCAATCAGCTAACGGGATGAATCTGTCCGATTACTTGTCATCTGGGAATCATATGTTGACGAAGGAAACCAGTGGTAATGATACCTTAAACAAGCCGATTACCTGCACCGAGCCCAATTATGCATTCACAGAGGAACGGGGACAAAAAAAAGGTTCACCAGAACAACTGAAGCAGCAGCAGCAGCAGCATCAGCAGCAGCAACAACAACAACAGCATGCGAAGGACTCAGAGAAGATTGCACGTGGCCCTGTTGGTGGTGGAGATCCTTCATGTCATCCAGTTAACGCTTTGCTGACTACTTCCAGCTCATCGGAACAAAGCAGCACCCAAAGGCCGCAATCCAGCGGACCGATTCACCTACTCACACACTCCGATATCCATCAGTTGTTGAGTTTAACAAATATTCGGGTATGTTCCAACCTCTGTTTTAATCATTTCACATTTGGTTTAGTTCTTTTTTGTTGTATAATAATGATGCAGTATTTCAGGCGGGGGGTCGCGGCCAGTTATAGGTCGACTGCTTATCATCCTATGATTCCGGTAATGCAAGTGTCGTCGAAATTCCCTGGACACCAGGTTCCTTCGAATTGAACAATCTGCAGCATGCAAAATTGCACCGTGGTAAAATTTTCTAATTCACATGGGGAAATTGCCATAGCTTCATCCTTACACGCATGGAATAAATTCCTAGTCTTATTCAAATATGAGCTGTTAGCAGGAAGCTTTGGGCATCAAGTAATTAGATTTTCCAGTAATTCTGCTACCGTAAAAGTTTATGATAAGTGGAGAGATGTGCCCACGGCCACAACATTCACAGCCTGATGTGAGACATGACCTGGCACATTACTCTAATAGCAAGATAGTTTTCCCAGAATCACATCTGGTCTGACAGGCTGTAAGCTTATATTTTGAGCCGAGTGAATTATGCGTTGCTCAAAGTATCTTTGATGACACTTCACCATTAAGGTTCATCGTGATTTACTACAGCCTATATCGACTGGTGTGACTAGTTTTACTGCCTCAAAATCGTTGGAAACAGTTTCTTCGGAAATGTTTCTTTATGTGTGACGGTTTCGTGAGCACTTGTAAAATTCACCGGGCTCAAGAGATAAGAGTCCTCAGTCTGTTAGACCAGATGTGATCCTATGAAAACTATCTTGCGATATAACAAAGCGCCAGGCGATGTCTCACATCAGGCCGTGGGTATATCCATCCAGTTATTATACTCTTTCTCCATGGCGAAATCACTGCAAAGTCCAATGATTTTTTGTTTACGATTTCCTGCTAATGGCCACGATCTGAATAATGTTGATAATCACTTCCTCGTGTGTGAGGATGAATCTGTTGCAATTTCCTCATACAACTTAGAAAATTTAATGAGGATGCAATCTAGTGTGTTGGAGATTGATCATTTTGAAAAACTCTGATGTCCAGAGAATTTCGACACGACCTGCTTATATATGTATACAAAATCTTCACTCAGAATAACACTGTTGGGGGCTGTAGATCTGTAACTCGCAGAAACACAGCTACCTGATTATTACAACACAGACTGGAGGTGAAAACTGGGCATCTGATTGAAAAGTGCAGGTGAAAGTGAGTAGTTTTTCGAACGACATCAGTGCTCCACCCACTCCAATAAATCTATGGAAACACAGCATGGCTGTTTCTTCCAAGCTGGAAATCTTCAATAGTGTGTATGTTTCCAGCTACCTTTACGGATAAATGAACCCTCGAATTTAGCATACTTATCAATTGACTTCCTGATGAACATGCACTACTAAAGTGATGCGAATAGTACGTCCAGTAAGTAGGCTAATGTTGGGACATTTATTCAAAATTGAAATACTATCACAGGAAAATGGTAGCATTTGAAGCATCGGAAGTATATTTAAGTCTTCATCATGTGGGGTAAAGTTGTGAAACGCCCAAGAATCTCCAGTCTGAGTTGATTCCCTTGTTTTGTGCTGTTAATAGTTCCCGACAAGGGCGAATTAGCTTTTTCTCTCCTGCACGATGGACGAATTAGCAATATCGTATGAAAGAATAATTAATTACGTAAACTGTCAATTATTGGTTCGATCAGTCAGAGGAAACATGAGTGGAATAACATGTTCTCACAATGTATTTATTAGCACAAGAAGCCTGGATCTTCGGTAATGGAAAATCCACTTGCACCCGGCTCGCGGCGTTGGACTTTTGGATATAAAAAATACAGGTGGCTTTCCCATTATCTAACTAAGATTTATGAAATAGCATGATGTAAATTATTTGAAACCGCGCAGGAAATGGATTTTATGCAGTGTCGCACGTTCATAGAACGGGAAATCACATTGACATATTTTAACTGTAGTATGCAACCACCGGTGATCTTCCTCCCGTCGGTCGCATGTATTCGATCTTCGAAACACAAAAATACAGAGCACTTCATGAGCTAACAGCTCACGTGTAAGTGTCTCATGGGGTTCCCGCATTTACATTAATCGAACATCAGTATGGCTGCTTACAACCGGACCGTTGCATAATAGCTTTCGTCACTTAGGTTTTTTTGCAAAATATTTGCTTTGGAAATCACTATGACTGATTCTCGATGTTCCACTTAGTTTCATTACTATTTTCGATTTGACGGACTGTAGTAGTCCCCTTATCAAGAAACACCGGTTAAGATTGCTCAGATTGTTTCGTACCGAGAGGTATTGCATTCAGGGAGGGAAACAATCAAAGCGAGAGAATTTCCTGACAGGCCAAAATTGTTTTTTGCTGAGAGAATATTACAGTAAGGAACAGGGGACTACTGTACCGCCAACGAATATACTTTTATGTAAATAATTGGGTAAGTGTATGTGTCGATGCTATTTACCGTTGATATTGTTTTTGTTCTTTTCGAATCCATTCAAACTACTGATTTGTTGGCAAAGATCTGTTCAGTTACGCTATGAGCAACCAATAAAAACGTACTGGGCATGAAGGTTTTGATTGTCAGCTAACGAATAGCAGTTCCTGTTCACGTCAGAGCTTCCTGTGTTACCTACCTAGGCTTGACAGAACAAGAAGGATTATAGAACACAATTTCCATTCGAATATTCAACGCATGCAAGTGCGCTTGTAATACGTGTGTCACGTTTATTCCACCTGTGCAGTTTGCAACTGTCGGGTATCATTCAGCACAGAAAGCAGTTTATCAGTTCAACTTTCTCAGTCATGTCAATGCAATTTAAAAGCTGCTGGTCCTAATTACGGGCCCTACTAAGCTTATGATTTGGTAACAGTTCGTTTTAGCAGACTTATGATTCGGGGCACTGGTTGTCCCCTTAGCAGCGCAATCCTGGTTCATCTGTTCTACAGGATGAGAGACCAACTGGATCATAACCGGCCTTCTAGGATTTGTCACCAAATATCCCTTTAGCAATCAGACTTCACTAGACTCTGAGCACTGATTGTAGCTGAAGCTGTCGGGATCAGACGTTTGAACCCCAATTTTCATGCTCGAAAGTGATCAGTGCATGATCTGAGTGTGTCATAGACCAACTCACGTTTTCGGCGCCCTCAGATTGGCCAGGTCACCCCTTCTGAAATGCTCTACAATGGCTGTTTCATAAAAGGTGGTACAGTATGAAAATAAAACGTGCCTTCCTTCTGCTTACGTCATGTGTGAAATCATGAGGACTGTTAAATGGTGCTCATGACTTACTACCACATCATAATAAAACATTCCCCAACACAGAAAGCACAAAGGAGTCTACTCCTTCCCGAAAGACTTCATTCCCCAGAGTTCTTATGACGAATTACTTGGCAGAAATGGTTTCTTGGTTGTTTCTTCGCAACATATTGAACAGTTTATTTTGCACCACAACGGTTGCTAGTACATTTTGTGTAAGTAAGGTTGACATGACATCTTTTCAGTTTTCTGTCATTTTCAGTGCATTTTATATCAACGTGTTTGTGTGTATTTACACTGCATTTTTCATATCTTTTACGTAAAGGAAACAGAACTGGCTCATCGACTCTTGGCCGAATATCGACAGGCGCTTTTGCAACAGCACAGTCTGCACACGAACAGTGTGAGCACCCCGAATCTGACAGCCAGTCAAGAACTGCAAATGTTCTCCTCAAGCACAGCGGCTGAAGAAATCGAGGAAGTTGAAGTGGATCCGGTCACAAGTGAACGTCCGAAAAGCAAGCGGACCAAGTTAGTACACCCGTTTCCTTTTTCGTTTCGAATATTTTTATCAGAAACAATCAAACGCGGCCAGATCTTCCGAATCCACTTTGCGCTGATAGTCAGTGGGTGAAGTCGATTCATGGGACAAACTGTTTCCCGATTCTCTAACACCGTGCATAGTCGCAGGTCTGCCCCACGGCAGCGCAGCTGATTATCTTGTGGACAACAATCTTCAGGGATTTTTATTGTTTTCCTATACGGTAGATATGCTACTTTGACACTACAAATGATCCATCGTCCATAAATAGTGGTGTTGACGCGAAACTGTCTGTTAACAGCTAGTCCGCGTAGATTTCTGGTAACCCGCGTAGCTCCCAATCACTTCCCCCTACTTTGAAGCCCAGTAATGGGCTGCTCATGAGCCCCAACAAGCAAGATTAAACAGGTGCCTTGGTATCCAACAGTGAATTCAATCTTGATGCTGCATGGTGAATAATTTCATGAACTATATAAACAGAATGCTGAAAAAACTTACAATAAATGACCCACCGCAGACTCAAGCTGCTCACTCTTGGGTTGGATATGCACGTGTTACCATTTCGCTGACACTCACACACCCGACACTTACCATGTATATTCTTCCGATCTCTTTTTCAAGTGTGGAATCCATGCATTTTGTCGTCCTGCTGAGTAGACTGTTTCCTGCTCGCACTTTCTCTGTTTGCCCGGCTTTTTTTACTACACGTTAGGCGAATCACAGTGAAAGGAGTAAACCCCATAGTTGTAAAACACACCGTAAGAGGAGTCTGTACGGCACATTCATGTCAAAACAGTTTGCCAATTCCGCTTTTGAAGAGGGAAAGGTTTTGTGTGGTTGGAAATACAGAGAAGAGAATGGTGTTCCATTATTCAACCGTCCAGGGGAAAAAAGAAGACTGAAAGGTCGAGGTCCGAGATCGAGCGACAGAAACCTCATAAGGGTGACTAGCTGCCTGTACTTGGAATTGGCGCTGAAAAGTAACAGGAATGGGAACAGCAGAGACAAGCTCGGAGGAACAAAACCCAAAATAATAGCGATAGAATAGGGACAATGAAACAACTGCCAGGCGATGAACAAGCGACTGTAAATTAGATGTTAAAACTGGATCATCTACCAAACGAATGGCTTTACGTTGGACCCGATCGGGGAGAGATAAAGAAAGACAAAACTTCATCTCACACGTGAAAGCAGTATTCCAGTGTGGGACAAATTTGAGCTTCATACAGTTAGGGGGGATGGGCTGGTTTGAAGAAACGTCTGGGGTGGGATAGAAAACCAACACTGCGCTCAGCACGAGAGGCAAGTGAACATATGTATGAAGAACAAGATAGGGAGAAAACGATCGAAGGACCCAAGAAAGACATTGAGTTGGAGGAACGAAAAGGAACCGAATAAATAATAAGTGGGGAGGAAAAAGAGTCGTGAATGATAGTGCCACCGGCAAAAGCGTGGATGGGGTTGGAAGTGGTGGATAAGAGACCAATAATGAACAGCAGAAAGAGGGTGGGTCAAAGTACAGAACCTTGCGGAACACTAGCATTTACGGGAAAAGGCTGTGATTGTGCCCATCGACACGAACAGAGATGGTCCGGCTAGTGAGAAAACTGGACGTCCACAGGACAAGGACTGGAAGAGATCGAAAGGTGGGCAATTCAGACGGTAAACCTTTGTATCGGATACGGTCGAAAGCCTTCGATATGTCTAGTGAGACCAGGTGTGTTTCTCCGTGGTTATCGAGTACCACTGACCAGGAGTTTGAGACCATAGCTGGTAGGTCACCAGTGGAACGACGGGGCCGGAACCCGTATCAGAAATCGTTGACGGTCCTTCGCGTTTGAGAAACGTTTGGAACTGGTCGGAAATTATGGTTCTCATGACTTTCAAAAAGACAGAAGTTAGGGAAATAAAACGGTAGTTGCTCGGGTCGGAAGAGTCGCCGTGTTTGGGAATAGGAAAAGTCACGGCTTCTTTCCGTGTGGCAGGAAACTTACCAGATTGGAGAGGAAAACAAAAAAGATGACGTGAAACTGGTGCTAAACCTGGGACACACATATTCGGGACGACGAGTGAACTACCGTCCGGACCGGGTGGTTTATTTTGGTCAAGTGATTGTATGGTCTGGCGGACCTTTTTCGTTTTCATAAGGGGAGTAAGACGGACGGCTAGTAAGAGTGATTGCAAGCGGAAGAATAATAAAGTTGGGTAAAGTGTAATTAGAAGCAAACCGGGAAACAAAAACCTCGGCTTTTGCATGGGCTTCACAGACTAAAGAGCCAGAAAAGTTAGACATGGGGGGAGGGGAGAAAATTGTTGGAAACGGCTTTGACGAGAGACCAAAATTGTCAGCTGCAAGTAGCATAAGCAAGACGTTCGGCTTTGTGATGGACGAAACGATCTTCGGCTTTCTGAATGGAAAACAGGCATTTATTTCTGGTCTGGACGAAGATACTACGAGATTTGAAAGTAGCGGAGCGGCACCATCGTCTGAATTGTAAGTTTTTAAGCGCACAGCGCGATTGCAGGCGCAGGTAAACCAATAACGAGAACGTGGTTTGCTGGGTTTGAAAACAAGTGGAAGGAAAAGAATCACCTTAGAGAACAGTCTCAGACGTGAAGCAACAGTCACCCAAGAGATAGGAGGTTGGAAAATAACGAAAACTATCCCAGTTGGCTGAACCGTAGCGTCAACAGGTGCGTCTGGAGTAGCACATAGGAACAGAGCGAGAAAGGCGTTGGGGAAGGGGATAAGAAAGTGGTCCGATGAGCCCAGTGGAGGAAGGGAGCTTATATCGGATAATAAGGAGGGAGAGGAAGTGAGAGGAAGTTCAAGGGTATGAGCACAGTCGCCAGCCTGATCGGGGATGTGTGAAGAAGTCAACGAATTGCCTTAGATTGTTGATCAAAGCGAAAGCTGCGACTTTGCTCCCCACAGCCGTAGTGTCAGAAAATTGCGAAAGCCAGTTTTCATTGTGAAACTTAATGTCACCGAGGAGAATAACTTGACAATTAGGGTCTGATTCGAATAAGTTCTCATTGCTGGAAAACAATTAATCAAAAATTGAAGGATCGTTACTGTTGGGAGAGCGATAAACGGTACAGAAGTAGTGGTTAAATGAAGGGAGCCGGAGCTTCAGCCTTATCAGTTGGAACTCGCGGCTGGCGAAGTCCTAGTGTGGGATACGGGAGGTAGCGACTGACTGGTGGATGTAAGCACAGATGCTCGCTTTAGATGAAAATAACGGATGGGAAATGTTATTCGGAAACTGAAGATGAGTAGTATTCGACGGGGGAGAGATTTGCTTCTCATTCAAGAATTTGGCAAGGGGACAATAAGACTAGAGAAAATGATGCACAGAATCAACATTGTTGTTCGAAGCGCGAATGTTGGTGAGAGTTAGAGTTTTTTCTTGTTATGAATGCTCAGTAGACATGAGCGAGTGTCTTCTGTGAATTGTGAATTTCATGAGTTTTCTGTTCTATCGCTGTTGGTTTCTCGCTTGTGTGCAAGTCTTTTTTCTAAGCTTTTGTGAACACGGTATTAACCGAAACCACAAATTGGAATTGTCATATTGACCGTAGCCGTGTGCTACCCCTATCAGGCGTATGAGTTAGAGGGATTATATTGCTGCTAGACCTATAGGTTAGGTAATATAGAGTACACGATGTCATCCCCACTCACCCTTTGTCTCCTTTCAAAATGTGTTGTAAACCAGTCACTTTGTCTTAGTCCAATCCGCATTCCTACATCACCACCGTTTCCCAACCGCTTACCGTTCACGAATCCCTGTCCTATCGGGACACTGCTTTTGCTGTTAGTGTCGCTGTTGCTTAGACCCTATCTTTAACTTTTCTCAGTCATGTTCGTCATGATCCTGACGTCAAATTCGTATCTCCGTAATGTCATGTTCGTCAGTAAAATGCTTCAGCGGCAAGCCTCGGGCGGGCCTCGATCGGCGCGGACGATTGCATGTGTCTGAATTCCTCACACATGAACTGAAGCCTCAGCGTCAATCCGGTAGCCCATTGGGCTGCGCCTGACACAGCACGCACTTTCATCGGCCAAGTGGCCATGTGATTTTTCGCGATCAGCGTTCTCTTTATAACCAAACTGGTGGTACTGAAGAAAATGTCTGGCCAACGATGCAGACGCACACTAGTAACTAACCTGTGTGGCGATCAATCTTTTCCTCGCGGTGTGTTGGTCATATGGCATGTTTAGGTCAATCAAATAGCTTTCACATAGACCTGGCTAAGTTTGGGATGGAGCACCAGATACATTAACATAAAAAAACGTCGTCGTATGGGCATTCTAATAAGCCCCACTTATGTTTACCAATCGGTAGAAATAAATCAAATAGGGAGCGTGCATCAAAGTGACTCTGAATGAGAATCGCTTGAATGTTTCACCCAATACGAATACATCATATTACAACTTTTTCATTCCGGAGAAGGCGAAATTACTAAGATGGGAGCCGCAATCGAGGCACTTGGGTTTTTTTGGTGACCGGATAAAAAAAACAGTTAAACTGGTGCTTGTATCTCAGTCACGTCCCATTCTATACTACTCATTTTTAGCCGCCTGTTGCTTCCCTCCAATGTGAACGGTCATTGAAACTGCGATGAGCACAATTTCATATACGCGCGTTCACTTGTCCATGCTTTTAAGGTGTGCTGCGAAAAAAATCCCAGTTGAAGCCGACCGAGTAAGCACCTGACACGTTATTTTGGCGTAACACAGCACCAAGTGTATTGTCGCGCCCAATCATTGAGTGTTCACAGTCTCAGAGATACGGTTTCTGATGTACTACTTACTTTTCAAATGAACATCTATAGTTCACTAACTATTTACCAACGAACGCACTCAGTCTTACACTGATAATCCTACCACTAACGTTCTTACCTTGGATTACAACATGGATTTTGTGCAAAGCTGTCATCCTCTTACCTACGACATATACTTTTGTCCGAAAAATACACTTTGTATTTAAATTCAGACTCTATACCGATGACTGTTATCCCTCATAACTACAGTGACGCAGAATTTGGTAGCACCCTATCACCCATTACCACGACTGCTCACAACAATTCTCTCTCGGAAATCAAAGTCAACTAGCTTTTCGTGCTCGAATGGTACTCCCTCTTCTCCCACTGTATTTCATGTTTCCTCATATAGTAAAAACAAAAGACAATGGTGAAAAATAACAAATATCATTTAAAGCACTTTTGAAAACAAAAAAATCCCGCTGGAACATTTTGCTGACAGAATTGACTTCACGGAATGGCGAACTTGACTTCAGTGTATGACGAGCTTGTATGACCTACTTGACCGAGGAAAGCTGTGCATGTTGATATTAGTTCAAAAACGATGCGGCTTAAAGACGAAGATCTATGCGAATAATTTGACTGTAATTGTTCTTTCCCTAGTTAGACGCATTATTCACCTTGCAGTTCGATAGATTCGTTGCTTTTACGGTATTTCAGCAAACCAAGTGAGAGAAGAGTTTACTTCAGTTCAACCAAACATCTACATCGTACTTCTGTGCTCTGGTTTTGGTTGGGACTTCGCAGCATCGTCGAGTTGAGGACAGAGTGAATACGAGCAAGAAGTTAAACAAGCAGGAAGCAAAATAAGAAGTCGAAATCACGACTACAAAAAAAGAGTTCAAACGCAACCGCGTCACTGGACGCTTCACCTAGCCCTACCACTTAACGTCTCCAGCCCTCTGAGAGACGCATCCCTGAACCTCAGTCCGGAAGTCCAACACGTCCCATTTGGTCAAATCCACTGGTCAAGGTTTTCATACCTTTTTGCCGTGTCATTAACTGACCACCTCGACCCACCTTCCAACCACTACCTTCCTCGGAAAATAGCGTACGCTGAGGGTAGTCTATCGGTGAGCATGCATGACACCTGTTACAGCCACCTTAACCTGGTTGAATTCAGTACTTGTTCCAGTGACTGACAACTGGTTCCCAATATCCTACACCTAACCTTCAGCATTGCTGATACGGTGTTCCCACCATATTCCAGCATTACGACGAAGAAATCGATGTTCAAACACCGACAGTCTTCACCTATCTTCTACCCTTAACGGTTATGTTTCTGAGCCGCATATAAGAACAGACCTAATCACCGCAGTGTACAATTGACCCTTGATAGCCAACCAGATTACACGCCAGCACCAAACATGACTGAGGCTGTCCAAAGCCAAACGCGCCTTCTGTATACGCGATGACACTTTAACTGACATCTGACCACCTGGTGAGATGTACTTGCCCAAGTAAAAAAAACTTATCTGCTTCAGCTACCCTTTCCAAGGCAAGGTTTACTGTGGCACCAAGCCATTCCTGCAACAGAATTTTACACTTTGAAGGTGCAAACCACAACCATAACCTTGTCACATCTTTTTTGGTTATCTATAAAAGCGTGCAACTTAGCTGGATCAATATTTAGAAGAACAATGCCGTCCGCATATTATAAATCACATAGTTCACTGCCTGAGCAAAGCTGTTTGCCGCTATCCTCACACTAGGGTAGGGTTATCTCCAGATCCATTCTAGTTAAAAATTGAAAGAAAATGCGAAAGAGGGCAACCCTGATTAACACCACTTCTCGTGGTGAACTCGAATGAGAGATCGCCGTAAGCACGAAGTCGGCCTCGTCTGTTCTCACACAAGCACTTGAAAAGAGTAATGAATTTCCATGGCACACCCTTCAACGAGAGGCTGCGCCAGAGACCTGTACGGTCGACTGAGTTGATTGCCGCTTTCAGATCAAGGAAGACAGATTGTGAGCTTACGGAACACGTGTCTATGCTCTAAAAGTTGTCAAAGAGTGAAAATGTGGTCTAAAAAACTCAATTGACTTGACTTTCATGAGTTCACAGTTCACGGGCACTGAATAATCGGTGAAAAATGATACCGATGAGCAGTTTGGACGCCATACTTACCGAGCTTCTTCGTCTGTGGTTTTCACGAGAAGAGTTGTCACTTTTTTTTCTAACTTAGCATCATCTTCGAATCCAACCGTCCCCCGGAATCTGCTCACTATCCCAGGGTACGCGAAGTTTTGTTAACTCCGAAACCAAAGCTTCTCCTCCATCCTTGAAAAAGGATCTAGGCAACTCTTTCGGTTCGGCAGTTTCGTACCTTACCAAGTAACCCACCTACCACATAACCCCTATTACTGAGGGTGAGGTGATGTTTACTTGCATCATTTCTCGTGGAGGTATATTCAAAACTTCCACTGTAGATATGGGTCACTCAACAGTTATTCAAAGTGCTCCGCCCAACGATCAAGACAGTATCCCTGTGAGTGAATCAGTTAGCTTTCGGATTTCTCGATTATTTCACTTACACCGGGCTTACTTGGGCCGGTACTTTTAATCAAACGATAAAGATATTGATATATTGACGCAGCCATTTCTATTTCCCTACATTTCACCATCCATCAATGCTCACGGCCATTTCTCGGGCTCCCAGTCAATTGACGCCCCAGGGCTTTGTCACCTTCATTGAATGTGGCATTCGGAGGGAGAGGTTTGCGAGCATTTAACACAGCAACTGACGTCAGGGCTATCCGTCGTTTGCGCGGCCTACATGAATGGAAGTCTTTTGTGGGATTGGAAACGACATACAAGGCCTTCTCAGTTTATAGCCAGCGTTCCTTTGGGTCCTGAAAATTCAGCCGCTTTGATAGCTATGTAGACAGTTCTACCTGGAAAACAGATCTTCGGTTATCGTCTAGAAGCGACTGTGCAACACTTCAGCGTTGGTGCGACCACCGACGAGACGTAGACAGAAGCGAGCACGTACCAAGAAGTGATCTGAGTCCACAGGCGTAGGCAAAAATGAACGACACTCCGACTGATCACGCTAGTGGTGACCAATTACAATGTGGTCAATCTGAGTCCAGTGTTGTGAAGATGTAAGAAGACGCCGTACGAGTCAACTTCGCTCCTTGCTGCAGAATTTCGTACTCGCCAGAAACGATCCGTGGCCAGTGTAAACCTAGATTAGACGATCGCCGTTGTCACTGCTTTAGGTCGGGATTGCGAACGGGCCTCCTATTTGTCTATCAGAATCGCCCAACCAGTTAACCTGGACGTTGAAATTCCTATCAGTTACCACCGCATTTGTTGAGCGCACCCGTTGAAGCAGCTTAGACAAATCCCATAATAATTCATCCTTGATCTCAGAGGAGCTGTGGTTAGTGGATGTATACACAGACATGATAAACAAACATCGAAGCCTCAGTTTGTTGCTCTTAACACGAGCAGAACCGTCCAATCGAACTGCACGCAAGCGACCGCTGACTGGAATCCAGTGTAGCAGTGCATGCTGGGGTCTCATGGTCGAGGCAACCCCAGTTCCATTCTGACCACGAGCTCTTGATACGGGATCACCGGACACGAGAATAGTAAGGCTTGAGACTGAGGTTGTATCTGGGGTGAGAAGAGTGATCACAGAAGTGGGGTCTTGTGTGTGCGTTTCGGAGACACAGCATATATCTATTTTTAAAGTTCCAAGAGCTTTAGGGAGGGCAGCATGTTGCCCTATCAGACATAGTTTGCAAACGTCGAAGAAAGCAAAGAGAAGTGAACATGTAGGTTTAAGAAGCGCATTTGATCTATACCCAACTCCTGAACTACTGCTTTCTTCAGAGCCGCAGTTATCCGTGGCACTTCGCATCAATCTTAAATCAAATGAGGTTAAACTAGTAATGCCCTTTATGGGAAGGATGTTGGAGGTTTCTGGGTGAATCACGCTTTGCGGCTGCTCATACCACAGAACGGGTTTTTATTTGGGAATCTTAACTGGTACTAAAGAATGGTCACGCTGAAGGCTTCAAGCATTTTTGTACTTCTCATCGGTTCAGTTCAGACAACTATTACCATCCACTAGTTGCGGCTGTTTTTTTCGTTGTTATCTCTCAGCGAGAGCCTCAATCAGAGTATGTGGTACCATAAAACCAATGAGGAAAGTTCGTAAATACAAGGGCGCCACCGATAGCGATACTAACCATATCCATTAAAGTATCTAACCCCTGGGTGGGGGAATTGCTTGGAGCCCACCCAGGAAGCCTAAAATAGCCAAGTCCACTCGTTAGACTTTTCATACCTTTCTTCCGTATCATGAACTGGAGATCTTTACTCATCTTCCAACCACTACTCGCCTTTGCGAAAAATGCGCACCTTGGAATCCCATTCGGGGAGATACGCAACACATGTCCCAACTTTGGGAAGGCTCAGTTGGGTTATATCGGTTACCTGCCTAAACTAAAGTTGCACTATTCTCTCACCACTTCAACACCACAGTGTTGACTTGAACATCGATACTTCATGATTACTTACTTGATTGCACAATGCCTGTTGATTGAGAAACAATGGCTCAGTTTGGACACGGCCTTTATCAGTGTCGATTCTCTTAACCAGAACCAGTGATATCCGAGAAGGCAATGACGCTACGCAAATGTATACAAAAAACACTCGGTTCAACGCACATCTCACAACCACATCGACCGCAGCACGCACTAGTAACGATGGGATGAAATATTGAAATATGTTAGACCTCTCCAAGTACTCAACTTGGTGCATCAGACCAATGTTTGTATCTTCTGCGTCCAAATTTTGTCGGTGAAATTTTGCTTCCGAATAAATATGCGACATAGCCTGGATCACGGGTCAACGTGATGATTGGCAGCAGATGATGTTACCAGTTCATTGGATTTGTGAGCCAGTTAGCTTAGACCAATTCCACGTTTTCCTCCAAGGTCACCCAACTCATTTGTTCTGGATTGGTATAGTATTCAGTTTACTGTCATCACGAATCAAACAAGCGGGTTAGAAGCTTCGTGTTCATGTCCTTACAGATCGTATGAGTAAACTTTGAACAATCAATAATTTTCTATCCAAGGTAACTCCTTTGTTCAAGCTGATTGTTTCGTTGATAATGTGCATCACTTTTCCATTTTAATAGACACTCGAAATCTCACGGTCAACGTGACCAGCAACCGGATGGTCATCCGAAACAAGCCCATTCTAAGCCAGATTTCGGGAATCAGAATTCAAGTCACTACCCAACAAGCTTCCACCAGGAGACGTCCGATTTTCAAGCACCACACCGTCGGCGGCGACGTCGAAAAGATCCAAACTCGAATGACTCACCGGATTACGTGAATGCGGCTGCATTTCAAGGTGAACGTTGCGGAGCTGGTGAAAGACCGGTGGGTTCTTACTTCAACCGCGGTAACCTGTCGAGGAAGTTAACATTTTGTAATCAGTTACTCTACCTCATCCTACTGTCAATCAAATTAATTTGGGGGTATTTTGTCCTCTTGTTGTAATATATGAATCATTGGAATGAATCGCTGAGTAGTCAGTAGATTATCACCTTTGAAAAACCAGTCACAGAAGAGAGCTAAATCCTGTAGTGTAGATGTTAAAAAATGTTGAGAGCCAGCCCGGTGGTTGTTCGGCTCACAATCGTTCACCCTGAGGTTCGAGTTCTAGTCAAAGCTCGATGGATGTGCACTGATGATGATCCCTAACAAAGTGACTGAAACAGCTGTACAGTATTCCCGTGGTTTTCAGTGGTGCATTGAGCGTTGTTGGTGCACGGGGAATCACTTGATGATTTACATGTTTGTGTGACTTTTGTCAGATGTTGTGCCTTCACTTCAAAAATTGGGTTTGGTTGGTATGTAATGCCAACGACTCCAACCAACTCAAACAAAACGGCTGTATATTGGCTCTATGGTTTTTGCTTATGAATTGATACTGCATTTCGAATCATTTCATAAAACGGAGAGGTTCTGTATCGGTTGATGGATGAATGAGCAAAGTGTTGAGTGTGTCAGCACTGACCATAAAGCGTGATAATTCCACCTTTTATCTAAATAGTAGTTCGATATATTTCCCCAGACATTTACCGCTCTTGATCCTAAGAAATTGGTCAGGGGATGACGATAATAACCTAGGTCTCAGTGAAATCACGATAGTGTCTGACACCGTATCAATCATATGACTTCCGTGCACTCTGCTTTAAACATCATCCTCAATAGCTTCACGATTTGTTTACTGATAATTTGTCCAAGCAGAATAAAAGACTATAAACTACAATCTCCCTAACTGGAACCGAGTGATGGTTGTTCTTAGTGGAGACAATTTCTTGCTCGGATCAAAACTAGGTTGTAAAAGAGTACTGTTATCATTATTTCACCGGTCCGAACACGGTGGTGCAGTGCTTCGTAGTTATCCGAGGAGAAATGGAGCCATAGCCAGTTGCACGTAGAACATCCTGTGGTAGAATGAAATACTTTCCATGCATTGTTCTCATTTTCTCCTATCGTTGCATGCTGTTCAGTTGAGTTTGGCTAGCTCTACGGATATGGAATCCAATGGAACTTTTCGTGTACTGTCAAGTCTGGATACGCGAACCAGCAGCATAGCTTGTGGCTCTTTCGGGAACCTGACCGCTGCGGGAACAAGTTTTGGAAGCGGTGATGGTACTGGATTTGATCTTATTCAGGGTTTACAAAATGCTGCCGGTACTTTTGCTTCAAATGTCCCAAATTCATTGACTGCAACCAGCACGATTTTGGCTTCAAGTTCAGCTATCTCCGATACGAGCGCCGATCGCAGCCCACGTCACTCGGCCTTAGATCAATCTTCCCAGCCTGATGGTGGAACGGGCAATGATATAAACAATCTACCTGATCCGAGTGGCAAGAGCAACGACTTATTTGGACTTAACGGATGGAATAAGACAGGGGAATCGCCACCTGATTTATGTTTAAGTTCCACTTATCCAAATCTCCGCGAAGGACAGCGTACGGTACGAGATACGGGACAACTGATGAATAGACAACCGGGAACATTCAGTGATTTGTCAACCAGACAAGGAGACCAATCATTCCGTCGAAATTTGGTCGGTGAATATGAAAATTTAGAATCTTTATCAAACGAAAAATTACAACACTTACGATCTGCAAGACAGGTGAGTTCTGTTAAGTTATTCAGATAATTCTGACATTATTAGAAGAAGATGCGACGTATACTCCAAATGAAATAAGAACTACAAATCTGAATGTTCTGCTGTCTCAAAACAAGCTGTTTTAGCCCACTGTACTATTGTTTCTCTTTCCCGAACACTTTTTGATAGTCCACATTACCGATTCAACAATCAAAGACTCAATCTGACGCAATGAGAATGACGTCTGACACAACGCTTGGTGAAAATCAAAATGGATCTTTGTCGACATTGGGATATTCCACGAATACAACAATACCTGCTTCTCCTTCATCTGAATCTGTTTCTTCTAGCAGTTCCATGTCTTCCACTGTTTCCTCATCTTCCGCGTCATCGGCCACCTCATTTTCATCATCAGATTTAGGCTGCACTGCAATGATATCAGATCCGATTAGAGAGATCGACGACGGTGGTAGTGCACAGTGCGAGACGACTGGAATTTCGCCTACACCTTATCATAGTTCGCCTCATAATATGGATAATCCGGACGCGAAATTGTGTCTACCTCTTCGACAAACCGAACAGCAACAGCAGCATCAACGTCATCACCATCACCATCATCATCGTAATTGTCCTCCAGCCCCACCAAGTGCGTCACCGCCAACATGCTCAGTAGTAACACAGCAGCAGCAACAACAACAGCAACCACAGGTGGGACAGCAGCATCGGACAAAACCAATCGCGCATGTCAATCTTACTACGCTGTTGCACAGACACGAGTGCCTTGGGGAAAAGTGGACTTCCAGGAAAGTTCTCTTCGTTCCCGAAACCATTCGCTCAAGTCGGAGGTTACCGTACTGCCCATGTAAATGTCACCAACAGCCAGTTTTGACTAAGTCAAACTCTTTGAGATTAAACAGTGCAACCAACAAGCAAATGATCCAAACCGTTTCGACAAAGGGTGCGGAGGCAGACAATACAAACGCCAGTAGGGAGGACGGGGGCGAGTATGCTAAGAGTATGACCAGCAATGATGTAAATGGAACTAATGTTTGTGATCTTGGCTGCTGCGATTCTCAAAAAGCATATAAGTTAGATTCGTTCGCGGGCAAATCGTATCCACTAATCAAACCACGTCAACCAACGCCGGTTCGTTTTAGGACCAACCAGATGCACTTGTCCACAAGTCAGTCCTCTCAGAATTGTCGACGACCTTCGGGACATTTACTGAAGGCTTGGCGACATGGAACAAGTAGTCCACACAATAAACAATTGAAATCCTGTTTAAAATCCTTACCCTATTCGTCTGAACGTAGCACGGGTACGTCCTGTCTGTCGTATTCGGACGAAGATGTAACAGAAGCTTTATACTATGTATCGGATGATGAGAGACATCGTACCGATGACGCCACTTCGGCTACTTTGTCTGCAACAGAAAGCCCGTGTTTTTCATCTGCATCGTCGTATTCGTTTTCCACTTCGTCACTGGATGCCAAAACCGAAGAACTCTGTCCCTATTATCATCATTGGTACGCACCCAGTTGTACCCCCACCCAGCTTGTTTTCCATGAACCCGAACGTGCACGTCGTGGTGGAAGTCTGGATCCAAGTGCGTCAGTTCAACGTCTCCCTGGTTGGATTCGACAAAAACGGACCAGTCAACCTTCTTCACATCGCAGTTCCCATCGAAAACGTAGTTTGGAACTTCACAGTCTACAGTCCAATCCACCTCATTGTCCGTTTGTTCAACAGTATCCTTGTGTTTGCTACACTTCGAATAGTCACGGGCACATCCATTCTGTAAAGTCATTAAGCAAAGTCGGTTTACATCAAAGCCTGGAAGAGAATCGACAAAATCGATCCAAACGTCGCATGAAAGCACATCAAGTTGTCTCGCTGAATTCTACCCCACCGGGAGTCCCAATTTGCACCCGTTCCCACCACGTACATGGGAATGAGAATGCAGATATTGAAGGCAATAAGAACAGCACAAATAATATCGATACTCAAGAATCTCAAATTCATCGTGCACAATTATTGACATATTCACACCAGCGTAGGCGTCAGCATCGTCATCATCATCATCCACATCATCGCCACCACACTGTTGTACCAAGCGAGGTCACGGGACGTGTCCATTCATCAACGGGGACTAAACCCCCGGTGGCCAAACGTAAGTCAAATGAACTTCGAGAACTAACAACAAGTGAATCGGGAACTCGCGCTAATGAGAATCTTTCCAGATTGAATTCTACCGGAACAGCAGATGGTTCATGCACCGGAAACAGTACAGTTGTCACCGTCACTAACGCTCGTGATGGATCAGCTGCTGAAGTGTCGCTGAAGTTACTACGACCAAAAGATTTACAGCTGAACACATATCTTCGTGAACCAGTCACTTTGCGATCGGTAGGTGATTCATTGGATGATGATTTTTATGGTTCATGAAAAGTTTCATAATGTGAAAAAAGACTTATGGACATAAGCTTGTTTTCGGTAATTTTATCTTTTGACTGCACTGGTATTTCCCCGTGGACATCTAATGAGAAAAATGCAAACGTTGAACTATGCATGCCGCCATTGCATAAGTGAAACGTTATCTCCACGTGAACCCTGCTTCTCTCGTCTTTTGATGTGTTATACGAGACAAAACGTTGATTTTTCTTTTCAGCAGATGTTCATCGGTGTGTAACTGTGTGGCCGTTGAACTATGGGACGGACAGCAGGTTGTTTCTTCATTATATAGTCTTTTGCGGATTATTTTAGTGTTGATCCAGTAGTCGGTCGATTGTCTTTCTCATGCTACGTTTATTTTCTTGATCATCATTCTTATTGCCTGTTAGACATTTTTTATATCAAAAGCATAGCAGATATTAGAACAGACTGCAGCAATGTTCATGAAGATCACGAACTTTATCTAGAGAGCTGCCTCAATGCTTGATCATAACGTACGTCCACAAAGTACTTTTCTGAAACATTCCGTACCCGTGAGCGAAAGAAAGGACGAACATATTCGATTACTGTTTACTAACTCGCATCTAAGGAGCTTTCGTTTATGTAATGGCTCGATAAATGCGTACACATTTGAACTTCTGAAGGACGTTCCCTTTCTACCATTGACAGTTTCAAGCAGTCTATCCGACCACCTATTATCGAAGCGAAATTCTACCTTGCGTATTAGAAAACCCTGTTAGTGAATGCCTAAAATTGAAGAAAACGTCTTCCCTTTCATCTACTTTCTATAAGATAATTTTGAGTAGATAAAACTGTTCTGAAATAGCATTACCGGCGGTCATCCCTACTGAATCGTCGAGAGCTCATATTCCGTCTACCGTTCATTGGCTCGGATATGACTCGGTTACATTATGGCCAGGAAATAAAATATCGAGATAAATCAGCGTTGAGCATAAGACTCGGTTTTCTGACGTGCCACGTGTCTTGAGTTGTGATTTTTCTTCGCTTGCGCCCCTCAGTGATCTGACACGGAATTCACCCCGCAACTAACACCGGTTCCGGGCCAGTTTGTCTATCTTATGGCTCGTCAATCAAGGGGAACTTTTGTGACCCACTTTCGGGGCTTTTTCTGCGACCATGCTGGTATACCATTGTAGCCGTCTGGAATGTGCGTGTAGTTGGTAAAATTGCAGGGCGAGTCCCGTGTCAGCGCTCGAAGTCGGCTTGGGGAGGTTGTGTTGATGGTCACTGTGGCACGATCAGCTGTCTAGACGCGGTGCAAACGAGACAGCATATGAGCCCTGTACACGTCATTCGCTCATCAAGCGGGGGTCCTATTTTGGAAACGGATCTACCTACTTAGTAGTATTGCAATCCTGACCGTCATATTGGTTTTTCGGGATGTACAGTACGCCAAAAAAAATAAATGGAATCACCCCTAGGGAATCAAACTGTCAAACTGGATACTTTAACAATACATAGTAGGCAGATTAGCACTGAAAAAATGAAATTCAATAAGGAGCCGATGAGAGTTGCGTTTCGCCTTTGCTGCGTCGTCCAACCAGTCGCTCATAACAGGGGAGCAATGCACTGGCAACCTATCTTGCTCCTGTTTTGATAGAACCAGGCATATAGATGTCATAACTTCGATATGGCTCACATGACTCGCGACCGTTGGTACAACCTCATTCATTTAACGTCAATGTCCGCACTCGGATAGATGCCCTGGTGAATGTGTGTGTGGCGCAATACGATTTTGGACGCCTAATCCATTGTGGTTAGTCGGTCGTGTTACGGTCACCAAATGTTCTTTTAAGTATCTCTGCGATGGACACGGGATCGGGGGCTTTTGTCGACCGGCCTTCAGCGCTGTTGCTCAGCCACGCTGGGAAGTGTTTACAGTCAATAACCCCACCATGATCATCAATCAACCCCGCTGCATTTTGCTAGTGATTCTAACTTGCTCATACATGCGCACGCACACAGCCACACTCATTCAACCACTTAGTTTTCAATCAAGAGCTGTCTGTTCCGCAACCCAGTGACCATCAGGCGTTTAGGCGACAGGTAGACTGAACTCAGATTCCGATCATATCTGTGGTTTGTCTCAGTCGCCTACGTCCCCGTGCACTTTACCTGACATTTACAGCCTGTGAGCGGTGTCTTTACGAGTTTCACCTACGGGACGCGCTGCAATAAGCCATCATGCAATATTTCACGTCTGTGAAATAGTCAGCAATATGCTTCCAAGGCAAATTAAATGGGTCCAAATGAAGCAGTTAGGGTGATCGATAGGGCTTGAAGATAAAAGGGACACAACACCGGTACATTAGGTGACAGGAAAGAACACCGCGTATCACGAAGTAAACTAGTAGATACAAAATATTACCGGGGCAATAGATCAGAGCGCACCTAAATAGCACGACGCAAGTTTGAGCGCACCAGTGGAAAGAATAACCTAGTTTCAGTCGATTTTTTTGTTCATCAACACTGTTCTGTTCACAGTAGTGCCAACAGCTTTAAATGAGACTGGAAAGGCTCAACTTGACTCCTTACCGAGAAGGGACCCAAAGCACTGTGAGCCATGAAGAACTAATTAAAAACTATAATCTCGATGTCATCATTTGCAGAAATGGTAGTTCTGTTTCTGTGTCATGCGGTACATTGGACCAGTAAGTCATTCACATATCCGATTTGAAAATCGAACTCATGAGTTACCCACCGTTGACACTCGTTTACTGAAAATCACACTAAACGTCATAGAATTCCTACTTCCGGAAGTCCGACGAACGTGGTCTTCCTTCTTTTTATTATTCTTCGAGTAAAATTGTACATGAAGCAACCGGCTATTTGATGTTTGTACAAAAACCCAGATGAGGCAGCAAAGACGAAACGCAACTCTCATCGGCTCCTTATTGAATTTCATTTTTTCAGTGCTAATCTGCCTACTATGTATTGTTAAAGTATCCAGTTTGACAGTTTGATTCCCTAGGGGTGATTCCATTTATTTTTTTTTTGGCGTACTGTACATCCCGAAAAACCAATATGACGGTCAGGATTGCAATACTACTAAGTAGGTAGATCCGTTTCCAAAATCGGACCCGCGCTTTATGAGCGAATGGCGTGTACAGGGCTCGTTTACGCATCCTCGGAACAGCTGATAACCGAGCATACCACGGAACTGCAATAGCGCTAAAGCGTCCTTTGGATGCATGAATAAGGACCCGGTCCCGAGTATTATTGTTTCCGCTATTCTTATTGTGCTGTTGTTGGTTCCTCACGTACGACTTAGTCTGCTCTTGTATTTTTCACTGTGGTACGTGCTGCATTGATCATTTGATTCACCGCACCAACGGGACCCCTCAATTTGCTTGTGCCATTATCATGCACTGAACGTGGATGGTTTTGAGTGTGTATGGGTGGTAATTTTGTTCATTGGCGGTTCCTAGGATTATCTGACCGTTCGCTGAGAGAATCGTAATGAAGGAACTGGTTTCGTGGGATTTTTTTCTCCTTTTTCGGGAAGAGTAGAGATATTTCGTGTGGCAGATGGCGAGTAAAGTATATCAAAAGGTAGTGGCAACTGCCCACGCAGATTTACAATGAGTGTGAGGGGTGTGTATGTGTGTATTTGTACGTGCCTGCAAATGCGTACGCATGTGTACGCGAGCTACAATGCTTAGACCGCAGTGAGATAACCTTAGGGATAGTCGGTTGAAACTATAGTCCTAAAGCAGCGGATAGCACAAGTTATTGGATGAGATTGTTGGATAAACGGTTTAGGAAAAGTGTGTGGGGGATTCGTCAACGGTGAGAGAGCTTGAAAAACTAGTGAGGTTCGTTCGTATCTAACGGAGGTTGGTACTGTTCTCTAACATCCTAAAGGAATTACGGCGGTTATGATTAGAGGACTTTAAACGACCATATTTCGTGGCAGCCGCAACATAATTTACTCGTTTTTGTCTTTCTCTTCGTGTTTTGAATGGTATTGTCTGAAGAGAGATTACGATTACCACAACTTAGGCTTTTGTTGTCCGTCTAGATGCAGCTATAAGTCCATAGATAGGTACTGATGAACCAGCTAGTCATTTTAGTGGTAATGTTAATTTATTTGATACCCTAATTCATAACAAAATGAAGACCATTTGCCTCACACCTGATCAACCGGTTGCGCTTCCCAGTCATTCATTGCTGGAGCAGTTTTGCTCCTGACTGACTGGACGGTACTCCCGTTCTGTGTGTGGGTAGGAATACTAATTGCTACCACGGTTATATGAAGGTGAATGGGTGTGAATAGCAGCCTGTTTGGCAATGTTTTTCAACTCACGATCTGCGGTATTATTCAGAAACGAATTCCATGCAGTTCGATATTCCGTGCTTATACCGACATGGTCGAACCTAAAGGAATACCGACTGATGTTATCATTCAGAAATATCGGCGACCATTCCATTCAGTAGGAATGTGTGATTTAATCACAAGTTAACTGCAATTCATTTAGTTTTATGAAATGAATTTGGGTGGAATTTCCCAACGTGTCCAAAATCCTCTCAAGTTACTTGAATTGATACCCAACCATAGCCATCGGAGACTTCGTCAATCAACGGGTCACACAAATTGTGTCCGAGGTTGATCTAAGCGTCGATGACCATGCACACAACAATCGCAGTCACAGTGCATTCTGTCCTATCTATCTAGCGTGGTTATCATACCTATTTGGCGGGTTGAATGAAATTAATGTCAGGAAGCTGACAGTTGGCAATAATATCCGAATATTAGTTTCATCAACGTGTGCCAGTTATTAAAAAAATACAGTCATCAGGTTCGACCCGTAATCGCATTGGGGGGTTGACTTTTTTGGAGTAATCATATAGCGCTTATCAAATGCTACATCATCCTTGACAGGTTAAGCAACGCTGATGAACAGTCCACATGCGGAAGAAAAATATTAACAGTCGGGCCATTGCACCTGGCCATTTACGGCTTGTCGGGCCTCCACGAGATCCATCCAACCCGTGATTAGAGGTAGGAAGATATCACTAAGTATCATGACAAGTGAGGCCTTTGTTTTCACACGACTTAATCTGCGTATTGCTAACGTTATTTTTTATTCCCTTCTTACTTTATCATACTGGTGATTATTTTGATTTTTTAGTTAGGTTGCTGCTGAGAAGTACCAATCAGAGAAACACCGCAATCCATGAACCTTCACTTGTTATCCCAACTTAACTAGATTCACTGAAGTCTTTCACATTCAGAAGAGCAAAGCAAATATCTGACAATAAACCACAAACGGATTAGCGATAAAGCTGCGCTAAAAGATGGCTTACCGCTGAGCAAATACTACCATAGTTGCTATTCGACTGGAGCGTTCTAAGCAAGACGCTGCTGAATCGACCAACATGACCAGTTTATTCACAATGAAAGAGTTCATGTTGATTTATAAACCACCAAAGGCCCATTAGATTTAAGGGTTTAAGTTGCAAAGTGCTGTGTTATTCACGGTGTTCTCAGGTGGACGACGCAATGTGATTTTTCCCACGATAAATTAGGAAGTCAAAACCTAACCACTGCTAGTGTTTCCAGTAGCAGTACTAGACATTTGAAGCTCCAGGGGTATGCAGAATCCCGGAGAACACTGCACATGCTTAAGCCAGCAATACATCTGACATTTGCTTACGAGCTCGCGTGCGTGTCTGTGATCGGGAGCAAAGCAAGTACAGGTATGAAGCCAGTATACAAAAGGTTGTGTCTGACACAAAGCGTTAGTGTGAGTCGTGGCGCTTGAAAATATTCGAACAAAGTAGTTTGGTAGGATTTTCCGGTTGGAAATTGCCAGACTCACGTGTGAGCCTATGAATCAGGACGTGTATCTAGAAGAAAGATGATTCCTGAGTATCCAAAATGAGTTAATTCTGACTGACTTGAAAATCAAATAACGCTCTACAGTGTCAATCGTAATCAAAGATCTCATGTGGCTTAGTGAGAGAATCTTTCGCACACGAATGCCAGAACCATTTATCTCTGGTTGATCAACTTTTCCATGTCAAGTAAATTCTTTGGAGGTTTCGTTTACATCATATTTTCTTAGATTTATGAAATATTTTGACTCATTTTATGTGAAGGGTACAAATTTGTCAAAAGTCCGTTTCACTCCTTTCGCTCTAAATCCTCATCGATCAATTTCTGGATTGTGATTTTTGCCACGGAAAACAAGGGAAGTGATATGCACCACGAAGTGCTAAAATGGACTTGCCAATGGTGGGTAATGCTAACCTCATAATGAACCATTCTCAACGTTTCCTTATATCACCAGGTGATCATAAAAACACCATAGAAGCTGCTATAAAATCTGTTGGCGCATTTAAATAGTCTATGACTAAGTTAACTGAAGAAAGTGTGATCACTTTTTTGAATTACCGTCCCATTGTTGTATATGACTTCCAAAGTAACATTCATGGTGATATTACACAATTTTCCGACTCGCTTGTTCGTTTTATTACCATAAAGTATCATTAGTCACTGATTTTCAGTCTTTAAACGCTTCATCCTGACCATGGTTTCTGACGGTCATGGTTAAAGATCCTTACCACCTATGAAAAACACTACATTTTGTTGCGAATCAATAAAAGAGATGTCTTTAAGTGACGTCGGTCGTAGGCTTATCCGTTGTTCGAATGACTGTTTATGGTGGAATTGAACGGATCTTTGCAATAAATGTATGAAATTTAAATTGCTTGACAAAATTTCCTAGTGCATCGTCGTTATCGCTCAACTCATGTCTAATTTAGAACATATTCTCACTGTTTGGATTGAAAAATTAGATTCATAGAAACTTCAAATCTCTAACTGTTGACTTTCCAGTCACCTGGGTTCGGTTCTTTTACGCCAGCAAAAGAGCCACGTGAGCGTAATTCACCCACAGGTTCCGGTGAGAATACAGACTGTACGCCTACATTGACCGGCTCACGCATCCCAACCGCAGATGACAAGTCACACACACTTCAGATCGGGTCTTGTATCCGCCGGTCGCCGCGTGCATCTCCCGAAATTCTCCCCCGCCCATTGATGCGATCTCCTTCGAACGAGTCGGAAACTAAAAATCTCTCATCGCCAACTGGTTCATTTTTGGGCAGATATACGCCCTCTGTGATTCCGAGTCGAGCACGACAATCGGAAAATTGTGGTACCCAGTCAAACAACAATTCACAGCTCCCTTCTCCACTCGCAGATCATTCGCGATCCAAGGCACACCCAGTTACCTTACCGTCCACTAAGGGATCATTCTTCACCACAGGTATACCTGATCGCCCCAAAACCTTACAAGTCACACCGTCGCGTGTTTCCCCTTCGTCTCCGTCTGCGGTAATCTGCACGTCATCGCTTCTTGTCAATCCACTGCAGGCTTCTCTCAGTGCAATGGGCGATATTTGGCCCTCAAAAATGTCAGCTCTCAGACAACCTGAGATCGGTGGCCCCAGCTCACACGGGCTTGAACAAACCAGAACTTTGGGTTCTCCCACAACACAGGCTACGAACAACCGGAGTCAGTTACTCAATATTAGGTCACAGCTGGTTAGAAGCGGCTCGTTGGAACCGACTACTGATCTTAGCAGACGAGGAGTGACAAGAATAACCCGTCATACTACGACAGTAGCGTCCAAGTTGACTCCACCTCCACGAAACGCAACTGAAGAGGCACGCACTGCACTGAGGCCGGCCAGCGGATTGACTGGGAAACTAACAGACAAACAGGTAAATATGGATTTTGTGCTTTGTATACGGACGTCGTTGCTTACCAGTAATTCAAATCTGAATACTGTCTGCTACATATACCGTGTGATTAAAGCATTTCGGTCTTCAGACAAGCTCGAAAAGATTATTCAGAGCCCAAATTTCTATTCGCTTATCGATCACAGATCTGGTGCCGGTGATTATTTATGACTGACGACTGGTTGACTAAAACTACGACAGGCTAGTTACGATAATCGCATACTCGTTTGGCTAACTATGGACGCTTGAAACTTTCTCATTTGGTATGGTTTACAATGACGACACAATTGAAATCGAACGTTAAAACGCTCACCAGCCGGGGCAGTTTCCTGACAGGTTAGCTCTGTTTCATGATCAACTAAATATTTTTTGTGCTCACACGTTTATTTTCAGGTAATGTTTTCTGGGTTTGCTCGAAACTACCGGTACGGAATGGAACAATCCGAATAAGGTGGTTGCAGGCGTTCCAAATATACTGTTTACTGTTCCATATCCGTCATGTTGCGCTCGACATATTCCACGTTTTTTAATCCTAAGTTTGTCTAAATACCAAGCAAATATTCCTCGTATGGTCTTTAACAAATCCGAAACCGCTACTTCGTAGTACTTCACTATTAATGCTGTCAATGTTATTATTACTTATTCATAAAATGCTGTTTTTCTTCCAGATGAACCCCTCCCGTTTTATGATCGACCCATCATCGTGTGCAAGCAAACCATCTGTCGCATCGTCCCTTGCTGAGAAGGGAAACGGTGGCATTTCGCATCCTCTCCCCACCTCACATAATGCTTCTAGCTCTCTCGAGAAACATGCCTAATATTCTTATTTATATTTCCCCATATCATACATAGGTCTTCAACAAACCCGGATAAGAACACGCACACACGCTGTTTTCTCGCAAAATTTTCGTTTTCATCCTAACACACACACATACACTATGTCAATCTCTTGTTCTATTAACCTTTTTCAACTACTATTTGTTTAGATCGTATAATCCCCATTACCGATGCTGTTTGTTCAATATCAACTCTCTAGTCATAAAAAATGGATTGCTTATGTTACCTCTGACAGAGGAGTAATCAGAATATATTTTGAGTATTTGCTACGTATCGTGAGGAAAATCAAAGGTACAGGTTTGTCGTAGTTGGCTCCCAGTGTTCTACCTTCAGCGCAACCCTAGGAGAAACGGGTAGTATATGGTACCGTGTCTTACGTTGCGCACATTCTAGAAGATAACTTCTGAATTTTCCTAAAGATGGATCAAAAATGTTTGTCATTTTCATCCAATGAATAAACTATCTCCCGAAAATATTGCCACGAAATTATCTTCCATTGTCAGGCCTCAATCCCAAGTGATTTCGAGTTCCCATGATGGTTCCGTTATATATAGAAAGCCATTTTAGTTTGCTTCGTGGTACTGTGTTGTCATTGATTTTATAAATTCTACTTTTCTCATTGCAATCACTGGTGAACATAGTGCCAAACAGTTCTCCGTCCTACATCAATGAGTTACAGCCACTGTGATAACCAAATTTAGACCTAAACTGTTGAAGTATGAATAAATCAAGAACTTATAGAAATGGGGTAAGGGCGATCTCTGAATCTGTTGGGATGAAAGTGTTCCACTTTCCGTCGTTTTTTCAAAATAATTTCAATGTTTATCGCAGAAACCAAATGGGATAATCAAAATACGCGTTCTTTGTGGATACTACTCACGCATACAGTTAAATGAAGAAAAACGAAGTTACTTTTTTTACACCCGCATCATGCGATTGCCTAACGAATCAGTTAGCTCCCCTCATGAAGTTCTTGTTATTTTCTATTTGAAACCGGTCAGTTATGAATACCTGATTTTCAGGATAATTCAGTGTGATCCACTTTTCACGGCGAAGCCTTCGGTCCCGTCGCGCTGTGGATTAGTATTGATGATTTACCGCGTTTTTCATGACTGAGTAACGCTGTAAATACCACGGTTTCAAGACTGTCCAAGAGCTAAAGTAGTCAGCGACTGACATTTCTGTAGTACAGATTCCAAGAACATTGGTCCGCTTTGATGGATGTTACGGCAGTGCAGGAAATCTCCTCAGTGCATTTCTGTGGAGTCAAAAATGACCCAAGATGAGTCCTGGTAAAGCTAAAACGAATCACACTACTTATCAGTAACAAACCTAATAAGCCAGAACGGCAGCGAATTTGCCGAGATACAAAGCCCCAGTAGGACTTGACTAGTTCCTTTGAATTGCCCATGTCGTATCGGTAACGGAAGGGCAAACGAAAAGTAACGTACCCCTTAGTGTCCGGCTTTCCCCTATCCCCCGGAATACTAATTCCACGCCTAAATCAAATGGCAGGTGTTTCACCCTCATGTAAGTGATTACGCTGGCAAATCAGTAAACTGCAGTATCGGTGCACTCGGGTTTTCGCTTCCATTTCTGACGCTAAATTTACTTGATAAGCATTCCAGTTATGGTTAAAGTCATACGCAGCGCCAGATGCACCCATGCTAACCCACCGAGAGGTGAAAAATATGAAAAAGGAAGTATGGTTCTGCAAAATACAAAGTTTATGTAATGTAGCGGTGGCGTTTCCAGGATTTATCGCCAAATCACCGGGTTCTGGTGTGCTACTTAGGAATTTGAATGTAAGTGTGTCCTTTGTTATGATACTTTCGTTCGTGTTTTTTTTTCATATAGTACCAAATTAAGTTTAGAAAAATGAAATCCTCCATGACTGAATATTGTTCAAGGTGGTTCTGTAATATTCTGTACGAAGTTGAAACTGTGTGATTGCGGTTAACATGATTAGGTGAACTGACGCTTAACAGATGAAGTCTAATGAGCGGTCGAATGTGAATAATTTGAAAATTCATGAAACTAATATTCATCACCAGTGGGTTTTGCCACAGAGACGTAAGTGCTGATCCTGCCAGGAGCAGTTCCATTTGTGGAGTCGTCGATTTTGCTTCTGCTTAGCCGAAAGAAGTAACACCAAACAACGTATCTGGTGGCTTATCAGCAATTTCCCGGTTTACGTTAGGCCCAGGAGCAAAAAGAGGTTGACTTTTTTTTGAATATATCAACGTGAAATCATGGTATTCTGATCATGATCCGTCTAACTTCTAGTTTGCTTTCGCGATGGTGGATGAATGCACACTCATGACCGGTACCATTCACCATGCTAGCAAATGAGAGAGATTAGAAGACGTAAAGTGGCGAACACGGACGTCTTTCCGGAAATTCTCTTCAGGCTAGTACAATACAAACGTAATGTGTCTGCGTCACGTTGCGTCTTCCAAGTTCGGACTATGGGGATGTTTCATGAATTGAAATCTTCCAAGCCATTCCATGTGCTGAAAAGTGGTAACAGGTTTGTTAGACTCATTACAAAGCTTGCTGTTGCACAGCGTGAACCGGAATTCATCGATAAATGTGTGACAACAATGTTTTCCGAACTCGATGTGGGGATCACTGTGACGACAGCACGTGAGACTAACGGACACCACTGTCAAGAAACAGATCCCGAATGAAAGAGAAACAATCGTGCTGAAGATATCTGCCCGGGGACATCATAAATCCCTTGATTGCTTATCACTGAACACTTTATCTGTGGTTGAATGGAAGAACCTACAAAACAGTAGTGAAGTAACCGTCTGAAGGCAGGTTCAGTGAATACAGGAACGCCTTTAGAACGACACAAGGTCAGAGCGACAGCAGATGACTTCGTCAACAGATCCAAAAAGGTACGTGAGAAACCTGCGATCCATTGGCTTAGACAAAGTCACGCTCAAAGCCCCATCATTTGACCGCAAATTTTGCTGTCTAAGTAAGAGAGTGCGTCAGCTGGATATAGGAGTTCACATGGTGAGACTGTTTAGTCAGCTAGCCGACTGACACCAACAAGTGATACTGAATAAGATTGGTTCAAGTCTGCTCTTGTCAGTTGCAGATACCAATATCTTAACGCCACAATGTCTAGTAGAAGTAGATTGAGAAGAGAACATATGTGGGTGGTAAAGAATCTGCGAGGTAACTGGTGAGTTCTTGTCACACGACAAGACAAAGGATCGGGGATCGTTTTCATGTATAGAAACGACTTCTGTAGGAATATGACAGAACTTTTGAGTTACTCACCGAAATTAAAGAAAAATACAACACTGTTGCTACTGAAAAGCCCACATCCACTATGCTTTGAAAACCACGATAAAAAATGTGATAGATGCAACCCCATTTGAGCGGATAAGATACTAGATGAACAGTCCTATGACTTTGCTGTCTGCCGAATACAAATAAAACAGGTGTTCTCGTGCGACCTGTATTGACATTTCGGATTCATCATACCACAGCATAGCACGATGGTTTACAGAACTCTTGGAACCATTCAGGACGAAACTGTCGCCACATAGCCTACGTGATACGATCCGATTCGCCGATGTGATCTAGGGTATGAACGTTAAATAGCATAAAATGCTTTCCCTGAAATTGCGCATCACAAATTTCCGAATTCAGTTTGAAGGAAACATATAGATAGAAAGATGAAATAGTAGTGGGATCCTCGCCTGGCCCTCTTCTTGCGGATATATCCATGTCAAAGACAAAATCACGCTCAGTCATGTCAACACCAGTTTATTTGCTTGTAATAGGTATGCAGACAACAACTTCCCTCTAGTTCCTCCCGACTGCAAGCAAAAAAAATTACTGAACAAGTTTGAAGAAGCACATCCCATTTTACAACTTACACTAGAAAGGGAACATAACGGCGCACTTCCATTCCCTGATGTCCTTCTACGACAAGCAGCAAGCGGGTCGGTGGAATACAGCGTTTATCATGAACCAACGTGGGTAGAGCAGTACACTCATTTGGAAAGCTTCATTCCTATGCATCTAAAACGGAGCTTAGTACAGTGCCCGGCCTAGACGGCATGCCTAATATAACTTAACGACCAATTTTTGAAAGTGCTGGAATCTATCGGCAACTCACTCAGAGAAAGTGGGTATTTCTGTGAGACAGCACATGAACGAACAACCTCGACCAAGACGGAGCAACGTCCCAAAAAGATCGTCTTCGGTCGTATATAATTCAGAGAGGATGTGGCTACAGAAACATCGACCTGCCGGTTATCTAACTCGGCAACAAGTACGTTCTAGTCAACAAAACTGCAAATCGCCTTCAAAACTAAACCGTGTTTACAACTGAAACTCAAAGACAAGGTGCCTAGTTATTCAACCTCATGCTATGTAATATCGATATACTTAGCAACAGTAGGGATCCCTACTGTTGTTATCGTAGAGTGAAACACCTCGGAAGAACAACCAGGCACCGTTCCGACTGAGTTCGAAAACGCAGTCCTACTTGATTAGGTAACGGTATAAATAAGGCGTATCGCGGTGGTTACCAGCGCAATACTGGCCCATTCAACCGATGTGGATCAGACATTACCGCAGGATGGGTCGCTTGGTGTCATCTATCATGTGTCAGAGAACCACTCTGAAGGGGTTGGACAACGAAACATGTATACGAGGAAGGCGATTGCAATCAAAATACACGGACCAACCCCATGGTCATAAAACAGTTCCTCAAAACGACACAGCTCAAATGACCGAAGTCCAGCATTATAGTAAGAAAAATTCAGGACTAGTGAACCTGGTAGTTATTGTACCCTCAAAAAGGTAACGCGAAAAGATTTGTGTGTTAACTTCATTTCCCACCAAATAGCGCTCGATCGGTGATGGGACACAAGTTGATTCAACGGTATAATATGAATAATAATGCAGCTTGAACGCTCAACTCAGCATTGAAAACCATGGAAACACTGTACAGCTGTTTCATCCTTGTTGGGAATCATCAGCATGGCACATCCATCGAGCCCCCACGGGGACTGGAACACGGGGTGAGCGATTATGAGTCGAACACCTTAACCACAAGGCTATCCGGGCTGCCTCTCAACGGTTTGTTCAACATCTACATTACATGGTATAGCACCCTTCCGTTACTTGATTTGAACGGCAACAACCCGTTTCCCGCACAGCGATCGACTCCTATGATGGATGATTTATCTGTAAAGGCCTAAGTACAACGAACGCATTTCGTTATGAACAACCTACAGAGCTTGGTTACTTTTTGCAATCGAGTAGTAGGAGAGTAGATTTGTATAATATGATTCATCATGCAGCTTGAACGCTCAACTCAGCATTGAAAACCATGGAAACACTGTACAGCTGTTTCATCCTTGTTGGGAATCATCAGCATGGCACATCCATCGAGCCCCCACGGGGACTGGAACACGGGGTGAGCGATTATGAGTCGAACACCTTAACCACAAGGCTATCCGGGCTGCCTCTCAACGGTTTGTTCAACATCTACATTACATGGTATAGCACCCTTCCGTTACTTGATTTGAACGGCAACAACCCGTTTCCCGCACAGCGATCGACTCCTATGATGGATGATTTATCTGTAAAGGCCTAAGTACAACGAACGCATTTCGTTATGAACAACCTACAGAGCTTGGTTACTTTTTGCAATCGAGTAGTAGGAGAGTAGATTTGTATAATATGATTCATCATGCAGCTTGAACGCTCAACTCAGCATTGAAAACCATGGAAACACTGTACAGCTGTTTCATCCTTGTAGGGAATCATCAGCATGGCACATCCATCGAGCCCTCACGGGGACCAGAACACGGGGTGAACGATTATGAATCGAACACCTTAACCACAAGGCTATCCGGGCTGCTTCTCAATGGTTTGTTCATCATCTAGTCTACATAATAATAATAATAATAATATTTGTATATTTCTGGACCGTGTTCGAGAGGCAAGCGTTGCATCTTTATCAGAGTTTACAATATTACTGAATTAAACGGAAAATTTACAAACTTCGAAGAGTGTTTCGGACATCACGCCAACAATGGAATAAGGCTGAGAAGAGTTTAAATGAATCAAATTGACCAAAGAATACATGGTGAATACGGATTGATTTCGAGTCAACTACGGCAATAGTAATGATTCGGTCGGATATATGAACGTTCAGACGGACATTGCCTTCGGACGCAGGAAATACATTATTCACATGAATGATGCAAGAAAATGGTCGATAAAGCTTATTCATGTTCACTTGGAAAGGTAATTGGCGTTGATACAAAGGAAGCAGGGAAGAACTTTATAGAAGACGTTCGGGAGCGGCTGGTGAACGTGTCTCCCATTGGGTCTAGCAGCGAAATACCAACGTTATCCCCTCTATCGGACGAATAGAGAAGACTCAAGTCGGGTTATAGATGCAAGGTGTATTCTATATATCGTGGCACCGAAACAGTACCGATACGAGGGATACACCGAACGGAAAACGAAACGCGACGGTTGTGCAGAAAGCGAACCGCGAGCGCGATCAATCGGCGAGGGACCGAAAGCGAAAGTGATTTAAAACAAGGTCGACGGAAACCTCGGAAAAGTCAGTCCATTAAAACGTACGCAACCGGAGAACACTATGAGGTCGATGTCAAACGTCAGAAATGATCGTAGAGAAAATAGATCCAAAATGGTGTCCAGAAAACAGTCATTTTCTCAAAACGATCGAGGTCGCTACAACTTCATGAAGGTTCGCAGAGGAATACTAATTTCCATAGATTTGCGGATAAGAAAAATAATAGTACCCCCCGAAAAGGTGAAACAATTTCCACGATATGTAGTGTGTAATGTGGTGTCGGCAGTTCGCACGTGGTGAAAAATGGATGAAGTCCCAGGACGGAATAATCAGCAATCGGAATGCGGTGTCCACGAGGAACAAAATAAAGCAAGACAAGGGTGAAAACCTTTGCAATAGACCATGTTGTGCTGGTAAATTGGCGAATACATCATCTTGTTGAGTTGCTTGTGGTTTTTCTGTGTCTCTGCTGGGCTTTTTGGGCAAGGGTTGGCTGAGGATTTGTTCGCTGTTTCATCATGGGAAGGAGGCGGGCATCGCCGAATCTGGACCGATCACTATTAAATCGGCAGTCCTCGCACGGTGGCTTCGACATCGGGAGGGTCTTGTTGTGAGAATTCCTCAGTAAGCCTCAGAGGGGCATGTGCAGCAATACCAGGACTTCTTGTGGGCGAAACCCAGTGGCTAGATCGTATTCGCGGTAGCCAGCGTTTGATGCGGTTGTAGACGGGCAGAGAAAAAGATAAGCAGTGTAGTGCTACCAATAAAGCACTCGATGACTAAGACTAACAAATTTGTTTATTTGAACAAATACCGTTTTTGATGGCGCCACTTGCTCCGCCTGTGTACGTCGTCTGCACACCGTTGCGCTCCTCCAATACACACGTTGTCCCGCTCCAGCGTTTTGAGTTCTGCTTTGCACGCGGCCGAGTATACTCGCTATCGTGTCACAAACCGAGGACCAGAGGCTACTTACTCTATACGGGAGAAGGTCTTGAATTAACTGAGGAGAATCTTAAATCTGTCTGCGCGAAATATTACAGCCAGGCAACGTGATGGCCAGGTGGTTCTGAAATTGAAAAAGGGAGGATCGCAATCTGGGAGATGTTCCAGCTGAGGGTTAGCGTGAGCAAAATAATAGATAGAGTACGGAGGTTGGAAATGAGGCACAATGGTCTTAGTGAAATGAGGAGTCGTTGGTATTGTGGTTCGGAGTTCGTGAGGGCTAACTGGGCTTACACTACTAGGCAAAGTTATTGATTATCTATTCGGCCGTTCACTGGGAAGTCTTATCTTTAGGGGTTAATTAAGCCGTGGAGGTGCATGTGGACTAGGGTCTGAGAGCTATGTGAGGAAGCAGCGGGGCAACACGATGAACCTTGAATGGCAAGTTTCCATGCTAGGTCTAGGGGATATATGACAAATCCCACAATGGTGTTTTACAGGTCACCAGGAAGCAGCTGGGACACACTAAGAATCCAAATGGCAAGTTTATATGATAGATCCAGAGGATGTATGACAAATCCTATCGTGGGGTATCTACAGGTCTAATGCTGCAGGTTGCTGTTAGGTAAGGCTGTAAACTGGAGGGTGGGCTGGATTATAGGACAAGAGGAACGCCGCTTTCTTACGAAAAGGAAGAAAAACAGATACATGAGCGAAAAATACGGACACTTTTCTCTACGTTCTTACATGTTTGTTTATATATACAATAATATCTACATGATATACTTAGCGCTTTGATGAGACGTGTCTGTCGTCCGACGTATCGACTTGTTGTCCAGAGCCACGGTGGTTTTGTTGCTGACGTCACCAAACACGCCAGGAGTGCATGGGAGGGTACGAGGTGATCGAAAATTAGAGCGGGGGTGGGTAAGCATATGTGGAGAGACCAGTTTGCTATCACTCCTGAGTCAGTCTCGTGCGTAGGACCCAAAAGCATGTCAAGCGGACAAGGGCGGTGTGGGGTTTTCCCTTTCGCAGGGTCAGGTGTGAGCTGATGGGAGACACCCATGATTGGAGTCTGCCCATTTCCTTCACAGCCCGATAATAATGGTATATATAGATCAAATCGATCCCATTAGGTCTTTTTTGTTTTCCACTTTTTTTTCTAACAGAGGGGTGGCTGAGTCCATATTGGAACTTTCCATAGCCCCTCCGCCCGACCGTAATTTTCCGCGTATATGTCATTTTTGCAACTGCTATGGGTGGCCTGTTTTCCCCACATCCGGACGCAGCTATGGTGAAGGTGCCGTTGACATCAGGGGTTTCGCTTGCATGGGCTGAGAAAATACGGAGTGGAGCTAAGCAAATACATGGAGTAGGACAACGAGTGTTGTAATGTACGCGCCTGCATATATGTTTCAGTCTCGTACAGTGCCAGACCGTGCCTAAAACTGCCAGAGGCCGTTCTGGTGTGGCTGAGTTAGGCTGGGCCAGTGGATGTTATTGCACACATGGAGAGAGGATAGCAGTCTAAGTTAGGTGATTGATTCAGAAATCTTGGTGACACAGACTAGCGTTCATGTCGGGAAATATAAAAGGAGGAACTTGAGGCCAACAGGTAGCTATTGGAAGGTGGACGTATGGGATGAAAGATTTTCAACCGGGATGATTGCGGGAAGAAAATTACGGCCGGGCAAGGAAGCTGAGAGGAGCGGAAGTCAGAATAAGTAAGAGAAGAGTCGAAGGATCAAGGAGTGAAGTAGTGGGTGGTGGGACTTAATGTCTTAGGATCCAGCACCGCTGAACAATTTGGTGCTAGGGGAAAACATCAATGGCTAAAACCTTCAGCTAGAGGAAAGTTGTTTTACATGGCTGCCCTAGTACTATATAGCGAGGGAGGCAGTAATTGTTTAGACATGGTTGTGAAGACCGACTGGTGAATTAGATGAGGCAGGGTTGTATAGGGGTGAGGTGATGGTAGGTGAACGTGGGTGAGTAGCGGGAACCGGCAGGCATCTAGCTAGTTATGGTTGTAAACGACAAAACTATCCTTCTGCAATGTGGGTTATACGTAAAAAGTGATAATAAATGGTAAGCCTAGAGTCTGTCGTTAGGCAGAAAATGGTAGGTTTGGGATATGGTACCATGATCCTAGTAGTGGAATCCGTTTTTGAAGGCTAGCTCGACGGATAGCAGAGAGCGGGAGGAGAGACTGAAGCTAGGGTTCTAAAGTTCGATGCCTTCTTCATAGGCTCGATCCTCAGATATGCTGGCGTTAGTCAAAGTTAATATATGGCTAACGGTGAGTTGTGATTTAAGGGCATGGCTGAACTGGGTTATTTATGCACATTTGCTAATGGTCCGGCGTAGCTTATTCCAAAGCTTTGAATATTTAATGAGAAGGAAGCTGGATCTTATCGCCAGCCAGGACTGTGGGATGGTCAGACTGAATTCTCTGTGGCGCAGGGGGTAAGATGAGGGTAGCGAAAGCTGTATAGAGTTGGTAGAAGTGAACGCAGACCAATGAAGAAGTCTATATAGAAAACATAGGTTAAGCCTGACGTGCCTAAGCCATATGGGGTCAAGTTTTAATGGAGCGCATCCCTCTTTATAGCTCCGTGGAGAGGACTATCCTATTAGCTTCTTGGTGAAGGTGGGCTGGACTTTCTTCAGGCGTATTTTATCCGATTTAAACATTCCAGAGATTATAGGGGAATATTCGAGGTGGGGTCTAGCATGGGGTTGGTATGTAAAGAGGATACTTTGTTTCATTTTAAATGATCTGAGAACTAGACCTATTATCTATCTGGCCCTGGCCATCTGAAATGAGACATGCTCCGAGAATTGTAGATCATTAGTGTATCGAAGCCCAAGATCCTTCAATGATGAGCTTGGGGTGATGGGTAGTTGGTTCAGTGACAGAGTTTCGAGCGAGACTTCACATCTTTAGGTTGTGTAGAAGCTTTTAGATGTCGAGAAGCACATCTGCCATGAGGTGCACCATTGATCAAGTTTCTCAGGATCACTATCTATTTCAGACAGTGCTGTGCTCAAATCCTGATGGCGGAAATCATGCATGATTTTGATGTCGCCGGCGAACAGGAAAGGTGTGCCGTGTTGCACACTAGGAAAAATGTCGTTATTATAGAGTAAGAAAAATAGCGAACCAAGTACACTTCCTTGTATGACTCCACTAGTGACAGGCACCGGTTGCGATAGATGACCATTAGCATAAACAACCTGGGTTCAATCCGACAGGCAGGAAGTTATCCGTGATGAAAGTGGGTCATGGATACCGTGGGCCCGGAGTTTTGTTAACAACCGGGAGTGAGGAACTCGGTCAAATGCCCCGGTCATATCGAGGGAGATGATAATCATGGATTTTCCGTCATCGGCTGCCGTGGTCAGTAGGTTGAAGAAATCAAACTGGCTTGTGGTACAAGAACGTGACTTTAGGAAGCCATGTTGACCGCTGTGAATGAGGTTATGGGAAATGAGATAATCGGACATCCGCTGCCTAATCAAACGCTCCATTATTCTGGCAGCTAAAGAAGTATGGTTAATAGGACGATAATTTGAAGGGTCATGCACTGGACCATTTTTGTGGATAGGAATAATGGTTGAAGTTTTCCACTGGGATGGAAAAACGCCATATTTAAGGGATAATTTATAGAGATTCATAAAGATAGCAGCGACGTCAGTTACACCAAGATGAAAGAGTGCTGGGGAGATGCCGTCATAGCCAGGGCGGGAGGAGGGTCTAACACGCAGCAGTAAGTGGGCCACATCGTTCAAACTGAATTCCATGTCGGAGAGAACTTGCTGGGTGATGAGGGGTACGGGTGGCGAATTTGAAGTGGCGTCAGTGGTCATGGATTCTGAAAAGAAGGTATTGAGCGCCTCAGCGATTTCGGCTGCAGATTTAATCTGCGTGTTGTTTCCCAAAATTAAATAGGGTATCCCTGAAGACTCTCTCTGATTTCTGCTCTTTAGCAGTCCGGACAGTCGGTACGATCTGTTGAAGGAATTCAAGGCCGAAAGCTCCTGCTTTCTCAGCAGTTCACTGGTCCGAAGACTGATGGTTACAGAGAGAGAAAGTGGTGTTGCAATAGTATGGAGAAGTCGTTGGTTTCATTATAGATCTTCTGCAGTTTTGCATGTTTATTTTGCAGCCTTGTTTGGTAAGAGCTGCGGGCTTGAAAGTGGTTGGTCCCGATGGTGGTGATTGCTGACAAGCAGCTATGTAGCTTATGGTAGAGTACGTCACTGGCGAGCTGAGTGTTGTGCTGTAGGAAGTAGTCATCCCAGTTGAGGGACCGAAGCATGGGCTTGAGTTATATCCAGTTGATCATGTAAAGGAGCCGTGGAGATGAGCTACATATGGGGTCTATGGGTCCGGCTCTGAATCTGCGAGATTCCGTTCTATGGTCAGTGCCCAGGAAGAGGCTGAGTGCGGTAGTTATCACATCCGATAGGCCAATGGTAAATATCAGGTCAAGTATGCTGTTACCTCTGGTTGGTGTCATTACGTGCTGGACCCAGAGCCCTGCGCATATGGTCGAAACGAAGCTCGTGAAGTATTGGGGTGATGACAAGGTGTCCCAGCAGATATGAGATGCATTCAAAATCGCCAGCAATGAGCTTTGACTAAGACGGTAATGGTGCAAAGTGGTCAAAGCCGTTGATTATGAGGGCGAGGTCCGTGATGTTTGAATTGGGTGGTCGATAAACGCACCCTTCCGTCATTTGACTTGAACGGTAACTACCCGTTTCCCGCACAGCGATCGACTCCTATGATGGATGATTTATCTGTAAAGGCCTAAGTACAACGAACGCATTTCGTTATGAACAACCTACAGAGCTTGGTTACTTTTTGCAATCGAGTAGTAGGAGAGTAGATTTGTATAATATGATTCATCATGCAGCTTGAACGCTCAACTCAGCATTGAAAACCATGGAAACACTGTACAGCTGTTTCATCCTTGTAGGGAATCATCAGCATGGCACATCCATCGAGCCCTCACGGGGACCAGAACACGGGGTGAACGATTATGAATCGAACACCTTAACCACAAGGCTATCCGGGCTGCCTCTCAACGGTTTGTTCAACATCTACATTACATGATATAGCACCCTTCCGTTACTTGCTTTGAACGGTAACATCCCTCTTCCCTTCTACTCATTTGCATATATTTCCAAGCTCTTTTGGTTGTGCATAACGGAGTGCTTTCGTTGTACTTAGGCCCGTACAGAGAAGTCATCCATCATAGGATTCGATCGCTGTGTGGGAAGCGGGTTTTTACCGTTCGAAAGCCAGTTTGGGAAGGGTGCTATATCATGTAGTGTAGATGTTCAACAAACCGTTTAGGCAACCCGGATAGCCTTGTGGTTAAGGTGTTCGGTTCACAATCGTTCACCCCGGGTTCGAGTCCCCGTGGGGGCTCGATGGATGTGTCATGCTGTCGATTCCCTACAAGGGAGAAACAGCTGTACAGTGTTTCCATGGTTTTCAGTGCTGAGTTGAGCGTTCAAGCTGCATGATGAATCATATTATACAAATGTAATCTCCTACTACCTATTACTTGTTTTAACTGAGTGCTTTCATTTTCGCTGCCTGATTCCGCTCACTAGTCTCCTTATCTATCAGTAGAACCGATCGACTCGCGCAAGTCGCTGTTCATCTACCCTGGGCTGATTCCAATCTTTTTGAGTTGACTCAATTTCTAACAGTGGTTGTCCCTTTGAACACTCGAACCCACGTGGTTCTCATCCTCGTTTCAATACCGCGAGTGTTGTATGACTTGAGCTCCTATGCTGAGACGGATCACACAATTTTAATATTAGGATCATTTCAAATTATGTCATACCCGCAGAACACAAAAACAATACAAAAATGCGCACTGTTTGGGCTCTCAAATGCTCTGAAGCAATTGGTACATACAAATTTCTGTTACATGGCCCTCCTGACCTCCTCCTTTTTTCAAGTTTCCCTCATGTTCCGTGTACATTTGAGCTATTTAATTCGTGCAAGAAAGACATTCAATAGCTAAATTAGAGTACTGGTCCTACTTGGCTTTGATTTCCGATTAGGGAGCCGCACATTGACCAGATCGTCGATGGACTGTATAGTGGCACTACATTCATTTCTGGCAATCGTCATCTCTGTTGCCAGTGTGTGACTAAACTTTGTTTTATCACTCATAACCAAGCTGTTCCTGGTTCGACGGCCAATATGACACGCGGTCTTGTAAGTCCTCTTTGATCATTTCTTGCTCTGCAGGTTCTCATAAACATCTTTTTGGCTCGCGACTTTAGATCTCTGACTAACTGCGAAGCATCGTTTGATTCGGAACCGTAGTTACCGACCGCAACAAAACGCTGTTCGTCTCGTCATCGCTGTGCGCTAAAAATGCGAGATGTTAAGGTGAATCAAGATGTTATCATTTTTAGGAAGAATTAAAAAGAGCACGATGAACGGCTGTTGCAACCTTTAAAATGATTCAGAGATAGGAATGTTGAGACGAGGCCTTCGAAATGTATATTCAGGACAAACGACGTTGACTACCTGTGTTTTATTGCATGCTGAGCTTATTGACTTAATAGCGAGCACCTCAAACCCCAATCGAATGCCCCGTCATCATATACTCTACTGAATTTAGATACCTTCTGGGATACACTCAGAGCTATTTCAGATTTTTCCGATTCTTCTACGATTGCCCAAACACTTTTGCATCGTGATACACGAAACGGTGAGAATGAAATAGCCAGTATGAACAAGTGCTGAGAAATATCATTCGCCGAATAGTAGAAAGACCCTGGTTGAAGCCATTCTCTGCTGTCACGAATCTTGTATCTGTGATTACTAACGCTTCATCCATTGCGGTCGGTGCTGTACTTGAACAAGATGGCTATCATATTTTGTGTTTTTCTAGACTGCTCACCAAGACTGAGAAAGGATATTCACCAACTCAGAAAGAATCTCTGGCCGTGTTTTGGGTCATCAGAATTCTGTATTACTACCTGTTTTCACCCCTTTTCCGATTATGTCACACCATCAAGCATGAAACATACTCAGTATTAAGTCATCAGTATCAAAAGCCACGGCAGTCATGGTGCAACAAGGGGAACAGTATCTTAGTGGATGTGATTAGGATGTCAAATATCCCACGGGTGTACAAATTCCACGGGCCGATTTTTATCCTGTTTTTCTAAGTTAGAACCAGAATTAAGGATTTTTTTAAATGTGCCAGCCCATTCCGATTGCAAGAACTGACCTCGGCCGAGAAACCCGAAAGTATTGCTACAGGATATTCTCAACCTTTAAGCATGGATGGGACGGTGCCACGAGGAGGCAACTTCCGATATTGTCTAGTTGCAAGAACGAATTGTCTGTCACCCCAAATGGTATCTTTAGACTAATTGATGAGTTCGTTATACCACCGACCTTGAGGCAAACAGTATTACAAGAACTACACAAAGGTCATTCGGGTACGGTTAAAATGAAATCACTAGCGGGGAACATGTGTTTTGGTGGCTGGGAAACGATGGTTATATACGATTAACAGCGTTTAATTGTCAGAGTTGTGAGCAGACTGTGCAGACTGAACTGAACTGAACTGAAAATAGTTCATCAGCTAAAAAATTGGACGCTGCAGTTGGACAGTTTCCTCTCTCAGGAAAGAGTTCATGCTGAATTTCGTGGCCGTTTGGTGTAAAATACTATGCTTTCGTGATAACTGGCTAATGTTCCCAACAGCCTGAAGTTTTCCTTATAGACAGCACCACTTCTGGATGCGTAATAATACCCTGAGAAATGTTTCGGTCGGTAAGGAATATCCCAAGATTTCGGAACTGGCTACGGGCCTCAGTTTTGTTCTGCGGAACTCAAAATGTTGCTAGATGAAATTGGACGTCACCATATTAGGACTCCTCCTTGACACCCATATTCAGATGGACTGGAAGAAAATTGAGTACGGGACTAAAACAGTTATTTAGTATTGACATACTTTGTTTGGCTGACTATCCTCTGAATTCCTTTTTCGACGCACAAACCTCAGGTCATCCTACCACAGCTCATCAATGGTGCATATCCTCCTCCGTACCCGGGTTTTTAACCCGGGTCGTTTTATTTCGAAAGCGCGTGTGTTGCCACTGCGCCATCCCGCTCCCGTCTGGGCTGATTCCAATCACCAAGTTAAGTTTGTTCAGTATCATCTGTCCCACACAGTACTGGTAAGTAATTGTAAGACATACATTGACATATCTTTTGATAATTTCCTACTGCAGAATCGGAAAGCAGTTCGTGCCACGGGCAGAAATATCTCATAAATGCTATTCAAGGAACGAAAACTTCGCTATTCATCGCATTGCCTCGGTTCATCAGATGAGGATTATTTTCTAGGCAACGATCTAGAACTTTATGCTGGCATTGTAACGAAGCACCTTGGTTCACGACTCGTAGAAATCGCAGACTTTTCTGACTGGACGGTCCACGGAAGACACCTAGGTCAAGTTTGGCTGAGAAATACCGAGGCAAAGCCTAAAAACAGCCGTTACGAAATGCAGGATAGGCAAAAAAAAATCAAACCGCGGAGATCTCCACTTGCAATACACCGGTTCCATGAGAGAGGAGATGCAATAAGTTCATATCCGATCTAATTAAGCTCGATCGATGAAGTAACACAAACTAATTCAGTTGTGCACGTTTTATTACCCCGCTTAGTTTCGCTCCCTGTTCTCTGAATTACGGACCGGAACTAATTGACTTGTATGAGTCATTGTTCTTTTACCCTGGATTAATCCAAAAACATGAACTGGTTGGGTCCTGCAAGGACATGTGATTAGCTATCTTCCCCCATTACCTCTGTTTTCCATCCTGTCCCTCGTACACTTTGAACTACATAATTCATGCATGTGAGATATTCAAAAACTAAAATGAAGCACTGGTCCGACTTGGCTTTGATTTCCGATTGAGGCGTAGCACATTCTGGGACAAGTTTAATCCGGTGTCTACAGGACTTATTTCACAACTTTAGATTCAGTTTTGTGCTTTTGCTTTAATATTCTGTGCTCTTTATTGCTGAGCAACTCTGAAACCTTAATTTTGTACTGCACCGACCAGAAGCCAAGCACCGAAAAGACAGATCTGTGTTTTCTACGTTTTCCTCAAAATTCAGACTATTTCAGGAACCATGATAACAGAGTGATAATTTATGATGCCATTTTGCAAGGTTTTCTGTGAAAGATTCCACCCATAACGTTCTTGCAAAAGAATAATCCTTATTTTCTAGCTATTTTTGTGCAAAATAATGTTACAACAAGATGCAGTGGTGAAATACCAACCCAATTCAATTGTGTATTGCCACTTCCTGGGTTCTTGTTAAAAAATAATGGTCATAGAGCAATAATGTGGTAATCATGGCTGATTACGCATGTGACTGTTGCCATTTCCATTGTATCCGCATATACCACGGTGGAATACATGTTCGCAATATACAAATTACGAAGGTATGTTGCATTCGTGTTTTCCTTACTAGATATAACTTCCTTAATCTATACAAGACCACATTCGGCGTCGCTTACCGAAGTTTGATCATACATTCAACTGATATGGAACCACTGGATGTGAATTTTATCTCCAGAGAATGCCAACACAACCTGGAACATTTTTCAATTCAGCGTCTAACTAAAAATGAGTTCAGCCCTGAAAAAACGGTTTCTTTCTTGCACTTTATTGGCCAAGATGCATTCGGGTTGCGTAAAACTATTGCGCTTCCGGATTTCCCGGCAAATTCCCTCTGTGAATAACTGAAGGCATTTCTACTGCACCATTTTAAATCCAATGATTTGATCGCTTCTCATTGAGTCAGATTTGATTCACTCTTCCTCCCAGAAGAGCAGTCGGTTCGTGCATTCATTCTTGAATCGTAGACACAACCTTCGAGATTTGATTACGACGTGCAACTGAATGAAGAGCTACGAGACCGTTTGATTGCTGGGGTAAAAGTGCCGGCATTGCCGCTGCGACTGCTGATCTAAACCGACCGGACGTTACAGAGCATCATAAATATTTCCAAACATTAACAAAGTGTCCAAGTCGTAACTGCACTGCAAGCAATCCAATCTCGTTCTATTCTACAAGGCACCGATAGTGATTCTCCCAGGTGTCCGAGGGGTTCTCATGTTTTCGTGCTGACATCGTTGGAGAAATGTGATTCCCGTAGATGGCTTTTTCCCGGTTTGCCTGTCCACAGTCTCACTGTTAGTGTTTTACCTGCCGTATGATGGGTATGAAACAGAGTGTTTGTTAACAGCGTAAATTTTGACAGTTAATCTAAACTCCCCCCCCCAACTTCAATTTTTCAGACTACTTTGATTATCTTACTTTAGCTGTTATCTGTAATCCTTCCTATTTTACTCAGACCGTGTTGATTTAGGACCGTATTTCCCATAAATTTATTATTCATACGGGTAATACCGGATCTATTCTTCAAAGTTCCATTCATAACCATTTTCATTTGACGATCGGAATTCTCACGGACCATTCTTCAGTCACTGTAGGTTCATGTGTTATGTCGATTCCGGTTCCCAATTTCTCTCGCCGTCAGTGTGCATTCATAATTTCTGATTCTGGTCCCCCCTATAACGGGTCTTGAAATACTTCATCATTTACATATGGATATTTCATTGCTCAGTACTCAGGGTGATGTTTCGAAATATTATCCTATATTAGGCTGAGATTGCTGGTGGGATGCACATACCTCCTATGAAACGTTAAATGTCTACGTACTCGATATTCCTCGAACGACGCGTCACACAATCGGGTCCATGTAAACCGGATCACTTTGCTATAAAATCCATGCGCTAAAAAGATCATCTCGCCAGTTGAATTCTCTCGTTAGGTTACTAACTTTGTAATTCCCCTGAAGTCGAAGAGCAAAACCCCAGGGATATATGTGATCACCTACTGAATCTTAACAAAAGATTGCTCCAAGGCACTTGCACTAGTGAAGAAAGGGAGAATGTTATCTAACACCTTTCAGCTTCAGTAGTCTATTTTAAGATTATTCTCAATGACGCGTACATACAGGTACGGCTTGATAGTGAATCCAGTTAACTGACGGTCATCAATAAGCCACTTAACCCTTAAAGGCGCGATTTTCCACCTTTTGACTTGCACGTGTCATTTGCTTTATTCCAACATTCCTGTAGTGAGATTTATTTAACACATTACAGTCTAACTGAACGCAGACCGCCGAGCACCTCGGCCATCTGACCGTTGCGAGTGCACGCTAAACACGCGATCTCACCCAAGCAACACACCCAACTCTCTGCCAATGGGGTCCACTTTAGGCCAAATCATTAGATGTGTTGGGTCATACTATCTTCGTTTAATTGGAAGCGCGTTCGGGCCAAACCCGAAGTTTGAAAAAACCGCTGGAAATAGGTAAGTCTTATTTTACTGCTGCAGTGTAATTTCCTTTTTCTTAGTCTGCCTGCCCATTATCCATCCTTTCGATCGAAACCATTATTCAACCATCGATGAAAAACTCTGATTGTGAAAATTGGTAAGTTTGTTGTAAAATGGTGTACTGAAAATATGTATAAACTAGCTATTTGATGCTTAGTTCATTTTGAAATGTAGGATGGTATTCGTAGTTGTTTTCTTCTGTGGTCACCAGATACGAAATATTAAAATATAGAAAGATGAGACAATCGTGCTTAAGAAAACGTTGGACAAAAAATTTCCGCGTAAAAATTTCGAATATAGTTTAATTGAAACTGTTTTCAACAAAACGAAAAAAATGCTCTTAGATTAATGTCACAATCAACACCAACAAGCGTGTTCTTGGTGTCTCATATTATTCGTACTTCGAAAGGACCGTAAATATTGATAATATTTTTCCCTAATACATGAGATTATCGCGTTTAATTGATGTGCCTTCACCCCTTGGTATTCACGGAATTAGTTCTGTTTTAGGTGCACTACAGTGCAATTCTGAGTTCATTCCGAATCGTTCTTAAAAGGCAATTTATTTGCATGGCATTCTGTCTGCTAAGCTTTTTTCAAGGTAAATGCTTGTTTTCGGTAACCCATCGTTGTCGAAAAACATGGTAGTCAGTCGATTTTTCGGTTACCGCAAGTAACCTCTCTCATGACATTTGCAAAAGACCCATGAACAGCATGGGCTTTCTCATGATAATCCACAACAACATTCGTTCCCCATTGAAAAACTTCTCGTTGCTATCAGACTTTGTTCGGCCTTATGTTTTCCATGGTGTTTAGTCCTGTAGACAACACTGTGTAGCCTGTTAGCATTTCTGAATTCAAATTTTGTTCTTCAACACTTTTCTCTGAAAAATCATACCGCCATAATAACCGAAGCATCTCCAAGGGTATTGGCGTTGCTCTCAAACAACGAGGCGAACCTGTTATCTGTATTTCGCGGAGACTGAGGAAGGTGAAATGTGTTATTCTCAGACCGAGAGGGATGCATTGGCTGTATACCGAAGGAACTTTGAATGCGATCGGGCTGTTCCATCACTTTTGGAATTTATCACACAACCATCTACACACTCTCCGGCTTACTGTCCTGTTGACTGACCTCGAAACAGCGCGCACCAAGCGCAGTCCGAGGCCTCACTGTGGGATTTTTTCCAAACAAAAACGACATACAACAAAAGCCTCTGCCGTTCTTCTGTTATCAGTCTTCCAGCTCACCGACAATACAAGATGCAGTCAGTATTCGTATTCTGAACCCTCTTTAGTTGTCCGGTGAACTATTCTCTAGCTCACTGACTATATTCACAAAAACGAGATAAATATTAGATCCTGTAAATCTTAGGCTCAAAGTCAGCATCCATAAACTCCTCCAAGACTTCAAGACAACAGTTGTGCTATTAAAATGACTCCACCCACGAAACAAATTCAAACGAGTTTCCTAAATCCTTCAAAGAAATGTAGTGAAGAACAATTGGAACAGCATTTTGCAGAATGTCCGGTGATCATCCTAGAAAACAATAAGCGGATTGGTTAGCTGCCCTCCTCCAAAGATCCGGGCACAATATGAACCTTTTCGTTATGATCAGAGACTTAATTCGTTCCCGATCTCGTGCAATTGTATTACAAGAAACTTGGCTTCACGGTGACATCGACGATGAAGTAGTTGAAATTGAACCCAAAGTTTCCCGAATCTTGTTTTATCTTTTCTTCTGATAATTGCCGTTGAGCTGGAAGATAGTTCACTGCAAGACGAAAGGGGGTTCCGGATGCGAATCTTGACTGAGTCTTGTGTTACTAGGAAGGAAGGAGATAGATAACCCGACAACGCGAGAGGCTTCAGCTTTGCGACACTTCATGTACCATAAAACCTGCAATCGGTTTTAAAACCCACGTTGAAGTCCACGTCTTTGAGTTTCGATCAATGGAAACCTAAACACTAAAGGAATTTTCACCAATTTTTGTTAGAAAATGAATACCTTTCATAAAAATGTTCTATTGGTGGCTACCCAAAATTTGTTGATTCGACTTCACAAAGTCTAGTAGACTACGCGAACATTATTTCTTGTGCATACTTGCTGCCAATTTTATTCGTTTTCACGGTAATTGTTTTGATCTTTTCAGTCCTGTGAACAGGATCACTTTTTCAACTAGAATGGATGCCTTTCTAGGCATATTCTTAGTCAATGGTGGAAGCTTCTCGTACACCATATGTTGCTCTGCCCCTGGTCCGTTCTATGGTACTGCAATCGAGGTTTTTCCTGAGATTTAGAGACACATCTACTACGGACACTTCATGCAATACCGCATCCGTGAAGTTCAGGAAAAAACAGAGTGTTTTGCAGAACATGTTGAAGTTGAATGCATTGATTAGTCATGCTGACTTTTCTGTCTTCTCAGACACTAACACCTCTGTGTCCTGGGGTCAACATACCAATTATCTTACATTTGCTGCAACCTTTACTGTCTCACCGAGGCCCTTCACTTTCGCCCGATTGTTTCCTTTCCCCTTACCTCAGACGACTTCTTTGCCGAAGAGAATACTGCTTTAAAAGCAGTGATTACATATTGATCAAGAGCTTGGAGAAATCAGTCAAGATCCAGCTATCCGGACTGAGTTACTTATATAAACACAACTTCCAAGAACATAGAAGCCATCAAGAAATATGGGAGCTACCAAAAGATTTACGCGGGAGTTCGTCTTTCCACAAGTCTGCTACTGTGGATATCGATGCTCTCAATCTATCATTCACTGATTAGGCTGTCTCCAATTTCCATGGTTGACAAAGATGACTCTTCAGACGTGTTTTCTTTTTTTGTATATTTACCCCTGTTACTAACGAAGAATTACTTATTCTAAACTTCAGAAGTCCGTTGGCAGGATGGTGTCAGCCCGATATTCCTCAAACTGAAGTGAACCTGACTGCGCTGTATCATGACGTATTGTCATGAAAGCCATTGAGGTATTTTCTGAGTAAAGCGTCAAGAACAAAACAGGAGGAACTGGAAAATACCCATATAAGTCCATTTACTGAAGAACCACTTGGGTGGATCAGTTATTGATCGAAATCCAAGCCACTCAACTTGCTGCAGCAACCTCTGAGAAAGAGAAAATATCACCTTGTTGGGAGCTACGGAAATGCGCCGGTAACTCAATTTTTCGGATACACGATTGGCCTTAGCCATAAAACTTTTTGTGCATACTGAACTGGACTGAACTGAATGTTTGGCCACTTTCTCACCTGTTCCCTCCAAATTGTTCAGTCAGTAATTAAAAGACAAAACTTTCCGACTGCTGTTCCTATGAAGAATTCTTCCAAGTTACTTCCCACTGTCTGCATTTCATTCGCCTTGAAAGCTTCAAAAATGTTAGTTCTCTCATACATGAATTCTCCCCTAAATGTTTCTTATCCCCTACTGCACTGCTTATCAATCCCCACGGTCCACCCTTGTTACCCTTATTACTGTTGTGTGGTTCTTCTATTGATCAGACCACTGGTTGCGTCATTGTCATCGATCTACCTTAGTCTACTCGGTAATAACTGTCAATCAGTTTTTCACGAAAGAGTTGAAATAAATGTTCCTACTGTGGATGTGATGAAGTACAATGGAGGAATCAATTTAAAGAGTAACATCCCAGATTGTTCCTGCAAAGCACTGTTTCAACATGATGGCCAGTCTTATAGATAGTACTGTTGCACTTAATTCCACACTTGGGATAAACACCGCCTTTGGTACAGTGAACCTAACACTGACAAATAAGAACCTGGTTTTTCTGTACCGATTCGCATCCATCCAGCTAACGTATGTTAACACTTCATATCCCTCCTCAGAGGCGTCGGACAAAAAAATGCTTATTGGCCTTCTGGATTGACTTGTAAAGCGCTAAAGGTTTGGCCATTTTTATCCGCCTCAAACTCTAGTCCATTTTACCAGTCAAACCGCTCCCAAGCAGCACAGTAACTAACGAGGTTGGGCGAACATTGGGCTAAAATGACTCCTAAAGTGTACCTTGAAAGCTTGCATAGAAGAATGTCGTTAAATTTCATAAGGAACATAATAAGAGTAACAAGATGTTTATTATATATATATATATATATATATATATATATATATATATATATATATATATATATATATATATATATATATATATATATATATATATATATATATATATATATATATATATATATATATATATATATATATATATATATATATATACGTCACAGGAGCAGCACGGCTTTGTGCCCAGGCGGTGCCTGACTGGTTTTCATTATTTCCTAATGATAGGATATGCCGTTCCGTTTATCAATGGAGAAAAATGACTAATCGTTCTTAGTGAAAACTAATGCTCATTTTTACGGTTTATTTTAACCCAGGTATATTGTTATTTCTCCGTACGTATATGTTGTGACGCTAATTCATGTGGCATTGACTTTCGTTCGTGATTCATTCCAAACACATTCAACTTGCACTCGCACATGCGATGCCTGTCTGTATCACTCTCTGCTTCGCTCTTCTCTACCAATCACCCACTGCTAGCTCCATGCGTGACTAATATCGATTAATTGCTTTTGTCCGATTGATATGCTTACGCTTTCGCCTGCAGAACGTTGAGCCTGAATACAAGTTGTGACGCGCATATGTACATTCGTTCGGGTTACTGAATTCTGGACACAACAGTATAATTCCATCTTTATATATGCATACACTTGTATACAAACATATTTATCCCTGAATATTGAGGTGGTCGTTATTAATGTCTTTTATTGAAATGCACGCGATATTCAATACTAACCGCTTTGTAACGGTGATCATTCATCTTCAGATTCTGGTAATCAGAATACATTGGTGCGTCTAAACAGACGACGTGGGAGAATTGTTAGAGGCGCAACAAGGTCCTAAGTGCAAAATGCCGCATTTGTAGCGAGGTGACAATATGAGATAGCCGGCTTTCGTGGTCTAAATCACAGCCAATACGTATGCTAATCTTAACTCACTATAGATACATTTCCTCCCGGTGTCCATGTTGTTGAAGTAGAGCCACAAGAGTTGAGCCAGCAGCAGATTTGGGGTCTGTGGATCTTTTGGGAAGCGGTCTACTCACTACCAGCACATCAAAGTCGATCATCCGTGCAGGTTAGTATATTCGTATTATTTTAATTTTTCCAGCCGATCAAGAAATAGAGCTTGGAAGAACCGCGTGTGCCGAAGTCAACGTGGATGCGCTTTCATAGTCCTTGCTTGATAATTTTATGACCACCATGCTAGCCGCAAGGCAACGTTGTAACGAGCTGCTCCCTCTGAGCTATCATTTGCCAGATATTTCGCGTTATCGAGAGACAATATCTCGTACACCGTGGTTGTGAGATGCAGCTATCAACTTCCCTTATGAATCGTTTTTGGAAAAATTTAAGTCGTTCATCAAGAGACCCGCAAGACCAGCAGAATAATTGTACCGAAGTGTTCACGAGGTCAGTAATGTGCTTTCCGAAGAGGAGTTTATGTTGCTCAGCATGATATTTTCATCCCCCTTCCTGTCTCAAGTATTCATCCCGTGTTCCGTATCTGCTTTTTACTCCACTATGCAACCAGAAAGAATTATCATCACATCCACCGCACCCATTCACGCCATCGCTTGCAAATGTTCATTGCTTTCCAATCAACTCTATTATGCCATTATTCCAATTTTGTCTACGTTCACATAAATCTATATTTCCCCCCCACATTCCTAGATTACGTGCTTGTTCTTGAATGTGATTACAGACGGCGCCCATTGGGCCCGGACTGGCATTAACCGGCTTTTGGTTTGAAAGCGCTCAACAAAAATCCGTTCAAAAACAGGCTTGTATTGACCATGATCGGTCTGAGAATATGACCTTTTTCTGGATATCACTGTGGATCTATTTCCTCTGCTATCTTTTCTGACGTTTGACAGCGACCTTACTGTTTCGTTCCGTTGCGTACGTTTTACTAGACTGACTTTTCCGAGGTTTCCGTCGACTCGTTTTGAACCTCTTTCACTTTCGTTCCCTCGCCGATTGATCGCGCTCGTGGTTCGCTTTCTGCTAAGCCGTTGCGTTTATTTCCATTCGGTGTATTTCTGGTGTCGGTACTGTTTCGGTGCCCCAATATGTAGAATACACCTTTGCATCTGTCAACCGACTTGACTCTTCTCTATTCGTCCGACAGAGGGGACTACGTTGGCATTTAGCTGTCAGGCCGAACAGGAGACACGTTCACTAGCCGCGCTCGAACGTCTTCTATAGGCTTAGCGTTGCCGAGAACGGTAAATCAATGAAATTCAGTCTTCGATTGAAACCTAGACACTGTTCTTTTCATCCCGAAAATTGCTGAAGAATCTGTGTTTGTCGTTGAAAGACATAGAACGTTGGTTTATCAATGCCAGAAAACAAGGCAATACAAGACGAGGGCGCAGGTACGTAAATTATCATTTCCATTGAAATAAATGATAAGCTGCTTTTCCTTTTGAAGCTATTTTATTCATACGGTGTACCGAGTACTTCTTCAGGCATTCTTAAGATCAGTAACAATTTATCCTAAGTCATAACTCTACATGTTTCTCGGATTTAGTTCACAGTTTATTTAATATTTTCCTACTTCATTGGTTATATTTGTTTCAAATAGAAGTCCAATTAGGAGAGACAATTGTTTTTCAGTAATTCATTCTCAAGCCATTTACAAATTACATAGTAGACATTAGACAAAAGATCATGAACACAGACATGGAATAAACAACAATCATGGGCAGGGGGTTGTCAGTCAAATTATCCTTATCTTGTGAGTGGTTTATCTAGCTGACGCCCTCTAGATAACTGGACGGTAGATTCATACGGCCTTAGCCAGTCTTGACAGTGGGAGTTGGAGTGCCCGAACCAAACGCTTTTGGGTACGCAGGTCAGGGGTCAACTTCCTTATTACAATTGTCTCGGCTATCGCTAGAGTGCTCAACCGAACTTTCGATCGTGCCTACTTTACTGTTGCACTTACCACCTACTGTACCATGTATATATACTGACACGTTTTAAGTCCGCGGTTGACAAGAGTGAACGAAATGCCTACACTTCACGACTTATATCTTCTCTCTGTTCTCATGAATTGGATAAGGGGGACCCAACGTTTCAAACCTCTGCGTTTGTTCAGGGGGAATGGGTAAACAACTTTGAAAACAGCCTCCGGATTCACCTGATGTCCAGTGTCAACCAAATGCGCTAGGATTGCGCTGTTTATCGATCTAGTTTGTCCTTGACTCAACCAGCGCGGATGATGCTCTTTAATCCGAGCTAGTAGATGTCGTGCCTTCCGACCTACCTAAGGTGCGTCACAAACACACCTGAAAGAGTATGCAACCATTGATGAGGTCAGCATCGGCAGTCTATCTTTGTTCTGAATCTGGATCAGAGGAGCACCTCGAAACACACGAAGCAGTGTGGCGGAATTGAACGTGTGTTAAATTTCTCTCCTCAGTTGAAGGTTAAGGATTTCACCAACAATTTCGCCTTTAAATGGCAAGCTAATACGAAGATCCTTCTTTCTTACGGTTCCCACGGGGATTTTCGGCATTCTTTGATAAACCGATCCGGGTAACTGTTCTCAGTAGGTTGTTTCTTATTATCACCAATTCGTCTTCTAAAGTCTCTGCAGAATAACGTTTCCTCGCTCTGAAGCCCGAACATTTTACTAAGTTGCGCTTCTGTTGCATACCAGCGAAACTGCTGAAATTGGGATATTGACCGCTCTACGTTTGTTTTCGATGCACATTTCATCCTCGTGAGAGTCACATCGAGAAACGGTAGTTGATTGCTTACTTCGTGTCCAGTTGTTAAGCGTATTGCTTTGTGGGCCCCATTATATAATGTTTGCACAAAACCTAGGTCACAATCAACGTCAGCCACGCAAAATATTTCATCCACATAACGAACAAAAATGTTCAAAGCCATCAGTTGTAGACTTTATATCGGTTCTTTCTAACTTTCCGAGGAATGCATCGGCAAGAAGTGGACCCGGTGGAGATCTCATAGCCTCGCTGTACCGTTGTCTGTACAAAGTTTCATGAAATAGGAACTGAACATTAAATGTGCATCGAAACAAGGGCTCGCGTACACCTACTGGTGGTAAACCAACGTTAATGTTATTTTCTTTGAGATAGTCCACGACGAAGTCGATATTTTCTGTTAATGGTACATTCGTGAAAAGTGACTCGAGGTCAAGCGAAAACATTATTTTGTCCTTCATAATGACATCTTTTATTCGCTCTATGAAATCAAGTGCGTCTTTAAGACTGTGTACAGCCATGTTTTTTGATTGTCCCAAGTAACTTAGATAACCATCGGGCGACATTATGGTAGGGTGAGTTTGTCATTGATAGTATGGGGAGAATCGGTGTTCCAGGTTTGTGGATCTTGGGGAGTCCGTACAACCTGTGGATTGTAGATTCCGTGTGTCCTAGCTGATCATGCGATTGGGTCGAAATAAAACCGGCATCCGTCATTACGATTACGAAGTGAATTCCGAAACTCTATATATTCAAACTCAAGGGTTGATGCCAACGTCTAATGAGGCGTTAGAGGAACCTGAGTCAACCCCAGTGAACACTGGCATTCATATCGAAAAATTAACCCGAGACTAAAAAGGGCGGTAAAAAAGATCATCGCTTGAAAATTGCAAGTGGATTTTCCATTACATAAGATCCAGGCTACTCGTGCCAACAGTATATTCTGTGAATATGTTTCAGTGCCCAACAGATCACTTTCATACACGTGTTGCTCGTCCCATTGGGAAGTGTCCGACGAGGCTAGCACAATGATTGAAACCGGGGCAGTTGCTGTGTATCATTGGAATAGTGGTTCGCGCATCAACGATTATTCCCTGCTTTATTCACACCCGACAGTCCAGACCGCGATAGCTCAGCTGATAGATCACCTGCCTGGTGTGCTGAGGGTCGCCGGTTCGATACCGGCTCGCCGCAGTCCATTTTCGAGGGAAAAATGCAACTGGATTATCCTTTACAAATGCAGAGGTGTTCAGCTGCACACCCTGAAAATATCTGAGGCAATTGTAATAAGGAAGTTGACCCCTGACCTGCGTACCCAAAAGCGTTTGGTTCGGGCACTCCAACTCCCACTGTCAAGACTGGCTAAGGCCGTATGAATCTACCGTCCAGTTATCTAGAGGGCGTCAGCTAGATAAACCACTCACAAGATAAGGATAATTTGACTGACAACCCCCTGCCCATGATTGTTGTTTATTCCATGTCTGTATTCATGATCTTTTGTCTAATGTCTACTATGTAATTTGTAAATGGCTTGAGAATGAATTACTGAGAAATAATTGTTTCGCTTATTTGGACTTATGCATAATGCGATGAGTATTTTCCAGACATAGATTTTTCGATGCATAAAGCATCAAATGTTAATCCGCTTAGTGAAAAAGTTTTTGTCGAAGTATCTTTGAAACCTGTGCGTGCAAATGTTTTTTCGTCCAAAGCCTTTTTAAGTGCGACTGTCCCACATTCTACCATCTTCATATTTCAGATCCGGTGACGACGTAACTCAAGAACGATTAACATCTTCCGAAAGTTCTGAATGAAGCATTCCTCGAATTTCAAGTTTGTGCAAGTTTTTAGCATATCAATTTTATAATAAACTTAGTGATTTTCAAGGTATCTTCCTAATCAATGATGAATCAGAGGTTTTGATTGAAAAGATGGATATTGGACAAATACACACACTGGCAGTTGAGATGGACTAACAATAAAAGAGGTGCTCAGTTCCAGCGATTTTTGCGAACGTTGGGCATAGCCCAATCGAAAGCGCGTTTGGCATGCTGCCGGAGCTGTTTTCGGGAATCATCGTTTAGCTGTTCGTCTCATTGTACATTTTTTCTGCACAGTTATTGTAGTAGTATGTTTCATGGGAGTAGTTACCGTGACACGAACCCAAGTGGATCGCATGGGCAGTCGGCAGATGACAGTAGCTTCCTGTGTCTCGTCGGTCATTCTGAAATGATCAGTTGGCATTAAAACTCGTCATTTTTCAGCGTCCGACTGCAGTCCCAAGATGCATCCAATAAGTAAAGTTCTCGTAAAATGTTTGAAGTCAGCCAGCTCTTTCTGCTTTGGATATGGGTTCGAGTACCTGCTTACATTTTTATATCCGTTTCATCAAGTGGGAACCTCTTAGTTTCAGGATTGTCTTCAGCACGACCTCCTGTTGCTTGGCAGCTTTTGCATCAAATCAAATCCAACTGGTATGTTTCTCGGTATTCCGGGAGACACCTGCATAAAACAAAACTAGTTGTACACTGGCACGGTTTGAATAAATCAGAATAACGTTATTCATGTGGGGAATACAATTCAAGGCCAACCGGTAATTGTTCAGATTGAACTAAAGGTGGCAAAATATGCGGGAGGATTTCGACGGCAAAGAAATGAGTTGTGCGTGAAAACAGCTCCATGAAAGCGTTAAACCTACGATGCTCGGAGGGACATCAGGTAACCGAGATGAAGGTAAATTTCGGAGTTGCGCTGAAAGCGACCAGAGGAACCTTGGTTGAAAACGTGAATGTCAAGCTGTGTAAAAAAGAAAAACACCAGAGTCGAGTTTGAAGATTAACTTATGGATAAGGATTACGCTAGATACTGACAATACAGAAAAAACATATAAAGAGGAATGAACAGCTTGGCGTGAACGGCCGGGGAGGTGGATAAAGAATGTATCAGAATGGCTAAAAACATGGAGCTACAAAAAATAACAGTATCTGGTCAGTTTGTTGTGCTTGATTGGTGGTTGAGGGGTCGGTTACTTGGTGGAGTGGCATGCACCGCTGCTATGGGGATGGACAGCTGCCGAGAGTAGCTAGTTACACGCTCGATGGAAGAGTGGGCGATAGTCAAATGGATAAAGGAATGGTGGAATCATGACAGATGGTATGGTTCTCAGGCAGAATATGCAAGCTAGTGATCAATTACCACAAGTCCGGTTGGATTTTCGTTACCAATTGACAGTACGGGATGCAAAAAGGCAGCAGGTGATATTGATTTGAAGTTGCAGGCCGTGACCACCCGACGGTAGTCATAGGGTCCCATGGATCAATTTTTCAAACTCTTGCAGATATCACTGGTTTTAGTAGGCCAGTCCGATGGACAAATCAGTATGAGTTTAACCTATAACGGAGAGGGAGAGAGAGAGCACGGCAGTGTGGAAAATGTTCCATTTGGTGGTTATATGCTGCAGCATAGAATCAACTGCATATAGCTGAATGGAGACATTAAACAAGCGGAGACATTTTTTGTCAAATTTGAGTCAGTGAACGGAATTCAAGAGATGCTTGTAAGAAAGCTCTGAGGCAAAATGCTCAAACATAGACCACTGAGATTTGGGCCGCAAGGTTCCTGGTAAATTCGTTTCGCCTGTTTCATCCCTGCTCACTCATCAACACCAACCTACGCAAAGTTTGAACCTGTCCGATATGTTCCTGATTCATTAGACTTAGACCGCATGGTCGCACTGCTATCAGTTCATCTGATTCCTCATAGTTCTCAGGCGTTGCCCGTTCGTCACACACACACGCTGAACCATCACTCGGTTGGTTGACAAGAACCTGGACTACACTGTTCGATTGGGCACCGAATTATGGCCGGCTGCACTCAGCAGGCATGTATTATCACGCACATGCACTGACGCATACACACGCACTCACGCATGACTGTGACCTGTTCGACTCGTGATCGATCGTGCATTTGCGTGCCTGAGCGAATCCCTGCCCTACTCACTGGTTTGTCAGAACCACCGATCGATTTCCGCATGTTCGCCTTTCCGTTCGTTTGTGTCCCTTATATGCGCGTTCCTTTCCCTGTCTGTGATTGTGATGGTCGTTTGGTTAAACAACTTGGTGACTCGTGCCTCGGCCATTTGGCCAAAGTACGTGTTATCCTTTCTGAACTGCACGGAACGTGAATAAACAGTGATTCCCTGAGGACACCACTTTACGAGTTTTGTACATTAACCCCTATGATTGCTTATTGTTTGTGGTACCGCTAATAAACCTCAGCTAGTTTGATTTGGTTTCTGAGAAGAGAGCGTCACTCCATCTCTGCCTAGACACTGGATAAATTTGACTATAGTTCAGGAATCGGGGGTAAGTACCTTACACCGGCTTCCCAAATCGGGCACGACTTTGCTAACGTTCCACTCGGTACTGTGCACACTCCGGGAGGCTCCACGCAAAAATGGTACAACTTACCCCTGCCACAATCAAAAGAACCGATTTGAAGCACGCCCAACTCACGAGCGATCTTCGACCCCTACCGCCACTAGAGCTTCGAATGACCTGTAGAAATCGTCCTGTCGTACTGGTAACGTGGAGATTTTCGCCACAGCCCCGAGCACCGGCCCAATCAGCCCCTTTCGTGATGTGTCGCATTTGCTTCTCTGACAAGATGCCGACGTCCGATAGATTGAGCCGGTATCGCCCCCAGGGTAGTTGGGAATGACAACAAATCCCCACGATCGTGGCTGAATTCGTAGCGATATTTAGTGCCACATTATCCCACAATGAAAGCGCTGAGTCACCTCTGTGCTTCTCTTCGAATTTCAACACGAACATTCCACGTATTTTAGAGCATAGGGTAGTTTCTGTAGGCAAAACGTTCATATACTTCGTTTCGGTCGCGTGTTTCGGCGTGGGTCTGAGAGGTGCCCGACCCAACACTGCCCTGATAGCTTATGGCTGTCTGGAGTCCCCAACACCTTGATCTTGAGCCAAATGGATCCCTTTTGCTGCATCAATATGGCACTTACAGAAACGACATGATGGCTCACTGCTGTTGTGCAAAATCATGGGCAAATACACTTTGGAGCTCCGTGACGGTTTATAAGTATCGACGAACTTCAACGCGTGTGTGTGTGACGAACGGGCAACGCTTGAGAGCGGTGGGGAATCATATGAACTAATAGCCACGCGATCATGTGGTTACCTTCTAAAGAATCAGGAACATACCAAACAGATCGAAACTGTGCGTAGGTTGGTGTTGATGAGTGAACAGGAGGAGTGTCTGCGATATACTGCGAATCGCAGGTGGTCCGTACCATACTACTCTACGGAGGGTGCACAGAATGGGGACATGCAAGTCACCACTGGAGAACAAGGCGAACATCGTGCGAGACCAGTCCTATTGGAGTTCGCTGATGAGGCCACCCTGGATAAACTGCTGGCGAGGGCAGCAATACTTATATCACCAAAGGTAGATACCAAACTGTTCCATGTTGGCATAGAGTAAAACCTGGGGGTCTAGCTCCGTGGGGCACCCTTGCTCGACCAGCCAGTGCGCGGGTGAGAAACCAGCAAGTTCAGCGGAATACCGTACCCGGCTCTCAGGTCCCAAACCCGACAAGTGTAAAGAAGCCGCGTGCGGGGTCACAAATAGTTGTAATTGAGGGCGAGCTAAAAGACGAAAATTGGCAGTACTGTCCGGGAGTGGATGACAGCTCGTCCCCTGCCAGTCTGTGTGTTGTGGCAAATCCTATAGAGATGGATTAGGAGTCGTCGGAGGTTCTGGATCGTCAGCCGGCGCCATGCACACCAATGGGGACATCCGGAGCAAAATATTTGTCATCATCTCGAGCTTTGCGCCTGAGAAACAGACAGGAATGAATAATGAGAGATTCCTGAGCGATGAAGCAACCGAGGTGGTGTTATATACTAACGCGTGTAATGTGAGAAACAAATGGGAGGAGCTCGACAAAACAGCTGGGGAGCGCAAAGCGTAAATAGTTCCCGTCACAGAAACGTGGCTCTCTGAAGAAGACCATGTGCCAGGCACAACAAGTAACGGTTTTGCTGTCTACGGGCAGGATCGAGAACATGATCGCCTTGGTGGAGGAGTAGCCATCCTCAATAGGTCAAGTTCAAACCACCTTGAGTCTCAGACCAAGATGTGCACTCGCAATATCCAGTTATGCGCCGTCACGGTCATCCTTCCGGACAGAAGGGTGACCTTCGTCTGTGTCTACAGGGCACCAAGCACTAACCACGAAGAGGACGTTTGTTTACTGCGGACTTTGACTGAAATAGTTAAGGGCGCACAAAAGACCCTCATAGTGGGTGACTTTATTCTTCCGCACATCGACTGGGCGGCTGAGGTGTGCGTGCCGGGATCGGAGGAGCAAACCTACTTAGAATGGCTGCGTGCCAGTGAGTTGCATCAGCATGTTAGGTAAAATACCAGATATAGGACTGGATGCGTTCCATCCTTGCTGGACCTAACAATAACGAACTCCCCCACGATGTGTCTGGACTGCATTATTGTGCACCGCTGGGCAAGAGTGACCATGTGTGTGTCAAAATCTTCTTATGCACGTGGCAACCCAAGGTACCCTGAAGGCTGGTCAGACATTTCGGTGGTATGGACATAGATAGGCTTCGTAATAGAGTGATGGGTTTGACCTGGGCCACGATAGAGGAGGCTGTTGTCGAGAAGAGCTGGCAGGCCATAAAGGGATCCCTGACTGCCCTGCAGAAATAGTTCGCACCCTTATAACGAAGGAGTGGGGAGGGTCGACGCATGTGGTGGAAAGTTGCAATAGCCAAGGCCATCAGACGTAGAAACCGCAGCTGGAACCAGTTCAAAGCTCCCGGTAGCCAGACAGCCTGGAACCGCTATACAAAGCTGAGAAACGAGACTGTGAGCCTTCTGAGAACTTCTGAGCGGGAATTTGAGCTCAAATTGGCCCAGCGCGTAAGACAGCAGCCAAAAACATTCTCCAGTTTTGCACAGTAGAAAAGGCTCAAAAAGGAATTCCGAAGGTCCGCTACCCACTAGAGACCAGGGCATTGTCACTGATGACCAGGGCAAAGCAAAAGCCCTGGGGGAATACTTTGGTAGTGTACATAGAATGGACAGTGGGGTACGAGTAGATTTGGCTCTGATACTTCAGTCTCCTCAGTTAAACGAGCTAGAACTCTCAGAGGAAGGCATGCGTGAGCATTTACAGGCGTAAACAGCCACAAGTCAGCGGGCCCAGATGGCACCCATCCAGCTAGCTCCAAGCCGTTGGCGGATATAATAGCTCCATCGGTATGCAGGCTGTACAGATCGACTTTGGACCAGAATAAGCTGCCTCAGGACTCGAAAGTCGCGGCAGTCGTGCCAATACATAAAAGTGGGCCTAAGTCGGCCGTGCAGAACTACAGGCCGGTAAGCCTAATTAGCATCCTATGTAAAGTCCTTGAGAAGATCATCCGTGCCCACATCTGTCAGCACTTACTGGAGCACTCAATGTTAAGTCCGGAGCAGCATGGATTCCTGAAAAATTCATCTTGCTTGACCAATCTCCTATGCTTCTTAGATGAAGTAGCTCGACGACTGGACGAAGGTAAGAAAGTTGAGGTGTTCTACCTGGACTTAAGCAAGGCGTTCGACTCCGTTAATCATCGTCTTTTGCTATGCAAAATGGAGGCTTTCGGCATAGGGGGGCTGGTATCTAGGTGGCTGGAGGACGTCCTCTCCCACAGGACGTTTTATGTCAAAGTGAGGGACTGGTGCTTCAGTTTGGTGAACATCAACAGTGGTGTACCTCAGGGATCCGTCCTAGGCCCGGTCCTATTCTTGTTATTTATTAATGACCTAGCATACACTCTTCAATCGCCCAGCTTTATTTTTGCGGATAATGTGAAGATCGCTGAATCTGAGGGTAGGGCGGACGTGGGCAGGAAAAAAGGTACCGACCTGGTCTGGGCAAACAAATGGGACTTACACCTGAGAGCTGAAAAAGTCATTTGTTGTTAAAGCCAACAGAGAGCCTAACTGTCGCTCATGGTCAAGGACTGTTCACCATAGAAGCAGTCAGTAGGGCTGAAGACCCTTGGGTCATCATGAACAGTAACTTCAAATGGTCGGAGCATTGCAACGCTGCCGCGCATAAGGCTCATGGGGAGCTCTTTAGGCCGCGATCAGCCTTGTCTTGCCGGCAGCCGGAGATACTCGCACCTTTTGTCATGGTTAGACTACGGCCTCACTTAGAAGGTAGCGTGCAGGCTTGGTCATCCTTCTACAAAAAGACTCCGCCTGCTTAAAGAAAGTCCAGCGTCTTGCCACGCGAATGGTTAAAGGGCAGAGGAGCAAGACGTGCGAGCAGAGACTCTGTGGTCTGAATCTTTTCTCATTGGAAAGGAGGAGAATTCGGGGGGATCTCATAGAAACGTTCAGGGTAATGAAGGGCTTTTCTGGCCTTAGATCAGATGGTCTGTTCCAAGTGGCTTCAGATTCCAGAACAAGAGGACATAAAAAGGAGTTGATGAAAGCCCGATCTAGGTTGGTGGTTAAATCGCACTTCGTCAGCAGCAGGGAAGTGAACAGTTGGAACGGTCGGCCTGGTGGAATGATAGATCTGCAGACCGTCCGATCCCTCAAAGGTACCCCAGATCGCAAGTGGTACGAGATATTTCCTCGCAGTGAGCCTTGAATATATCAACTAGATGGATGACGGGGAGAACTGGTCCTTCTGGATTATGTTTTATTCGACTTTTCCACTCGTTGCATACTGTCTCAGTGAACGCTCACGATGCATAATGCCTCTCGCAGTTGATGTGCGATGAGGCTTTTCGTTTCACTCTCATTTCCAGCGGGCATTCGACGAAATACACCCGGCAGTGGTGGGTGCATAACTGGTGTGCACACCATCGAAGGACTCCTGGACGCTCGATTGGCCGTGGCGGTTGCCTGTCCTGTGCAAACTGAACTGAAGTGAACTTAACACGGAGAAAGCTTCGGGACCAGATTGAATCCGTTAAGCCATTCTCAGATTGTTGGCTCGGACACTGACAGGGCCCTTGGCATCATTGTTCAACAAATCTCTCAGGGACTTTGAGCTACTGAGTGAATGGAAGACTGCGGAGGTCGTGCCAATTCACAGGGGCGGTTTGAGGGACCACGCGAGGAACTACCGGCCTGTTAGCCTGCTGTCAGCAGTACTAAAGTTAATGGAAAAAATGATATGGAATGCTTTGTTTATTCACCTGTGAGAAAACAACCTAATAGCTGATGAACAGCACGGCTCTAGGAAGGACAGGTCTTGTCCCAGCAACTCTCTAGGCTTTTTTGATAGGGCAACTAAGAGGCTGAACCAGAGAAAGAATGTGGTGGTATGCTCTCTGCACCTCCACAAAGCGCTTGACAGCGTGAACCACTTATTGCTCGTGCATAAGCTGGGGGGAATGGGCCTGGCTGCAGGGCCAATGGGATGGGTAAAATTTGGTGTAGCTGAGCGCCGATTCTACGTCATAGTTGCGGACACAAAGTCTTCGACGGTGACGGCGACTGGAGAAGTTCCTGAAGGATCGGTGCTAGGTCCCGTACTGTTCCTGATTTATGTGAACGAATTAATGCGGGCTAAAGAATCGCTCTGCTTCATGTTCGCAGATGACGAGGAGGTTCTGGATTGCCCAGAATCCAACCAGGTTCAGAAAGACTTCGATGCTCCCTACCAGTGGTCTGTAGTACGGGACTTGCTTTTGAGCCTGGCAAAATGCCCACGTCTAGTTGCCGAGGGAATCAGCGGAATGCGGTATTTAAACTCGGACAACCCGGAACCACTGGCCCAGAAGAGCGAGGTCGGGGACTTTGGCACGATCGTTTCCAGTGACTCCAAGCCCTCGGTACTATGTCTGCAGGCTGCTAACGAGGCAAATAGAGCAACGTACCAGCTGCGCAGAAAGCTCACATCAAGAGACCCTAGGGTGCTGCTGCCACTTAAGGCGACCCTTTCCGACCCCTCTAAAAGTATGTAGTCCAAAACCTGGGCTCCGAAATGAGTGAGGGAACACCTTCTCTGGAGAAGGTTCACAAGAACGGACGGGGCTACGAGGGCTACAGTACTGAGGCATGCTAGCAGAGCTGAGGTTGTTCTTGCTGAAGTGCGGGTGTGCGGGAGGAATTGACTGAAACCATCAAACAACTAAATGGGTTGTCAGCTAAGAACAAACCGTCATTTACCCGGGGCGGAAACTCCTGTCTTCGTGCACAGCAGATGAAACTAATCAAGCAATGGGCCAATAAAACTATCAGAGCCCAATCATTTGCTTGTAGGGTAATTAAAAAAGGGGATTAAACTTCCCGAGGCCGTGGTGGAAGCGAAAACTGTGGCAATGTCCAACAGAAAGTTGGACGATGCGTGGAAACATGCCTTTCTCGACTGTCCGTGAGTCACCAAATTGAGCCCAGTTGCAGTATTTCAGTCCGCTCCAGAATTCCTCTTCATTCTCCTCTTTTTCTTCTACTTCTAGTCCACTCACCTCCCCTTCTGTCCTCTTTAGTCTATGTATCTTCTCCGAGTACTTCTCTTTTCCCTAGATCTTTGCCCAACTACTTCAGGATAACTGACAGCCGGAGGTCTTGACTATTGCACGAGGAGCCAACCTGCTGGTTGCAGAGGTCTGCCAAATGAAATGTCGCTCTTGGCCACCCTCTCGGGCGGCGATCCCGATGTGCCGCGCTCCCAGCTCCTGGATGAAAGAGGACCTCAGAAAGTTGAAGCATGGTGAAATCCAAAGGCTCACAGAAGCGGGAAACTGTTCCATCATTAGAACTGTTCACTAGTCCCGTACTCTGACCCTATTTGATTCTGTCAGGTGGTCAGTTCGGCTTTTGACGAGTAAAGTCGGCTGGAAATTTGAACGAGCAGCATATATAGTACTGGCAATAATTATAATGGTGGGAAATTCGGATATATTTAGGGGATATTTTGTTCAGCCGTATGAAAAGATTTTATTGAGTAAAATGTAAAGGTAATTGCACGCTGCCCAGCGTGAAAAGCATATGGATAGAGAACTCGGGCAAAAAAACACCTGCTAAGATGGATGAGTTCTCATGTAAACAACCACTGCATGCAAAGGAGAAGGTGAATGATGGATAGATGTGAGAGCTACTCACTGTCTAGTGCACAGATGGAGTGAAGAATTCAGCTTGACGCGGAAAGGGTAGGTTATAACTTCTATATTGAGGAGAAGCCGGCAGAGATACCAATGATAACTGGAGAGGCACAAAACGAATGACATGATTGCAGCAATAGTGAGAGCTGCAGCGATTTGACAAATCGCTTGTGTGAACAAAGCGATGGATTTAACAGCCTAATCGCTACTCCCTCCGCTGCTGCCAAAGTGACAAACATGTTCACCTAGATGAACTGATGGTAAAGTTTAACCAGACTCACAGTGCGCTCAGTTTCACATCCGAAGTGGAATCAGACGGCAACTTTAATTTTCTGAATGTAAACCTTACGAAAAGGGAAGATGGGAAGCTCGTCCGCCGCGTCTATCGTAAACCAACGTGGACAGGCCAATACACAAATTTTGCCAGTTTCGTGCCTCTAAAAACGCAAACAGAACTTAGTCCGATCCCTAGCGTCTCGCATATGAAAGATCTGTTCCGAGGAAACAGTGAGTGAGGAAATACATCACATTAGACAAACATTACTAAACAACGGGTATCCGGAACGTTTCATTCAAAAGAACATTTCGGAAGCACCCAAGCGATCATTGATAATCACCGCCAAGAGGAAAAAATTGCACATGCAACTTCCCTTCAAAGAAGATGTTTAATGCGAACTACTAGTTCGACGCCTTAGGGATGCAATCGCCCGTACATTTCCCGCCGCTACTCTACGCGCCCACTTCACAAGCCGGTCTATGATTTCTATGAATCTCAAAGACAAAATGCCTGTCCTTTCCTACTCTGTGTTAACCTATTCATTTGTTTGCTCATGTTCGGCAAGCTATTTAGGCAAAACGACACGGCAACTGTCACAAAGAATCAAGGAACACAAACCAGCTTGGCTGAGGACAGGAACTAGAAGAACCATAACTAGTGCAATCGTAGCGCACCTTGCCGAGACAGGGCACCAGGTAGACAACGAAGCCTTCAAGATAATTTAAAAAGTGCCTGTGAATTCTTCGAAGATCGTTCTCCAACTCACTTTGGAAGCAGCGGAGGCAGTAGCGATTAGGCTGTTAAATCCATCGCTTTGTTCACACAAGCGATTTGTCAAATCACTGCAGCTACCCTGGCCGCGATCGGAAAGTGGGGGACAAAATCATAGTGACCTCGACCGCGACCTTTCAGTCGTGACAGGAAGCAGCCAACCCACCCCAGATGTACTTTCTACACCGAGTTTTCCCAACCACGAACAACCAACTTCCCACCCCTTTTCCGAACCGCGAAACACCTACAATATTGATTGACCAATCCTAATTTGATACTGTATATACCCTGTATTTTGTTCCGAAAATATGCACTCCTATCGTATATATATGTAACTCTATTAGCCAGAGGATGAAGTTACCGAAAACGATCTTGTTCGCTATCGTGCCTTTTTCTACAATGCAATGGGATTATTCAGTGAAATAGTGAGAGCATAAAAATAGAATTTTTTAGTCCATAAGCGGCGCTAGTGGGTGGAATTGAGCGTGCGCTGGACACCCAACCTGAAAACCATTTCTGGAGGCAGGAGGTCCAATCCATCAGTCTAGTTGCGCTCGCATATTGTTACAGGCGTCCTGCACGCCCGAAGCGCGTCGGCCAAATCGGCGGATTTGACCGCATCCCGCACCGTCGGGATCAGAATGGGTTGTATTAATGTGATGAGATCAAGTGGTCTAGGTCCTGGTGGCCAGGCTGAGGAGATCCTGGGAGCAGAGCTCGTAGGAAACCAGTCATGTGACCGACGAAAATCAAGTCGTACAGATGATCCAATCATTCTATCCGGCGAGAATGAGTTCACACTATTATTCCAGGATGGAGTAAGCGATAGTTGTCCTTGAGGGGTAAATTCTGAAGGCAAAATGGAAAAGGCTGCGGTCTGTCAGTTCTACCAGCTGTGGGTTTGGAGGAAGACGTAGGACAATTATATCATGCAACAACCTGTGTCAGTCAAGGGATTAGCAATAACAGAAGTAGGCCGTCGCACTTTAAGGGGCAGATTTCAGGATTAAACGACAAACGTAGGGGAGAATAGAATGGTTCCGGTGACAGACTCTCTAGTGGAAAATAGTTGTTGAGTTATTCGCCAGCATCCCAACCCAAGTTCGCAGGCTCGAGCAATGGACATTTGGGGATCACGCACTAGAATGAGATTTTGTACCGTCAGACATTTATCTCTTTCTTTTTTGAATGTTGAAGGGGCTGAAGATAACGACCTTGTAGCGCTGGCCATCTTTGTTTGTACTTTTACCACGTTTATTGTCTAACTGAACGCTGACTGCCGAGCGCGGTTGCAATTTGGCTGTCGCTCTTGCGCACGCTTTCACGCACACCCCAAAATAAACGCCAGCCACTATCTCACCCAATCGCCTTCTCGTTCTCACGGGTCGTGAAGATACCATTCTGATCAACATATTCGTACAGTGCCGAGCAATAAAGTAACGTGCAAGTGGTCCCCGCAGTACGAAGGACTGAAGCACGCGTTTACTGAGGAAACCGCGAAGTAAGGTCTAGCTACTTACCGCCTGAGTTGGAGAAGCTGGCTGGTCTTGCTAGTGATGAGATAGGCATCTTGCGAGCATCCCGCTTTGGGACAGTATTCCCTAGATTGGCCTAGGGTAAGGAAAGCTTCGGGCGTTTCTGCGCGGGTTGCTTAGGGGAGTTGTCAGGCGTACGGTCAAAGTCTACATCTTGGTGCATCTTTACGCCGGACGGCCGGGGCGGTGTGGCACTGTTGTTGTCTCTACTGCTGCAGGGTGATATGTTGGGCTTTGTCTGGGGCAAAACGTGGGCCGTATCCACTGCCGGTGTAGACTTGTTTGATTTGTACGTATGACTGCGGGCCTTGCGGTGTATCTCTCGCTGAAGAGGAGTTTTATCAGCCGAACTCCTGATAATCTTAAATGGGGTGGCTGCAGTTAAATTGCCTTGCATACTCTTGAACCGCACGGCAAGGATTTTAGTAGGAAAATATATAAGGATTGGGCAGTTGTTGCGTGGAGATGCCTTGTGAAGCCTTATTATTTACACGGGATTTGGGCCATGCCACAAGCACCAAGTAGGGTCCTCTCGACTGATTCCACAGGAATTCTATCAGCGATGTTGAACACTATAGCAGTACGGAGATTACTGAGTCTCTTGAATAAATCCCAAGCAACAGATTCAGTGTATCGCTCAGCAACCGATAGACTGAGGGGTCCTGATACTTTTTCCAGGTTTGACAAAGCAGAGTAGAGGAGTGAGCTTAAAGAAGGAGTCCTAAGTCTTGGAAGTCTGGCTGATAGCAGGCGGCAGCTTTTGCTGTAGAAGACTAGCCCTTTCGCTTGCTTTGTCAACAAAATCATGGAGCGATACGGTAAAGTAGTCCACTCCCAACACGTGTTTGGAACATTTCCTGTTTCGTGGATGCGAGGTAGTGTTTCTCAGGACTTGTTTGTTTGAGGGACGAGACATGATGTTCTTTTGGTAGCCAGCTCTGGATCGTGTATTGCAAGTCGGAAATAGGATAAATATCCGGGCCATTATTAGTTTTGTGACGAATAATGGCAGCAGTATACTTGAGAGTGAATACCTTTAGTTGCTTTGATGAGATGGTGCTCACCGCGAAACTTCCGATCTAGTCAGATGTTCTCACTCTCACTTATCATAAATGGCAGCTCGAGAAACATTACAGAAAGGGTTTGGTGGGCAAGGAAATGCCTTTTAGAGAATAAAGAATTTCGAAGGGTAGGGAATACCCGAGAAATGCTGAAGATTGTCAGTTCGGGCGGGACAGATATCCCAATCTTGTTGTCAAAAGTCTGTAATTTATCCATGAATGGTACTACTTTTCTCTCACATTGGAAAACATCAGTTATTATCCGAATTCATGTGAAAGGTTCATGGTAAGGCCTAACCAGCCATCGACTAGTGGATCGCGCTCACATTTTTTCTCGAATTTTGAAGGAACTGCTTAAAAATAAGCTGACGACTCATTCACCGAGAAGTGACTCCATGAACTCCGCTCAGCATGATCCCCTTCAAAACAGATCTTGTGCCACTTGTATGAGTGATTTACTCATCCTGATGGCTGCGGCTACCAACAGTGGCAAATCAGTGATCGTAATTCTTTTAGACATGACTAAGGCTTTTGACCTAGTACTGGCTAAGATGAAAACTTTTGGAATTGTTGACCCAATCCCGAGTTGTATTTTGTGATATCTAACATCTGGAAGAGGAACTAAACTAACGGCTTGATGTCCCGACACTCGTATCAAACAATGATCCGTACACTCAGGAGAAGCGAGCGTGCGAAGTTGGTTTGGGTTACTGACACGCGGGTCTGAGTCAGGGGCCAGGGGGCCTACGTACCACACAAGTTGCCGTACATATCACTCAAGTTTTATTAATCTTTCGTGTACAAGCTTGTGTTTTGCGAGGTCAAACCATCCACCAAGTAGTTCCGATTTCCAGATACTAGGGGTTTCTCTTTACCACTGACCGTTGATCCCTCGCTGGGAACATCCCAGACTGCGTCTTTTTATTTTCACTTTTTCAGACAACATTGATGTGTATCTTCTCTTCGATCGCTCGGCATAATACCTGGCCCACATTTCTTGGCTAAAAATTCGATACTTGCCAGTCATTTCATCGTTACTACATTGACCCTGCTCTCTAGGATCCCTCTCAACCTGGTCGCAAGATCATGGACCATTCAATCTCTACAGCTATGTGACAACGCCAATATCACTCAAGTGAAGCCCGCCCCTGCGGGGCGCGGTCAGATCGGCCGCCTTGGCCGGCGCACATCGGGTTTGCAGGAGTCTGCGATGATGTGCGGGCGCAGCTAGGATGGCGGATTGCACCTCCTGTCACCAAAAACGGTTTCCAGTTTGGGTGTCCAGCGCACGGTCAGCCCCACCCACCAGCACCGGTTGCGGCAAAAACACCATTTACATACCCAAAATTTTGCAAATATGCCTTTATCCCCCCTAGTTATCACTTTTTTCCTCGTACTCGTCCCCATCTTCGCCATCTAAACTTACCGCTTCTTACGCCCGGCAAAATCTCCTTTCCCTAGCACACAAATATCGCGGGTTTCAAAGGCCGTTACCGTACTCGGCTTACCGTCCATGATCCTTTTTTCCCGAGGATTCGTGCCAAACCACCCGCTTGTCCCATTCTCAAACATAACCAATCCCTAAGGTGAAACTCACCACATTTTATCACATTTACCTATATGTTTGAAAAAGGTCACATTTGGTGTTGCCCGTCCCACAATGCCCAAAGGGTAAATTTCACTGGGGAACATCTGTATCCAGAGCATCCCAGCCGTCGACGATATTCAGAACTTTTTCCAGATTTGGAGAACTGTGCAGAAAAAATATCTGTAACGTGCTGTAGATCACAAGATTGAAAACCTCACTTCAATCGGCTTGTCAAATGGTCCTAGGGAGAACCTCCAGTTGAAATAGGGGAGAGGGTTTGATACGGTGGGATTTTGAAGTAGGCTGTGGGTGGGTGGGGATGCGTTTGTTAACCGTAATGTGTTCGTTTCCGGGAAACCTTGGGAGAATAAGACAACCATGTGAGGAAATCTATGGTTGGAAATTGGAGCTGAGGTGCCGTATTCCTCGTAGGACAGCGGATATGCTGTATCTACTTTTCTACTCTATTACTTGTTGCAAATGGTAAAAAGTTAGCGGGTGCAGATAAAGATAAACAAGCTATCTTAGGTAGGTCAAAGTCACAAGCAATGACCCTCGCACTTGGAGACAGTGAGGACAGGTATTCAAACGCGTCAGTTAGGAAGTCTAGGGAGCGTTTCGCTTCGTGGACGGCAAACACACACAACAGGAAGTCGTAAGCCCTGAATGTGGACAGTATGTCGGAGTGGGTAGGGAGTAGAGTCGAGTACAGGGTTACGAAGTGTTGTTGTAATAAAGGTCTGCTTGACAAATGCCAAACGACCTCCCCCACGCCGAGTTTTCCTATTCAATCTGAAGGCATCGTCGTCTACAAGAGAAATGTGGTCCGTTGAAATGTAATCGGTTACCGAAGTTTCAGTAATCAAGATTATATCATAACTGTATCTAGCAGCCAAATATCGTAAGTGCCAAATTTTGTTTATTATGTATCGGCTACTGGGGAGAACCAGTAAAATGCTGTTATTGGTATTCAGTTAAGAAGGATTTGGTTGGTCAAGTAGGTTGCGTAGTGCAGAACATCTTAGGTTAGCGGTCTGACTAGAAGGTCCATATGTGGGTGACAAGCCAGCACCGAGAGTTGGAGGGTTTGGTCAGTAAGCTGTTCGGCAATATGGTGCGCTATGAGGAACAACTGGGCTGGAGACGCTATTGTATCGGGCGATGCTAAGGTGATGAACCTTTTAAGATGTGAGGGATAACTGGAATGTCTAGGTTACTGACATTTTTCTTTGTCCAAACAGGGTTCAGAATGCGAGACTCCACGGCAATATAGTCTTTCAACAGCCCCGGTTCGGGACATGGATCTCTACATGAGGGTAGAGGTAATGAATGGGCAACCGGCAACTATGAGGTGTTGAAATGTCAGAGATGAAGCACAAATGGTGGAAGAATGTGCCTGAGGAAACAATAGCCGTTAGTTGGTGCTATTACCACGAGGATTTAGAGGATTTGTCCATGGAAGAGTGGGTCTAAGGAATGGTGGGGCTTGCCATACATTGTCTGGGTTTGGTCTGGCGGGTAATGCATTCTATAGTGCCCCTAACTTGGAGGGGGTCTGTAGGATCACAAGGGTTACAGGCTGGTTGGAGTGCCCGTGTTGTGGCTGTAAGGCTCAATGCCCACCTGAACTCCGCGGCTGAATTCTGAGTACGGGGTTTGTAAAGTGGGGTGAAGACTTGGGTACTGGCTTGAGGGAGGGACAGAAGCTGCTGATAGCTGCTAGGGGTTTAGCTGGTTGTGTGCTTCCGGATCAGTGCTTACCGAGCTTGGCCACCGTAGTTCCAGGCACATGCAGCGGCTTTATTTTCGCAGTCATGTCATGAGGCTTCCAGGTGGAAGTAATAGGCTGTTGATATGTCTCTGGTTAATCAGTTGTCTTGTGATTAAATGATGAGGGAGAACTGCTGAGTAAAGTTGTGGGAGACTCCTAATACGTGGGATTGCGGGTTTGATGAGATTGATTTTTGCTATTTATTTCAGTGGAAGTAGTACGTGGGGAGGCAAAGTGCCGACGTTTGCCTGATGCTTGGGTCGGTGACACATACGACGATAAGTCCCGGCCTACGGTCCCTTTTGGCGTCTTGCGCAACGATGGTAAAGCTCACGCACTTTTTACTGCAGACCGGCTGTCCTGGGTTTCCGCCACAGTTAGCCTGTGCCTGACGGGTACAACAGGATTATTTTGTGGTAGCCTTCCTGGTGTGTCGGAAAAAGACTGTGCATCAACCCGGGATAAACTGCACAATACTGGAGTGGGATCCTAGAGGTTAGATTGACGATGGTCCAATGATGCCGGTGAGGCCACGGGGGTACCGGGTGTTCTGGCTGAAATCCTGCTCATAGGAGTATGAAGTGATGCATCCACGGATCCTGTTGGATCAGGGCCAGTGGAAGGCTCTGGTTTGCTTTACTGCATGCGGGAAGTCTCTTCGTGAAAGAGGTTCATCAGCGTGTATTTTGATTTTTCAATTATAATAATAATAATAATTGTATATTTCGGATGCGCCCGAAGCATGCTAGAATGCATGATCAGATGATTATAGTGATGCCGGAATGACAATTCACAAAAGGGTACAACAAGTGCATGCAGAGTATCAGAGAGAGTGTTACAGTGAACTAAAACTGTAGTAATGCCCGGCAAATTTGAAGGTCAAGGTCGAATGATGTCAGTTGGTCCGGAGTACATGCATAAGTGGTATATGAAATAATTACCACTAGTGGAAATTCGAACATATTGAAAGGAAATGTTTTTGGTGCGCTACAGAATATGAGGGGCATATGGATAGAAATCTCGTCGAAGCGTTCGGTGAATTATTCACTTTACTACAGGCATGTCAAGAAGTATTAACATGGAAATATTTCAGTCTGCAAAGATGGTAGTATATAAAGTGGTGGCTGTATACTGGAGGAATCATATATGTTGCAAACAATTGCGTATTTCTTGGGAGGGATACTACCAGAGTGTTGGTGGCAGGGAACGGCCGGAGTAAAACAGGTGAGCGTGCGGCAAGTTGTTAACTTTATGTAGGGTTGGTATGAAATGTCAAAGCGGAAGTGGAAGACTAATCAATATTGACCGTGTGGTTTCATCCATTATACAGGTGTTCAGTTCTGCGAGAGGAAAGGTAAAGTAATCCACAGATAAGTGTACGTCAATAGATGAATGCTGTGTGGTATGTACCATGCAAAAATGACAGATCAATAAAACTGCACAGGTATATCGCGGGAAGCGGCCGTGGATCAACGAATATAGAAATAAAATGTATCGGCCGGTGCAGATAGTGGTGTGATTTAGAGGCTGCATACGGGGTCAGTTTCGGTAATATAACACGAATGCAACATCTGGAAAATCAAAGGTCTCGATAACGGTGATGGTATAGTAAGTAGACGGTGAGTGTCACATTTCTAATGACCAATTTGACAGGTGTAACAAATGATGGGATCGGAGCGGCGATGCAGCATGGGAAGTGTATCGAAGACGTTCAATCGTGGAGGGAACGCAGTGATCTACAGAGCCCGAACACTCGATGCAACAGCATTGCGGATGCGATCGGATGGACCGATGAAGAGTGCAGGTAGCTACTAATTACTTCGCTGCCCACTGGAGGACTACTGAAAGATATGTCAGCGCCGGACGTTTTTTTTTGGTGACCGATGAAGCAATGAACAGTGACAATAAAGGTGCCAGTGTTTGAACAGTATTAGCGGTTTCTAACAAGGAACGGGCATAATGACATATGGGATTAAAATGAGTTATATGAATGCAGTGAGATCGAGTAGTCCAGGTTCAAGAAGTCCGATGGCGGGAATCTTGGGGAAAGCGATCGTGAGACGGGCGAAAATGAAGTTGTGTGTAAATCTCGTTTGTCCTGTCCAGCAAGAGAGGGTCCAAGTTATTCCTGGGAAGTGGACGGCGACAATCGTCCTTAGGATGCAGGTTCTGAAAACAAAACGGAGAGGGCTGCAGTCTGGCAATTCTACCAGCTGTGGGTTAGGGGAGAAAGACAGAACACCAACATCATGCCAGTAACAGAAATGGGTGGTCGCGACGTTGAGGTCTTGTTTTTTGGATTAAACAACATACGGAAAGCGGAGAAGACCGGTACTAGCGACTAATTCTTGTAAGGCTTAGTGAGAGTTACCAAAAAAGCAAGGAAGCGAGAATAGGCGACACTGGGGGCAAATACTTATGTGTAGTTCGACGAATGGTTTATGGAAGACCACATCGATTGTGGCGATTCGTTCATCAGAACGAGGCCTGGAATCTTGTGTTGAAATAGGGTCTCAATGAGTAAGTAGTTGAAGCGTGGATGAGACTGATACCTTGAGGACCATATTATATATGCTGCTATGTATTTTCTAGCATTATAAATGCTCTTATACCTGGCGGCAGCTGATAAAAAAAAGAGCCTAACCGACTATGGTAAAATCTGACAGCATGAAAAAAGAATCACCGGAGTAACGGTGGCCAGTAGGGGGTCGTGGTCAGAAGCGTTGAAAATAGGAAGTGGCTAGACAAACACGTGGAGTGTGCTGTTGACAGTCATGGAGTATAGGTTGGACTGCTTTTATTTGCTAACTATAATACAGAATGCTCCTTACCATCCGTTGGTACTGAACAAAGTTGTTAAGCTTTTGGTTAGTATCCCAGGCCCAGTTCGTAGGCTCGGGTAATAGACATGTAGGGATCATGCATACGGATCAGTTTTTGGACAGTTAGATGTTTATTTATTTCTTTTTTGAATAATAAAGAGGCCGAAGACATTGACCTAAGTTGAGGTGGGAGTTTGTTCCAGAGGGAAGAATATTTAACAATAAAGAAGTTTGACCGCATCGCAGTCCTGGATACTGGAATCAAGACCATAGAGTCCCTATGTCGTAAAGAATAGTTGGAGGGAGTTTTGACCTGGGGGGCTGAATTGCAAGATGTAAGTTTTACAATATTGCAAAAGAAAGACAGGTTCATTCGTAGACGGCGCAGCCATAGGGCTCTAGGTGCAATATTTCACATCTTTCCATATAATTTAAAGGCGAGGAATATCCTAGTAGTTGTTTGGTAAATCTACGTTGTACATTCTCAATTGCAAATCTGTCAATCTGCCGCATGTTAGAAAAGACGACAGTGCAATATTCCAGAAGTGGTCTGACATGAGTTTTAAAAATGCTTAGCTTGCTCTCTGTAAGACTGAAGGTTATATTAATCAGACCAATTAGCCGTCTAGCTTTAGCAACCTGCACGGCCGAATGTTCGGAGAAATTAAATGTACAAGAATATTGTAATCCCAAGTCCCTTACTTCCGGACTGTTGGGGATGAACTGATCATTAATTTTAAACATTCCCGCGGGAACCTGACACTTATACATAAGGATACAGCTTTTGACAGCGGAGAATTTCATCAACCATTGGTTGCTCCATGAGTCTAGCGATAGTAAATCGCTCGTTATGCTAGCAATGGTAGAAGCTAAGGCGTCAGGTTCAAAGGAGTACATAATTTTTATGTCATCTGCAAAAAGGAACGCAGCCCCGTGTGTGATGACGTTGAAAATGTCATTAACATATATAAGAAAAAGTAAGGGACCTAGTACACTACCCTGAATAACTCCACTAGTAACTGGTCGAGGTGATGATAAACTGCCATCAACGTCCACCACCTGCTTTCGGGATGTTAGATATGGTGAAAACCAACTCAGGATCGGGTCAACAATTCCGTAGGTTTTCATCTTCGCCATGAGCCTATTGTGGGATACTCGATCGAAAGCTTTAGTCATGTCAAGGAGGATTACAATCACTGATTTACCACTGTTAGTGGCCGTAGTTATTAGGTTAAGGAAGTCACACATACAGGTGGCACAGGATCTTTTTTGAAGAAAACCGTGCTGAAGGCGGATCGGATGACGCAATCATTATTCCTTGAGATGGAGTAGTCGGTAATGTGGATGGTGAAATAAGCTGAGTAGAAACACCTGGCGTGGCAGTCAGCTTGGCTGTTAAGCTAAGCCGGGTGTGTAGTGCTACCAATAAAGCACTCGATGACGAAGACTAACAAATTTGTTTATTTGAACAATGACCGTTTTTGGTGGCGCCACTTGCTCCGCCTGTGTACGTCGTCTGCACGCCGTTGCGCTCCTCCAATACACACGTTGTCCCGCTCCAGCGTTTTGAGTTCTGCTTTGCACGCTGCCGAGTATATTCGCTAACGTGTCACATACCGAGGACCACGGGCTATAGACTCTATACGGGAGCAGGTCCTGACTTAACTGAGATTAATCCTAAACTGGTGAGCCCGAACAACAAATTAATTCTCGAAGGACATTCGTAAGTCCCTCAATCACATTTATTCGTTTACATATACACTTTTCCGATATATAAACGGTAAATTCCGGATATCAGTTACCATATCCCTTGTATATATTTTCTCATATCCATATTATAAGTGTTTCACTTTTGCTGCACTGACCTCTTTATATCATTTTTACATTTGATATACCATTGCAACTATGGCTAGCAACGACCGTATACCTGACCCGGAACCGTCCGTTTCGACAGTCTCCCTAGCCGTCCCTCAGTTTTTTATTGATGACCCTCAACTCTGGTTTCATATGTTGGAGGCAGAGTTTGAATCACATAGAATTACAAGCGAACGAACCCGTTACTTGTGGACTATCGGTCGCCTTCCCCGTGACGTTGCTACTCAGATACGCGACGTAATATTTAATAACAGTTCTTACACAGCCGTGAAAGACGCGGTAATCTCTTGTCTTTTACCGTCAGAGTCGTCCAGACTAAAACGGTTGACCCAAGAGACAGAGTTAGGTAGTAAGAAGGCCTCTGCATTACTGAGAGAAATGCAGCAGCTGGCAGGGCAACTTTTAGAGGAAAACGTCCTTAAAGAGTTGTGGGTACAGCGACTACCACCCAACATTCAAGCACTGCTCGAGGTTTCCAGCCACCTTAAGCTCACAGAAGCGGCTAAACTAGCGGACGGTATTATGGAACGGTACCATCCACAAATTACCGCCGTAACAAACTCGAGCAGCCCCCAGACCACAGCTCCCACCGTAGGAACACACTCCGAGGACACTCTGATAGCTGCTTTCGAGCGGGCTTTCAGACGTTTTTCCTCTCCTGGTTGTTCTCACTGTAGAAACCATATATCTTATCACAACTCTGACCGACGTGAACGTCTCAGAAACCCTTCACCTAACCGCCTGGTTAACCCATTACGATCAACGTATTGTCGATACCACAAACGGTTCGGGGAGAAGGCTCGGCGCTGCGAAGCCGGTTGCACCTTCCCAGGTGCCAAACAGGGAAACTAATATCCCGACGCGTTCCGACGACTAACGCGGTCGGCAGCCATAATAGCAGTCGTCTGTTGCATGTCCGAGATTTAGTTTCCAATAGCCTGTTCCTAATTGACACCGGTGCAGCAGTTAGTGTCATTCCAAAGGAGGCAGGTGATGCAACGAAACCGTCAGTCCAACAACTCCGTGCTGCCAATGGCACTCCCATTGCTACTTACGGCCGAAAGTCACTCACACTCAACTTAGGACTACGTCGCACCTTCCGCTGGGTGTTCATAGTAGCAGACGTCCCTTATCCCATACTAGGTATCGATTTCCTAGACCATTTCGACCTCCTGATCGATGCACGAGGCCGGAGAGTTGTCGACCGGCAGACTTCTTTTTCCGTAACCGGGTCGTATTCCTCCGTGAATCACATCACGCCCCTATACATCGAACCGCAGGCCGAACACCCGTACGCAGACCTAATTTCAGCTTACCCGGCAATGCTAAGACAATCTGGCCCCCTTCCCGCGGTGACCACTAACGTTACCCACCATATTGTCACTAAAGGACCCCCAGCATTTAGCCAACCACGTCGCTTGACCCCAGAAAAGCTCCGCGTAGCACAGGCTGAGTTTGAACACATGCTAGAATTAGGCATAATACGCCCGTCCAGTAGCCCTTGGGCCTCGCCCCTTCACATGGTTCCTAAACCTAATGGCGATTGGCGCCCCTGCGGTGACTACAGGGCCCTCAACCAGGCTACTGTCCCGGACAGGTACCCCATTCCACATATTAAAGATCTTACTTCTACCCTGTCTGGTTGTTCTGTTTTCAGCAGAATCGACCTCGTCAGAGCCTACCACCAAATCCCAGTAGCAGAGGCTGACATCCCTAAAACCGCTGTCACAACTCCATTCGGACTATTCGAGCTTTTGCGCATGCCTTTTGGGCTCAGCAATGCAGCCCAAACCTTTCAAAGGTTTATGCATGAGGCAACACGCGGTTTGAAGAATGTCTACGTGTACTTAGACGATATTTTGGTGGCAAGTTCTTCAAAACAAGAGCATATGACACACCTGCGTGCTCTTTTTGAGCGCCTTAGCCAACACGGTGTGACCATTAACTCTGCTAAGTGCGAATTAGGTAGGACGACCATCACGTTCCTAGGTCACGAAATCTCAGCCTCAGGCATACAGCCCCTGCCTGACAAGGTGGCGGCAATTCGCGACTATCCTGAGCCTCACTCTTACCGACAGTTGCGCCAATTTTCTGGCCTGGTTAACTTTTATCGCCGCTTTATCCCACACTGCGCCGAAATAATGCAGCCCCTAACAGACCTTTTACGTGGAGGTAAGCGGAAATTCATTTTTCCCGACACGGCGCAGGCAGCTTTTACTTTGATCAAGGATGCTATCGCCAGCATAGCACTCCTTGCACATCCCGATCCTTCTGCTCCCCTGGCATCAGGAACAGATGCTTCGGACACGGCTGTTGGAGCAGTGTTGCAGCAATTCGTCAACAATTCATGGCAACCAATAGCTTTCTTCTCCAAGCGTCTCCAGCCTGCGGAATCCCGATATAGTACGTTCAGCAGAGAACTGCTGGCAATCCATTTGGGTATCCGACACTTCCGGCACACACTCGAGGGCCAATTGTTCACAGTGTTTACAGATCATAAACCACTAGTGTACGCCCTCCAGTCAGCTTCTGACCGATATTCGCCACGCGAGATTCGCCACTTAGACTATGTTTTGCAGTTTACTACGGACATTCGACACGTCTCTGGGGCACACAATCCCGTAGCAGACGCACTCTCACGCGTCCACAATATCGACTACCCACTACCCATGGGCATAGACCTAGAAGCAATCGCCGCAGCCCAAACGACAGATCCTGAGGTAGAGCAACTCAGACACAACAGCTCCCTGCACCTAGTGGCAGTGGCCCTTCCGACTTCGGACGTAACTATCATTTGCGATGTGTCATAAAGTCGACCCCGACCACTAGTTCCTGCCAGTTTTCGCCGACAAGTTTTTACCAGCCTCCACAACTTATCGCACCCTGGGGTAACCGCCTCAGTGAAACTAGTCACCGAGCGATTCGTCTGGCCTTGCGTCAAACGTGACGTACGTCTTTGGGCTCGTGCTTGTCTCCAGTGCCAACGAGTTAAGATACATCGTCACACCAAATCTACTTTAGGCACATTCTGCGAACCGGACGCACGCTTTCATCATGTGCATGTGGATCTCGTGGGGCCACTTCCGCCATCCAATGGCTGCGTCTACATCCTCACTTGCGTAGATCGTTTCACTCGCTGGCCACAGGCCATACCTATTCCTCGCCCAACCTCAGAGGAAGCTGCAAAAGCATTTCTAACTGGTTGGGTGAATCAGTTCGGTTGCCCTGCTATCGTGACCACTGATCGCGGTTCTCATTTCGACGGCGCCTTCCACGAGCTACTAAATGCATTCGGTTGTCGACACAACAAGACGACGGCCTATCATCCTCAGGCCAATGGCATGGTGGAGCGATTCCATCGCCAGCTGAAAGCTGCCCTTCGTGCTCGTGATAATCCATTATGGAGTGAAGTTTTGCCGATCGTTCTCTTAGGACTGCGTAACACCGTTAAAGCCGATATGGGTGTTACGGCGGCTGAACTGGTTTATGGTTGCACACTACGACTTCCAGGCGAGTTGGTTTCTTCATTACCACCTATGAGTTTTAGTTACGGGGATTACGCAAAACGGCTGTCGCACCAAATGCGGGTGATAAAGCCCACCCCACCACGAGAACAAACCCTCAGCAACTACATACCTACCGCTCTAGCTACCACCAGCCATGTGTTTATTCGAGTAGATGCAGTGCGATCACCACTGCAGGCGGCTTACTCTGGCCCGTTCCGCGTCGTCCAGCAAAAGGAAAAGAAATACGTGGTGGACGTCGAGGGCAGGAAGGAGACCATCAGCATAGACCGCCTCAAACCAGCCTTCATCGAGGCAGAACCCACCTCGAACAACCCTCTCAGTGTCCCTACCTGCCCACAACCTTCGGTTAGTCGTCCCGAGTCGGCCCCTATTACTCCCACTAACGACCCCTCGTTACCTGTTGCAACACCAAACTCCACGAAAGACACAGCTGCACCGGTCAACAGGAGAAATCGACGCGGCCGCGAGCTGCGACAGCCAACGAGGTTTTCTGAATATGTAACAGTTGTATATATTTAAGTTTACTCTTCATATTCAACTTGTACATAGTCCTATTATACATGAATGCACGACCACGTGGTGATCACGACAAGGGTGGCATCAGCCTGTATCGCGCCGGTATGTCCCCCTCAGTCGAATATCCGATCGCGCCTCGAGGCGCAGCTTCCTTGTGTTTCTTTCCTTCCAGCTCGTCCCGTCAGACAGAACCACATGGAATTCCAGGATCTCGCATGGCTCCAACACATTGCTCACTGGATCGCGACTGGACTCATTTGACGCTGGACGCTGGCTCGCTTACGAAGGCAATGACAACCACAGGGACACGGAATTTTGGGATATGCCGACAACGACAAACCCTACAATACAACCACCACCGCCAGGTCACGAACAGGATCTACCCCGGTCGGATAACATTTTGAGGAGGACGCAATTTTGCGATCGACGCACAGCGACCAGTGTGAGTCATGGAGAACGGCTTGTGCTGGCTTCGCTGTTGTGTTTGACTGCGGCGGGAGGCATGGAAAACGTCTCTCGCCACCGAATCCGACGTACCCATCACGGGTCGAAGCCCAACTGCGTCGGCCTTCTAAGGGGAGACCCCTGTAGTGCTACCAATAAAGCACTCGATGACGAAGACTAACAAATTTGTTTATTTGAACAATGACCGTTTTTGGTGGCGCCACTTGCTCCGCCTGTGTACGTCGTCTGCACGCCGTTGCGCTCCTCCAATACACACGTTGTCCCGCTCCAGCGTTTTGAGTTCTGCTTTGCACGCTGCCGAGTATATTCGCTAACGTGTCACATACCGAGGACCACGGGCTATAGACTCTATACGGGAGCAGGTCCTGACTTAACTGAGATTAATCCTAAAGGTGTGGCTAGTACTGATGAGATTCGTTAGATTGGAAGGATATCGGCGGTTGGTAAGTCTACTTAGCGCGGAACAACACCGCGAAAGATCACTATCGAGTACTTTACTATTGGTAGATACTGGTGGCTGGGGCGTAGAAATATGAGGAGGGAGGGTTGAGTAGCTGGTAAGTGGGAAAGAAAAAGGACGTGTAGCAGCCTCAGGTATCTTGGCACCTGCCTTAATACGGGCGGTAACACAGGTGCCCTCTTGACATCAGTAATTTGATGGGCTGTAACCTGGAGGGGGAATGTGAAACGGAAGTGGGATATACGGGTGTTGGTTGGCGTAGAGACTGGGAGGTCGTGGGTACTGTTGTAAGTAGCCTGCGGTAGAAAAGGGATTCAGGGTGGGTGAGATATGTGAACGATAAAAGGAAAGAGATTCATGTGAGAAAATATTACTTAGGCTACGATAGAAGTTATGTAGAACACTAAAGTAATCGTTTGGTATGAATGGTGGCGTTGTTGAAGAGGCCCGGAGGTTAGTTGTACCAGCCTGATGAGGATGATAACCAGGTGAAGAGAACGCGATACTGGGTGGAATGTGCGGTGCAACTAGTGGTTGGTGGTTTGGATTGGGGAGATAGGTCTTGAATGACGTTTTCTTGTCCATTGTTGCACTCCGTGTTGCCTCGCTTGGGGTCCTTAGCCGTTGGGAGTGTGGCTTGATGAGTGAGTTAGGATTAACCGTAGTGTCAACAACGTGCAGCCCACCTAGTAATGATGTTTTCGCTGGTTTGGGGGATGGCCTAGGCACCGTAGATTGCCGAGTGGCTATTGGAGCCGAGTGGAGAGATGGCAAAGAAGAATTTGGGGTGACTCCGCTGATGGGTTGAGGATTTCTGGGTATGGCTGTTAAGCAAGTTAGGCGGTTCGCATCGTCATCGATCGTGGCCGATATTTCGGTGATAGGTAATGGTGGAATCGAGTTAGTCAGCCCAAGAGGACAGCTTGCCCGGGGTGAACTCTATGCTTCTTGGTTTCTTAGGCGCTGGCTGGTGAGGTGACGTTGAACTGGATATATCTAAATCGACGTCAAACATATGGGATCGATGTTCTGGTGAACATGAAGCCGAATTGATATTGCCTGTATTTTGCGCATCGTCAGACTGAGAAGAAGCGGATAGTTGAGGGCGGACAATTTTTGACGAAGCTGAATGCGTGCTGGTGGACCTGGCGAATTCCCTTTGTAATGGGGTTTTGTCGGCAGCAATTTTAATGTTCTTGAACGGGGATCTCAAAGCGACGGTGGATTGGCTCTTAATGAATTGTTTAGCGGGTTCCTCTTCAAGAAATTTGAACAACACTGGACAGGATTTGCGTTGAATGTTCTTTCGTAGCCGAAAGCACTGGCAGGGGTGGTGTGCCATATTAATAGAACTTAGAAGGTTATGTTTTACTTTCTCAACAGGGATTCTGGCGGGAATATTAAATACCACAGCATTTTTTGAGTTACTGATTCTTCGAACTATTTCTGAGGCAATGGCGTCTATGAAACGCCCAGCCGTGACTAGGTCTAGGGTTGACGGATTTGTTGGAGGGTCAGAGATATACGTGAGCGGAATTAGCTTGGATAGGGTCGTATCAATCAAAAAATGTGGCTACTGAGATTAAGAAAATTGTGTTCTATGGTCTCTGTCCTTTTGTTTGCCCCTCCAAATACATCGGTCAGGCTAACGGAACAAGGATTCAGTGGGAGTTTTGCGACTTTCGACTTGGCGAGTACTTTTGGTCGGATGTTGGTACGACCAACCAGTGAGGATGCGGTTTGTCTAGCCGGCAGTTTGGGCATTGCAACACTTACCGCGATTGCACTAGAGAGCTAAATACACAGAGTAGTCTTACGTTCCCCAATGTACAGGCTTACTGAAATAAAAACGTGTAACTCTGTGGCTCTGGATCAAAGAAACTTAAAACTATGGAACTGTTGATATAGAGTCTCTGAAATTAAACGAGAACTTCTTTCAGGGAATTCCCTGAATTAATATGCTGAATTGGGTAGTAGACTGCCACACAGTCGCGCACGATGGTGCCAACTTTTTCTTATTTTAGACACAAGTTTCTCTCAGTTCATATCCTGGGAAGCAGTTCAAAGACTTCTTTTGCAAGAATTTTTAAATTAGCTGTTTAGGTCAAGATTTTGCGTCCGGAGGAAATCCTTAGAAAGTTTTTGGAGTTATGGGACCACACTAAAAAGCCGTAATTTTTTAGTATTACTCTAGATAGCTAAGCAAAAACTATACCGATTCAAATCGATAAACGAATTGATGTGATGGTTCAGTTATTCCCATGAATTTTTCGAGAATCGACAATGGTTTCACAGATGGAGTCGCCAGAAATATTTATAGTTAGGCTTCATACCTAATTTCCTATAAAGGTCTTGTGCTGATATTTTACGATCTCACTGTGGGGTGGCGCCAAGGAACGGACGATCACCAAAAGAGTTGAGCTAGCTAAAGAACGCTGGGTATTTTAAGGTTGGGCTTGCAAAGGGCTGTTTGTAGTAGTAATAGATCTAGATTTCTAGGTAGAGGGTTTTGTAGATTTCTCGCGGTAATAAATTACGGACGCACAATGGTGTGTCGCAGTTATTGTCACGGGCAATATAACGCTTTAGTGTGGATAAATGTTGCTACTAGATGTGACCCAAAATCAAGCCCTAACGACGGAAAAAGGAAAAATTTGAGACAACCTGATTCATGCGTCAAGATGACCTTGACCTCCAGCTATGACAATACTATTTAATGAACGTGGCTGCAGCAAACCTTTGACAGCTACCGATGAACTCGACGGCTGTTAATTTGCTAAAACACCGAAAGAGCAGAGGGAAAGGGCAACGTGGTGACCGCTTTCGCAGCACAGTACAGTTGCACATTTGATGGGTCATGTTGCGTGCGTTCAGTATTGTGGCCTGAGCAGATTGTGTTGATAGTCTGTCCCGTACATTGAACACTATATCATTGTTGGCGTTTCTTATTCTTGTGTGAGCTCCCGAGGCGATGGCATCCACATAACGGATGACTCTGGATAAGGCTTCGGGATCAGCTCGATCTGTTGGTCCATCGATGATTGTCAGTGGGGAAGTCTCTGATAAAGCACACTCAGTCGACTGCCATTTATTATATTAGTCTATTATCTTTTGTTCCAAATCAGTGACCTTAATTTGGCTCCATTGTAAATATCGAACGGTGATACAGAACATGTACTGACACCTGCCGTCATGTCGGCGTCTGTGTTTCTTTTCACTCTGGAGGCCCGAGTTGTTCGTTTTTGGCTAGGTGAACACTAACGTCTTAATACAGGTTCGGACGTTTTTCTGAGTCTAAAACAGGAGCAGCCGTGTTTGTAGAGGGCTTGGAGGCTACTTCTGACCCGTGCAGAGTTTTTACTGGGCTGCTACACATCAGGTAGAAAATAATATGAAGAGATCATCAAGTCACTCGTTCTATAGTTACGGTTGCTCGAATCGATCAAGGTTGATATGTTCCACGTGCAACTGTGTGTAAGGAGAGTGACTAAGGGCTAGGGGGCTCGGATTTCAAAGTTAGCCGGAATATCAACGGTTGCTCCGACGGACGTCTCGTGGGATTTCAGGTGTCAGAATAAAATTATTGGATTTTTCTGAGAATCTAGGCTGAACTTTACCATAGAAGTGCCAAACTGAGCACTGAATAACCTCTAAGGCAGAGAAGATAACAACTCAAGGCCAGGCACGGATAGATACTTAAATGTGCTCCAGCCTCGAATCGGTATATGCTTCATGGACAGGGCAGCTACGGGCAATTTTAGGTAGGTTTCGATCGAAAGTTCCTGACAAGGGCTTATGCTGATATTTCGCAATATAGGCGCATTTGAAGAGTTTCATCCACTTGTTTCCAGTACCGCGTGAGCTAGTTTATAAAACCTGCGCGTTTGTCCCGCCGCCTAGCTGCCCCTCATTGTTTTCTCCTGTCTAGTTCTCAGGTGCAAAGCCCAAGAAGATGGCAAGATTTTGCACCCGTCGGCCCCGCTGGTGTGCTTGGCGCAGGCTGGTGATCTAGGACTTCCAACAAATCCTCATCCATCTCTATAGGAGTCGCCATAACATCCAGGCTGGCAGGGGTCACGTCATCCCCCACCTTTGGGCAGTACTGCCAGTTTTCATCTTCCAGCACGTCTTCAATTACAGCTACCTCCAACCTCGCGCGCGGCTTCCTTACTGTCGTCGGTGCCGAGGCCCGAGAGCCGGGTAATACGTTCTACTGTTCTTGGCGGCTTCTCACCAGTGCCCTGGCGGGTTTAGCCAGGTCACCAACCGGTATCAGACCACCAGGCCTTTCTCCACACTCGTCGGGCGCAATCTGATACCCACCCCTGGTGGTGTGATCCACCAATGCAGCCCTCGCCAGCTGTCTACCTCGGGTTGCCTCATCAGCAAACCCTACTAGTATCGGACTAGCATGAAGTTTGCTTATGTTTGCAAGCGTTGACTTCCATGTCCCTACGCGGTAGACCCTTCTCAGAGCAGTGGGGTACGGAATACCGGTAATTCGCAGTATGCCATAGACCCTCCTTCCACCTAGTTTTCGATTCCACCATGAAAAGTTCCTCATGACTTGGGATCGGGAGCCTGCGGCTAGAGACCCTGCCCATTGATGAAATCTGCCTTTGCAGGTCCTCTGGTTTGTCCTCTAACACCAGGGGCACAGGATGGTCCGTCCAAGCTGGCCCATCCCTTGCTTTATCACATTTAATCCTCTTTTTGGACTGTTTAACCCGTCTAGGCTTCTGCTCAGCCCACTGGCCCTCGTCGATTTGCTTCGAGGGAGTTGAGGCTTTGACCGCACGGCAAACTTTGATGCCTCATCTACTAGCTCTAATGAATGTCCTCGGGTGTGCCTACTACTTCCACAAACGACTTCCTGTCACCTGATAGCGATGTTTTGGGGCTCATGCCTGTGGTACTTCCTAGTGGGCTTTGTTCTGCCCTTGGGCTTGCAGTTTGAAAACCACACTGGTCGCCTCCTTGCAAGGAGCACGGACCCACTTAGCCTATTAGCTCTGCTCACGAAGAATAAAGGTACCCTTTGCTATTCCTGCACACTTTGGGTAAGCCCGAATTCTGCACGCCTAGCACTCTATACCTCTGTACCTTTTACCACACGTTTTCCGCATTTAGATGCGAGGCACCGGTCAGAAAGCCGTAGCACACCAATAATCAAAAGATGTAGGTAAAAACGGCTCAAAGGCTCTTTAACGAAATGTGAAAGCTTTGACAGCTGCTACTACAGCCCTATACCACAAAAAAAAACACAAAATCTCCAAGCGAGAAAAGATCGCTTCACAAAAACGGCGAACACTACTACGAGAGCTGAGTTATGTGAAATAACGTGGGTTAATTCATAAAACTGTTCAAAGCCCAGATTTAAAAGAGAGAGCGCCGGGAACTCAAACGGCGCGGTACGAGCCACGAGCTCAGTTCAGAGAACATCCACATGGTCACCAGCTGATTGTTAATCAGCGACGCGGGCTTGTTAAGGGAAGATCCTGTCCCACTTACCTGCTCTCATTTTTTGGTGAGGCATCTCGCAGATTAGACCAACGCGGAGGAGTGGGGGATGTTGCTCAGATCCTCGAAAAACTTTGGATTCGGTAAACCATTGTTCCTTGCCGGGTAAACTGAAGGCATCTTGAGTGACCCCAAAGATTTCGAGGCGGATCGAAGGGTACCTCAGGAACAGAAGCTTCTTCGTACCTGTTGAGGACATCAGATCTAAGCTGACTCAGGTATGCGGTGGTGCCCCTTTAGTTTCCGTGCTCAGACCACTGTTTTTGCTGGTATACGTGAATGATCTGGTAGCCACTCGAGACTGTCCGGGGTACCTATTCGCAGACGACTTCAAAACAGTTGACGAACCAGCCTCAAGGCAACTGTAAACTGACCCAAACAGGAATAGTGCGTGGGCTAAATAGCGGGAGTTGTCACTGGACGCAGCCTAATGCAAACACATGCTGGCAGGCAGGGTAAGCAACGGCGACACGTTCTTAGATCTGTTCGTCCTAGTCAAGACCCAGTCCGCTGCTGTGGTAGGGGGCCTAAGTATGCTTGTACACGATAGCTTCAAACCCGCTGAGCAGTGCACGTCAGCAGCGGTCAGGGAAAGGAAGTTGCTTTTCAACTCAAGAATAACATTGTTTTCTAAAGAGGCCGGCGTAATTCTTCAAATAATCGAGGATGCCTTGAGGCATCACTTGGAGACTTTTGTTGTGGCGTGGACACGGTGTCTAATGAAGAAAATAAAGGTGTTTGAAGACTTTTAAAAGAGGTGTACTGGGGTGATAGATGAGATGCAAGGAAAGGCTTAAAGCCCTAAATCTATTCTCTCCTGATCCTCGTAGGCTAGGGGAGATCTGATTAGGTGCAAGAGTTATATAAGTGATCACTACGACGGACAGACCATTTTGACCATTGTTCTCAAACCTACACCCAGGGGACACGAGAATAAATTGGACAAACCAAGAGCGAGTAAGAGTACAGGGGGGTGTTTCTTTTCTAACCGCGTCATAAATGGGTGGAACAAGTTGCCTCTACACCTAGTGACATAAATCGCGGTCGTAGTCTTAGGGCATCAGCTTGGTGCGAGCTGGGAAAGGGTATTCCAATATTGCGATTACCATCCTAGGTAGCTTTCATTTTTGTTCCTATTATCCATCCTTTACCCCCCACCGGCTAATTGATATATGACATATCTTATCAGCTTAGTGCTTCCTTAAGGTGCCTATCTATATCACAGCCTTCACATCAGTCTACTCATCATCAATCTGTAACACCGTGTTTGCACCATTCGAGGGCCCGGGGTTCTCACAAGGAGACAGCAGTGGTTTGTGGCGCCGAACCTACATCAGTGTTTGCCGTCCCCAAGGGCGAGCCTGTTTCTCTTCTTTCCACTTAGTTACACCAAATACCGAGTTATAATGGATGCCTGGAAGTCGCGGCAAGTCGAGAACTCCCTGCGCTCGCAGTGCAAGAAACTGGACACCTACTGACCCGAGCCGCAAGTCCGGTGACCTACCTGACCTCATTTGGCTGACCTCGTGAGTTGCCGCGCGGTTTAACTTTTCGAATCGCTCTGACGGATAAGCATTTTTGTATCGTTTGGTGAAATAACACAAGTCATCTCACCCAAGCTAAAGTATCGTAATTAGTAATACTGTGGGCGTACCCTTTGGAAGAGTTTGTTCTCTTCGAAAATGGTGATACTTTTTGGTTTCCTTGAGGTTTATTTTGGTGCGGGTGCAAGTGATACCGGATAACACCTCTCTGTAGTGTACCGTATGTGTTGTTCTGAAAGATCGTGCTAACATCCTACTGGTGTTCAATACGGTATTTTCTAGCAAACTCGATCACCACTGCCGAAGCGAATAATGATAATAATACAATAATATTGGTTTATTTCAGATACGCCCGAAGCATTCGAGGAGCACGATCATGTTTATACAGGTGATGGGATAGATATACATAATTCATGAAAATGTGGCAATTTGCATGAAAAAGTAGGACGAGAGGGCTCAGCAGGGGAATAAAAAGGGGTGAAAGTATGATAGGTGTAAGAACACCATAGGAGATGTAGGGAGTTTCAATGAACTCAAGGGTAGATTTAAGCTGACACCCGGTGAGTTTGAGATTCAAGGTCAGATGGACAGTATGACTGGTCAGGGCGAGGACCTCCGGGGGGAAAACCAATATACATGAGGAAGGCCATAAATCAGTATAAGAAACTGCAGCAACGGGGGACGATGGAGGAAGAATGGTGAGATCCACTGCTATTGATTACATATCAATGAAGAGTTGGTAATCTGCAGTGGATGGTCGGCGGACAGGACGTAAAACTCATTTTAAAACAGGGAGCAAGCAGAACAAGACGTAGAGGGTGGATCGGATGGCCGAAATTATTCAGGAGGACTGGGTACGGTCGATATGAGGCATAGATATAGGAAGGATGGATGCATACCATGTCGGTCGGCGGGGTAATTGCAAGAGAAATGGCCTGTGGGGAACTGCAGGATGCCAAGCGAAGGCATATATGCATAAACGTGTATATATATATATATGTATATATATACACATATATGTACGCATATAAGAGCAGCAGGCTCAATAACAACGGGGTCCCAGAAAGAAATTATCAGGTATTGGCAAGAGCAGGTAATTTTAGATCAGGTAGCTGTGGAATTAACTTTGGAATATCGTGGTGAATTGTCTTCATGAGGGGTGAACATGGAGGCCCAACAGAGGGAGAAAAAAGGAATGCGGTAGCATGGATGTGATGTCGACTATGAGGAACAGTTCATAGAAGGGGGAAGATGGAGGACAGGGTCAGAAAGAACAGGTGAGAAAGGAGCTGATTATTTGAGCAGTGAAGGTGTGGCATGTGGTGATGGACCAGAGGAATCGAGTGGTGACCGATCGGACGATTTAGAGCTGTAAGTGAACATCATGGCGTAACGATGTATTGACAATCGGTAAGACATGGATAAGCAGAACAAACTGAAAGGCACACAGGAAGTGCCAATGGTCCAGATGAGGGTTTCTGAAAACTGACAGGTATACATGAAAGGGGCTAGAAATTGATATAAAAAACTGTGGTGGTGGGAGACGGTGGAGAAAATAGAGGGATCCATTGCTTAGAATTAGATAGTTATTGAGCCTTGCTGCACTGCAGTGGATGGTCAGAGGGCAGGGCACAAAACTCATTGTAGAACAGGTAGCGAACAGGAGAAAAAGTGAACGGTGGTACAGATGGCAAGAATGATGTGTAAGGATTAGTTATGGTAAACGTGAGGCGCAGATGTAAAATGAATGGATGTATATCATGAGGGTCAGCGGGATGATAGCTTGAGAAATGGCCGGAAAAATAGTGCAGGATGCAGAGCGAATGTACACATATGTTTATACATGTATATATGCAAAGGTTATGAGGTTACAGTGTGAGGCCTCTTTCAAAGGCCAGATCGGTGAGACGACCTCACTGATGAGCAATGTAGCTTTGGAAACTGTTAAGTATGGCACTGGTGCGCCTAAAAGCGAACAGTAAGGAGGCACTGAGTAAGCTAAGGGGGAGCTCATTCAAGATTTCGGAATAGGCTGGCAGAAAAGATTGGCACTCCAGAATGAGGTCAGATAGAGGGACAAGGAGAGCGAAAGCACAATGTTGGACGGGGTAGAAGCAGAGGGCAGTGAATGAGATAGAATAGGTGTAGGCTTGGTTGTGGATTAGCTCAAAGAGAAAACACAGGTTGAGACTCTTGCGGTGAATCCACGGAGGCCCAATCTGTAGGAGCTCGCAGCGCTGGCGGTATGTTAGGGCTATGGATACGCCCAACAGCCTTTTGGTGAAAGTATGCTGAACGTTCTTAAGAGATACAACAGAGGAACGTGGCCAGAGTCTGGAGGTAATGGGACAGTATTCTGAGAGTGGTCTCACATTTGAGAGATACTTGGGGAGGCGACTGGCCGGTATCAGGAAACACCAATGGATCAGGCCTAGGATTGGTTAAGATTTGGCCATTTGGAACGAGGCCTATTCTGAGAAGTTGAAGGAGCAAGAGTAGCGAACGCAAAGCTCGATAACCGTGGAGTGTATGGGGATGGTCAGGCCCTCCAGACAAATTCGGCCAGGTGGAACAGTGCACTATTAAGTAAGGGAGAAACGTTTTTCAGCAGAGAATTTCATGAACCGCAAGGCGCGCCAAATTTGGAGAGGGAGAGTGAGTGAGTCACGCGATATGTTGCACAGGGTCACGGATAGGTCATTAGGGGGAAAGGGATACCGTGGCGAATAAATGAGAAAATGTCATTGATATAAATAGGGAATAGTAATGGGCCTAAGACACTGCCTTGGATGACGCCGCTAGTAATGTGTTTGGCAGAGGATAGGTGGCCGTCAACGGGCGCAGCTTGTGATCTGTGAGATAGATAGGAGGATAGCCAGGAGAGGAGAGGGTCAGTAATAACAAAAGACCGGAGTTTGGCTAACAGATGCATATGGGGACACTGTCAAAAGACTTAGACATGTCGAGGTTCAGAACGATTACAGAGTTGCCGGCTTCGGCGGCAGACTATAGGACATCGAGAAAGTCTGGCTGGCAGGAAGATCAGAATCGGGTGTTCAAGAAACCATGTTGACCGCGGTTCAGCAGGTTGTCGGATAGGAAGTACTAAACTATGTTTATTGATAATTTTCCATGATTTTGCAGACTACTGAGATATGGTCATTTGGCCGATAGTTTCCTGGGTCACCTAGTGCACCCTTTCTGAAGCGCGGGGTTACAACGGGTTTTCCGTTGAGAGGGAAAAAACTGTGAGGCTTAGAGGTGGCGTATACATTAAGTAATATTAATAGGGGTGAGGAACAACAAGACGGAGGAGGGCCGGTGGGAGAATATCTTAGCCCGGTTTCTGGGAAGGTTTAATAGAGAAAACTGATTTTTCAATTTATAGATGGGTGAAGAAGCTCGATGAAAGAGAAGCAGAGGTGCAGGGGTGGATTTTAAGACGAGGGATAACGGGGCAGTTTATGAGGGAGGAAGAGAAATAATCATTGAAGGCCCCAGAATTAGATGCCCGGGTGTCAGCGCTGGATGAGCCACAGATGAGGAATTTGGGCGAGGCAAGATTGAAGTGATTGGAAATTTTACTAAGCAGGTTGGACAAGTAGCCAATTTTGTTGGGGTGTGCTAGGGCGGCGGCCTTTCGCCTTCTCATATGCGAATCGGGCATGAGACGCAGCTTGAGTTTTAGCTGATTTATGAGCAGAAAAATTGCAAAGTCGGGTGATCTGGGGAAGGTAAGTTGCAGCTTAGCCAGCTCACGCTTTCAGAGTGACAGTCGTGAGCTGCTGTACTTGGGACATGGATCGGCACATGGGTTACCGGTACTAAAGTAGTGCAGGAGGTTGGAGTAGAGAGAGTTCACAACAGTGAGAGGATCAGAGGAGAGAAAAAAGGTTTCCCAGCTAAGGGAATGGATTGTCATTGGTACTAGAGGCCAGTTACGGGAACGGTAGGAAGTTGGAAGAGGGGGAAAGGACTATGTCGGGTGGGGACAGCTAAAGCAGTTGAACTTGCACCCGACAATAAGGTGGTCCCTAACCGGGAAGTAATCAGTAATCTGGGTGATCATATCAGGAACATCAATAGAGAATACTAGGTCCAAGACTTTGTTCCCCCTTAAAGGGCAGGAGACATGTTGGGTCCAACCACCCAGACGGAGTGAGAACAGGAAAGTTGAGAGGGCGAGAGGGCTAATAAAATAGGACCAACAAATTGAAGAAAGACTAAAGTCACCCGCAATAATTTTTGCGCTGGCAGGATAGTCAAGCGCAGCATTAACGACATCCACGGCAGAGCCAATTTTTTTAAGGCTCCATACCCGGAAAGTAGACGCAGCCGAGGAGGAGGTTCTGGCCGAACGCGTGAGTATATTGCCCTAACGAATCCTCAGTAAGGATAAGAGAGGGGTGGTCGATAACACTAGCGTGGATAGTGCACTTGACAAAGGCTAAACAGCCCCTTCCATGCCTGGACAGGCGGGTGTTCGAGAAGCATAGATGCCCAACTATGTGAACAATTTCAAGTGAGACATCATCCGCCAGCCAGGATTCAGTTACTAGTTTAATTTCAGCGTTTGGGGTAAATGCCAGTGATGGCACATGCGATATTTTTCTAATTATTGGTCGAGCGTTAGTAGGAACTAGTAGGGAGGAGTTCAGTGTCAGTGTGCGCAAAGCATTATTACTAGGTGCAAGACTATTGGGATCGCTGTGGCGATAGGAGATGGGTCTCAGTGGGGATAGAGCGTCAGTAGAAGGGGGAGGGCAGACAGTGTTGGGTGGGGGGCGGAAAGTAGGAGAAGCGTTAGCATTAGGCGCAGCCGATCGCTATGGGTGATCAATACGGTGGGTGTGCAGCACACCGCTGATGTGGGCCGGAGGGGTGTCACGCGGTGCAGGGGGAGGGGGCACCATATGGCAAAGTGAGAGGTTAAGAATATCTGTCGAAGCGGGGTGGACGGGGTTGAGTGCGTGGTGTAAGGTGCTAAGTGACATGACATCAAGTGGGGAGCGATCAGTGATATGAGTCTGTGAAAGTTTATCGATATGGTCCATAGGGCGACTAGCAATATGGCCACGGGTGCGGAGGGCACTGGCCAGGAAAAATCGAGATCTTGACTGCAGGTAACCTACTGTTAGGCAGAGTCAGTATGACGCCGGTAGGTCGGTATGGGGGTGAAGGCATGTGGGAGAGTAACTGGGAGGCAGTGCGGGGTGGGAGGGCGGGAAGGGAGTGGCCAAACATGGGAAGGTTTGGAGGCTCGTGGGGGCATGGGAGACTGTAAGTGGGGAGGTGGTGCCAGTGAGTAGGATACAGGTACGAACCTGGAGTATCTGCTAGGATATGTACGTTGTACTTCAGGGTTAGATGAGGGTTGGTGGAGGTGAGCAGAGGGGAACAGCTGATGCATACTGAGGCTATAGTATGTAGGGTTGGCGTCTGGGGGCAAGAAGGGATATAGGGTAGCAACGGAGTTGGAGGTTAGGCTTCCCATTCGATCAGAGAGAGGGAAAGACAGTGGAAGTGGGTGCTAGGCAATGGAAGGGTGGTTGGAACTGGCATGGCTTAGAATGTCACTCCTACTTATAGGGACGATGGCATCAGACGAATCTGGATCGTGGCCCAAATGGTTTCCACATAGAGGGTCCGAGAGTGCGCTATAAGCAAATGTTGATTAGCAGGGGGCGCTAATGGATGGAGTGATAAGTTGAACAAGTGTGGACCTAGAATGAGTACCATTTAGGCTCATGGGAGAATTGGAGAGGCACTTACGATGATAACCACGAAGTGGCGCGGCTGTGCTAGCAGCTGGTGGGTAGTTGGCGGAGTCGTTAGAGCGAGAGCGGTGGTAGATAACACTTGCCAACAGCTCGGAGGACGGATAGAAAGTAGTATGGCGAGGGCTGATTGTTGTGCCAATATCTGATCCTAGCCCTGAGGCTACTATGGGGGGCGGGTTTAATACCGGAGGGGCATACCGCTTGGGGCCTGTGATCGGGGGCGAAAGCTACTTGAGTTAGAGGCTACTGGGGGAAATGGTAAAAAAGGGCTTTTGTGTGGAAGCGGAACCGGGGGTGAGGAGTCAGATATATCTAGGCCGACAGTTTGCAAGTAGGCAGGGTGAGGCGCTGAGCTTGTCCTTGACGTCTTGCCAGAGGAGCATTGGGTAACATTCATGTCGGTCCCAGTGGGGTCAGCCTGCATGGGCGAGGCAGAGATGCTTCTCAGCGAGCGAAGTATTTTCCGTCGTAGGGGGGGGGGTTTGTCGGGAAATTCCCAGCCAACACTAAACCCTCTTATCTTCCAGGGCCTGATGACCTCCCACATGTCCCACTTCGATTTTCGGGACCTGACCTAGTGCTCCGATTTCTGAACCCCTTCATATTATCCATGTCGTCCGGAATCTACCAGGTTCAATGAAAATGCCTCCTGTATTATTCCGGAACAAGAAAATGGGCCTTTGCATGATCCATGGAACTACCACCCCATAAACCACATGTAATTATAATTATAATAATGGTATATTTCTGGACCGTGGTCGAGAGGCACGCATGTAAGCACGATCAGAGTTTGCAATATTACTGAATGAAATGGAAAATTCACAAACTTCAAAGAGAGGTTCGCACATCGTAGTAACAAAGGAATAAGGCTGACGAGAGTTTAAATGAATCAAAACGACCAAAGAATACACGGCGAGTACGAATTGATTTCAAGTCAACTGCGGCAATAGTAACGAATCGGCCGGATTCAGGAGTGTTCAGACGGACATTGGATTAGGACGCAGGAAATACGATATTCACAAGAATGATGCGAGAAAATGGTCGATAAAGCTTATTCATGTTCACTTAAATAGGTGATTGGCGTTGAGACAAAGGAGGCAGGGAAGAATTTCACGAAGGTTCGTAGAGGGATACTCATTTTCATAGATTTGCGGATATGAGAAGGAATAGTACCCCTTGAAAAGATGGGACAATTTCCATGAGAAATAGTGTGTGTCATCTGGTGTCGGCAGTTCGCCGCTGGTTGAAGATGGATGAAGTTCCAGGAAGGAATAATCCGCAATCGGAATGCCGTGTCCATGCGGAACAAAGTAAGGCAAGACAAGAGTGAAAACCTTCGCAACGGGCCAGGCTATGCTGATAAATTGGCGAATACATTATTCTCCGCTATCCGTCGAGCTGGCCTTCAAAAACGGGTTCCACTACTAGGATCATGGTACCATATCCAAAACCTACCATTTTCTGACAAACAACAGACGATAGGCTTGCCATTTATCATCACTTTTTACGTATAACCCACACTGCAGAAGGATAGTTTTGTCGTTTACAACTATAACTACCTAGATGCCTGCCGGTTCTCGCTACTCACCCACGTTCACCTACCATCGACTAACCCTTATACATCCCTGCCTCATTTAATTCACTAGTCGGTTTCCACAACCATGTCTAAACAATTACTGCCTCCCTCGCTATATAGTACTAGGGCAGCCATGTAAAACAACTCTCCTCTAGCTGAAGGTTTTAGCCAATGATGTTTCCCCTAGCACCAAATTGTTCAGCGGTGCTGGATCCTAAGATATTAAGTCCCACCACCCACTACTTCACTCCTTGCTCCTTCGACTCTTCTCTTATTTATTCTGGCTTCCGCTCCTCTCAGCTTCCTTGCCCGGGGATCGATTTGATCTATATATACTATTATAAATCCTTACATGACTTTTGATAGAGCTTATGAGGAGAGCGTGATACTGACCAGAACCCTTGATAATCTAGGATGGGCCACATCATACACCATAGTTGCCATCACCTAAACGTAAACCTACCAGGTTACAATGCCTAAACGTAGTAACTCTCATGCCTGAGGCCAGTGCATCAGAAGTCGTATTTGATTATATGAAATACCACTGGAAGCATGAAAGGTAGTCTTTAAACTTTCCCAGTGCTGTCTTTAATTAGTCTTCGCCTTTGTCTCTAACCAAAGACGTAGCACCTGTCGGACTCCTCAACCTCCATCTAGTGGTCACCATTAATCACTCAAAGCTCAACTTCCGTCCCTGTCACAGAACTCTAGCATCTTCCATGACTGGCCTATACAACATTTGATCTTAGCCAGCAAAACTACAAACCATCTGTGGATCATCCCGACTAATCACGTTGTTGGTGCTGCAAGTCGTACCCCATCCTTGTGTGGACTGGCTTTTTGTTGAACATAAACCCCAGTGAGTAATCGCAGGCTGTGGCTGACTCTACCTCCCCCTGCATTTGTTGTCCCATGTAAACGGCATGAGGGTTCTGACTTCACGGATAAGACGAGTGTTAGCGCGGCGCTTCTGCAAACATTCCTGGCCGTGATGGTCTCCCTGCACAGAGTTGACCACCAATTAGACATGACCACCAAAAAGTAGAGATTGGCATAAAAAAGTGAGAAAAAAATACCCCACTGTTTTGTCTTCCAAGCACACCAGCCTTGTCACTTGTGACTCATGTCTCCGGGTTGCAGTGTTGCTACGGATCGACTGGTGTGGTTGACCTATTCCCAACGCGGCTTGTTACATGCGGTCCATGGTTTGGCCGGGGTGTGGGAGCTGTGGTCGCCCACCAAAAGCAGCTCCGCCTTCTCTGACAGCCAGATACCTGACTGTGATAAAACCATTAAAAAAATATATAAAATAAAAACGTCTAAAAAAGTGTGGATCATTCTTGGAGCGCCACGTGCTGGATGCCAGTGGTTGTGTATCGTGCTACCTCCCTACCTGAAGCAGGCCCTTGTGCCGCCTACCATAAGCACCGAATGTAGGTCGTTAGAGTTTGCTTCCCTGACGAAAATTCGGACCTATCTCATTCCCATTTCTCACGGCTCTCCAATACCAGTCCTCACATGGGTGTTTTCCTGATTTGCAATGCGATAACGACGAAAAGGACACCGCGATAACCACGCAATCATGTCTACGCCCGACTTCCTTGATCATACTCGAGCAAATCTCAGTACGATAGCACCATCGAGTAAGAGCATAGATGAACTCACGTTAACGTTCCAAGGCACGTGACCGATTGCCTCTAATGTATCACCTCTGTCACCCCAATAGTTTCATCTACTTTAAGGCTCCTCAGAAACTACCCAGTATAGAATAACCACTATGCTGGAAGAGACAGTAACAGCAAAGGGCTACGCTAACAGTGTGCCAGTCTCATTCGCTCACAGTCTGTTATTTCAAAACTATCTTATCGCCTCGTTGCCAAACTGCTTTCTGCGTAAGCAAACGGTACTGGGGGTTATCATTTCTAACTGCTCTAAACCGTGAGACCCTAGGTCTTTCATTAGTATCCGAGTGATGCCGTGCCAAGGTGCAAAATCATAAATCCATTGAGATGCATACACCGTTACCAAACTAGTGTACGCTACTCCGTTAGCCTGCAGCAGTATAGCACAAATCTACCGCGAGCCTATTTTTACTTAAAATGTGGAGTAGGTGCCATTGACTGCTCAAATGAAACTTCATCCATGCTTCACTCACACAGACCTAACCAGTCAATTACCTATTGTCTTCATATATCATCATAACCCACAGCTGGAACCACGTCCAGACTGCAACCCCCCTTTATTTCAGGTATGTTGTCTCCCACTATCGCAGTCACCAAACCGGATAACCAAGGATGCCACTTTGACTCGTACGGACAGAGACTCAAATAGAACCTACCATAGCAACTGGGACCGAAATCAAGCCACCCGACAGGAAATACTCCCAATTGCTTATCAGATCATTCAGCTTTTTCTAAAGTAACCAACACACATTCCAGTTCATGCGTATCTTGCTAATATACCACCACACTCAGCCGATCGGCCGACACATACTTTGCCCTGCTAGACGAAACACACCCATATGATGTCGTACGTTACCAGAAACGACGCTGAATATCACTGAAGGCAAATGCGTCAACATATATATATATTTACCAGTGAAACAGCATATTAACTCTCAAGTCTATGCGGAGATTTCACACTTTATTATCCGTTACCACAGTCCACCCTCCCTCCGAACCGTAGCCGGTTGGAAATTGACTCTCCGCTTCTCGAGGACCTTCCAGTTGAGCTTTTTCATTTCTAAATGGTACATGTTACTGATCCTGAATCTAAACTCACCTTTTTATGGACTGCTGTTTCTCCCACATCCACCAGTGTTCACTTTCACCAAATTGGTTTCGGCACCGTTTCGACACTCATTCCATTTATTGAACTCCGGTAAATCCGACATTCAGGGTCTGCATCGTCTTCATGGATCGCTATACTCTCCGCATGCACCGACTTTCCCGAGAACACTTCTTTACAAATTTTTTTTCTTCCCTTTCTTCTTGTTCATAATTTACTCTGTCTGTAGAACATCAGCCGGTCTCCGTTTCCCCAGCTTGCATCATTCTCGTTTATATTGCGCCCCTGACACTGCGCTAACGGTTTTTCGATATCTCCACCGCCCAGCCCGGATTCGAAACCGGTTTGAAACTGCCGCGCAAACCATTAGTAAAATGATCCATTCAAACTGTTGTTGGCTATGTCTATCTATCGCTGATACTCTCGACTTTCATACTTTGAATTTGTGAATATTCCACCTTGTTGAGTAAAGTGTCACACCATGATCATGCGCTAGCGCGTGCGTCTCGACCATGGCCGAGAAATATATCATTATCATTATCATTATCATTATCATTCTGTTGAGTTTCTTGTGACCTTCCCGTGTCCATGTTGGGCCTTTTGGGCAAGGGTTGGCTGAGGTTATTGTTCGCTGCTTCATCATGGGAAGGAGGCGGGCATCGCCGAGTCTGGACCGATCGCAATATGATTAGGAGTCCTCGCACGGTGGCTTCGACGTCGAGAGGGTCTTGTAGTGAGAATTCTTCAGTAAGGCTCAGAGGGGCATATGCAGAAATACCAAGACTTCTTGCGAGTGAAACCCGGTGGCTAGATCGTATTCGCAGCGGCCGGCCTTTGGTGCGGTTGTAGACGGGTAGAGGAAAATATAAATCGTCTGCACGATATATTACAGCCAGGCAACGTGTTGGCCAGGTGATTCTGAAATTGAAAAAGGGGGGATCGCAGTCTGGGAGATGTTCCAGCTGGGGGTTAGCGTGAGCAAAATAACAGATATAGTGCGGAGGTTGGAAATGAGGCACAATGGTCTTAGTGAAATGAGGAGTCGTTGGTATTGTGATTCGGTGTTTGTGAGGGCTAACTGGGCTTACGCTACTAGGCAAATTTAGTGATCACCGATTCGGTCGTTCACCGAGGGGTCTGATCCCCAGAGGTTAATAAAGCCGTGGAGGTGCATGTGGACTAGGGTCTGAGGGCTACATGGGAGAGCAGCTGGGCAACACGAATAAACTTGAATGGCGAGTTTGCACAATAGGTCCGGGGGGTATAAGATAAATCCCACAGTGGTGTTTTACAGGTCACAGGGAAGCAGCAGGGACACACTAAGAACCCAAAAGGCAAGTTTATATGATAGATCCAGAGGATGTATGACAAATTTTATCGTGGGGTATCTACGGTTCTTAAGGAATTTTCTTAGTTAAGTCAGGACCTGCTCCCTTATAGAGTCTATAGCTCCCGGTCCTCGGCTTGTGACACGATAGCCAATATACTCAGCAGCACGTAAAGCAGAATTCAAAACGCTGGAGCGGGAAAACGTGTGTATTGGAGGAGCGCAACGGCGTGCAGACGACGTAAACAGGCGGAGCAAGTGGCGCCACAAAAACGGTAATTGTTCAAATAAACAAATTTGTTAGTCTTAGTCATCGAGTGCTTTATTTGTAGCACTACAGGTTTAATGCTGCAGGTTGCTGTCAGGTAAGGCTGTAAACTGGAGAGTGGGCTGGATTATAGGACAAGAGGAACGCCGCTTTCTTACGAAAAGGAAGAAAAACAGATACATGAGCGAAAAATACGGACACTTTTCTCTACGTGCTTACATGTTTGTTTATATATACAATAATATCTACATGATATACTTAGCGCTTTGATGAGACGTATCTGTCGTCCGACGTATCGACTTGTTGTCCAGAGCCACGGTGGTTTTGTAGCTGACATCAAAATACATGCCAGGCGTGCGTGTGAGTGTACGAGGTGATTGAAAATTAGAGCGGGAGCTGGATAAGCATATGTGAAGAGACCAGTTCGCTATCACCCCTGAGACAGTCTCGTGCGTAGGACCCAAAAGCATGTCAAGCAGACAAGGGCGGTTTGGGTTTCTCCCTTTCGCAGGGTCCGGTGTGAGCTGATGGGAGACACTCATGATTGGAGTTTGCCCATTTCCTTCGCAGTCCGATAATAATGGTATACATAGATCAAATCGATCTCATCAGGTCTTTTTTGTTCTCTACTTTTTTTTCTAACAGAGGGGTGGTTGAGTCCATATTGGAACTTTCCATAGCCCCCCCCCCCGCCCGACTGTAATTTTCCGCGTATATGTCATTTTTGCAACTGCTATGGGTGGCCTGTTTCCCCCACATCCGGACGCAGCTATGGTGAAGGTGCCGTTGACATCAGGGGTTTCGCTTGCATGGGCTGAGAAAATACGGAGTGGAGCTAAGCAAATACATGGAGTAGGACAACGAGTGTTTCAATGTATGCGCCTGCATATATGTTTCAGTCTCGTACAGGGCCAGACCGTGCCTAAAACTGCCAGAGGCCGTTCTGGTGTGGTTGAGTTAGGCTGCGCCAGTGGATGTTATTGCACACATGGAGAGAGGATAGCAGTCTAAGTTAGGTGATTGATTCAGAAATTTTGGCGACACAGACTAGCGTTCATGTCGGGACATATAATAGGAGGAACCTGAGGCCAACAGGTAGCTATTGGAAGGTGGACGTATGGGATGAAAGATTTTCAACCGGGATGATTAAGGAAAGAAAATTACGGCCGGGTAAGGAAGCTGAGAGGAGCGGAAGCCAGAATAAATAAGAGAAGAGTCGAAGGAGCAAGGAGTGAAGTAGTGGGTGGTCGGACTTAATATCTTAGGATCCAGCACCGCTGAACAATTTGGTGCTAGGGGAAACATCATTGGCTAAAACCTTCAGCTAGAGGAGAGTTGTTTTACATGGCCGCCCTAGTGCTATATAGCGAGGGAAGCAGTAATTGTTTAGACATGGTTGTGAAGATCGACTGGTGAGTTAGATGAGGCAGGGTTGTATAGGGGTTAGGTGATGGTAGGTGAACGTGGGTGAGTAGCGAGAACCGGCAGGCATCTAGGTAGTTATAGTTGTAAACGACAAAACTATCCTTCTGCAGTGTGGGTTATACGTAAAAAGTGATGATAAATGGCAAGCCTATCGTCTGTTGTTTGTCAGAAAATGGTAGGTTTGGGATATGGTACCATGATCCTAGTAGTGGAACCCGTTTTTGAAGGCCGGCTCGACGGATAGCAGAGGGCGTGAGGAGAGACTTAAGCTAGGGTTCTAAAGTTCGACGTTTTCTTCAGAGGCTCGATCCTCAGATATGCTGGCGTTAGTCAAAGTTAATATATGGCTAACGGTGAGTTGTGATTTAAGGGCATGGCTGAACTGGGTTATTTATGCACATTTGCGAATGGTCCGGCGTGGCTTATTCCAAAGCTCTGAATATTTAATGAGAAGGAAGCTGGATCTTATCGCCAGCCAGGACTGTGCGATGGTCAGACTGAATTCTCTGTGGCGCAGGGGGTAAGATGAGGGTAGCGAAAGCTGTATAGAGTTGGTAGAAGTGAACGCGGACCGATGAAGAAGTCTATATAGAAAACATAGGTTAAGCCTAACGTGTCTAACCATATGGGGTCAACTTTTATTGGAGCGCATCCCTCTTTATAGCTCCGTGGAGAGGACTATCCTATTAGCTTCTTGGTGAAGGTGGGCTGGACTTTCTTCAGGCGTATTTTATCCGATTTAAACATTCCAGAGATTATAGGGGAATATTCGAGGTGGGGTCTAGCATGGGGTTGGTATGTAAAGAGGATACTTTGTTTCATTTTAAATGATCTGAGAACTAGACCTATTATCTATCTGGCCCTGGCCATCTGAAATGAGACATGCTCCGAGAATTGCAGATCATTAGTGTATCGAAGCCCAAGATCCTTCAATGATGAGCTTGGGGTGATGGGTAGTTGGTTCAGTGACAGAGTTTCGAGCGAGACTTCACATCTTTAGGTTGTGTAGAAGCTTTTAGATGTCGAGAAGCACATCTGCCATGAGGTGCACCATTGATCAAGTTTCTCAGGATCACTATCTATTTCAGACGGTGCTGTGCTCAAATCCTGATGGCGGAAATCATGCATGATTTTGATGTCGCCGGCGAACAGGAAAGGTGTGCCGTGTTGCACACTAGGAAAAATGTCGTTATTATAGAGTAAGAAAAATAGCGAACCAAGTGCATTTCCTTGTATGACTCCACTAGTGACAGGCACCGGTTGCGATAGACGACCATTAGCATAAACAACCTGGGTTCAATCCGACAGGCAGGAAGTTATCCGTGATGAAAGCGGGTCATGGATACCGTGGGCCCGGAGTTTTGTTAACAACCGGGAGTGAGGAACTCGGTCAAATGCCCCGGTCATATCGAGGGAGATGATAATCATGGATTTTCCGTCATCGGCTGCCGTGGTCAGTAGGTTGAAGAAATCAAACTGGCATGTGGTACAAGAACGTGACTTTAGGAAGCCATGTTGACCGCTGTGAATGAGGTTGTGGGAAATGAGATGATCAGACATCTGCTGTTTAACCAAACGCCCCATTATTCTGGCAGTTAATGGGGTATGGTTAATAGGACGACATTTTGAAGGGTCATGGGCTGGACCATTTTTGTGGATAGGAATAATGGTTGAAGTTTTCCACTGGGATGGAAAAACGCCATGTTTAAGGGATAATTTATAGAGATTCATAAAGATAGCAGCGACGTCAGTTCCACCAAGATGAAAGAGTGCTGGGGAGATGCCGTCATAGCCAGGGCGGGAGGAGGGTCTAACACGCAGCAGTAAGTGGGCCACATCGTTCAAACTGAATTCCATGTTGGAGAGAACTTGCTCGGTGATGAGGGGTACGGGTGGCGGATTTGAAGTGGCGTCAGTGGTCATGGATTCTGAAAAGAAGGTATTGAGCGCCTCAGCGATTTCGGCTGCAGATTTAATCTGCGTGTTGTTTCCCAAAATTAAATAGGGTATCCCTGAAGACTCTCTCTGATTTCTGCTCTTTAGCAGTCTGGACAATCGGTACGATCTGTTGAAGGAATTCAAGGCCGAAAGCTCCTGCTTTCTCAGCAGTTCATTAGTCCGAAGACTGATGGTTACAGAGAGAGAGTGGTGTTGCAATAGTATGGAGAAGTCGTTGGTTTCATTATAGATATTCTGCAGTTTTGCATATTTATTTTGCAGCCTTGTTTGGTAAGAGCTGCGGGCTTGAGAGCGGTTGGTCCCGATGATGGTGATTGTTGACAAGCAGCTATGTAGCTTATAGTAGAGTACGTTACTGGCGAGCTGAGGGTCGTGCTGTAGGAAGTAGTCATCCCAGTTGAGGGATCGAAGCATGGGCTTGAGGTTCATCCAGTTGATCGTGTGCAGGGGCTGTTGAGATCAGCTACATATGGGATCTATGGGCCCGGCTGTGAATCTGCGAGATACCATTCTATGGTCACTGCCTAGGAAGATGTTGAGTGCGGTAGTTATCACATCCGATAGGCCAATGGTAAATATCAAGTCAAGTATGCTGTTTCCTCTGGTTGGTGTCACCACGTGCTGGAAGCAGCTCCCTGTGCGTATGGTCGAAACGAAGCTCGTGAAGTATTGGGGTGATGACATGGTGTCCCAGCAGATATGAGATGCATTCAAAATCGCCAGCAATGAGCTTTGACGAAGATGGTAGTGGTGCAAAGTGGTCAAAGGCTTTGACTACGTGGGCGAGGTCCATGATGTTTGAATTGGGTGGTCGATAAACGCAGCCGATATGGAGTGGAGAGTTGGCCAGAAGAACCGTTACCCATATTGAGTCCCGAATTGAGTCCAGTGTTGAATCAGAGTGGAATGATAGGCAAGATATTTTTAACGCGGATTAGACAGTCTCCTCCACGACGACGACGATTTTTCATGAAGGTTTGGTAACCAGCTTTAGAAATTTGGTCCAATGGGACAGATACATTTAGTCAGGTTTCCGTTATGACAATGATATCGAAGTCGGAAGATAGTACTATATTATGGAGAGTATGGGTTTTATTCAGTAATGGGCGACCTTTTATGAGGAGCAAGGTGAGTGCAACTGTACCGTCCTGGTGTGGAGTAGGAAAAACCATCGGTGGGTGTTGGTGGCTAACTCTACCGAGGTAGCAAACATCACTGAGTGGACTCATAACTTCAGGATTGTCATATATAGAAGCAAAGGAGTCTAAACAGGGTTAAGATTGCGAGCCGGTAGTGTGAAGAAGGGGTGAGGCTGGGTTGGGGGGGGGGAAGCTGTCAAAAAAATTGGTCGTTTGCGGAGATGGGATTTCCGGGGTGGTTGAAGCAGCCAGGTGGGGGTTGGATGCTGAGGTAATGGGTAACGGCAAGTGAGATGGTAGAAAGTAGTGGTGACTTGGTTCAACGGGACACGCAGGGGGGGTAGTTCTCGCTTGACCAGGACCGACAAAATAACCGTAGTTGGTTGGGCTGGCCTATCCTGTGTTCAGGAAAGGGCGCGGAGCTAGACAATCGAGGCCGGTGGCTATAAATCAACTGGGTGTTACTTATTTGTATCATTAGAGGAGAGAGAAATTGGTTACAGAGGTTCGGCGGAAGGTGCCAGAGCTCAGTCAGATGACTGGGAAACTGTTTCGGCATACCTAAAGAATGCATGATGATGCGTTACCGGGTTATCATTTTTGCCTGTATTGCAAAGTGGAGTTGGGAGGACCTTGTCGATTAGTCGAGGTACCATGCTTATACAGTGAGGTGGGGTTGGCTGCTTTAGGGTGATGCAGGGTTGCGTCCTGCTCGCCAACAAGTATGGATTATCTGGGGTGTACTTGGAGCCCTTGGTCGGGGTTCTAAATGAGGTTCTGAGAAGACTTACGGGGGAGGGACAACGGGAGTAGCCGAAGTAGCTAAAAGCTGTGGGGGGGGGGACACAGAATTCTGTCCGTCGATGGGACGATTGGCTATATAGTAGATCATGGCTATTATGAGCGATTTGTGTCTGCAAGACGGTGGGACATGAGTTAGGGCAGGACGGGCTGTTGGCAATAGACTTCCCCGGGGTCTTCTTCGGTGGTGAGACGGTGGGCAGTAGGTTGACATTAGCAGCGGCCGGCCTGGATGCACGGGACTTTGGTGGCCCTGGGCTAATAGTGGGTTTGGCATGGATATCGTTGCCGTTTGTGGGAGCGGAGGATGACGGTAGAAGGCAGGGCCTTTTACTAGGAGGATGTGCTGGAGATGGAGTGGTGGTCAGGTCCAGGTCAACTAGAGTAGTGCAGGCAACTGTGTTACAGTGTGGCTCGACAGGCAGCGAGAGGACGCGGCGACTGGTACTTCAGCCACAGGTTGCACTGATGAAGCTTATGTACTACTTAGCGATCGAAAAACCTTTCTTTGTAGGGGCTTTTTATCCGGTAATATTCTGATTCTTTTGAATGGGGTGGCATTAGCAATGATTTGTCAACTAGTTATGAATTCTGTAGCTGTTACTTCGTCAGCGAAATGGAACTTCAAAAATCAGTCGGTGCGTTGTGATTTTTTGTGCAGCCGAGTGCAATAGCACCTGTGGTGTGCCATGTTGCAAGCATTCATTATGGCGAGTTTGGTTGACGGCAGGGGTAGTCGATCAGAGATGTTAAAAACTATCGCGTTTTTGGAGTTGGCTACAAGCCTATGAACTTCGGTCGCAACTGAGTCCAAGAAACGGCCCGCCGTGACTAGGCTCTGGCGATTAGCTATAGGCATGTGTTCCATTATGCTAGATAAAGTGGATATCTTCAATAGGATATCATCGATGGACCGGATCTGGTTCTGCAGGTCCGCCACTCTTTGATCTACTTCGTTAATCTTCTTGTTGACTAAGTCATAAACATCAGCGAGAGCTACTGAACACGGACTGAGTGCAGACTGAGGTTGAGTGTTCCTGGTTTTTCGCAGCCTGACAGTACGAAATGCCTGATTTGCACCCGGAATCTTAGCACGTTTACCGAGGACCTTCTGAGCTTCCATAAGTAGTTCAGGAGATAAAGTGAAGAAGGCCGAAAGATATTGGGTCAGTAAATTGAACTTTCCAAGAGTGTAAAGCTACGTAGAAAATTTTGAGTAATTTTCCCAAGCCTTTCTAGCTAAATGACAGACGGTTATAAGCTTTATAAACATAAAAACCAAACAGCCTACGGAAAATAGAGGCCCGGTGTAGCGCAGCACTGTGTCGATTGTTTCTAGGCTCATGGAGAGGATAGTAAATGACCACCTTGCAAATTTCCTGGATTCTCGGGGTTCCATCGAACCAGCCCAGCATGGGTTCCGTCAAGTGCCGTTCGTACCTCACGCTTCAGATTGAATTCCCCAGTTTAATCACTTCTAAAGCAAACAGCAACAAGTCAATCATCGTCATCTTTCTCGATATGACTGAAGCTTTCAACCGTGTATCTCATGCTCGCTTACTGCCAAAAATTAAATCCTACGGAGTCCCTGACCCCCTCCTGTCTTGGCTATCATTTTACCTCTCCAAACGTTCCCAAACTGTCATCGTCAGTGGGACATCCTCTCATCCCAAACAAATTTTTAGCGGGGTTGCACAGGGTAGCGTATTTGGTCCTTTCCTATTTCTTATGTACATAAATGACGTCCTCCAAGTAGTGCTTCATGGCAAGACGTTCCTCTGCTGACGACATAAAACTAGTCTATGCTTTTTGGGCGAACTCCCTTCACTCAGCTGTCAATGATACTCTTCGGACTTGAAGGCCCATGAGGAATGGTTTACTCAATGGCTGATGAAGTTCTCGGCAGCTAAGAGCTCTCTTCTGCCTTACGAATGCCACGTTTCACCTGGTTCTCTCACCCTGAAAAGTCTATCGATTCCCACTACTCACGTGGTAAGAGATCTGGGCCTGCATTATTCATGTTCCTTTACCTACCATGAACAAGGATTGACTCAAATTGGCAAGGCAAGAAGGATTATTGCGTTTATCCTTAGAGCATACCGCACTCAGGAGAGCAAGCTCCCAATGTTTAAGACGCAAGTCAGGTCGCTGTTGGAATACTGCCCCCTGGTCTTTACCTTGAAGCGAAACGCTGACCGGGTCAATATAGAGAAGTTGCAACGCTCCTTCACCAAAAAATTACTTGGCTCCTCTTCCAGCCTAAACTACAGTGCTAGGTGCGAACTACTCCGGCTTGAACTTCTATGGTTACGTCGTATCGAGCTCAATTCTTCATTTCCCTTCATCCTTCTGCACTCAAAAGTCCATTCATATAATAATCCGCTTGGTTTTTCTAGTGAGACTCCTTACTTCCTCCGACGCAGACAATTCACCATTACAACCACCCAACCTAGGCTCGCAATCAGATCTGGATATTTCCCGGCTATCTACTTTGGCCCCTGGAATAAGCTTCCTGACTCGCTGCGATCGTGTCGCACGCTAAAGCGATTTAAAGGAGCACTATGCAGAATTCTAGATGCATCTGTAATCAGCATGACCCACAGTGACATTACCATAAAGGGAGCTTATGAAAATGGCCTTGATTATTAGACCACAATGAGCCACAGTCTTTTGCGTCCGACCCCTTTGTCATGACCCGTCTGATAATCACACCCACGCATACATATATATATGTATAAATATATGTATATATATATCTGTATATTTATATATAGGCATATACATGCATATATATACTCACGTATATATCTTGGGTATGCTCCACGCAAGTAATCATCGCGCTTCTATAGCTTACCCTCCACAACTTCACCTTCTCTACGTCCTTCTAGAGCCCGCCCACCGATAGTGATGGCAATAGTCAGAGGTGATTAGTCCGCCACGTTATTGACTCACCTACCCAACCAAAATGTCTAATGACACTAGCTCCCTTTAAAAAACCGTTTTGTTTTTGATGAATGGTGCTCGCCCTTACATAGTTCCTCTGCCTCAGGCTAGAACTCAGCGATTGCATCCTGCTTTTCTTGCTTCTTTCTCGTATACTGGAGTCTTGCCACGCAGATTACCATTCTCCAGTAACTAAGGTTTGTTGCTCTGAGCGCATGCTCATGGTACGTTAAGACCCCATTTCAACCGGAATCCGTACACATCTGATTTCTCGTGACCCCGCGGAATACCAGCACGTGTGCTTTCACATGAAAAAGCCTCACTTCAGCAATGGGTGTTTTCCTTCCCTTTCACTGTTTGCCTTCCTCGGCCAAAGCTGGTAAACCGACCAAACTGCTATCCTCCTATTCTTCTTCCACATCACGCCTTCTACTATTTTTTTATTCTTGGTTCCCAAATGGACGCAATCTCTTCATCCACTACTCACCTGATATCTCCCTAAATCTCTACTATCAAACAGCTACCCTAGAGAACAACCAGTCTCCTTCCAGGGATCCCTAATAGACCGGCCAATTAGCCGAATGATAGCCAAATGTTCAGATAACAAAATGTTCATTGTCTGGTCTCCATTAAAACGATAACCATAACCCACGGCTGGAACACTCACCAAACTGCTACACTCCTGATCTCTTTCAGATCGCATTGGTTATTTGGGTAGCCGTTGGCCAACTCGACGTTACTCCCGGACTAGACGATTTGATCAATCGAATTGACAATGGTTTCAACCTGTACTCCCGCTTTCTGAAGTTTTAGGGACACAGTACACGGCTGACCATAATCCTATAACCGGAGTAACAAACCCTCATGACAGTTTCACCGGATCGCAGAGCTGACTCCTGACACCAATCATCGCCTCACACCCGCTCAACATCCATTTCCAGTACCCTATTCCAACAGTTCAATACTTTTCGCGTTGCAGTACAAAACCAAAGACCGGAACCCAGCCGTCGCCGCTGCGTTCCCAACCTATTCTGCCCACTTCGTCAAACTAGCGCCTTTTTGCCCGTTACCTTCAACATTCTACCCGCCATCACCTGCAACCAAGATCTTTATGAAACAGAATATCAGCTATCGGTAACCAACCATAACTTGGATAATAATTCTTTTGTGGCATACACAAAAAATGTTTATCTCTACACTCTTCCAGCTTCCGCCTAGCTGCATCGGTAGCGTTTGCCTCCACTAATCTGTTTCTCCGACGACTCCTCTTTGGAAGTCCTTTGTGCGTCCATACACCATTCATGCTCTTCAAAAGTTCACTGCTTTCTTTGTGAAGTTTTTCGCTTTCATGTGAACTTTCATATAAAACTGAAATCACCCGCACAAACGTCTGTCTTATTATCACATCTGACTCAACTAAATTTGTTTCACATGTTTCCCCCGCAATTAAATACCCAGTGCTGGATCATTCTTCTGTATTTCCCTAGCATCTCTGACTTCACGTTGACAGCACCATGCGGACTTTACTTTTAACCTTGTTCTTTGGTAGCTGTCCCGCCCGGTTACCCGTTAGTGTCCGTCCAGTTATCCAGTTGGTACGCCCTTGTGTCCATTTCTGGATGCCGTGACCCGTCGCAGCCAGTTTTCGGCACCCATAAGGCATAGCGTGCATTACTCCTGCCTCAACTTGCTGTCCATGTTGTGATATCAGACCTGCTGTTTTTCTAATCCTTGAGACCATTGCACTTTTGAACATTCTCCAGTGCCACTTACAACAACGTTCCCACGTTTTTCCAGCTATCCACACCGCCCTCACTGAAATCGAAACTGGTTTGTAATTCCCGCTTTAACCCTTGCCACTTTAGTTCCCTCAAACACTACACGACTTCAATGTCTTATTTCGGTTACTGTGTGATTCTTGAACATGAAAACTGTGAATACCTCACATTGTTATACACTTCTGTATTCTCTGATCTTGCCTTGTGCATGTGCCTTGACCATAGTCAAGAAATATACAACCATCATTCAATCAATAATCAATGTTCTTATACGGCGAAATGGCGGCTATCGTCGACTTGTTGGTAATGAACTCTCTAGCTGTTAGGTCGTGGTGAACTGGAATGGCAAAGGGCAACTATGTCGCTGGGAATTCCTTAGAAGCCTCCTGCAATGGCACCTATAGTGAGCCATATTGCACGAGCTGAGTATGCTCTGTTTCACTAAGGAAAGCTGTGAGCGGTCTGGAACAATAAAAGCTACCGCGTTCTTGGAGTTGTTAATGTGGTGGTATATCTCGGTCGGTACAGAGTCGAGGAGGTGTCCCACCGAAACCAAATTCTAGGGCGGTGTAGCGGCTGCGGGCTCAAAGGGTCGTGCTTAGGTCCTCTTCTTTTCTTGATCTATATAAACTACCTTAAGACAGCACTTCCTGCGAACATCGCCATGTACGCAGACGAGGCAACCCCCTGGAGTTCAAGCGTTGAAGACCTGCGAATTGCAGTTTATGAAACGAAACGCTGGTCCGAGGATTGGAACCTACCAGTTATTGATGACAAATGCGTGAGCATGTCTTTCGGCAGAAAGACTTGTCACATATTTTCCGTTAACGGAGCAACCACCCTGCCAAGGGTTGACCAACGCAAGATGCTCGGTTTCTGGTTAGATTGCAACCTGTCCTTCTCTCATCATCACCAACTTGCGAGCAAGTCTGCCTTTCGAATCCTAAATATGATTCGAAGGTCCTTCCCGCGCATATCTAGAGATGATTTCCACATGACTTTCTGAACTTTTACCCGAACTCTGCTGGCGTACTATAGCCAGATCGTGCATTCTGGTCTTGTCTGAGACCGTGAGATCCTAGAAATAGTTCAGCGGGCCTCCACTAAAGCAGTAGGGGATCCATCCCATCTACATTATCCCGTCCGCCTCTCACTCCTCAACCTCTATCCCCTTGACGTAAGACGCGTAAGAGGTGATCTGTTTTTGATGTTCCACCTTTTTTGGATCAGGTCAAAGCGACTGCTTCTTCTCCATCTGTCCAGCCTCTTCTTTCTGTGGTCACAGCCGAAAGGTTTTCAAACCGAGGCCACGCGCTTCAATAAGGATTAACATTTTTAGCTATAGGGTTATTACTTTGTAAAATGCACTTTCTAAAGATATTGTTCTCTCGCAGAACAAAACTGTCTTCTAGAAAAAGCTAGACCTCTACCTGGGTCTCTCTCAATAATTCCTGGTCAGAAAAACAAAAAAGATATCTTTTATTGCGTATATGTTCATGAATGTCGCACCCCCACTCTGCTTCAGGCACTGTCCACAGAGAGATTTTGCATACTGTTATGTGTCTCTTGGTTTCGATGCCATCCCCGCCCCCTTGCTTCGTTTTACTATCGTTTCAGCTCGGTGAACCCAACAGAAGATCAAGGATTTCCTCAAGATCCGGGACAATTGGGCTCAAATCCTCAAACCCGTGTAGTACTTCAAGACTTCAAGACTGACCGATCAAGTTACCTACGTAAACAGTCTTATCCCCACATACTTTGCAAACGCAATTTTATGATTACATGCTACTGCATTCCGAAAGCTCTTTCACGCTCCACTCTCCCATAGCATTCCCAGAGCAATGCTTACCTAAGGACGGAGTGATCTAACGTCTTACAACGGCCAGTGCAACCTAAATGAGACTTATTTCAAAATGTTGAACCGTAGACATCTCAAAACGAACAAATTGTACGGAGTTAAAATTTTATACATTGGGTATAATTACATATTGACTGTACGGAGCAAACTTCTTCCCATCAAATTGTTTCGCGCCGAGATCTGCAAAGGATACCAAAATTGTGAATCAGAAGTAAGATGAATTGTGGAACGAAAAAAATGTATGTATAGATATGAATAATTATATACATACAAAAATATTACTGCAGTTATATATATACTACGGACTCCGAAACGGTATTTAGTTAAACAAGGTAAATCATGACATTCGTTATCGCATTCTGTGTAAATGAAAGAAAACCTACCATGGGACTACGAATGCGTGATCAGTGAAAGTATTTGGCAGTTTTGCGTCGTAAGCCGCGATCTCTCGCGTCGGTAAACCATCGTTTCATGGTACTTTCGACTTCCAGAGTAGAAGACTCCCGGAAACGATTGGTAAATTTTATGACGTCTGTAAATAAACAGTAATTACATTACATTAGACTGACCAGTGACGGCCTTAGGAAACTTGAAACTTCCCACTGCAATTTTTCCAGCTGTTCCGGCCCAATTGCATGTGAGTGCCAGATGCTTTCCCATCAAAGATGCAAGCATTCGGCGGATATTTGATCCAAGATCGGTGCATAGATGACGCTTGAGTGCGTTGACCTTATAATATGATGCGCAATTATTCTGTCACTTACAGTGCCCGTAAAGTTATCCAGTGCTGCAGGATCTTCTTCCAGTTTCAGAAGATCGGTGATGTTGTTCGCCTGTAAAAGCTCGTAGGCCTTCGTGTTTGTCGCATCCAGGCGACAAATAATGCTATTCAACTTGGCGATCGTCAAAGCCGTGTCGTTGCGAAGGCCACTTAGGTTTGACAGCATACGTTCAAAGTAGTCTGGTAATCGTAGTAGCTGATAATGAGAAAGTTACCTTGCCACTTGTTTGCGTAAGCCGGCATATGCTGTGGAGACAAGAGCGTTGTTACAAGTTGTGTTGTGCTAATCGAAATATAGGAGTGTTAGTAAATTTTATGCAACATACCTGAGACCGGCCACGTTTGAAAAAGTGGCATCTTCCGTGTACTTTCTCTGAGACTTCAATATTGGTGGACTATAAGTAATATGAAATGAGAAGTTTGCACTGGACTTACCTCGGTGATGAATGGTCAAGAGCCATGATATCACCCGGGGAGTCGGGTAACTGTATCGGAGACAACCTTCGAATTCTCTGGGACGGAGGTATCTCGACAGTGCTGTCATCCGATGACAATGGTACCGGTATTCTAAAAGGAATGTGATAACGTATAACAATGTACCTGTGGCGAACGGTGTACCACTGTGAAAATGGTGTCATAAGCAACGTATCATTCGCTGACGCTGACACACCAGATTCGGGAAGAAAACTCCTTTCGAATTTAATTGCATCTTTGAGATTACCTGACAAGAATGCATATAACTGGGAATGTTACCTGTGTGATAAATCTCACGAAAATCGTATGCTGGCACCGTTTCCGGCAAACATCCACCGTCCAACAACATGCGTTGGTAAACCTGAAAAGTGGATGAATTCGGCCAACGCACCCGGTTTCCATCAGTAAACCAATTGCTGCGAACAATGGCTGCCGAGTCATCAGCGTCAAACATGACGACCAAGTACATCCACAAAGGTTAGTTCATTCAGTCGCGTGTTAAAGTAACGGCAGAAGCCTAAGTCATCTGCTTTAAAAAGAGAAGTTTCACCTCATGAAGGCATGTAATATGGGTATCAAGACATTAATATTATTAGCGAGGCAAACGAGGGAACATTTACATAAAATGGTATCTACAGAAACTTAGACAGCACTGTCATCCATTCCGTCAACAGAAAAAATGTACAAGTGACTGGATCTCACTGGTGTAAGAAAAAAATCGCTTGCTTTTAAAAAATAACGAATAATTATGGAATCCCCAGAAATGCTCTCCACAACAGCTGGTTTCCCTTCTGCAACGACAATGTTGTTTGGTGGTGAGCAAGACAGAACCATTCCCCTTACTAGCATCCCTGTCTTGCATACCCGGAAACTGGTAGCCCCTTTTCCAACGTCATCACTGATGGCCCCAGATGATTCATTGTTATCGGGAAGTGTTTTCTCACGCAAACGCCGATACAGCTGCTGAGCGGGATTCCTGGGACCTCGAACGGATAACTTAAGTTCCGTAAGAAAGACTCAAAAGGGAAACAGGATAAAGAGTCGAACGTATCATGATAAATAACCTCTGCTGGTAGATGAATAACCGCGTGAACACTGTACACGATGTTAGAAATACCATAAAGGGAACCCATTTTTTGTACAGATATATGCCGGATGGCTTCTGCGAACGCGTTACAAGTTTTGCACAAAAACTGGTGACACAGTATGTAAATGGTAACGAACAATAACATGGAGTAATCATACGCATCATCCGACAACAATCCTTTCAGACAAACCGGCCCCAAATACAAAAGAAACATGCGAAGTTCGGTGACCTCCCATCGTTCAACATTGTGTATGTGTCGACAGAGTCGCTGAAAATCACACGGCGTGTCTGGGTGTGACTGAAGTATTCGGCTTCCCAGTTCTGCAGCAGCAGCTTTGTTCAAGCGGTCAAATGCTTCACGCGGCCCAAACAACCACCAATCAATCAACCTCTTCATCACACTCAAGCAAACAAGGTGCATATAATCCAGTGGAAAGTGTTTAACCATGTCAATAGGAAGGAAAAGAAAAGGACTCAAGCCAACACGATGTTTGTGGTGTCGAAGTGATCGAAAAGCCTCGTTGTCACGTAACTTGTACTTGCCAAGGGGGAATGTCATCCTTTTGTCGCAGTGAAATCCACGCTGGAAGCATTTATCACAGCCATAGTAGCTAGTAGGACCTTTTACTTGTCAAATAAAGGCCCATGCCGGAGTATCACAGATTATAGATCACAGGTGACACTTCACAGACCTCTCACGGAGCTTAAGGCCTTACGTCAACAAATGGTTCAGCTCTCTGACAGTTTCGCTCACATAAGATGACACTTTTGATGGTTTCCCACGACCACGATAAAAACCGGCGGTAAGTACGGGCGAGAAATGAGGTTTGACCACCCTGGCAAGGGCAGACCACAGCTGCAGGTCCGACGAACGAAACACAGAAGTTCCGTCACAGTTTAACTGGAGGAAGACTTCGTCGGGTGCAGCGGTGTTGTTACTCAACTGCATCTGCAAGCCCTCGGTTAAACCCATGTGTACTTATTCGCCATTTTACAATGTTGTGGTTGGACAATCCCGTGGCTTGCTTAACAATGTCCTTGGGCCCCGACGTATGTTCGGCATATATTTGCTTATAGCCTCCAACATACCTTTTTGTTGCACCAGCGTCAGTCGACATCGAATGAAAGCCTTCGATAGTGAGTTAGGCAGCGAACCGCTCCCTTCAAACTGTGATGCACTTCGTAGGCTGGTCAAAGAAGTAACTAATACGAAAATAAGCATAGAAACAGGGTTTGCTTGACACTGTCGGCCTTTATTCAGGTGTAATTTCGGGTTCACAAACTGTCTGAGCCGCCGAAACTGTTTTTTCTGTTATAACATGATTCGTCGGAGTAATTTAGCCGTCATTGTTGGTTGTAACGTGGAAGCACACGGCAGACCGCGTTCACCTCTTGCAATAGCACATCGCTGTTCCTCACGGTACACGTCTTCGGAAACCACAGCGCTGTATTCACCTGCAACTCCTAAAGGTGTTGAGTCTGAACAGAAAGTGAAATTACCACTGAATAACCTCACCTGGCAAATCCCACTTAGGGCAACTAAACCGATGCTCCCATGGGGTGGCTTCATCACAAACAGCACAATCAGTGAGCTAAGTTCTTTATTTTTCGGGTAATATCTCTTTTGCTTCGTCATATCGGACATTGACCGTCAATAATACGTAACAAGGCCTTAAAATACACTTATTTCTTAACCATAAAAGTAATGGGACGGCTGCATAGCATAACTGAAAACCATACTGCATATGTCACACGATATCGGAGTAATCAGTACGAACACATCAAAGCTTTATGGATTTTTACAAAACTACCCGCGTATCATCAAGATTTACGTGAAAAATACTTCATTGATAAAATACACCTCATCATGTTATAAGTACAATTATAGCACAATACTGCAGTTTTACTATTCAGCTTATCATTTACTAATTGGTAAATGATGGCCTGATATGTCGCTAACACTTTACTGCCAGGACGGATCATCAGCACCCAAAGCAAAAGGGGGGCAGCGCTAACCTTAGCGAACAAAGCACGACCAGAATGGCTGCCGCCGGGGAAATCCCAGCCAGTTAAAACATTTGGCGCTGCATTTGTTAGGCAATCAACGGAAACAAATAACCATGAAAATAGGACATTGATAATCCATACAGCGAATTAAAACGAACTACGTCATTCGTTTCTTGAAATTTCAGTCATTTCTCTGCCCATCAGTTACCGGCACGTTACCGGAATTTGGCGGTGGGTAGTGTGCCACTAGGCACTGTCTTCATTTACTTTCTCTCATAAGAGCGCACTCTCGCTCCACCCGGTTCATTGATCCCATATCTAAAATATACCTCCCCGTACAACCTGCTGTTGTGATCCAAGCAATAGTACAGTACCTGCCGTATCTTGCGTGGTTGCTTCTGTGCATACCACACAGCAAAATTATACCAGCTCACTATCCCTCATCGTCCCAAGTCTCCTAATCCCAACTATATACGCATATATAGTGGGCCATATAGCTCCCTTCTTATACCGCTTGTTGTAAAGGTCTCACCTAGACCTGTGCTCATATAGCACCCTTGTACACTCATGGTCTTCACAGACTCTTGGATTTTATCTCTCTAGTTGACCAAATTCCCGCTACTTCCATACCTTCGTCATACATTTTTACTTATCATGCCATTCCGGCCCCTAACCAGTGCTCAGAAAATCCGTATCGCTAAAGTTGGCGAGTCCAAACATATTCAACCCCTCCCAAAATCCATATCGTGTTCTGTCGCCCTCGTTAGTACCGACGATGAATCTTCTGATTGTCCAAGTGACCCCAAGCAGAGTTTCATCGAACTTAGGAACAAGGTCGAGCTGATTGGTGAAATACTTTCGAGGGTTTTTTCCCCGGCTACTCTCTTTGAGCCTGCAGCCGCTACACCGCCCTAGAATTTGGTTTCGGTGGGACACCTCCTCGACTCTGTACCGACCGAGATATACCACCACAATAACAACTCCAAGAACGCGGTAGCTTTTATTGTTCCAGACCGCTCACAGCTTTCCTTAGTGAAACAGAGCATACTCAGCTCGTGCAATATGGCTCACTATAGGTGCCATTGCAGGAGGCTTCTAAGGAATTCCCAGCGACAAAGTTGCCCTTTGCCATTCCAGTTCACCACGACCTAACAGCTAGAGAGTTCATTACCAACAAGTCGACGATAGCCGCCATTTCGCCGTATAAGAACATTGATTATTGATTGAATGATGGTTGTATATTTCTTGACTATGGTCAAGGCACATGCACAAGGCAAGATCAGAGAATACAGAAGTGTATAACAATGTGAGGTATTCACAGTTTTCATGTTCAAGAATCACACAGTAACCGAAATAAGACATTGAAGTCGTGTAGTGTTTGAGGGAACTAAAGTGGCAAGGGTTAAAGCGGGAATTACAAACCAGTTTCGATTTCAGTGAGGGCGGTGTGGATAGCTGGAAAAACGTGGGAACGTTGTTGTAAGTGGCACTGGAGAATGTTCAAAAGTGCAATGGTCTCAAGGATTAGAAAAACAGCAGGTCTGATATCACAACATGGACAGCAAGTTGAGGCAGGAGTAATGCACGCTATGCCTTATGGGTGCCGAAAACTGGCTGCGACGGGTCACGGCATCCAGAAATGGACACAAGGGCGTACCAACTGGATAACTGGACGGACACTAACGGGTAACCGGGCGGGACAGCTACCAAAGAACAAGGTTAAAAGTAAAGTCCGCATGGTGCTGTCAACGTGAAGTCAGAGATGCTAGGGAAATACAGAAGAATGATCCAGCACTGGGTATCTAATTGCGGGGGAAACATGTGAAACAAATTTAGTTGAGTCAGATGTGATAATAAGACAGACGTTTGTGCGGGTGATTTCAGTTTTATATGAAAGTTCACATGAAAGCGAAAAACTTCACAAAGAAAGCAGTGAACTTTTGAAGAGCATGAATGGTGTATGGACGCACAAAGGACTTCCAAAGAGGAGTCGTCGGAGAAACAGATTAGTGGAGGCAAACGCTACCGATGCAGCTAGGCGGAAGCTGGAAGAGTGTAGAGATAAACATTTTTTGTGTATGCCACAAAAGAATTATTATCCAAGTTATGGTTGGTTACCGATAGCTGATATTCTGTTTCATAAAGATCTTGGTTGCAGGTGATGGCGGGTAGAATGTTGAAGGTAACGGGCAAAAAGGCGCTAGTTTGACGAAGTGGGCAGAATAGGTTGGGAACGCAGCGGCGACGGCTGGGTTCCGGTCTTTGATTTTGTACTGCAACGCGAAAAGTATTGAACTGTTGGAATAGGGTACTGGAAATGGATGTTGAGCGGGTGTGAGGCGATGATTAGTGTCAGGAGTCAGCTCTGCGATCCGGTGAAACTGTCATGAGGGTTTGTTACTCCGGTTATAGGATTATGGTCAGCCGTGTACTGTGTCCCTAAAACTTCAGAAAGCGGGAGTACAGGTTGAAACCATTGTCAATTCGATTGATCAAATCGTCTAGTCCGGGAGTAACGTCGAGTTGGCCAACGGCTACCCAAATAACCAATGCGATCTGAAAGAGATCAGGAGTGTAGCAGTTTGGTGAGTGTTCCAGCCGTGGGTTATGGTTATCGTTTTAATGGAGACCAGACAATGAACATTTTGTTATCTGAACATTTGGCTATCATTCGGCTAATTGGCCGGTCTATTAGGGATCCCTGGAAGGAGACTGGTTGTTCTCTAGGGTAGCTGTTTGATAGTAGAGATTTAGGGAGATATCAGGTGAGTAGTGGATGAAGAGATTGCGTCCATTTGGGAACCAAGAATAAAAAAATAGTAGAAGGCGTGATGTGGAAGAAGAATAGGAGGATAGCAGTTTGGTCGGTTTACCAGCTTTGGCCGAGGAAGGCAAACAGTGAAAGGGAAGGAAAACACCCATTGCTGAAGTGAGGCTTTTTCATGTGAAAGCACACGTGCTGGTATTCCGCGGGGTCACGAGAAATCAGATGTGTACGGATTCCGGTTGAAATGGGGTCTTAACGTACCATGAGCATGCGCTCAGAGCAACAAACCTTAGTTACTGGAGAATGGTAATCTGCGTGGCAAGACTCCAGTATACGAGAAAGAAGCAAGAAAAGCAGGATGCAATCGCTGAGTTCTAGCCTGAGGCAGAGGAACTATGTAAGGGCGAGCACCATTCATCAAAAACAAAACGGTTTTTTAAAGGGAGCTAGTGTCATTAGACATTTTGGTTGGGTAGGTGAGTCAATAACGTGGCGGACTAATCACCTCTGACTATTGCCATCACTATCGGTGGGCGGGCTCTAGAAGGACGTAGAGAAGGTGAAGTTGTGGAGGGTAAGCTATAGAAGCGCGATGATTACTTGCGTGGAGCATACCCAAGATATATACGTGAGTATATATATGCATGTATATGCCTATATATAAATATACAGATATATATATACATATATTTATACATATATATATGTATGCGTGGGTGTGATTATCAGACGGGTCATGACAAAGGGGTCGGACGCAAAAGACTGTGGCTCATTGTGGTCTAATAATCAAGGCCATTTTCATAAGCTCCCTTTATGGTAATGTCACTGTGGGTCATGCTGATTACAGATGCATCTAGAATTCTGCATAGTGCTCCTTTAAATCGCTTTAGCGTGCGACACGATCGCAGCGAGTCAGGAAGCTTATTCCAGGGGCCAAAGTAGATAGCCGGGAAATATCCAGATCTGATTGCGAGCCTAGGTTGGGTGGTTGTAATGGTGAATTGTCTGCGTCGGAGGAAGTAAGGAGTCTCACTAGAAAAACCAAGCGGATTATTATATGAATGGACTTTTGAGTGCAGAAGGATGAAGGGAAATGAAGAATTGAGCTCGATACGACGTAACCATAGAAGTTCAAGCCGGAGTAGTTCGCACCTAGCACTGTAGTTTAGGCTGGAAGAGGAGCCAAGTAATTTTTTGGTGAAGGAGCGTTGCAACTTCTCTATATTGACCCGGTCAGCGTTTCGCTTCAAGGTAAAGACCAGGGGGCAGTATTCCAACAGCGACCTGACTTGCGTCTTAAACATTGGGAGCTTGCTCTCCTGAGTGCGGTATGCTCTAAGGATAAACGCAATAATCCTTCTTGCCTTGCCAATTTGAGTCAATCCTTGTTCATGGTAGGTAAAGGAACATGAATAATGCAGGCCCAGATCTCTTACCACGTGAGTAGTGGGAATCGATAGACTTTTCAGGGTGAGAGAACCAGGTGAAACGTGGCATTCGTAAGGCAGAAGAGAGCTCTTAGCTGCCGAGAACTTCATCAGCCATTGAGTAAACCATTCCTCATGGGCCTTCAAGTCCGAAGAGTATCATTGACAGCTGAGTGAAGGGAGTTCGCCCAAAAAGCATAGACTAGTTTTATGTCGTCAGCAGAGGAACGTCTTGCCATGAAGCACTACTTGGAGGACGTCATTTATGTACATAAGAAATAGGAAAGGACCAAATACGCTACCCTGTGCAACCCCGCTAAAAATTTGTTTGGGATGAGAGGATGTCCCACTGACGATGACAGTTTGGGAACGTTTGGAGAGGTAAAATGATAGCCAAGACAGGAGGGGGTCAGGGACTCCGTAGGATTTAATTTTTGGCAGTAAGCGAGCATGAGATACACGGTTGAAAGCTTCAGTCATATCGAGAAAGATGACGATGATTGACTTGTTGCTGTTTGCTTTAGAAGTGATTAAACTGGGGAATTCAACCTGAAGCGTGAGGTACGAACGGCACTTGACGGAACCCATGCTGGGCTGGTTCGATGGAACCCCGAGAATCCAGGAAATTTGCAAGGTGGTCATTTACTATCCTCTCCATGAGCCTAGAAACAATCGACACAGTGCTGCGCTACACCGGGCCTCTATTTTCCGTAGGCTGTTTGGTTTTTATGTTTATAAAGCTTATAACCGTCTGTCATTTAGCTAGAAAGGCTTGGGAAAATTACTCAAAATTTTCTACGTAGCTTTACACTCTTGGAAAGTTCAATTTACTGACCCAATATCTTTCGGCCTTCTTCACTTTATCTCCTGAACTACTTATGGAAGCTCAGAAGGTCCTCGGTAAACGTGCTAAGATTCCGGGTGCAAATCAGGCATTTCGTACTGTCAGGCTGCGAAAAACCAGGAACACTCAACCTCAGTCTGCACTCAGTCCGTGTTCAGTAGCTCTCGCTGATGTTTATGACTTAGTCAACAAGAAGATTAACGAAGTAGATCAAAGAGTGGCGGACCTGCAGAACCAGATCCGGTCCATCGATGATATCCTATTGAAGATATCCACTTTATCTAGCATAATGGAACACATGCCTATAGCTAATCGCCAGAGCCTAGTCACGGCGGGCCGTTTCTTGGACTCAGTTGCGACCGAAGTTCATAGGCTTGTAGCCAACTCCAAAAACGCGATAGTTTTTAACATCTCTGATCGACTACCCCTGCCGTCAACCAAACTCGCCATAATGAATGCTTGCAACATGGCACACCACAGGTGCTATTGCACTCGGCTGCACAAAAAATCACAACGCACCGACTGATTTTTGAAGTTCCATTTCGCTGACGAAGTAACAGCTACAGAATTCATAACTAGTTGACAAATCATTGCTAATGCCACCCCATTCAAAAGAATCAGAATATTACCGGATAAAAAGCCCCTACAAAGAAAGGTTTTTCGATCGCTAAGTAGTACATAAGCTTCATCAGTGCAACCTGTGGCTGAAGTACCAGTCGCCGCGTCCTCTCGCTGCCTGTCGAGCCACACTGTAACACAGTTGCCTGCACTACTCTAGTTGACCTGGACCTGACCACCACTCCATCTCCAGCACATCCTCCTAGTAAAAGGCCCTGCCTTCTACCGTCATCCTCCGCTCCCACAAACGGCAACGATATCCATGCCAAACCCACTATTAGCCCAGGGCCACCAAAGTCCCGTGCATCCAGGCCGGCCGCTGCTAATGTCAACCTACTGCCCACCGTCTCACCACCGAAGAAGACCCCGGGGAAGTCTATTGCCAACAGCCCGTCCTGCCCTAACTCATGTCCCACCGTCTTGCAGACACAAATCGCTCATAATAGCCATGATCTACTATATAGCCAATCGTCCCATCGACGGACAGAATTCTGTGTCCCCCCCCCCACAGCTTTTAGCTACTTCGGCTACTCCCGTTGTCCCTCCCCCGTAAGTCTTCTCAGAACCTCATTTAGAACCCCGACCAAGGGCTCCAAGTACACCCCAGATAATCCATACTTGTTGGCGAGCAGGACGCAACCCTGCATCACCCTAAAGCAGCCAACCCCACCTCACTGTATAAGCATGGTACCTCGACTAATCGACAAGGTCCTCCCAACTCCACTTTGCAATACAGGCAAAAATGATAACCCGGTAACGCATCATCATGCATTCTTTAGGTATGCCGAAACAGTTTCCCAGTCATCTGACTGAGCTCTGGCACCTTCCGCCGAACCTCTGTAACCAATTTCTCTCTCCTCTAATGATACAAATAAGTAACACCCAGTTGATTTATAGCCACCGGCCTCGATTGTCTAGCTCCGCGCCCTTTCCTGAACACAGGATAGGCCAGCCCAACCAACTACGGTTATTTTGTCGGTCCTGGTCAAGCGAGAACTACCCCCCCCCTGCGTGTCCCGTTGAACCAAGTCACCACTACTTTCTACCATCTCACTTGCCGTTACCCATTACCTCAGCATCCAACCCCCACCTGGCTGCTTCAACCACCCCGGAAATCCCATCTCCGCAAACGACCAATTTTTTTGACAGCTTCCCCCCCCCCAACCCAGCCTCACCCCTTCTTCACACTACCGGCTCGCAATCTTAACCCTGTTTAGACTCCTTTGCTTCTATATATGACAATCCTGAAGTTATGAGTCCACTCAGTGATGTTTGCCACCTCGGTAGAGTTAGCCACCAACACCCACCGATGGTTTTTCCTACTCCACACCAGGACGGTACAGTTGCACTCACCTTGCTCCTCATAAAAGGTCGCCCATTACTGAATAAAACCCATACTCTCCATAATATAGTACTATCTTCCGACTTCGATATCATTGTCATAACGGAAACCTGACTAAATGTATCTGTCCCATTGGACCAAATTTCTAAAGCTGGTTACCAAACCTTCATGAAAAATCGTCGTCGTCGTGGAGGAGACTGTCTAATCCGCGTTAAAAATATCTTGCCTATCATTCCACTCTGATTCAACACTGGACTCAATTCGGGACTCAATATGGGTAACGGTTCTTCTGGCCAACTCTCCACTCCATATCGGCTGCGTTTATCGACCACCCAATTCAAACATCATGGACCTCGCCCACGTAGTCAAAGCCTTTGACCACTTTGCACCACTACCATCTTCGTCAAAGCTCATTGCTGGCGATTTTGAATGCATCTCATATCTGCTGGGACACCATGTCATCACCCCAATACTTCACGAGCTTCGTTTCGACCATACGCACAGGGAGCTGCTTCCAGCACGTGGTGACACCAACCAGAGGAAACAGCATACTTGACTTGATATTTACCATTGGCCTATCGGATGTGATAACTACCGCACTCAACATCTTCCTAGGCAGTGACCATAGAATGGTATCTCGCAGATTCACAGCCGGGCCCATAGATCCCATATGTAGCTGATCTCAACAGCCCCTGCACACGATCAACTGGATGAACCTCAAGCCCATGCTTCGATCCCTCAACTGGGATGACTACTTCCTACAGCACGACCCTCAGCTCGCCAGTAACGTACTCTACTATAAGCTACATAGCTGCTTGTCAACAATCACCATCATCGGGACCAACCGCTCTCAAGCCCGCAGCTCTTACCAAACAAGGCTGCAAAATAAATATGCAAAACTGCAGAATATCTATAATGAAACCAACGACTTCTCCATACTATTGCAACACCACTCTCTCTCTGTAACCATCAGTCTTCGGACTAATGAACTGCTGAGAAAGCAGGAGCTTTCGGCCTTGAATTCCTTCAACAGATCGTACCGATTGTCCAGACTGCTAAAGAGCAGAAATCAGAGAGAGTCTTCAGGGATACCCTATTTAATTTTGGGAAACAACACGCAGATTAAATCTGCAGCCGAAATCGCTGAGGCGCTCAATACCTTCTTTTCAGAATCCATGACCACTGACGCCACTTCAAATCCGCCACCCGTACCCCTCATCACCGAGCAAGTTCTCTCCAACATGGAATTCAGTTTGAACGATGTGGCCCACTTACTGCTGCGTGTTAGACCCTCCTCCCGCCCTGGCTATGACGGCATCTCCCCAGCACTCTTTCATCTTGGTGGAACTGACGTCGCTGCTATCTTTATGAATCTCTATAAATTATCCCTTAAACATGGCGTTTTTCCATCCCAGTGGAAAACTTCAACCATTATTCCTATCCACAAAAATGGTCCAGCCCATGACCCTTCAAAATGTCGTCCTATTAACCATACCCCATTAACTGCCAGAATAATGGGGCGTTTGGTTAAACAGCAGATGTCCGATCATCTCATTTCCCACAACCTCATTCACAGCGGTCAACATGGCTTCCTAAAGTCACGTTCTTGTACCACATGCCAGTTTGATTTCTTCAACCTACTGACCACGGCAGCCGATGACGGAAAATCCATGATTATCATCTCCCTCGATATGACCGGGGCATTTGACCGAGTTCCTCACTCCCGGTTGTTAACAAAACTCCGGGCCCACGGTATCCATGACCCGCTTTCATCACGGATAACTTCCTGCCTGTCGAATTGAACCCAGGTTGTTTATGCTAATGGTCGTCTATCGCAACCGGTGCCTGTCACTAGTGGAGTCATACAAGGAAATGCACTTGGTTCGCTATTTTTCTTACTCTATAATAACGACATTTTTCCTAGTGTGCAACACGGCACACCTTTCCTGTTCGCCGGCGACATCAAAATCATGCATGATTTCCGCCATCAGGATTTGAGCACAGCACCGTCTGAAATAGATAGTGATCCTGAGAAACTTGATCAATGGTGCACCTCATGGCAGATGTGCTTCTCGACATCTAAAAGCTTCTACACAACCTAAAGATGTGAAGTCTCGCTCGAAACTCTGTCACTGAACCAACTACCCATCACCCCAAGCTCATCATTGAAGGATCTTGGGCTTCGATACACTAATGATCTACAATTCTCGGAGCATGTCTCATTTCAGATGGCCAGGGCCAGATAGATAATAGGTCTAGTTCTCAGATCATTTAAAATGAAACAAAGTATCCTCTTTACATACCAACCCCATGCTAGACCCCACCTCGAATATTCCCCTATAATCTCTGGAATGTTTAAATCGGATAAAATACGCCTGAAGAAAGTCCAGCCCACCTTCACCAAGAAGCTAATAGGATAGTCCTCTCCACGGAGCTATAAAGAGGGATGCGCTCCATTAAAAGTTGACCCCATATGGTTAGACACGTCAGGCTTAACCTATGTTTTCTATATAGACTTCTTCATCGGTCTGCGTTCACTTCTACCAACTCTATACAGCTTTCGCTACCCTCATCTTACCCCCTGCGCCACAGAGAATTCAGTCTGACCATCGCACAGTCCTGGCTGGCGATAAGATCCAGCTTCCTTCTCATTAAATATTCAGAGCTTTGGAATAAGCCACGCCGGACCATTCGCAAATGTGCATAAATAACCCAGTTCAGCCATGCCCTTAAATCACAACTCACCGTTAGCCATATATTAACTTTGACTAACGCCAGCATATCTGAGGATCGAGCCTCTGAAGAAAACGTCGAACTTTAGAACCCTAGCTTAAGTCTCTCCTCACGCCCTCTGCTATCCGTCGAGCCGGCCTTCAAAAACGGGTTCCACTACTAGGATCATGGTACCATATCCAAAACCTACCATTTTCTGACAAACAACAGACGATAGGCTTGCCATTTATCATCACTTTTTACGTATAACCCACACTGCAGAAGGATAGTTTTGTCGTTTACAACTATAACTACCTAGATGCCTGCCGGTTCTCGCTACTCACCCACGTTCACCTACCATCACCTAACCCCTATACAACCCTGCCTCATCTAACTCACCAGTCGATCTTCACAACCATGTCTAAACAATTACTGCTTCCCTCGCTATATAGCACTAGGGCGGCCATGTAAAACAACTCTCCTCTAGCTGAAGGTTTTAGCCAATGATGTTTTCCCCTAGCACCAAATTGTTCAGCGGTGCTGGATCCTAAGATATTAAGTCCGACCACCCACTACTTCACTCCTTGCTCCTTCGACTCTTCTCTTATTTATTCTGGCTTCCGCTCCTCTCAGCTTCCTTACCCGGCCGTAATTTTCTTTCCTTAATCATCCCGGTTGAAAATCTTTCATCCCATACGTCCACCTTCCAATAGCTACCTGTTGGCCTCAGGTTCCTCCTATTATATGTCCCGACATGAACGCTAGTCTGTGTCGCCAAAATTTCTGAATCAATCACCTAACTTAGACTGCTATCCTCTCTCCATGTGTGCAATAACATCCACTGGCGCAGCCTAACTCAACCACACCAGAACGGCCTCTGGCAGTTTTAGGCACGGTCTGGCCCTGTACGAGACTGAAACATATATGCAGGCGCATACATTGAAACACTCGTTGTCCTACTCCATGTATTTGCTTAGCTCCACTCCGTATTTTCTCAGCCCATGCAAGCGAAACCCCTGATGTCAACGGCACCTTCACCATAGCTGCGTCCGGATGTGGGGGAAACAGGCCACCCATAGCAGTTGCAAAAATGACATATACGCGGAAAATTACAGTCGGGCGGGGAGGGGGCTATGGAAAGTTCCAATATGGACTCAACCACCCCTCTGTTAGAAAAAAAAGTAGAGAACAAAAAAGACCTGATGAGATCGATTTGATCTATGTATACCATTATTATCGGACTGCGAAGGAAATGGGCAAACTCCAATCATGAGTGTCTCCCATCAGCTCACACCGGACCCTGCGAAAGGGAGAAACCCAAACCGCCCTTGTCTGCTTGACATGCTTTTGGGTCCTACGCACGAGACTGTCTCAGGGGTGATAGCGAACTGGTCTCTTCACATATGCTTATCCAGCTCCCGCTCTAATTTTCAATCACCTCGTACACTCACACGCACGCCTGGCATGTATTTTGATGTCAGCTACAAAACCACCGTGGCTCTGGACAACAAGTCGATACGTCGGACGACAAATACGTCTCATCAAAGCGCTAATTATATCATGTAGATATTATTGTATATATAAACAAACATGTAAGCACGTAGAGAAAAGTGTCCGTATTTTTCGCTCATGTATCTGTTTTTCTTCCTTTTCGTAAGAAAGCGGCGTTCCTCTTGTCCTATAATCCAGCCCACTCTCCAGTTTACAGCCTTACCTGACAGCAACCTGCAGCATTAAACCTGTAGTGCTACAAATAAAGCACTCGATGACTAAGACTAACAAATTTGTTTATTTGAACAATTACCGTTTTTGTGGCGCCACTTGCTCCGCCTGTTTACGTCGTCTGCACGCCGTTGCGCTCCTCCAATACACACGTTTTCATGCTCCAGCGTTTTGAATTCTGCTTTACGTGCTGCTGAGTATATTGGCTATCGTGTCACAAGCCGAGGACCAGGAGCTATAGACTCTATAAGGGAGCAGGTCCTGACTTAACTAAGAAAATTCCTTAAGACCTGTAGATGCCCCACGATAAAATTTGTCATACATCCTCTGGATCTATCATATAAACTTGCCTTTTGGGTTCTTAGTGTGTCCCTGCTGCTTCCCTGTGACCTGTAAAACACCACTGTGGGATTTATCTTATACCCCCCGGACCTATTGTGCAAACTCGCCATTCAAGTTTCTCCGTGTTGCCCAGCTGCTCTCCCATGTAGCCCTCAGACCCTAGTCCACATGCACCTCCACGGCTTTATTAACCTCTGGGGATCAGACCCCTCGGTGAACGACCGAATCGGCGATCACTAAATTTGCCTAGTAGCGTAAGCCCAGTTAGCCCTCACAAACACCGAATCACAATACCAACGACTCCTCATTTCACTAAGACCATTGTGCCTCATTTCCAACCTCCGCACTATATCTGTTATTTTGCTCACGCTAACCCCCAGCTGGAACATCTCCCAGACTGCGATCCCCCCTTTTTCAATTTCAGAATCACCTGGCCAACACGTTGCCTGGCTGTAATATATCGTGCAGACGATTTATATTTTCCTCTACCCGTCTACAACCGCACCAAAGGCTGGCCGCTGCGAATACGATCTAGCCACCGGGTTTCACTCGCAAGAAGTCTTGGTATTTCTGCATATGCCCCTCTGAGCCTTACTGAAGAATTCTCACTACAAGACCCTCTCGACGTCGAAGCCACCGTGCGAGGACTCCTAATTATATTGCGATCGGTCCAGACTCGGCGATGCCCGCCTTTTTCCCATGATGAAGCAGCGAACAATAACCTCAGCCAACCCTTGCCCAAAAGGCCCAACATGGACACGGGAAGGTCACAAGAAACTCAACAGAATGATAATGATAATGATAATGATAATGATAATGATATATTTCTCGGCCATGGTCGAGACGCACGCGCTAGCGCATGATTATGGTGTGACACTTTACTCAACAAGGTGGAATATTCACAAATTCAAAGTATGAAAGTCGAGAGTATCAGCGATAGATAGACATAGCCAACAACAGTTTGAATGGATCATTTTACTAATGGTTTGCGCGGCAGTTTCAAACCGGTTTCGAATCCGGGCTGGGCGGTGGAGATATCGAAAAACCGTTAGCGCAGTGTCAGGGGCGCAATATAAACGAGAATGATGCAAGCTGGGGAAACGGAGGCCGGCTGATGTTCTACAGACAGAGTAAATTATGAACAAAAAGAAAGGGAAGAAAAAAAATTTGTAAAGAAGTGTTCTCGGGAAAGTCGGTGCATGCGGAGAGTATAGCGATCCACAAAGACGATGCAGACCCTGAATGTCGGATTTACCGGAGTTCAATAAATGGAATGAGTGTCGAAACGGTGCCGAAACCAATTTGGTGAAAGTGAACACTGGTGGATGTGGGAGAAACAGCAGTCCATAAAAAGGTGAGTTTAGATTCAGGATCAGTAACATGTACCATTTAGAAATGAAAAAGCTCAACTGGAAGGTCCTCGAGAAGCGGAGAGTCAATTTCCAACCGGCTACGGTTCGGAGGGAGGGTGGACTGTGGTAACGGATAATAAAGTGTGAAATCTCCGCATAGACTTGAGAGTTAATATGCTGTTTCACTGGTAAATATATATATATGTTGACGCATTTGCCTTCAGTGATATTCAGCGTCGTTTCTGGTAACGTACGACATCATATGGGTGTGTTTCGTCTAGCAGGGCAAAGTATGTGTCGGCCGATCGGCTGAGTGTGGTGGTATATTAGCAAGATACGCATGAACTGAAATGTGTGTTGGTTACTTTAGAAAAAGCTGAATGATCTGATAAGCAATTGGGAGTATTTCCTGTCGGGTGGCTTGATTTCGGTCCCAGTTGCTATGGTAGGTTCTATTTGAGTCTCTGTCCGTACGAGTCAAAGTGGCATCCTTGGTTATCCGGTTTGGTGACTGCGATAGTGGGAGACAACATACCTGAAATAAAGGGGGGTTGCAGTCTGGACGTGGTTCCAGCTGTGGGTTATGATGATATATGAAGACAATAGGTAATTGACTGGTTAGGTCTGTGTGAGTGAAGCATGGATGAAGTTTCATTTGAGCAGTCAATGGCACCTACTCCACATTTTAAGTAAAAATAGGCTCGCGGTAGATTTGTGCTATACTGCTGCAGGCTAACGGAGTAGCGTACACTAGTTTGGTAACGGTGTATGCATCTCAATGGATTTATGATTTTGCACCTTGGCACGGCATCACTCGGATACTAATGAAAGACCTAGGGTCTCACGGTTTAGAGCAGTTAGAAATGATAACCCCCAGTACCGTTTGCTTACGCAGAAAGCAGTTTGGCAACGAGGCGATAAGATAGTTTTGAAATAACAGACTGTGAGCGAATGAGACTGGCACACTGTTAGCGTAGCCCTTTGCTGTTACTGTCTCTTCCAGCATAGTGGTTATTCTATACTGGGTAGTTTCTGAGGAGCCTTAAAGTAGATGAAACTATTGGGGTGACAGAGGTGATACATTAGAGGCAATCGGTCACGTGCCTTGGAACGTTAACGTGAGTTCATCTATGCTCTTACTCGATGGTGCTATCGTACTGAGATTTGCTCGAGTATGATCAAGGAAGTCGGGCGTAGACATGATTGCGTGGTTATCGCGGTGTCCTTTTCGTCGTTATCGCATTGCAAATCAGGAAAACACCCATGTGAGGACTGGTATTGGAGAGCCGTGAGAAATGGGAATGAGATAGGTCCGAATTTTCGTCAGGGAAGCAAACTCTAACGACCTACATTCGGTGCTTATGGTAGGCGGCACAAGGGCCTGCTTCAGGTAGGGAGGTAGCACGATACACAACCACTGGCATCCAGCACGTGGCGCTCCAAGAATGATCCACACTTTTTTAGACGTTTTTATTTTATATATTTTTTTAATGGTTTTATCACAGTCAGGTATCTGGCTGTCAGAGAAGGCGGAGCTGCTTTTGGTGGGCGACCACAGCTCCCACACCCCGGCCAAACCATGGACCGCATGTAACAAGCCGCGTTGGGAATAGGTCAACCACACCAGTCGATCCGTAGCAACACTGCAACCCGGAGACATGAGTCACAAGTGACAAGGCTGGTGTGCTTGGAAGACAAAACAGTGGGGTATTTTTTTCTCACTTTTTTATGCCAATCTCTACTTTTTGGTGGTCATGTCTAATTGGTGGTCAACTCTGTGCAGGGAGACCATCACGGCCAGGAATGTTTGCAGAAGCGCCGCGCTAACACTCGTCTTATCCGTGAAGTCAGAACCCTCATGCCGTTTACATGGGACAACAAATGCAGGGGGAGGTAGAGTCAGCCACAGCCTGCGATTACTCACTGGGGTTTATGTTCAACAAAAAGCCAGTCCACACAAGGATGGGGTACGACTTGCAGCACCAACAACGTGATTAGTCGGGATGATCCACAGATGGTTTGTAGTTTTGCTGGCTAAGATCAAATGTTGTATAGGCCAGTCATGGAAGATGCTAGAGTTCTGTGACAGGGACGGAAGTTGAGCTTTGAGTGATTAATGGTGACCACTAGATGGAGGTTGAGGAGTCCGACAGGTGCTACGTCTTTGGTTAGAGACAAAGGCGAAGACTAATTAAAGACAGCACTGGGAAAGTTTAAAGACTACCTTTCATGCTTCCAGTGGTATTTCATATAATCAAATACGACTTCTGATGCACTGGCCTCAGGCATGAGAGTTACTACGTTTAGGCATTGTAACCTGGTAGGTTTACGTTTAGGTGATGGCAACTATGGTGTATGATGTGGCCCATCCTAGATTATCAAGGGTTCTGGTCAGTATCACGCTCTCCTCATAAGCTCTATCAAAAGTCATGTAAGGATTTATAATAGTATATATAGATCAAATCGATCCCCGGGCAAGGAAGCTGAGAGGAGCGGAAGCCAGAATAAATAAGAGAAGAGTCGAAGGAGCAAGGAGTGAAGTAGTGGGTGGTGGGACTTAATGTCTTAGGATCCAGCACCGCTGAACAATTTGGTGCTAGGGGAAACATCATTGGCTAAAACCTTCAGCTAGAGGAGAGTTGTTTTACATGGCTGCCCTAGTACTATATAGCGAGGGAGGCAGTAATTGTTTAGACATGGTTGTGGAAACCGACTAGTGAATTAAATGAGGCAGGGATGTATAAGGGTTAGGTGATGGTAGGTGAACGTGGGTGAGTAGCGAGAACCGGCAGGCATCTAGGTAGTTATAGTTGTAAACGACAAAACTATCCTTCTGCAGTGTGGGTTATACGTAAAAAGTGATGATAAATGGCAAGCCTATCGTCTGTTGTTTGTCAGAAAATGGTAGGTTTTGGATATGGTACCATGATCCTAGTAGTGGAACCCGTTTTTGAAGGCCAGCTCGACGGATAGCGGAGAATAATGTATTCGCCAATTTATCAGCATAGCCTGGCCCGTTGCGAAGGTTTTCACTCTTGTCTTGCCTTACTTTGTTCCGCATGGACACGGCATTCCGATTGCGGATTATTCCTTCCTGGAACTTCATCCATCTTCAACCAGCGGCGAACTGCCGACACCAGATGACACACACTATTTCTCATGGAAATTGTCCCATCTTTTCAAGGGGTACTATTCCTTCTCATATCCGCAAATCTATGAAAATGAGTATCCCTCTACGAACCTTCGTGAAATTCTTCCCTGCCTCCTTTGTCTCAACGCCAATCACCTATTTAAGTGAACATGAATAAGCTTTATCGACCATTTTCTCGCATCATTCTTGTGAATATCGTATTTCCTGCGTCCTAATCCAATGTCCGTCTGAACACTCCTGAATCCGGCCGATTCGTTACTATTGCCGCAGTTGACTTGAAATCAATTCGTACTCGCCGTGTATTCTTTGGTCGTTTTGATTCATTTAAACTCTCGTCAGCCTTATTCCTTTGTTACTACGATGTGCGAACCTCTCTTTGAAGTTTGTGAATTTTCCATTTCATTCAGTAATATTGCAAACTCTGATCGTGCTTACATGCGTGCCTCTCGACCACGGTCCAGAAATATACCATTATTATAATTATAATTACATGTGGTTTATGGGGTGGTAGTTCCATGGATCATGCAAAGGCCCATTTTCTTGTTCCGGAATAATACAGGAGGCATTTTCATTGAACCTGGTAGATTCCGGACGACATGGATAATATGAAGGGGTTCAGAAATCGGAGCACTAGGTCAGGTCCCGAAAATCGAAGTGGGACATGTGGGAGGTCATCAGGCCCTGGAAGATAAGAGGGTTTAGTGTTGGCTGGGAATTTCCCGACAAACCCCCCCCCCCCCCCTACGACGGAAAATACTTCGCTCGCTGAGAAGCATCTCTGCCTCGCCCATGCAGGCTGACCCCACTGGGACCGACATGAATGTTACCCAATGCTCCTCTGGCAAGACGTCAAGGACAAGCTCAGCGCCTCACCCTGCCTACTTGCAAACTGTCGGCCTAGATATATCTGACTCCTCACCCCCGGTTCCGCTTCCACACAAAAGCCCTTTTTTACCATTTCCCCCAGTAGCCTCTAACTCAAGTAGCTTTCGCCCCCGATCACAGGCCCCAAGCGGTATGCCCCTCCGGTATTAAACCCGCCCCCCATAGTAGCCTCAGGGCTAGGATCAGATATTGGCACAACAATCAGCCCTCGCCATACTACTTTCTATCCGTCCTCCGAGCTGTTGGCAAGTGTTATCTACCACCGCTCTCGCTCTAACGACTCCGCCAACTACCCACCAGCTGCTAGCACAGCCGCGCCACTTCGTGGTTATCATCGTAAGTGCCTCTCCAATTCTCCCATGAGCCTAAATGGTACTCATTCTAGGTCCACACTTGTTCAACTTATCACTCCATCCATTAGCGCCCCCTGCTAATCAACATTTGCTTATAGCGCACTCTCGGACCCTCCAGGTGGAAACCATTTGGGCCACGATCCAGATTCGTCTGATGCCATCGTCCCTATAAGTAGGAGTGACATTCTAAGCCATGCCAGTTCCAACCACCCTTCCATTGCCTAGCACCCACTTCCACTGTCTTTCCCTCTCTCTGATCGAATGGGAAGCCTAACCTCCAACTCCGTTGCTACCCTATATCCCTTCTTGCCCCCAGACACCAACCCTACATACTATAGCCTCAGTATGCATCAGCTGTTCCCCTATGCTCACCTCCACCAACCCTCATCTAACCCTGAAGTACAACGTTCATACCCTAGCAGATACTACAGGTTCGTACCTGTATCCTACTCACTGGCACCACCTCCCCACTTACAGTCTCCCATGCCCCCACGAGCCTCCAAACCTTCCCATGTTTGGCCACTCCCTTCCCGCCCTCCCACCCCGCACTACCTCCCAGTTACTCTCCCACATGCCTTCACTCCCATACCGACCTACCGGCGTCATACTGACTCTGCCTAACAGTAGGTTACCTGCAGTCAAGATCTCGATTTTTCCTGGCCAGTGCCCTCCGCACCCGTGGCCATATTGCTAGTCGCCCTATGGACCATATCGATAAACTTTCACAGACTCATATCACTGATCGCTCCCCACTTGATGTCATGTCACTTAGCACCTTACACCACGCACTCCGCCCCGTCCACCCCGCTTCGACAGATATTCTTAACCTCTCACTTTGCCATATGGTGCCCCCTCCCCCTGCACCGCGTGACACCCCTCCGGCCCACATCAGCGGTGTGCTGCACACCCACCGTATTGATCACCCATAGCGATCGGCTGCGCCTAATGCTAACGCTTCTCCTACTTTCCGCCCCCCACCCAACACTGTCTGCCCTCCCCCTTCTACTGACGCTCTATCCCCACTGAGACCCATCTCCTATCGCCACAGCGATCCCAATAGTCTTGCACCTAGTAATAATGCTTTGCGCACACTGACACTGAACTCCTCCCTACTAGTTCCTACTAACGCTCGACCAATAATTAGAAAAATATCGCATGTGCCATCACTGGCATTTACCCCAAACGCTGAAATTAAACTAGTAACTGAATCCTGGCTGGCGGATGATGTCTCACTTGAAATTGTTCACATAGTTGGGCATCTATGCTTCTCGAACACCCGCCTGTCCAGGCATGGAAGGGGCTGTTTAGCCTTTGTCAAGTGCACTATCCACGCTAGTGTTATCGACCACCCCTCTCTTATCCTTACTGAGGATTCGTTAGGGCAATATACTCACGCGTTCGGCCAGAACCTCCTCCTCGGCTGCGTCTACTTTCCGGGTATGGAGCCTTAAAAAAATTGGCTCTGCCGTGGATGTCTTTAATGCTGCGCTTGACTATCCTGCCAGCGCAAAAATTATTGCGGGTGACTTTAGTCTTTCTTCAATTTGTTGGTCCTATTTTATTAGCCCTCTCGCCCTCTCAACTTTCCTGTTCTCACTCCGTCTGGGTGGTTGGACCCAACATGTCTCCTGCCCTTTAAGGGGGAACAAAGTCTTGGACCTAGTATTCTCTATTGATGTTCCTGATATGATCACCCAGATTACTGATTACTTCCCGGTTAGGGACCACCTTATTGTCGGGTGCAAGTTCAACTGCTTTAGCTGTCCCCACCCGACATAGTCCTTTCCCCCTCTTCCAACTTCCTACCGTTCCCGTAACTGGCCTCTAGTGCCAATGACAATCCATTCCCTTAGCTGGGAAACCTTTTTTCTCTCCTCTGATCCTCTCACTGTTGTGAACTCTCTCTACTCCAACCTCCTGCACTACTTTAGTACCGGTAACCCATGTGCCGATCCATGTCCCAAGTACAGCAGCTCACGACTGTCACTCTGAAAGCGTGAGCTGGCTAAGCTGCAACTTACCTTCCCCAGATCACCCGACTTTGCAATTTTTCTGCTCATAAATCAGCTAAAACTCAAGCTGCGTCTCATGCCCGATTCGCATATGAGAAGGCGAAAGGCCGCCGCCCTAGCACACCCCAACAAAATTGGCTACTTGTCCAACCTGCTTAGTAAAATTTCCAATCACTTCAATCTTGCCTCGCCCAAATTCTTCATCTGTGGCTCATCCAGCGCTGACACCCGGGCATCTAATTCTGGGGCCTTCAATGATTATTTCTCTTCCTCCCTCATAAACTGCCCCGTTATCCCTCGTCTTAAAATCCACCCCTGCACCTCTGCTTCTCTTTCATCGAGCTTCTTCACCCATCTATAAATTGAAAAATCAGTTTTCTCTATTAAACCTTCCCAGAAACCGGGCTAAGATATTCTCCCACCGGCCCTCCTCCGTCTTGTTGTTCCTCACCTCTATTAATATTACTTAATGTATACGCCACCTCTAAGCCTCACAGTTTTTTCCCTCTCAACGGAAAACCCGTTGTAACCCCGCGCTTCAGAAAGGGTGCACTAGGTGACCCAGGAAACTATCGGCCAAATGACCATATCTCAGTAGTCTGCAAAATCATGGAGAATTATCAATAAACATAGTTTAGTACTTCCTATCCGACAACCTGCTGAACCGCGGTCAACATGGTTTCTTGAACACCCGATTCTGATCTTCCTGCCAGCCAGACTTTCTCGATGTCCTATAGTCTGCCGCCGAAGCCGGCAACTCTGTAATCGTTCTGAACCTCGACATGCCTAAGTCTTTTGACAGTGTCCCCATATGCATCTGTTAGCCAAACTCCGGTCTTTTGTTATTACCGACCCTCTCCTCTCCTGGCTATCCTCCTATCTATCTCACAGATCACAAGCTGCGCCCGTTGACGGCCACCTATCCTCTGCCAAACACATTACTAGCGGCGTCATCCAAGGCAGTGTCATAGGCCCATTACTATTCCTTATTTATATCAATGACATTTTCTCATTTATTCGCCACGGTATCCCTTTCCCCCTAATGACCTATCCGTGACCCTGTGCAACATATCGCGTGACTCACTCACTCTCCCTCTCCAAATTTGGCGCGCCTTGCGGTTCATGAAATTCTCTGCTGAAAAACGTTTCTCCCTTACTTAATAGTGCACTGTTCCACCTGGCCGAATTTGTCTGGATGGCCTGACCATCCCCATACACTCCACGGTTATCGAGCTTTGCGTTCGCTACTCTTGCTCCTTCAACTTCTCAGAATAGGCCTCGTTCCAAATGGCCAAATCTTAGCCAATCCTAGGCCTGATCCATTGGTGTTTCCTGATACCGGCCAGTCGCCTCCCCAAGTATCTCTCAAATGTGAGACCACTCTCAGAATACTGTCCCATTACCTCCAGACTCTGGCCACGTTCCTCTGTTGTATCTCTTAAGAACGTTCAGCATACTTTCACCAAAAGGCTGTTGGGCGTATCCATAGCCCTAACATACCGCCAGCGCTGCGAGCTCCTACAGATTGGGCCTCCGTGGATTCACCGCAAGAGTCTCAACCTGTGTTTTCTCTTTGAGCTAATCCACAACCAAGCCTACACCTATTCTATCTCATTCACTGCCCTCTGCTTCTACCCCGTCCAACATTGTGCTTTCGCTCTCCTTGTCCCTCTATCTGACCTCATTCTGGAGTGCCAATCTTTTCTGCCAGCCTATTCCGAAATCTTGAATGAGCTCCCCCTTAGCTTACTCAGTGCCTCCTTACTGTTCGCTTTTAGGCGCACCAGTGCCATACTTAACAGTTTCCAAAGCTACATTGCTCATCAGTGAGGTCGTCTCACCGATCTGGCCTTTGAAAGAGGCCTCACACTGTAACCTCATAACCTTTGCATATATACATGTATAAACATATGTGTACATTCGCTCTGCATCCTGCACTATTTTTCCGGCCATTTCTCAAGCTATCATCCCGCTGACCCTCATGATATACATCCATTCATTTTACATCTGCGCCTCACGTTTACCATAACTAATCCTTACACATCATTCTTGCCATCTGTACCACCGTTCACTTTTTCTCCTGTTCGCTACCTGTTCTACAATGAGTTTTGTGCCCTGCCCTCTGACCATCCACTGCAGTGCAGCAAGGCTCAATAACTATCTAATTCTAAGCAATGGATCCCTCTATTTTCTCCACCGTCTCCCACCACCACAGTTTTTTATATCAATTTCTAGCCCCTTTCATGTATACCTGTCAGTTTTCAGAAACCCTCATCTGGACCATTGGCACTTCCTGTGTGCCTTTCAGTTTGTTCTGCTTATCCATGTCTTACCGATTGTCAATACATCGTTACGCCATGATGTTCACTTACAGCTCTAAATCGTCCGATCGGTCACCACTCGATTCCTCTGGTCCATCACCACATGCCACACCTTCACTGCTCAAATAATCAGCTCCTTTCTCACCTGTTCTTTCTGACCCTGTCCTCCATCTTCCCCCTTTTATGAACTGTTCCTCACAGTCGACATCACATCCATGCTACCGCATTCCTTTTTTCTCCCTCTGTTGGGCCTCCATGTTCACCCCTCATGAAGACAATTCACCACGATATTCCAAAGTTAATTCCACAGCTACCTGATCTAAAATTACCTGCTCTTGCCAATACCTGATAATTTCTTTCTGGGACCCCGTTGTTATTGAGCCTGCTGCTCTTATATGCGTACATATATGTGTATATATATACATATATATATATATACACGTTTATGCATATATGCCTTCGCTTGGCATCCTGCAGTTCCCCACAGGCCATTTCTCTTGCAATTACCCCGCCGACCGACATGGTATGCATCCATCCTTCCTATATCTATGCCTCATATCGACCGTACCCAGTCCTCCTGAATAATTTCGGCCATCCGATCCACCCTCTACGTCTTGTTCTGCTTGCTCCCTGTTTTAAAATGAGTTTTACGTCCTGTCCGCCGACCATCCACTGCAGATTACCAACTCTTCATTGATATGTAATCAATAGCAGTGGATCTCACCATTCTTCCTCCATCGTCCCCCGTTGCTGCAGTTTCTTATACTGATTTATGGCCTTCCTCATGTATATTGGTTTTCCCCCCGGAGGTCCTCGCCCTGACCAGTCATACTGTCCATCTGACCTTGAATCTCAAACTCACCGGGTGTCAGCTTAAATCTACCCTTGAGTTCATTGAAACTCCCTACATCTCCTATGGTGTTCTTACACCTATCATACTTTCACCCCTTTTTATTCCCCTGCTGAGCCCTCTAGTCCTACTTTTTCATGCAAATTTCCACATTTTCATGAATTATGTATATAATATTAATTGTATATTTCGGATGCGCCCGAAGCATGCTAGAATGCATGATCAGATGATTATAGTGATGCCGGAATGACAATTCACAAAAGGGTACAACAAGTGCATGCAGAGTATCAGAGAGAGTGTTACAGTGAACTAAAACTGCAGTAATGCCCGGCAAATTTGAAGGTCAAGGTCGAATGATGTCAGTTGGTCTGGAGTACATGCATAAGTGGTATATGAAATAATTACCACTAGTGGAAATTCGAACATATTGAAAGGAAATGTTTTTGGTGCGCTACAGAATATGAGGGGCATATGGATAGAAATCTCGTCGAAGCGTTCGGTGAATTATTCACTTTACTACAGGCATGTCAAGAAGTATTAACATGGAAATATTTCAGTCTGCAAAGATGGTAGTATATAAAGTGGTGGCTGTATACTGGAGGAATCATATATGTTGCAAACAATTGCGTATTTCTTGGGAGGGATACTACCAGAGTGATGGTGGCAGGGAACGGCCGGAGTAAAACAGGTGAGCGTGCGGCAAGTTGTTAACTTTATGTAGGGTTGGTATGAAATGTCAAAGCGGAAGTGGAAGACTAATCAATATTGACCGTGTGGTTTCATCCATTATACAGGTGTTCAGTTCTGCGAGAGGAAAGGTAAAGTAATCCACAGATAAGTGTACGTCAATAGATGAATGCTGTGTGGTATGTACCATGCAAAAATGACAGATCAATAAAACTGCACAGGTGTATCGCGGGAAGCGGCCGTGGATCAACGAATATAGAAATGAAATGTATCAGACGGTGCAGATAGTGGTGTGATTTAGAGGCTGCATACGGGGTCAGTTTCGGTAATATAACACGAATGCAACATCTGGAAGATCAAAGGTCTCGATAACGGTGATGGTATAGTAAGTAGACGGTGAGTGTCACATTTCTAATGACCAATTTGACAGGTGTAACAAATGATGGGAACGGAGCGGCGATACAGCATGGGAAGTGTATCGAAGACGTTCAATCGTGGAGGGAACGCAGTGATCTACAGAGCCCGAACACTCGATGCAACAGCATTGCGGATGCGATCGGATGGACCGATGAAGAGTGCAGGTAGTTACTAATTACTTCGCGGCCCACTGGAAGACTACTGAAAGATTTTGTCAGCGCCGGACGTTTTTTTTTGGTGACCGATGAAGCAATGAACAGTGACAATAAAGGTGCCAGTGTTTGAACAGTATTAGCGGGTTCTAACACGGAACGGGCATAATGACATATGGGATTAAAATGAGTTGTATGAATGCAGTGAGATCGAGTAGTCCAGGTTCAAGAAGTCCGATGGCGGGAATCTTGGGGAAAGCGATCGTGAGACGGGCGAAAATGAAGTTGTGTGTAAATCTCGTTTGTCCTGTCCAGCAAGAGAGGGTCCAAGTTTTCCTGGGAAGTGGACGGCGACAATCGTCCTTAGGGTGCAGGTTCTGAAAACAAAACGGATAGGGCTGCAGTCTGGCAATTCTACCAGCTGTGGGTTAGGGGAGAAAGACAAAACACCAATATCATGCCAGTAACAGAAATGGGTGGTCGCGACGTTGAGGTCTTGTTTTTTGGATTAAACAACATACGGAAAGCGAGAAGACCGGTACTAGCGACTAATTCTTGTGAGGCTTAGTGAGAGTTACCAAAAAAGCAAGGAAGCGAGAATAGGCGACACTGGGGGCAAATACTTATGTGTAGTTCGACGAATGGTTTATGGAAGACCACATCGATTGTGGCGATTCGTTCATCAGAACGAGGCCTGGAATCTTGTGTTGAAATAGGGTCTCAATGAGTAAGTAGTTGAAGCGTGGATGAGACTGGTACCTTGAGGACCATATTATATATGCTGCTATGTATTTTCTAGCATTATAAATGCTCTTATACCTGGCGGCAGCTGATAAAAAAAAGAGCCTAACCGACTATGGTAAAATCTGACAGCATGAAAAAAGAATCACCGGAGTAACGGTGGCCAGTAGGGGGTCGTGGTCAGAAGCGTTGAAAATAGGAAGTGGCTAGACAAACACGTGGAGTGTGCTGTTGACAGTCATGGAGTATAGGTTGGACTGCTTTTATTTGCTAACTATAATACAGAATGCTCCTTACCATCCGTTGGTACTGAACAAAGTTGTTAAGCTTTTGGTTAGTATCCCAGGCCCAGTTCGTAGGCTCGGGTAATAGACATGTAGGGATCATGCATACGGATCAGTTTTTGGACAGTTAGATGTTTATTTATTTCTTTTTTGAATAATAAAGAGGCCGAAGACATTGACCTAAGTTGAGGTGGGAGTTTGTTCCAGAGGGAAGAATATTTAACAATAAAGAAGTTTGACCGCATCGCAGTCCTGGATACTGGAATCAAGACCATAGAGTCCCTATGTCGTAAAGAATAGTTGGAGGGAGTTTTGACCTGGGGGGCTGAATTGCAAGATGTAAGTTTTACAATATTGCAAAAGAAAGACAGGTTCATTCGTAGACGGCGCAGCCATAGGGGCTCTAGGTGCAATATTTCACACCTTTCCATATAATTTAAAGGCGAGGAATATCCTAGTAGTTGTTTGGTAAATCTACGTTGTACATTCTCAATTGCAAATCTGTCAATCTGCCGCATGTTAGAAAAGACGACAGTGCAATATTCCAGAAGTGGTCTGACATGAGTTTTAAAAATGCTTAGCTTGCTCTCTGTAAGACTGAAGGTTATATTAATCAGACCAATTAGCCGTCTAGCTTTAGCAACCTGCACGGCCGAATGTTCGGAGAAATTAAATGTACAAGAATATTGTAATCCCAAGTCCCTTACTTCCGGACTGTTGGGGATGAACTGGTCATTAATTTTAAACATTCCCGCGGGAACCTGACACTTATACATAAGGATACAACTTTTGACAGCGGAGAATTTCATCAACCATTGGTTGCTCCATGAGTCTAGCGATAGTAAATCGCTCGTTATGCTAGCAATGGTAGAAGCTAAGGCGTCAGGTTCAAAGGAGTACATAATTTTTACGTCATCTGCAAAAAGGAACGCAGCCCCGTGTGTGATGACGTTGAAAATGTCATTAACATATATAAGAAAAAGTAAGGGACCTAGTACACTACCCTGAATAACTCCACTAGTAACTGGTCGAGGTGATGACAAACTGCCATCAACGTCCACCACCTGCTTTCGGGATGTTAGATATGATGAAAACCAACTCAGGATCGGGTCAACAATTCCGTAGGTTTTCATCTTCGCCATGAGCCTATTGTGGGATACTCGATCGAAAGCTTTAGTCATGTCAAGGAGGATTACAATCACTGATTTACCACTGTTAGTGGCCGTAGTTATTAGGTTAAGGAAGTCACACATACAGGTGGCACAGGATCTTTTTTGAAGAAAACCGTGCTGTCCAGTGTTAATGAGGTTATTGTTTAGTAAATGAGTTGTCAGCTTATTTTTTATCAGTCTTTCCATAATTCGGGAAACTATAGGGGTGTGGTTCACTGGTCGATAGTTGGTTAGGTCCTGGCGTGAACCTTTCTTAATAATTGGGATAATAACTGATGTTTTCCAATGGGAGGGGAAAACGCTACTGCTCATAGATAAATTAAAAACCTTTGATAGCAAGAATGGGATATCAGTGCCACCTAGACTAAAAGTAGCCGGTGGTACGGCATCTGGCCCGGGGTGGTATGACCTCCTAATTTTAGTTAGCTGTACTGTTAAGTCGTTCGGGTGAAATGTAACCGCTGTGAACTGTGCAGATGTCAGCGGCTCAACGTGATATAGGCATGGGGAGTCATCGGTCGTTAGAGACGAAGCAAAATAGGCACTGAATGCCTCGGAGATCTCTTGGGAGTTGGTTATATAATTGTTGTTATATATAACGGATGAGATAGGAGAACTGCACTGGCTGTTTCTCAGCTTCATCAGCTTAGATAAAGCTTCGGACCTCTTGGGGTGACTCAGCGCCCTTAATTCCTGTTTTTTACTGCGGGACATTTCAATCAATATCATAGAATTAGATAAACGGTTCATTTGCAAGAACAACGAAAAGTCTCTCGACCTAAGGAATTTGCGTTGTAGCATAGAAAGCTTCTGCTTTAGTCGACAAAGACTGTTTGGTTTATCTCGTCCAGGTAGACCTTGGGTTGGGGTGATTACGTCAAGACATGCATTTAGTGTGGAGTAAAGATGATCCACCACGGTATGCAAGTCATCAGATAAAAAGAAAGTATCCCAGTTCTGCGAGCGAATGAGTGAGGGTAATTGATTCCAGCTAGCTTGGTGGAACGGTCTTTTAACGGTTGGTTTGCGAACGGTTCGTGCTGGCACTGAAAACTCACATTTTACCGGCAAGTGGTCACAACCTGGGATGCTGTTCACGATAGATGTGTGCACGCGAGATAATCCTACCGTAAAAATGAGATCAAGGATGCTACTGCCTCTAGTTGGGCATATCACATGTTGAGTCCATCCTCCTAAACGAATGCTGGTCAAGAAGTGTATTAAGTGATGTGGAGCTTTCAAAGTGGACCAACGTATTCCTGGTGCGTTAAAGTCGCCGGCCACCAGTTTTGGGCCGGGTATGTCCGCAACAACGTTTAACGCCTCTATGATAGGCAGAAAGTCGTTTTGACTAGTATTCGGGGGGCGGTAGATGCAACTAACAATGAAGTCAGAACATCCTGTATTGACCTGTAGCCAAACTGAATCCGGCAAGTTATCGAGTATGGGGTGCTGAAATATTTTCGCTCGCATGTTTTGTCTTACATATATAAGACAGCCTCCCCCTCTCTGAGTGAGTCTATTTTTCCTGAAAGCTTGGTATCCGGTGATAGCGATATCCTCGTTTGGAGTGTTGTCTGTCAACCAGGTTTCGGTAATTAAAATAAGGTCGTAATCAGACGTGAGCAGTAATATACGCAGCATTCGCATCTTATTCACTATTGAGCGTGCATTCAGCATAAACAATGAGAACTGTTTAGTGGATTCAAGGTTAACGTTAAGATCTTTATAGGATTCCGAAATTGCATTTGCTGAAGGCGGATCGGATGACGCAATCATTATTCCTTGAGATGGAGTAGTCGGTAATGTGGATGGTGAAATAAGCTGAGTAGAAACACCTGGCGTGGCAGTCAGCTTGGTTGTTAAGCTAAGCCGGGTGTGGCTAGTACTGATGAGATTCGTTAGATTGGAAGGATGTCGGCGGTTGGTAAGTCTACTTAGCGCGGAACAACACCGCGAAAGATCACTATCGAGTACTTTACTATTGGTAGATACTGGTGGCTGGGGCGTAGAAATATGAGGAGGGAGGGTTAAGTAGCTGGTAAGTGGGAAAGAAAAAGGACGTGTAGCAGCCTCAGGTATCTTGGCACCTGCCTGTATAAACATGATCGTGCTCCTTGAATGCTTCGGGCGTATCTGAAATAAACCAATATTATTGTATTATTATCATTATTCGCTTCGGCAGTGGTGATCGAGTTTGCTAGAAAATACCGTATTGAACACCAGTAGGATGTTAGCACGATCTTTCAGAACAACACATACGGTACACTACAGAGAGGTGTTATCCGGTATCACTTGCACCCGCACCAAAATAAACCTCAAGGAAACCAAAAAGTATCACCATTTTCGAAGAGAACAAACTCTTCCAAAGGGTACGCCCACGGTATTACTAATTACGATACTTTAGCTTGGGTGAGATGACTTGTGTTATTTCACCAAACGATACAAAAATGCTTATCCGTCAGAGCGATTCGAAAAGTTAAACCGCGCGGCAACTCACGAGGTCAGCCAAATGAGGTCAGGTAGGTCACCGGACTTGCGGCTCGGGTCAGTAGGTGTCCAGTTTCTTGCACTGCGAGCGCAGGGAGTTCTCGACTTGCCGCGACTTCCAGGCATCCATTATAACTCGGTATTTGGTGTAACTAAGTGGAAAGAAGAGAAACAGGCTCGCCCTTGGGGACGGCAAACACTGATGTAGGTTCGGCGCCACAAACCACTGCTGTCTCCTTGTGAGAACCCCGGGCCCTCGAATGGTGCAAACACGGTGTTACAGATTGATGATGAGTAGACTGATGTGAAGGCTGTGATATAGATAGGCACCTTAAGGAAGCACTAAGCTGATAAGATATGTCATATATCAATTAGCCGGTGGGGGGTAAAGGATGGATAATAGGAACAAAAATGAAAGCTACCTAGGATGGTAATCGCAATATTGGAATACCCTTTCCCAGCTCGCACCAAGCTGATGCCCTAAGACTACGACCGCGATTTATGTCACTAGGTGTAGAGGCAACTTGTTCCACCCATTTATGACGCGGTTAGAAAAGAAACACCCCCCTGTACTCTTACTCGCTCTTGGTTTGTCCAATTTATTCTCGTGTCCCCTGGGTGTAGGTTTGAGAACAATGGTCAAAATGGTCTGTCCGTCGTAGTGATCACTTATATAACTCTTGCACCTAATCAGATCTCCCCTAGCCTACGAGGATCAGGAGAGAATAGATTTAGGGCTTTAAGCCTTTCCTTGCATCTCATCTATCACCCCAGTACACCTCTTTTAAAAGTCTTCAAACACCTTTATTTTCTTCATTAGACACCGTGTCCACGCCACAACAAAAGTCTCCAAGTGATGCCTCAAGGCATCCTCGATTATTTGAAGAATTACGCCGGCCTCTTTAGAAAACAATGTTATTCTTGAGTTGAAAAGCAACTTCCTTTCCCTGACCGCTGCTGACGTGCACTGCTCAGCGGGTTTGAAGCTATCGTGTACAAGCATATTTAGGCCCCCTACCACAGCAGCGGACTGGGTCTTGACTAGGACGAACAGATCTACGAACGTGTCGCCGTTGCTTACCCTGCCTGCCAGCATGTGTTTGCATTAGGCTGCGTCCAGTGACAACTCCCGCTATTTAGCCCACGCACTATTCCTGTTTGGGTCAGTTTACAGTTGCCTTGAGGCTGGTTCGTCAACTGTTTTGAAGTCGTCTGCGAATAGGTACCCCGGACAGTCTCGAGTGGCTACCAGATCATTCACGTATACCAGCAAAAACAGTGGTCTGAGCACGGAAACTAAAGGGGCACCACCGCATACCTGAGTCAGCTTAGATCTGATGTCCTCAACAGGTACGAAGAAGCTTCTGTTCCTGAGGTACCCTTCGATCCGCCTCGAAATCTTTGGGGTCACTCAAGATGCCTTCAGTTTACCCGGCAAGGAACAATGGTTTACCGAATCCAAAGTTTTTCGAGGATCTGAGCAACATCCCCCACTCCTCCGCGTTGGTCTAATCTGCGAGATGCCTCACCAAAAAATGAGAGCAGGTAAGTGGGACAGGATCTTCCCTTAACAAGCCCGCGTCGCTGATTACCAATCAGCTGGTGACCATGTGGATGTTCTCTGAACTGAGCTCGTGGCTCGTACCGCGCCGTTTGAGTTCCCGGCGCTCTCTCTTTTAAATCTGGGCTTTGAACAGTTTTATGAATTAACCCACGTTATTTCACATAACTCAGCTCTCGTAGTAGTGTTCGCCGTTTTTGTGAAGCGATCTTTTCTCGCTTGGAGATTTTGTGTTTTTTTGTGGTATAGGGCTGTAGTAGCAGCTGTCAAAGCTTTCACATTTCGTTAAAGAGCCTTTGAGCCGTTTTTACCTACATCTTTTGATTATTGGTGTGCTACGGCTTTCTGACCGGTGCCTCGCATCTAAATGCGGAAAACGTGTGGTAAAAGGTACAGAGGTATAGAGTGCTAGGCGTGCAGAATTCGGGCTTACCCAAAGTGTGCAGGAATAGCAAAGGGTACCTTTATTCTTCGTGAGCAGAGCTAATAGGCTAAGTGGGTCCGTGCTCCTTGCAAGGAGGCGACCAGTGTGGTTTTCAAACTGCAAGCCCAAGGGCAGAACAAAGCCCACTAGGAAGTACCACAGGCATGAGCCCCAAAACATCGCTATCAGGTGACAGGAAGTCGTTTGTGGAAGTAGTAGGCACACCCGAGGACATTCATTAGAGCTAGTAGATGAGGCATCAAAGTTTGCCGTGCGGTCAAAGCCTCAACTCCCTCGAAGCAAATCGACGAGGGCCAGTGGGCTGAGCAGAAGCCTAGACGGGTTAAACAGTCCAAAAAGAGGATTAAATGTGATAAAGCAAGGGATGGGCCAGCTTGGACGGACCATCCTGTGCCCCTGGTGTTAGAGGACAAACCAGAGGACCTGCAAAGGCAGATTTCATCAATGGGCAGGGTCTCTAGCCGCAGGCTCCCGATCCCAAGTCATGAGGAACTTTTCATGGTGGAATCGAAAACTAGGTGGAAGGAGGGTCTATGGCATACTGCGAATTACCGGTATTCCGTACCCCACTGCTCTGAGAAGGGTCTACCGCGTAGGGACATGGAAGTCAACGCTTGCAAACATAAGCAAACTTCATGCTAGTCCGATACTAGTAGGGTTTGCTGATGAGGCAACCCGAGGTAGACAGCTGGCGAGGGCTGCATTGGTGGATCACACCACCAGGGGTGGGTATCAGATTGCGCCCGACGAGTGTGGAGAAAGGCCTGGTGGTCTGACACCGGTTGGTGACCTGGCTAAACCCGCCAGGGCACTGGTGAGAAGCCGCCAAGAACAGTAGAACGTATTACCCGGCTCTCGGGCCTCGGCACCGACGACAGTAAGGAAGCCGCGCGCGAGGTTGGAGGTAGCTGTAATTGAAGACGTGCTGGAAGATGAAAACTGGCAGTACTGCCCAAAGGTGGGGGATGACGTGACCCCTGCCAGCCTGGATGTTATGGCGACTCCTATAGAGATGGATGAGGATTTGTTGGAAGTCCTAGATCACCAGCCTGCGCCAAGCACACCAGCGGGGCCGACGGGTGCAAAATCTTGCCATCTTCTTGGGCTTTGCACCTGAGAACTAGACAGGAGAAAACAATGAGGGGCAGCTAGGCGGCGGGACAAACGCGCAGGTTTTATAAACTAGCTCACGCGGTACTGGAAACAAGTGGATGAAACTCTTCAAATGCGCCTATATTGCGAAATATCAGCATAAGCCCTTGTCAGGAACTTTCGATCGAAACCTACCTAAAATTGCCCGTAGCTGCCCTGTCCATGAAGCATATACCGATTCGAGGCTGGAGCACATTTAAGTATCTATCCGTGCCTGGCCTTGAGTTGTTATCTTCTCTGCCTTAGAGGTTATTCAGTGCTCAGTTTGGCACTTCTATGGTAAAGTTCAGCCTAGATTCTCAGAAAAATCCAATAATTTTATTCTGACACCTGAAATCCCACGAGACGTCCGTCGGAGCAACCGTTGATATTCCGGCTAACTTTGAAATCCGAGCCCCCTAGCCCTTAGTCACTCTCCTTACACACAGTTGCACGTGGAACATATCAACCTTGATCGATTCGAGCAACCGTAACTATAGAACGAGTGACTTGATGATCTCTTCATATTATTTTCTCCCTGATGTGTAGCAGCCCAGTAAAAACTCTGCACGGGTCAGAAGTAGCCTCCAAGCCCTCTACAAACACGGCTGCTCCTGTTTTAGACTCAGAAAAACGTCCGAACCTGTATTAAGACGTTAGTGTTCACCTAGCCAAAAACGAACAACTCGGGCCTCCAGAGTGAAAAGAAACACAGACGCTGACATGACGGCAGGTGTCAGTACATGTTCTGTATCACCGTTCGATATTTACAATGGAGCCAAATTAAGGTCACTGATTTGGAACAAAAGATAATAGACTAATATAATAAATGGCAGTCGACTGAGTGTGCTTTATCAGAGACTTCCCCACTGACAATCATCGATGGACCAACAGATCGAGCTGATCCCGAAGCCTTATCCAGAGTCATCCGTTATGTGGATGCCATCGCCTCGGGAGCTCACACAAGAATAAGAAACGCCAACAATGATATAGTGTTCAATGTACGGGACAGACTATCAACACAATCTGCTCAGGCCACAATACTGAACGCACGCAACATGACCCATCAAATGTGCAACTGTACTGTGCTGCGAAAGCGGTCACCACGTTGCCCTTTCCCTCTGCTCTT